>OY740773.1:110313552-111556552 GCA_963513935.1 Aphrophora alni
AATGTGACCTCTGAGGACTAAAACAAAACTTATTGGTCACTATCTCTGTAAAATGACTGTTTGTGAGATATTGATAAAAACCCCAAAATCAGCTGTGGAAGTGATATAAAAACATAATTTCTCAAAATCAGCTATATCGATTTCATTCAAATACTAGTGAAATGTGGAGATTAATAACTCAGGAATAATTGGCAAATAACAAAAATTAACCCTGACCACTGTCATTAAAGCTCAATCTTGTGTACAAGTGAAACAAGTTTAATCATTAGTTAACACTACAAATATTTTTCAAAGACAGCATCCTTGGTTCATTTTCAATTTTGTCTAACAACCACTAACTAATATTTTTGGTGACAAATTTTAGTTTGTTTCTTATAATAGCCCAAGACAAACTGTTTATCTAAAAAATTTAATCAATAAGTCAGTGGATACTAACAATTGAGGACACAGAATCAATTTTTAAGTACAGTGGATAAAAAATATAATAAATAATAAAAATCTATATTATGTGTACTTTATATGTATATATGTATAAATATATTTATTTGTATGGATATAAAGAAGCGAACTAGATACTAAGGCCTTGTTCATCTTTCAATTCCTAGAAATAAATTAAAGTAAAAATCAGAATTGTAAACCCAAAAAGAGCCTTGCATTAAAGGGTTACCTAATTTTCCAGAAAACATCTACAGAGCTAAGTCGATGAAATGTTTTTCTGTATAAATGATTTTTTTTTTTTTTTTTTATTGATAAGGAATGATGTAAATGTTCTGCATTTAGTTTTAGAACTTTGATCCTAAGGTAAGAGGTAATATATCATTTTGATAAGTAATACTGCATTCAATAACTAGTACAAATATTATACAAACTTTCCCACATACAGGACAACTTCAAATATTCGGGGTCAGGAATGGGGCTGAGATAGATATAAGAACAGACACATAATAGAATAGGTACTTTACACACATCTGCTGCCACCAGCACGAGCATACTTCGTAAAATAGAACGGAAACATGTATAACTTTTTTTCCATTATAACAAAAGTAATTCTGCAAAGAGACCACAAATACATTTCTTTCACCATTGGGGGTGTGAGTACGGTTTCAAGTGCAGACTTACAAGCCTCCAGGTGGTGCAGAGTGGGCAACATACTGATGTGATGCGGCAAAAGTGTAAGACGTTATCCAACCCAAGCCAAGGCAGAACAGCATATACCAATGGCTCAATGGCTAAGGGGGAGCTTAGTCTTGTATATGCGAACTGTGGATACCAGGCAATCTCCAGTTTCAACCTAGCCTTACCTCTACATGTGAGGCTCTGAAAAGTAGTTGATCTTGGGGAGCTTGGAAAAGACAACTCAAGAAGAAGCAACCAGGTGGAGGTGAAAGAAACGGAGGCTGAGAATAACCCTGTGGAATCTACTCTCCAACCTCTGGAGCAGGATGTAAGCACTTAGGGAGTGCCGAATTATCCTGTTCTACAGGAACATCTTCAATCCAAAAAAGGATGAGGATAGTTCAAGTAAACCTTCATCACAGTAAGGCGGCAACCACTGTCTTACAAAGGCTGATTGAGCAGGAACCAATAGGTGACTGGTAGCAGAATTGCAGGGCTATCTGTCAGTGGAGGTAAATTAGTATATGATAAATCTACTAATAAACCTAGAACCTGTATTGTAGTTAGGAATAACTTTGAGATATTTGTGTTATCTTCTTTATTTTCCAGAGATATATCAGTGATAAGCACTGACCTACGTGTGGGCTCAAGAAGTCGGAAGCTGATTCTCACTTCCGCTTATAAATGATCTAACAACACATAATCTACATGATCCCACATGATCTAGCTGACAATCAACCACTGCCAACGTCAAGAAGATGGCAGACCACTGCATACATGGTGACGTTGAATTCTTGGTGGTAGCAGATCTCCACAGTGTGGAGAAGTAGTGGTACCAACAATATTGGTGAGTCTTTAGATCTAACACTTGAAACTAATGGTATATACAATGCTGTAACTAAATGGTTCATGTCAGATGAGCCGTCTATGTCAGAGCATAGACACATTATTATAGAACTCCAAACTGATAATAGATCAGTTGACACTTTTTGAAATCCTAGAAACAAAATCATGATAGGGGGGGGGCATATGAGGAAAACCTCAAGTGTTTGAGAAATCGATCGATAACTCACAAGAATTACAACTCACAGTGAATAGGTTGATTAATATTGTTGTGGACTCCTTTCATGAAAATACAGAGTGAATGGGGGTCAAGCAAAGTGGTGGACTCAATCGCTTTCTAACCAACAGAGACAGGTCAGGGGGCTGTTTAATATATCCAAACATCCATTAATAGATGAGAGGCTTATCTCACCAAGCATAACACAAATATTTTAAAAAAACAATAAGCGAATCTTGGAGGAAGTTCTGTGGGAAATTAGATTGCAGAGCCCAACGAGCACAACTTCATAATATCCTTACCTTTGATCCCCTAAATCCAACGGGAAGACTCATAGGCCTAGGTGATAAGTTTACAGAAACCGGGAAAGAAACAGTTGAAGTCCTACTCAGGACACTTTCCTGAATCAGTTATCAAGAGAACTCATGAGGAGTGAGGGTCAGAGATTCCCTGCAGAGTTACAACTAGATAGAACTGGCGTATCGTAAACAAAATAGTAAATACAGACAAAATTAATTGGGCTATTAATTCATTTCACAGATTCAAATCACCAGCCACAGATGGAATTTTTCCGGTTTTACTGCATAAAGGGTAAACATACATTTTAAATTAAAATTTTTGTATAAAGTCAGGTATAGACATGATACAGAGCTGGGTTCATATGATGGTAGGAGTAATTAATTGGCAGCCGTCTTGAAGCAGTCTCATATTTGTCATGAAGTAACATGATTTATAACAAATAAGAAATCCAAACTTTATTTTATTGGAATTCAAAAAAAAATTGTATGTATAATATTAAGTGTTATACTTGGGAGCTCAATAAAACCTTGTAGTTGAAGTGGAAAAGTCCTGATCTGTGATTTCCCTAGAATGCTTATCATACAAAATAGATACAATATGTTTGTATTAACATGATACTCACTATTTAATAATTAAGTAAATCAATAGCCAAGTGGCAGTGGTTTCTATTTGAATATCGGTTTCTCCTGTTTCTACTTGATGGCAAATAGTGTGACTTAATGACTGAATAAGACGTGTTTTTTTAGACTGCTCCAAAACATTTACTGAAACAATCACAAACAATAAACTACTCACTGTCATCCACAAAATTAATTACTAACTAAAAATAATATATGTTGCCATCTCCTCATACATAAGAAAGGAACAAATATATAATTTTCTTTTTTACAGAGTTTTAGCAAAATTTGAATGGAATTAGTAGACTTTTTTTTTAATTTGGTATGATATAAAAACAACATGGACAATTTTTTGGTTCATGACTGATAATTTTCAAACTGGTGACTATTTTAATTTTTGTATTCAATACCTTGGATTTGGAAAATTTCATCAGAATCATGAAGAGATTGTCACAATTTGTTTAATTCAAATGATAAATTGTAATATAAGGGGTATAAGATAGGCTATAACACATAATTTGAAGTAAGTCTAAAGTACTTTGTTAGCTTCTTTTTTATGATGATTTTTGGAATTTTTGTTATCAAGTTATTTGGGATCTGACCCGTGCTCTATTTAGGAGTATGCACCTTTCATGATCTGGAATTTCTCTTAACCCTGCAACCGGCGCATGTTAAAGGTTTTATTTTTCTTAAAAAACTAATAAAAAATATTATTTTTATATAAAACCTAACTTATAATAAATCATTTTTCTCAGAAAGACGCGTAGAATTTATCTATGTAATAATTTTTTTTATAGGTTTTGGAGTAGGTATGATAGATGTCATTAAAAAAGTTAACATTTTCCAGAAAAACCTGTATCATCATAAATCAATAGCTTACCATCTTTTTTTCAAGATATACAAAAGTTTTGTATAATAATTGTGAATATATTTTGAAAAAAAAAATAATAATGATTTTAAGTTTTGAACCTCCATATGGAGTAATCTTTATTAAATTGTGTTATGAATCTGATGATGGGTGTGAGAAGCATGAAACTGCAGTAATCCTTTTACGGCAAACTGTTGGATTAGTAGATGTACCAAAGACATAATTGATTTTATATCTATAAACTGTTCACGTCCTGTTTTTAAACTTCACAAGTCCAGATATATTTTACTAATTTTATGATGCCTGAAGTTTAAAGAGAGATACAACTCTGGCAACTGAATATTTAAAAATCAATTTTTTAGTGGACTATTTTAACAACAAAATGGCAGCAGTGTATAATGCATATAAAAACCTTTGGTGATGTTATGGTTTTAACATGGGAGATTATATTTTTGCATACATAAAAGGAAAGTGACATAAGTACAGGATAAAATTATACACTCTTTCCTATCCCCATGGCTTTATCTTCAGATTTCTAATTATGGAGTTCTAGATGAAATGGGTGGAAAGGGACATGTTGCCAATATAGTTTTGAATCTTATGTTAGAAAACTAGACTATGGATATTCTTTATATTTCCATTAGCTTCAACACTTTTTGAATAGATCTACCTATTACCAGAACCCTGAGAACAAACAGAAAACATATTCCACAGAAAGTCAAAGCTGCAAAATTTAAGCAGGGGGAACTGATTGCTTGATACAAGAAAAGGAATTATTTTGGTGAAGTGGAGGGATACAACATCTGTGAATTGTTGGGACATGAAAAATGCAAACCAATTGTTAACTACAATGTATTTATTGCTTGTAGAGAACAAATGGTGGTTTATTACCTCCACTGACTGTGTTGGAGTGTTATACTTTACTATTTTGAACTAGCTATATTTATATTAAAATACATGTAAAGAGTAAAAAAGAAAACAAATTATCATGAGAGAGGCAACATAACATCAATGAATCAATCCAGAACGATGGAACTGTAATGTCATTGCAAATGGTTCTTTTTAATTAAATTCAACATCTGGCTACCAAATTACTATTTATCTTTAAAACTAATTTTATTATGTGGGTTACAAAATTGGGCGATTTTCAGCAGTGAACATATTACGTTATCAAAGTAAGTTATTGCCAGTAAAATAGATTAAATGACAATTGATAAAATGTACTTTGATATAAATGTAAGTATACTTACTAATATTGAGCCCAAATTCATCAATACTGCAGAGCAATAATTGTAAGGTATTTGTAATAACATTACACCATTTGGTTCTATCTGCCACACTGTCTTCTAGGTTTAATGCCCCTCTATAGTGGTTTAATGCTTCGTTTAAATACACTTCTCCCCATTTAAAGCATTTCTGTAAAATAATATTCACACAGATTACAGTATTCAAGTATGCAGTCATCACATTGCATGAACAAACTTTCAAATCAAAAATCCCAGGACACTTACACACCATGATATGCAGGTTGGGAATACTTGATCAAGCCAATTTTTGAGGAGTATATCAACTTAAGGGTAGAAATTTCATACAATCAAATTTGTATAATAGATTAATAAAAAAAAGTATATAAATGGTGCAAAACATTGCACAAACATTTTCATTCATCCATCCCCAAAACCAAGTAAAAACTAATCAGAACTATCCATCACCACAAATGTCAGCTTGGTAGTTTTGCGTTAAGAAGTAAAAACATTATGGACACAGTCATTGGAAAAATATTTAAAATAGGGCCTATATTTGCTTTGGTTATACCTTCAGCATAAATCATATTTGATTATAATCGAGCTTTGATAACTTTTTTTTTGTCAATTATTCTTGAACAGTAATATTTTTGAACTTATGATTTTGCACATGGAATTGTTATTAATTTTCATATTTAACTAAAATTTGAATAAAATATATAGCGACCGATATGTTTGTATAGATCCTTAGAAGTTAAACTTAAATAATATTTATAAAAACATTAAAAGTCAATTTTTGTGTAGTTTTGATTATGATGGCTACCCTCAAATTTTGAGTTGTTAGCAATAGAATGAAACAATGTCCAATATGTCCACACATAGGTCCATGCGTTTGGACAGTAGAGCACTAGCACACACTCTAAACATAGAGACCATATCTCTATATGTTTGAAAGACCATAATATGCTAACATTGATTACATACCTCATTCTAAAATCAAGAGGATTTGAAAACAAGTACTCCTCAGTTCTTCTCCAACACTTAACTTCATATTATATAATATAAAAAACACACAGTCTTATCTTGGAAACTGGTCCTTGGAACCTAGTAGTACAAAAATAGAAAAACACAATAAAATATTAAAGTTCTAAAATATTTCGTAAACAATGTTCACTTTCTCAATCAGTAGAGAGAATGTTAGTTTTTCATTCTGTTTTTTCTATTTGTATACTACTGTATTATGTAATACCAATGACCACATTCCAAGGTAAGCTAAGTCTCCTATTCATACAAAATCCAAAAATAATAGGCTATATACTAGGGGTAACACTATTAGCTTACTAATTACTCATAATCATGATTATTTCAGTAATCGGCAATTACGATTAATCACAGATTCATACTTCTATAACTGATTTGGGCTTAACAATTAGAGCTCACCACAAAAAAGTTTTCCTTTAAAGGAAAACATCTTTTGGTCATCATCGCCTTATTCAAAAATTAAGATAAAATAGAGACCCTCCCCCTCAATATTACTCATTAAACTGGAAAAAAGGTTATCAAGGCATAGGAAGACATATTTTACAAAACTAGCTATCATCATAATTCACTATTATGATTTTAACTATAAAACAATACCCAAGTATTTCTACGAAATGTTTAATTTACTACTTTTTAAACAAAAATATAATAAGTACTTCTGTAATTATTTTCAGTTTATATATATCATGATAAGTCCTAAACATACAACTGTAAATAAGTTCTCCCTCTCCACTTTACTAGGTTTATACTCATTTACTCTAAATATATATTTACTCATTCAAAGAGTAAAATTATAACTGCAGGATACAACACAGTCTCACAAGCTGCGATATTGGTGGTGGCCGGAATACCCCCTATCAACTTGCTGGCGGAGGAAAGGAGAGAGACGTATGATGAGGAAGGAAATGGAGAAAGAACAGGGTCTCAAATAAAAAGAGGTGCAAGAGACAGATTGCTTAGGAGGTGGCAGGAAAGCTGGGACAAGGAAGATTCTGGTCGCTGGACCTACAGGCTGATCCCTAATATTAAAAAAATGGATGAACAGAGGACATGGTGAAACGAGCTTTTTCTTAACTCAAGCATTAACAGGGCATGAAAGCTTCCGGGCATACCTTCATAGATTTAGAAGATCAGAAGATCCCAGCTGTCTTGATTGCGGAGCGGAAGAAGACACGGCAGAGCATGCGATCTTTTACTGCTTTTATTGTAGTGGGGGGAGTCAGGAGAGGGAAGAGCTATCAACACAGCTTTGTTCACCTATTTCCCCGACTAATATGATAGAAATTATGATAGAGGATGAGAAAAAATGGAAGGCAATAGAGAGTTTCATTCTTAGAATTATGGGCAAACGAGGAAAACAGCTAAGGTGAGCTGAGATAGAGCTCCAGTTTCGGTGTTCGACCAACCGGTCGATGGGATGGTGGATGACCCTGTGGGGTAGTTAATTCTTCTCTGCGAAGTAATGTCGCAAGATGGTCCCGCAGAGAAGGCAGAAGAGGATGGAAGGTTTTGGTTTTACCAGGGTAGGGAGGCCGCCCACCACCTTCAGTCCCCGGAAAGAGTAAAATTATCAACTGATTTATTACTTTATATAATAAACCATGTGTGTGTATTATCAATCTAACAAAAGATAGATTGCAAGATGTAATCACTTCAAGTCAATGTGACAAATAGAAATAGAAATGAAGTGGAAGATCTTGTTGGCTTTGAACTAATGATTGTATCTATTTATTTTCAGCTATCCACTTCAGCAAATGTTTGTTTTACATTTTACAAACATTTTAGTCTTCTGTAGTAGCAAAATAAGATACAGTTTATGACAGACAGTGTATAATTCTGATGATAGCTGTTTGACCATGATTTTTAAAAACAACTAACTAAATAACTGGAAAAAACTTTTTTCTTTTTTTTTTCAGAATTTGTGTAATATTATTTTTCTTTCGAAACCAAAAACAATTGAGGATTGTCAAACTGGAAACCAAACATCTTATTCCCCACTTTTAAATATTTTACCAATTGTAATTAATTTATTTAATATTTTTGTTTTATCACCAAAATATTATGTAAACCTTTGATCAAATATTTTGTAGCCAATTTTTCACTCTCGTTCAGATTTATTTACAAAATCATCTAATTCGATTTAGTTATTTTGTAATAATAAATAATTCATATCCACAGGGGATTTTTGAGAGAATAAACTCATTTTATGTTTCTTTAAAGATGTTTAATGATAATTTATGTAAGCCCCCTCCCCCCGCCCCCTCCTTATTCTTGTAAATATTTGTTGTTATATTGTATCTCAACTAAAACCATATTATTTTTAGTTACATAATTATATAAATTAACTTACAAAATTTAATTAGTTGTAATAATTTTTTTAAATATTATACCGATTATAGGGGGGAAAATCCGTTTTCTTCTGTATCAAAGCCGTACAATTAACACTCATTTTTTAATTTTCCTATTTTTAAAAATGGAAGAAAACTAATAAAATATGTCAAATAAAACCCATAACAAAATAATAAAAAACAATGGCCAAGACATAAGGTTTTCAGGTTGACAATACTTAATTATTTCCAATGGAGAAAAAAAAAATAATAATATTAGACCGTTTATGAAAGCAATTTTATTTACTTCGGTTAAGGAGTCTTATTAAACAAAATTTTATTTACACTCATTATGCTATAAAATATAAGTGCATTACTTTTAAGTAGTCATAAGCAAGAAAGTAATGTTTAAAAGACAAGTTTCTTCAAGTGAGATGTAACTGAAAGGAAATAAAACCGTAAACAAGTTCAAACGCTTCTCCCAATGCTTCCTTTTTCACTCCAACTGATAGAACACTGAAGCCTATCTTTGATAAGTGTCTCACACACACACACACACAGCTGGTTTCATTAATACTATATAATACTATATAATAAACTATTAGATTTATTATCCTTAGTTTAATCCTCACGAGTCATCACTAACTTGCCAAATTTCTCACAAACGCTTGTGTGTAGATTGCACATCGACACACTATTTCAGACTTCCACACAATGATGTAATGACAAAATACCAAAGTTTAATAAATGTATGTATATCCCAAATTATAATCTCTAGTCCAACATAAGTATCTGGGCGTGTTTTATGAAGAACCTCAAAACAATAAACATGACGACTGTGCAAAGGAAAGTTCAATGTGTTGCTTCCCAAATTAAAATCTCTAGTCCAACATGAGTATCGGGGCGTGTCTCATGAAGAACCTCCAAACAGTCAAAAAAATCTGTTCAAAACATACGAAAAAGCTTTATACGAATTCTAAAAAAAATTCTGATTGAAAATGTCAACGACTTATTGTGAATGGTGTGGTCCTTAAAACAAAAGTTGACAGGGTTTAAAAAGAGACAACTCAGGATTACAGGCTATAAACTTCAGCTATTAGACGTAATTAAGAGATGTAATTACAGAACATAATCTTAAAAGGTATGATTTTCCTGTAAATTTTTGATGAAATTGAAGGTGATGAGAATTCAAAATTATTTTAATAATATAAATGAGCTACATTTGTGTCACCTTGCGGCATCATAGGGCAACTGAATATGGAGTTTCAACAAGAAATATCTGCTGTTACATTAAATGTGATGAGAATTTTCTGAACCAAGTTATGCTTAGTAATGTCTACATCAAAATGATTCCTTGTAAGGTTATCTACTGGCTGCAAAGATAACGTATAAGTGTCTCGTTACGCCATTTTTCATAATTCAGGAAATGTTCATTGCCGCAATGTTCAAATTTAGGCAAATGAAATCCCTCCATTTAAACACTTGGACTATAACTCAAATTGTCTACCTTGACATGTTCTAGCTATGTGCTCTTCCCTATCAAGATGGTCCATCGCCTCATTATCCCAATGATTGAGATTTCCTTGATGGATGGAAGGCTTGGCCACTATGCTCACTCGACCTTACACCAATGGAATTTTATTTACTAGGGTATTCTAAACAAAATGTCTACAAAGGATTCAGAACATCGAACATTTGAGATAACGAATTCAAGAATCACTTGCATCAATAACTCCTGATGTTCTAGATCAAGTAAAGGAACAGTTGGAATATCGCTTGGCCTACAAAGAACTCCAATAAACAAGAAAAAAACTTTTTTATCTGTTCTATCATGTTTCATGTTTTTTTTTAAATACTCTTGTATACTTTTGTAAATATATTTATTCAAAACCCCTACACATTGTATTTAATAAATGTTTAATTTTTCCCCTTGTTCTTTTTAAGACAAAAACATAAAATAAAGACCCCTAACCCTTGAATACTAATGACTTGAATGTCAGGATCAGAATAGAATAAGAGTTGGTTAGGAAAGCTAAAAGAAAAGGATCTAATTAATCCAAGACTACATGATATAGGATCTCTCGGGATTGCCACACCCATACTCACTATAATGTATAGTTAAACTCACTTCATACTGTTGCATCTCCCAACAAGCCTCCAGTAACAAATTAAACTGAGTGGGTCTATCCAATGAAGACTGAACAATTTCCAAGTTAATCTTATGTTCATCAGATTTTAAAGCTTTACACAATATATCAGCCATTTGTTCATAGCATCCTTCTTTGTAAAGTCTGACTACATCACTCAGTTTTTGTTTCCTATAAAACATCACACATATATAGTATATTTATTTAAATTTATATAAATACTGCTCTGTCTTGTTTATTTTTGTAAAAATAAATGGTGAAAACCATTCTTCTGATTCTAATATTGGCTGGATACTTTATAGACGGACCTCTTATATAGAAAATATTTATATTGGTTTAGTCTCTAAAGGAAAGAAAACAAGATATTTCAAGTCATCAACTACCGTTATAACACTGAACCAATGTTTCATTCAGATTGTGAACACTAACCTTATCTCTGTGTAACAACTTAGTCATTAAGACATCATTTTCAAATAAAGTGTGGGTTTTCGTTTATTTGGTGATTGTAGTTTCCGTAAGTGTTGCTCATTTCAACTGAATATATTTGTTTAGTGCCTTTTCTTTTCAAAATGTGAGATGATTTTTAAATTAAGGTTTGTTTTGAAATTACCACCGACTGTGTCAATGGAACTGGATGCACATACGCTGTTTTATTACAACATAATAACTTGGTGTTATCACCATTTGATATGTGATTGTTGTAATACATAAACGATTTAATTCATCAGTGATAAGTGTCATAATAAATAACCCCACCAATTATGATGTCTATGCTGCAATATATTTCTTGTCAGCAAAAACTAATAGTGCAGCTGAAATTCATACTTGTTGAGATTTATGGACTCACCATTATGAGTGACAGTAAAATTACTACCCCGTCAAGACTACAAAGGGTCAAAAAAGTAATTTGCAATTCCATGTTTTAATGAAAAGATTAATCTTTACCTGTAAAAGTCCGTCACGTGATCCACTTATTGTGTTAGAAACACTACCGCGGTTTTAGATGTCTCGAGCATTACCTCTCCTACTTTACATGTGATTGGATTAAACTAAATATATCTTATGGCTATATTTCTGATATTAATTCCTTTGATATAGTATTGACCTATATTAATTGATATGTGTATACAATTATCATCACACCTACAGTAGGGCCCTGGTTATCCGAGCTAATGTGGACCAGAGAACACTCGGATAACCAGAAACTTGGATAACACGAGCGGACAGACCGGCCAACGAGAGCGTCCCCCGCCGCCATTAAAATCAATGATAGCGTGTGCGTTTCCGGCCGCCGGTCTGTGTTACGGGCATTACAAAGACGTTTTGGGGTTGATACAGTAATAAATAAAGACGTAAAATTGAATTAAAATATTGAGTTCACTTTATTACGAAACCTAATACAGTAATAATAGAACGAAAACTAAGCCTACTTCTTGAAAAAGTTCATCAGAGTTTTCTGTTTTATTGAACTGGCCCGCTTCTTTGAAGCTGTTTCTCGAAGTCGACGAAGCACCAGCAAATCCGTCGAAGTTGTTTCTGCCTGTTGCTCCAAACAGTCAATAATACGTTGTATGGCTTCGGTGTGACTTATATTATTTCCAGCCTTTTCCATCGGCTCATCTTCATCACTCACCTCTTCGGTGTTTTGTGCCTCATCGTTGACTATCTCAACAATCATATCATCTGTGACTACATATTGTTCGTCCGCATTACCACTCTTCCACGTCGTCTGTAGTAATAGCCTCATCAGCAGGGATTCTTTGTACCAGGCTTACGATAGAGTCATCGGCATTTTCATTTTCCAAGGTTTCGGCTTCTTGAACATCAACACTATACAGCTTCCTCCAGGATCTTTCAAGGGTAGAGCTTTTAACTTCTTCCCAGGACTCGGCAGACATGTAGATAACATCTTTCATTGTGATGGCTATTAGAGTCTGCAAAACTTCTTTTCCTTCATCAATTACCCTTATGAGCAATTTTAAAAGTTTTTTTTTATAATTTCTCTTAAGGTTATCCAACACCCCTTGGACCATTGGTTGGAGAAGTGGGGTTACGTTTGGCGGAAAAAACATTGTCTTGATTTCGCCAGAAACCATTTCTTCCATATCGGGATGAGCAGGGCAGTTGTCCATAAGCATAAGAGCCTTGCGAGGGAGATTGTTTTCTTCCAAATATTTTTCGACTTGAGGCACAAAGTTGTCATCTTTTAAAATTTTGGAATCCGTTCAAGCACTTTTTTGGTTTTTGTACAAAACGGGCAGGCTAGAAATGGAAATGTTTTTAAACGCTCTAGGCTTAGCAGATTTCCCTATGAGCAGTCTTTAGTTTGCAGTCTCCAGTAGCATTTCAACTAGCCAAAAGTGTAACTCTGTCTTTTGATTTCTTGAACCCCGGAGCAGAAGCCTCTTGTTTGGAGGCAAGTGTTTTTGTTGGGAGCATACGGTAATTTAATCCTGTTTCATCACAATTAAAAATCTGCTGAAGCAACAAATTTTCCTGGTCAATCAAAGCTTTAAACTGGTCCTGGAACGATACAACAATTTCATGATTGGATGATAGTTTTTCACCTGAAATATTTAGCTCTCTAATTCCATAGCTGGTTTTCCAGCGATGCAGCCATCCTCTGCTTGCTGTAAACTCCTCTTCTCCATCTTTAAACTTGTTGTGGAATTCAAAGGCTTTTTCTTGTAACATAGGCCCATTGACGGGACTTCCTTTGTTCCGTAATTGTTTAAAACACATAAAAAGGGCACTTGATGTTTTTTCAAAGTCACTAGTTTTCATTGTTTTTCGTTGTCCTTTTGCGAACACCACTTTTCAATATCAGCCCGTTTTCTTCTCCAATCACCAACCGTTACCTCACCAACACCTAAATCTGCAGCCACTCTTTTAATCGATTCTCCTTTGTCTAGTCTTTTGATAGCCTTTAGTTTAGTCTCTAAACTCACATCAGTTCTTTTACATGAAAAGCTCATAATGAAAACACTAAAGTAAAACACCACAAAATGTCCAAATACTGTCCGAGTAACAGTGTGACTAACCAACCAAGACTGTGACAAGACACTGACTGAGCCAAAAATAGACAGACAGTGGCGCGCTTTGGACCACGTGCAGTGTGATGAGAGAGCGAATGAATAATCACGAGGGCTGTGTCAATGACCTTGGCACAGTAGTAGCAGTCACCCCACTCCGCTTGCGCTCGCTCGCTACGGTACTGTACAGTGTACAAACACCTCGGTTAAACCGGAACTTGGTTAGTCGGTGCTCGGATAACCGGGGCCCTACTGTGCTTCCAAACCCTGATATTTATTTGGGTTTGCGGCAATTTCAGGATCTACTCTCAATAGTTCTTCAGTTAGAGCTTATAAGAACCTACATATTCGCTTAAACTGGCTATTTCTACAACTAATAACAGAGTCCATTAATGTCGTATTCCCTAATTCTAATATTTATATCATTTGGCATATCATCCAAATCATCAAGTTCATCAAATAAATCCATATTTACAGTTTCAAAATCTTAAGATATAAAATCTTATTTTACATTACATATTAATCAATATACAAAATCAGAGAATGGTAAAATAATTTTAAGGTTAAATATTCGTTAAACAAGATCTCCTTCAGGTTTATTTAATCAGGACCAATAAATTGAAGTGAGGATTCTCAATATGGTGAAATATAGATATAACAGAGACTGATGGGATAGCTAGCAAGCGAAGAGAACCAATGAGTTGTATACATCCTATTAATAGATAGAGAACAATTAAAGGTTGAAATTATTGGATATAATAAGTTGTTTTGATAATTAAATAATCATATAATTATTTTATGAGTTTATTTTATAAACGGGATTTATGAGTTTAAGTACTAATCACATTACTAAATTATTATTATTCCCTAAAGGTGGTGCGTGAATTCAAAGTGTTAGTGTTTATGTGTGTTATTACATAAAGAGTTTCTAAATATGGCATGAAAATATTGTGTGGAATTACTTTTGTTATTTGTGTAACTATTTGGAATAAAAGGAATACAAAGAGGACTCATTTTTGTTAACTAAAAATATTTTTTTTAGATTATGTTATTTATATTAAACTGTAAAGTTTAATGTTTAAATATTTAAAAAGGTAACATTCATTTGTGTTTCGTTAACTTCAAAACAATCTTTAATTTTGTTTTAAACATATTTATATACAGGCAAAATTTTAACAAATTGTATTTGGGATATTTAACCTTTCTTAATATATCCAAAGTAGGTGATTGTTGAATGATAACTGTTGTAGTTATTATTGTCTTTCACAACACTTTCACAAGTCTATCCTTAATATCCTACAGTCATTGGTCAATTATCGAGTACCTTTCAGTTAAAGCGAGGTTAACTAAAATATCAAGATAAGTCATTAAAGGAATGGTGAGTTTTATTAAAGTTAGAAGGACATTAATTTTTCCACAACGATTTTATGTGCCCAAACTCATTATAGTTTCTAACATGGGGTATTGATAAATTAAACCCACTTTTCATAATTCCTTACAATAGCATACATCATCATAATAATTTAAATTTGTAAATATATAATCTAACATATAATAAAAGTGACAAAGTCAATAATAACAGGAAAAAGTTGTTTTTTTTTGTTTGTTTTTTTTTTAATGGAAGAAAGAAAAGAAGAAGGCTGGTTGAGGTTGATAACAAGGATGCAGACAACACAATAAAAATTAAAGAGATTGAATGGAGGACTGGAATGACCGATCAATAGTCAAATAATCAAGCATTATAATTTTTTAAAAGGATTATATAGTATTACCTAAGTACAGAGTGTGCCATGCCTACAAATGGAATATGTCCTTCACTTGGTAATTTGACTTGCCCATTGATTATTAAAATTTCAAAAGGACATCCACATTTGACAATTAATCATTCATTCAGTTTAAGTATGTTATTTGTATTATTTGTAAGTTTCTTTCAATTTGTTTGTAATCAGAAGAAGTGAATTGGACTAACGAAATTAAATAAACATTTATATTGTTATAAATTAAATATTTATTTAAGATTCCCAAAAGAAAAGAAAGACTAATCAAATATAATTGCTAATAAGTGTAATGCATAATATTATTGTATGAAACAAATCACCTTGTTGTATCAATATTAATTATCCATTTATTTAGATTATACGACTAAAAGGCCGGATCCCTAAACAAGTATTGAAATGGACATCAGTAGGAGGCAAAGCTGGAGATAGGGACTGGAAATCATAGTCGTATTATAAATAAACTACAAAGTAATAAGATCATCATCATGTCAAGTAATACCTGATGAGAGAAACACAGAAGTCTTCTACAATACTTTTATTGATCAAATAATGGATAGACACATTCTTCAGTTTCACCTCTATTGAATCCAAACGATCATCACCAAAGTACTGAAACATAAGACGCAAATATATTGTTTAGAAAAAATAATAATTTAATTGGGAAACAGAAGATTGATATTTGAAATTCAATTAGAGTAACATTCTGCTTATATGAGGTTTGGTTTAACCAAAGTGTCCCAATAAAGACAAATATGGAAAATTCAACACAACTCATATCTTTTAATTGAGCACAGAATAATCCAAAAGAGACATTTTTAAATAGAACAAATCCGTATATGTTAATGACCATGTTATCTATTATTGCACGTCAAATACAGTGACATATTCACTGAGCTCCAACAAATATATAATAAAATCTGAAGACTTTTATGAAACAAAAACTGTGTTCTACTTTATAGAATTCTTAAAACTACACAGTATCAACTATATTTTCATAAATAAGCAAACTTACAAACTCCAATGAATGAATTGCACCTTCCAAATCCCCTTTGTAAAGATTAAGAAGTGCTTCTAGCCACCGGCAGCGAGCAATAAATTCCTTGTCTGTGCTGGTATTACAAAGATTTTGCAAGTCTCCGATGTATAAGGAAGATATTTCTCCACCCAAAAAACTATAATCATAAAACATATGATATATTATTAACATTGATAACCCCTAATTTATTTATTGAATCTATAACACACAAAAGTTTTGGTTCTTTTTAGATTATTATTTTTTATTGAAACCAATCTACACACATTTAGATCACCCAGCATCCATAATAAGATGCACTAACCTCCTCACGAGATCCACGGCTGGAAACACTCCTTTACTAAATGACTTGGTGTTGTCATCTGACAGGACGTATTACAAGATGGATCTGTGGCCCAGCCAAGGAGCCCACCAAACCAACACTATAATAAGTATAAATTAGGATGTAAAGGAATTCTAAATAATAAAATATGAATTGGCACTTGCTATTTTGTTGAGCAGTGCAATATCACGTAGAAGGGGGGAGAGACGAGGAGTGGAAGGCTTGAACCAGCGAGCCGAGTGGGAGTCTGTTCCAAGAGCCGCGAGAAGGAAGACCGCTATGGGACGAGGTCAGTCCATTTTCGGCCACGTGCTAGCTAAATTAAACGGTATGCTTTTCGGCCACTATTAAGGCTTTATTTTGCCGTTATGCCTTTTTTATAAATTATAATAATTCTGTAATCTTTTAATTCGGCAGTAAATAAAATATAACATTTAATTTCACTTGCGTTGCGTGCGTTCATTAGCGTCCTAACCCGACTCCTTGGCATATCCTGACAAGATTTGGCTAAAGTGTACGCGGTCTCCAGCCAGCCGGAGCTTCCAGCTGGTCAAAAGAAGTGGAGACGGTCACAGATCATCAAATCAAGCCCTCTCACCAATCTCTCTGCACAAACATTACGCCTAAATTGATAGGATCTTGTGTAGCCTCCGATATAATTGGTATTAATTAAAACATCTATTTCTCATTAAGGAATAACAATGGTGCTACAAGCATGGCATGACTTTTCACAGGAGAGAGGGAGTGTTGGAGAGTTGGAGAGAGGGATAGAGGGAGAGAGGGAGAGAGAGAGAGAGAGAGAGAGAGAGAGAGAGAGAGAGAGAGAGAGAGAGAGAGAGAGAGAGAGGAAGAGGGGGGGAGAGAGAGAGGGGGGAGAGGGAGAGAGTTGGAGAGAGGGAGAGAGAGAGAGAGAGAGAGGAATGCTAACGTTTTTTATGACATCTGGTTTCAGTGAAAAAGAAAATCAAATATTTGGATGTCATTAGCAGAGTTATTATTAGGAATACAAACAAATTTAAAGAACAAACTATTTAAAATTGCTTTAAAATCATAAAAAATTTTATTTTTTAAATTAAATAAGCAAACATTTTGGAAAATGATAATGGTTTTTTAAAATGTGATTATATATATATATATATATATATATATATATATATATTTATTTATTGCCCAAAATCAATAGTTTGATATCATTTTGATAGATACTTTATTTTGTTCACCGAGTAAATACTTCAATTTAAGCAAACTTACCTATGTCCCAAAGGGCTAGGTTTACCCGTACTCTTGCCATACTCTATCCAGTTATCCAACAGAAATTCCCCGAACAATAGTAAAGCTGTTCCTAATTCTGAGCTCAGTTTGAAGTCAAAATTGCAACAGTTTCTTCTATTATGAGACCTGGAAGTAAACATATCATACAATCTTCTTACTTTCACAAAACCATCTCCTATACTACTTATATGAGTATTTTGCAAGATTTAAATAGAGCCAAAGCTTACTTCGCACATGCCACACACTACTATTCATATCATGCAATCTTCTGACTTTTCAAGTAGTCTTGAGTTAGATCCCTCTCATTAATCTATTCTAACTGGTCTCTTTTAATCAACTCTTATTCTCTTAAAACCCTGACTCACTATTAGACGCTAGTATTCGAGGACTAGAGGTAACGAGGGGAGAAATATAATAAATGATACTGGAAAATATAAAATATGGAGTCCTATTAAAGTATAAAACATATGGGAATAAAACAAATTTGTTGTCTATGTGAACATACACTTATACAAGTAAAGCACAACTCAATAAAGTCATTCTAAATCAAATAAAAAAAAGAAGGAAAATTGCTTGTAATTAGTGAAAAACAAAATTAGTACACGTAAGCTAACCGCCACGCCACATGCAGTTATCTCATCAACTACTTTTAACAAGAAGGCGTAAAGATTGCGTAAAGATGCATTTAGAAAATAATTTGTTATAGGCATCCATAAATTTGATAATTAAACATATCCAGAAGCCTCAGAAGATGTATAAACCCACATCAAAATCATTTTAGAAGAATTCATCTATCAATATCAATCAACCAAATTAAATACACTTACATTTAAACACAGAAATTACCCTTCAAACTTCACATGCAATATCAAATGCAACATTTCTAATACTGGACCTTAATACCTTAATTTTAGGCCTAAACATAAACTAATAAATCTTATGGTAAATGACCAACACCATTAAATTCATCGAAGAACGGACTATTAAAAATCTTGTTTGCCTTTTGCAAGGAAACATACCTTTCAAAAGTATTCAAAAAACTTCGAATTAACAGGAATTTTGAATTAAAGACATTCAAATTATCCATGTTCTACTGTATATAGATAATGAACAGTCAGTAATTCATGGGATTATCCCATTAGATGTATAACTTATGACCATTACAATACCATTTTCAATGTATGTCTTATTTTCTTGTAATAGCCCAAAGACTCTAATAAATTGATAGACGTGAATTTATATAATTATAATTTGAAGATACAATTTGTAATTATAAAAGAAATATTATTAATTTAAGACAAAATATTTATTTTTTTAACATCATTATAATTTGTTTTTGTTATAATTTATAATATAAATAAAATTTTGTTATTTGTAATTTCCTTGACCTTAAATTTGAGATTTACAGAGATCTAAGTGTTGTATCAACAGTGTATACCTGGTATACTAAGTGTGTTTGACGAGGCACATACAACAACTCGCACAGTAAGAACTGAAAGTGCATGACATCTGTGTACAGTAACACAAAAATGTCATCAATTAATTGCTATCATTTGTAATAGTGGACTATAATCCTAATTTATTATTATTATTATTATTATTATTATTATTATATATTTACTATTATTACCATTTTTTAAATTTTAATAACATTGGTAAATACGATAAAACCGCATCATATAAATGAAACAGTATTTACTGCAATATAGAATTTATAAGGAAATACTGTAAGTATATAAAACCACTGACAAAAACTGGGAGAAGAAAAGTTTGTTTATAATAATATCCGGTTTGGCTAAGAGTAGAAGAGGTGAAGGGAGTCAAAAAGTACAATAATTCGTATTGCCCCACACACGAGATCAATCACTTCCTCTCTTTCTACTCAGTATCTCTTCCTCCAGTAGCATATTATCTGCTATACTTTATTACTAAAACTATAACAACAAGCTATAAAATTATCGTCACCTTCCACAACCATTAATTTTGGAAACTGAGCCTATTTCGTCATTACGCTCATAACCTCACGTATTAATTACATGACATTATTTTTTTTAATGTTACCCAATTATTGTGAAATAAATTAGATACTCTTATCTTTAACATTATACAGTATTAGTTGCTAGCAAATTAATTATTTGGTAGATATGTACAATCTAATATTTTTGTATCTTGGAGAGGTCAACACAGTCAATAAGAATCTGTTTCATAAACAGAAACTCTGACAAAATGGACATTGGGGCAAATTTCTGTATTCCATCAGAAATTCATGAGTGACAATGGAATGACCGATACAAATGTATGGTATAATACCGATATAATACGTATGTATTATTTCTCTCAGCTTATTGGACTCTATAATTATCCATTTTTTCTCCCATTATCTATGCAACACAAATTTAATAGTTGATACAAAGTCAGATTCCATAACACAACATGTGAATGTCATCTGACTTGTAACATAATTTACTGCTCCGACAAATTTTGACTTTTCCGTCATTCATAATCCCCAGGTACTCTGCAAAATGACTCTGACATCTGAAGACTGTGTATACAACACAGAATATCCTCAACCAAAGGGATTCCTGGAGAACCTGTAAAGAACTTTTGGAATTGATACACAAAAGATAGTGACGAAAACCAAATGTAATGGTATAATGCTTTTCAAAATAGCAAACAGCTCGGCAGTAAATATACTAGAAGTTGAGAGTAATCCATATACATATGTCCTACCAGATGAAAATCATGCACTATCAACTTTATTATTTAGTTTTGAATACTCTATGAAAATAATTTCAATAGATGGTTATTAATTATAAACTCCTAATGACACACTACATCAGGAGTGTTGTACTTTATAAATCTGGATGAGAAATCAAAAGTTGGCATTTGAATAAGCCATAGAGGAATCAAATATGGAGCATACTCATACATTGGAGGAAGTACAAGTCCCAAAATGCCGAGGATTCTAAATTTTCTAATGTGAAATAAGTCAGTGTGGTTCTGACGATATTCATAATGTTCAGCCAAAAGATTAGGAAACACAATGATATAAGATGAATGGTCAAGAAGTAAACTAGAAACTGGACTCTAACAAAAAGCTCCAGACACAAGACGAAAGGCAGAGTTATGAAGCGAATGAAGTTTCTTAATTGCGATGATCTTGTGGATGAGTAGACGGTAGAGCCATAATCAATCCGCTATCGAACAAGTAATATTCTAACAAACAAGTTATATTGCCTACCAACTGAGAACCAATAAAAACACGTAACATCTCAAGAGACATCATGATTTCAGATCAGATAAATAAAGAATCCAAGAAAGTCCGTGATCCAATAATAGGCCATAGAATTTTACAGTACTAGCAGTTTGTCGTTGAAATCCATTAAGCTATAATAAGGGTTGTCTGTCTTTGCTGACTAAAAGCAATACATTGTGTTTTAGAAGCAGAGAACTTACATTCTGTTAATGAGCAAGATTGTAACAATAGAGTAAGTCTATTTATAACAAGTTGAAGAGCACTCTCAGCTGTTGGCATACCTCGAGTACCCATATATATATATATATATATATATATATATATATATATATATATATAGGTTAGAATTTAATAGGGCACATAGCCTATTAGATTGGTTAGATTTTATATGGACAGGAGACAGGCTTACCTTGGAAAATAGTCCTTGGTATTACCTTGGTATGAATGGCCACAGACATGACGTGAAAATCATGGATATGGAGAAACCAACTACACAACATGCAGCAACGTTGTCACTTTTGATGAATGTTTCACAACAAAAATCATAAAATCACTCCCTTCAGAATGTAACCCCTCAGAACTAAGAAGATGGGAACTGTCTCATCAATGGGTTACAAAATCAAGAGAACCCCCTAATCTTAACCTTAGATGAATCATCCTTTATCCTTTTCCCTTTCCCCAACAGGCTTTACAAAAAAAAAAAAAAAATCTGTGGTTCAACACTCAGTCTTCAGTCTTCTTCTTAAACTCTACTGATTGAGAAAGTGAACAGTGTTTACGAAATATTTCAAAACTAGTGTTTTTTGTGTGTGTTTTCTTACTTATGTACTATTAGGTAATACCAAGGACCATTTTCCAAGGTAAGCCTGTCTCCTGTCATAAGAGAGCAGAAGTAGGAAGACCACAACTAAAAAATATATATTTCCACACATTTGATGTGGGATGTGGTTCTTAACATTGTACCAATATACTGGGCCCAAGATTCCTTCCTACTCTGCCTAAACACTGTGCTTTGGCTCATAGAATTTCAAGAGTTTCACTAAGAGGTCTTTAGTAAACCTCCTTACAGCTTTACAACATAAACGGAGAGCATCACTACATTCGTTGCTCCACCATGAAATTTGTGGATGTAGTGGTCTCATCTACTTTTTCAGAACGTTGTTTTCCGCAGCTGTAAGGAGTGCTGTTGTAAACGAATGTACTGTTTCATGAATAGGGACATTATTATAAATAACAGATGATACAGATTTATACAAAATCCACCTGGGAAATAGTAAGAATTTGATCTTATTATTTTCTAACAAGGGTTGCCAAATTTCATATGTTTAAAGAAGGTTGTTAGTTTATAAAGATAGAGAAACCTCACCAACATTGTCAATAATTTACTTACATATACAATCTGAAAATAGAGATGTACAATTGGACTAAAGCGACAGGCCAGTGTAGATGCCATTTAGTAGCCAATGTCAGTACGAAGGCTGTAAACAAATCCTTCACATGATTACCAGTATACATTCTGAGAAAATCTGAAATATCCCTGGCTTCTTTATTACCACCAAAGTAGCCTTCCTGTTTGATTAGCCTGCAAAACATAATTAATTTTAGAAGTTAGAATTTATTTCTCTTAGCTCAAATTAAGTTGCAAAGTGTTCTCTGTAGGTATTTATTATCCACTTATGGAATGTCCAATAAACAATTGGTGTATGCAAGTACAGTAGAACCCCTCTTAACCGGTCTAGTCGGAACTGACACCCGGGCCGGTTGCCCATTTGGCCGGTTAATCCAAGGTTCCCATTAAACTCGTCACAAAGTTTTTTACAGATTTACAGATTGCCTCTGTCAAGTCTTTTTAACACATTTAACCGCGTCTCAAACAAAACCAACACACTCTTCCGTTTTCCCAATTTCGTAACTCGCTCATTTTTATTTACTGTATATACTGTACATAGATCATAACCAGTTAAAGACAAGAAGAAAACAATGATCTAGTTACCTATTTCAGCAACAATATGTACTGCCGTTTTCTGTAATATAAAAAGAATTTTCTTTTGTTAAATCAATAAATCATGTTATACAATGATTCCACAGTTCAGGTGTGAATGAACAAGTTCATAATAAGCTGTTAAAAGTGTGGAAAGGCTACAGCAACTCCTGAGATGTCTTGGTATAAAAATCTCACTTTTTTTTTTTTTTTACATTTGAAATCAATATGATATTTTCAAGTTAATATCAATGACCAAACCTAGATATTTTATAGACTCCACCTCTTCTATTATGTTGCTATCCAAAATTACAGTGGCTCCTAGTTCTGTATTTCTTTTACTTATATTCAAATGCATATAATTTGTTTGACAAAAATCAAATTTTAAAACATTTTTTATAAAATAATAATAAAAATAATAAAAGTTTTTTGTTCTAAAGATTGAGAATATGAACTGATCCCTGTAGATAGCGCTTATCATCTAATGTGATATTAAAATATAAACTACAGAATCTTTCAACAAACCTTTCTCTTTCTTCAGCCGATGGATTGTAGTAAATTTTTTCCATTTTGACAGATTCACTATCACAACCATCTTTGTTTTCAAACAGTTTGTACAAATCCATTGTATCCATTGAATCATCAAACCGAAATGATTCCTCCTTTTTACCATCATCCTTAACAGGTCTGAAAATATATATATATATAATCAATGATATGTTATCTAAGCCATAAAGAAATATACATACTAAAAAGTTATTTTCATTCAAACTAAATTCTGCAAGTGAAACAAATCCAAAGCAACCTTTGGACCGAGAAGTTTGTTTTTCTTCCAGGTGGCAAATATTTGATTTTATTCTAAAACGCAAAACAAATATTTCCATTTGTTATACAAGACATATTTTAAAAGTAAAGGCCGATTGGGAACATTGATTAGCTTGTAAATACAAGTAGCTTCAACTGGTCTGTTGGAAATGTAACCATCACAAGTACATTGTTGTTTGGCTTTGTATGACAGTGGATATATAACAAGTGCAAAAACAATCTTGCCAAGTGTGAAGTCTGATCTGTGATTAAATTTCTAAATACAAGAGAACATAATGTAACTGAGTGAATTTCACTGTAATGATGTCATGAGATTAGGAAACACTTTTTACATAAAGAAAGGAGTGGCAGGCCTAGAATTCAAACTGATGATCTAGCTGAGGATCTGAACGCTAAGATCTTTCCATAGAATGTTCAGAAGTTTCAAAGACAACATTGCTCGGTATTGTAACTGACACTATAAGCTTTCGTAAACTATGTGTGTGATGGGTGATCAAAATGTTGAAAAGTGATCACATAGACCAGAGATTGACATTTGCACATGCTTTTCTGGACTGCTTTCATAGAGAGGGAAACAAATTTCTTAATAGTATCATCACTGGTGACGAAATGTGAATTTCATATCTCAATGCTGGTAAGAAACAAAAATCCATGCAGTGGCGTCCATGTAATTCATTCAAACTGTAAAAATTCATGCAAACCTGTTCTCAAGGAAAAAAACCATGGCATCAGTGTTATGGGACCAAAAGGGTGAGCTTTTGGTCAATTTCAATTTCATGGACCTTGCAACAACTATATTGTATTTCATCACAATTATATTGTGAAACACTTCCTAAACTGAGGGTAGGTAAAGTTGACATCAGATATTATTATCTTTCATGATAACATACGTCCACATACAGCTGTCCACACACTCCAAACAATTAAAAAATTCCAATGAAAAATTTTTGATCATTTTTGGTTCTTGTCACACGTTTTCTCATAAAACCACCTGTAATTAATTATGAATCTGTTTATTAAAAGAAATAATTTAGAACATATATTTGAGGAGGAGTGTTTTAAAGTGGTCAATTAAGGCTAAAACCATTGGGGGTCATCATTGCCTTCATAAAATTGAGCATAGGATCAGGATGCTCCGCATTAAAAAGTACAACATTACTTTAATATACGAATGGATAGTAGAGATGATTGATTGTGTATATTTGTTTTCAATCTATACACCTCTTTTCTCTTTTTAAAATTTATATTGCACTTTGATGTGCTAATTTATTACAATAAATAAATGAAATATAAAACTACAAAGAGAAATTTGTTTTGTTTAATTCATTTAAAATAAAATTTTAATTCACAGACAAAAGATCACAAACATTTGTAAGATATGCACCTTCTGAATGTGTATTATTTGAATATTTGAATGTGGCGCCATTACACAAAATATAGGTTTTTGGAATAAAAATAAAAATATGAAATTAAATAAATTTGTTTAAAAGATTGTTAGAGTGGACGCATAAAAGAGTAAATAATAAATTCAAAATAATAAATAAGGTAAAATTAGAGGGAATAAACAATAGT
This sequence comes from Aphrophora alni, assembly GCA_963513935.1. Classification (NCBI taxonomy): domain Eukaryota; kingdom Metazoa; phylum Arthropoda; class Insecta; order Hemiptera; family Aphrophoridae; genus Aphrophora; species Aphrophora alni. The sequence goes on from OY740773.1 coordinate 110,339,344, forward strand.
AATAACTTTAAATAAAAACAATGAACACTGAAAGAGACAGAAGTATACAGGAGGCTATGTTGTGTGACATCTGACTGGAAAAAGAGTTGAAATAACAGAGTAACAGAGGAACAGTGAAAGAAAAATGGCGATGTAGTCATGTTGCTGGCCGAGTCGCCTGAATTGAAAAAGTGTGTGCAATCTGGAAAATGAGAGACATGGGAGTGTGTTGTGACTGAACAACGGGGTTTTGAGTGTGTTTGGACCTAAGATAGTAAAGGGTTTTCGTCGATTCGTAAAGACATAGGAGTGTTAGTGGTGTGCACACGTGCTCGGCTGCTTCAAAATCATTAACGGTGTTCAAATGAAATAATAGAGGCTAGGATTGTATTGTACTACGATACGTACAGATAAGTACTAGACAATTAAAAAATGTGAACAATTGAGTTTTATAAATTTAAGATATTTACAATGTTTAGTATGATAGGTTTTTTAAAGGGAATTTTTTATATGGCGTCCATTCTAGTTTAGGAAGTATTGTTAAAATTGTATAAGGTTTCTGTTTCAAATGATAAATTTGTTGTTTTAATTGATTTGTTTAGGCTTAAGTTATGTTAGAATTAAGTTTGTTTAAATTACTGAATGAGAATAAGATAAATATGATCATGAAATAAACTCACAATAGGTTTTATTGCCATGATCAAGAAGATATACATTTTGAAAACATGACTACTGAAATAGGTATGAAGGAAACTTTTAATGACTCCGGAGTAGAGATGTTAAACCAACCCAATAATGAAAATGTGACTGTTGAAAAAACAAATACAAATTTAGAAATGAAGGAACAATTTCAAATGATGTGTAAATTTATGAAAGATTTGAGTAAAGAAAGTAATGACAGGTTAGATACCTTGAGTGAAAAGTTTAATGAAAATAAACAAGAGTTAGCTAACTTAAGACAGGATAATAGTGATAGGTTAGATACCTTGAGTAAAGAAAATAGTGATAGGCTAGATACCTTAAGTAAAGAAATAAGTGATAGGAGTAAAGAAAGTAATGACAGGTTAGACACCTTGGGTAAAGAAAGTAATGATAGATTCAATGATTTAAATAATATTATTGGTAAAGGCTTAGATAACTTGAGACAAGAAACAAATAATAAATTTGCTGAATTTAAAAAGAGTATGGTGTTAATAAATAAAAATTTTGAAATTTTGAAAATCGAAAATGCTAAAGAATTAGGACAGATAGTAGACGATACAAAAAATAAAGTTGAAACAGTAGATTGTAAAATTAATGAGATAAATGTACAGGTAGAAGATCAGTTTGTTAAGGTAGATGATAAATTTGTAAAAATAAATGATGAGATTAAACAAGTGAATGATCAGGTTGGTAAGGTTGAAAATAAAGCAAATTTAGAATTTGATAATGTTAAGCAAAATTTTAAAGAACTAAAAGAAGAAGTTGAAGTTAAGTTAAAAGTAAAATCTGTAGTAATGGTAGGAGAGTTTAAGAATGAAACTGTAATTCCAGAGTTTTTTAACGAAAAAAGGGAGCCACATCCTAAGACATTTATAGGTGCGTTAGAGATGTTTAATCAATGTAGAGAGGACAAATGGGAATTTAAATTAGTTTTGATTAGAAAGTATTTTAAAGATGAGTCAGGAATATGGTTTGATGTTCACAATAAAGAATGGAAAAATTTTGAAGAATTTAAGAAAGCGTTTTTAGATAGATTTTGGTCGCAGGACAAACAGGAAAACTTAAGGGTTAGGATCATGTTAGGTAGGCCATACACAGGTCAAGTAGGAGAAATACACAACGTTATGATAAGATTGTATCATCAGACACAATATTTAGATCCGCCCATGGCAATGGAAACTTTTACAAGACATATAGTAAAACAACTTCCAAATGATTTAAGACTAATAATTTTAGCAGATATGCCAGACAATTTAACAAAATTAGAGAAAATTATAATGGATTGGCAGGAAAGTCAAAGACATACAAATGAGAGTGTTAGGCCTAGTTATAATAATTATGAGAGAGATAGAAATAGGCAATCATATGAGAGTAGAGATAGACCACCATATGAAAATAGGCAGGTACAATATCAAAATAGGCCACAGCATTATCAAGATAGGCAACCGTATAATAGAAATCAAACTTATAGGGAAGGTTATGTACCTAGAAACGAAAATGGGAATAATCATAATGGTAGAGTAGAAAATAGGCCACAAGGAAATGTAATATCATCGCAAAATAGAGTAGATCACAGACAGGATAGAACGAATATTGGAGTAAATCAAAAAGAAACACGGAGGGGAAACGAACAGAGACAATAGTGGGAATGGCTGGTATGCTATTGTCTGATAGTAATAGGCCAAATGAAAATGAAAGTATAATAGATTTAGATAGTCAAGATGTGTTAATAGATGAAAGTAAATTTACAGATATTAAGTCACAACCTATTAAAGGTGAAATAATTGAAATAGAAATTAAAGTTTTGAATAGAGTATTTAAATGTATAGTTGATTCAGGATCAGAGATAACTGTAGTTAATGAAAACATTTTTAAAGAGTTACTTGAGTTAAGTAAAAATAAGATAATGCAATTGCCAGTTTCAAATTTGATGATTATGGGTGTGACAGGTGTCAGAAGCAAAAGAATATCTAAACAAATTTGTTTGGATGTTGAAATAGGAAATAAGACTGTACTAATGAACTTTTTAGTGGTAACGGGTTTAAATTTGGAATTTATAATAGGATGTGATTTTTTGGGGACCAATAAAGCCAAAATTGATTTTGAACGTAAAGTACTTAAATTTAAAATAGAAAATGATAATGTAACTATAAACTTCATTAGTAGAGGTAGGAACATGTACATGTGTAATTTAAAAATTTGTAAAGAAACTGAATTAATGGTATATGATAAGTGTGTTCAGAGAGGAGAACTGAAATGTCAATTAGAAGAAACAGCTTGTTCTTTTTATAATGAGATAATGCAGGAGGAACGGAATCTTGAATTTAGTAATAATGAGTTTGAATGGCAGGAAATTTTAGAGGGGGTGATGCAGAAGGCAAATTTGGGGTTAGATTGTGATAAAGACAGATTGAAAGTAGTTTTGGATCAGTATAAAGACATTTTTTCAGATAAACCAGGTAAGATAGAAAATTTTAAAGCAGAGTTAAACATAAATAATAATGTACAGTTTATAAATAAATCTTATGCAGTACCACATTCAAAAAGAGAAGCTGTTAGTCAGGAAATACAAAGAATGATAAATAATGATATAGTAGAAAATTCAAATAGTCAGTATTCAAATCCTTTGGTGTGTGTGATAAAGAAGGATGGTACAGTACGTCTGTGTTTAGATGCCAGACAAGCAAATAAGTTAATAATTCCTGATAGGGAAGCTCCTGAAAATATTGATGACTTGCTACAAAAATTTGAGGGGGTTAAATACATAACTAGTATAGATTTAGTAAGTGGGTTTTGGCAAGTAGAGTTAGAAGAAAATAGTAGAAAATATGTTGCTTTTACTTTTAATGGAAGAAATTTACAATTTAAAAGATTACCATTTGGACTAAATGTGAGTACATCGATATTTAAAAAAGGGCTATCTCATGTCATGGGACCAGAAGTTTTGTCATTTGCTATAGTCTATGTAGATGATATTTGTATAGCATCAAGAAACTTTGAAGAACACATTGAACATTTAACTAAATTGTTTGACAGATTGAGAAAATTCAATGTGACTATAAAATTAAGTAAGTCGAGTTTTTGTATGAGGGAAATTCATTTTTTGGGATATATAATTTCAGATTTAGGCATAAGAGCCGATGAGGATAAAGTTAAAGTAATAGAGTCATTTCCAGAGCCCAGAAATTTAAAACAACTTCAGAGTTTCTTGGGACTATGCAACTATTATAGAAAGTTTAGACATAATTATGCCGCATTAACAGCTCAATTTAAACATCTACTTGGAAATAATAAAACCAGTAAACAATGGGTATGGGGAACAAAAGAATTAAAGGTTTTTAATCAAATAAAAAGGGAATTTCTAGAATGTGTAGTATTGAGACATCCAAACTTTAATAAACCATTTTTTATGAACACTGATGCATCAGATCTAGCACTTGGTGTAGTTTTGTATCAATTGGATGAAGATAGTAATCACATAGTAATAGCTTTTGCAAGTAGAAGTTTACAAGAATTTGAAACAAGATATACGATAACAGAGAAGGAGTTGCTTAGCATAATTTTTGCTTGTAAGAAATTTAGAAGTTACATACTTGGAAACAGAACTATTGTAAAGTCTGATCACAAGGCCTTAATGTTCTTAAAAAACTGCAAATTAACACACGGTAGGTTGTTAAGATGGATGTTGTATCTACAGGAATACAACTTAGAAATTGAATATTGTCCTGGGAAAGATAATGTAGTTGCAGATGCATTATCCAGGATAGACAAACAAGAAATAATTAGAAAAAATGAAGAGAGTGTGATCAGAATTTACAATATTAAGTTAGAAAAAGAATTAAAACAGAAAGATAGAATCATGAAAGAACTATTTAAAAATTTAACCAAGAAACAATTTGAAGATGAACGATACAAAGAAATAATTGAAAGTTTGAAAACAAAAGGAAAAAATTATGCTAAGTTAAAGAAATTTTTTGTAATATATAAGGATGTCTTGTTTAGAAGATACAATGTAATAGACAGTTTTAAAATTTGTGTACCAACTAAAATGATATGTAGTGTAATAAATGACTGCCATGAAAGGTATGGTCACATAGGTGGAGGAAAATGTTACCGTATTCTGAGAAGAATTTTTAGTTTTCCAAAATTAGAGAGGGTTATTAGATTAAAATTAAGGGGATGTGAATTGTGTCAAAAAAGTAAAATTAATAATAGAAAACAAGAGGGATTAATGATAAACATTTTGCCAGAGAAACCATTAGACTTAGTTGCTGTAGATTTATTTGGGGAGTTACCAATGGGTAGGGGGGGAGTCAAATACATTTTCGTTGTAGTTGACGTTTTTTCAAAATTCATAAAGTTGTATCCAGTGAAGAGGGCAATTGCAAAAAATTTAGCTGATAAAATAGTGAATGATTACATTACAGAAATTGGAAAACCTAAAGTTATTCTTAGTGATCATGGTAGTCAATTCCAATCACAGACTTGGTATGAAATGTTAGGTTGGGAAGGAATTCACGTACGGCATACTTCGGTATATCACCCTCAAAGTAACCCTAGTGAGCGTTGCATGAGAGAACTAGGGAAGATGTTTCGCATATATGTACATGATCAGCATAATAGGTGGCCAGAATATGTGAAGTTCATAGAAAAATGCATTAACCACTCCATACATGATTCAACCAACTTTCCACCATATGAATTGATACATAAGAAGGAATGTCCAAGGATATATAATGAACTGCTAGAATTTCCAGACAACAAGGAGATGGAATTTGAGGGAAAACTACTGTTGGCAAGAAAGAACTTAAAGATCAAAGCTGAGCAAAGAAAACGACAGCATGACAAAAATATCAAACCGATAAGGTACGAAATAGGAGAATTGGTCTTAGTGAAAAATCATCACTTGTCATCTTGTCTAAAAAAAGAGATAAAGAAATTCTTTCTATTATATAGAGGACCATATGAGGTGAAAGGAATAAAATTGGAAAATGCTTATGTACTACAAGACATAACGAACAAAGAAGAGGTAGGAACCTACAATGTAGTGGAACTACGTAAATACTACGCTACGACAAACTTGTCTGTATTGAAATAAGAAACTATTAGGTGTTAGGTATTAAGAAATAGTAGCATTTAAGTATAAGAGATAATTAAGAAATGAATAATGTATGTGTATTCACATTAGGATAGTTGGATTAGTGGTACTCATCATTACAAGTTTTTTTTATTCAATTTTTATTTAAAGGTGTCTAACAACATTATCAGATTGGTTGAAAATTTGAAAAAAGGGGTTATGATATTCCAAATGTATATTGATATGTGAAAGAAGAATATTGTATGAAAGTAACATGAGAAAATGATGATTTATGTGTTATATAGTTGTTTCGTGATTGGAACATAAGAATAATTTGATTTGAGCTGATAACATAATAGAAGACTTGTATGTAATTTTTAAATTTGGAATGAATGAGTGGTACGAATGAGATTAATTTTGAATTGTAGCTTAGATGAGATAATGATGTAATTTTAAAATGTTAGTTTGATAAGATAATTTGATTGAAATTTCAGTATGTTCAATTTTTATGAAGTCTGTTTATATTTTTGTAATAATTTAATATGTTAAGTGTAAGATGTATATGTTTAGATTTATAAGATGATTTGATAAATTTGTTTTGAAAATTTTTTAAATTTTTTGTCACGCATCAGAAGTGGCATGGTTGAGCTACTGTTCATGAAGAGCAATTTTAATCAAATTGCATTCATGAACAGGGGGGTCTCTGTAAGATATGCACCTTCTGAATGTGTATTATTTGAATATTTGAATGTGGCGCCATTACACAAAATATAGGTTTTTGGAATAAAAATAAAAATATGAAATTAAATAAATTTGTTTAAAAGATTGTTAGAGTGGACGCATAAAAGAGTAAATAATAAATAAGGTAAAATTAGAGGGAATAAACAATAGTAATAACTTTAAATAAAAACAATGAACACTGAAAGAGACAGAAGTATACAGGAGGCTATGTTGTGTGACATCTGACTGGAAAAAGAGTTGAAATAACAGAGTAACAGAGGAACAGTGAAAGAAAAATGGCGATGTAGTCATGTTGCTGGCCGAGTCGCCTGAATTGAAAAAGTGTGTGCAATCTGGAAAATGAGAGACATGGGAGTGTGTTGTGACTGAACAACGGGGTTTTGAGTGTGTTTGGACCTAAGATAGTAAAGGGTTTTCGTCGATTCGTAAAGACATAGGAGTGTTAGTGGTGTGCACACGTGCTCGGCTGCTTCAAAATCATTAACGGTGTTCAAATGAAATAATAGAGGCTAGGATTGTATTGTACTACGATACGTACAGATAAGTACTAGACAATTAAAAAATGTGAACAATTGAGTTTTATAAATTTAAGATATTTACAATGTTTAGTATGATAGGTTTTTTAAAGGGAATTTTTTATATGGCGTCCATTCTAGTTTAGGAAGTATTGTTAAAATTGTATAAGGTTTCTGTTTCAAATGATAAATTTGTTGTTTTAATTGATTTGTTTAGGCTTAAGTTATGTTAGAATTAAGTTTGTTTAAATTACTGAATGAGAATAAGATAAATATGATCATGAAATAAACTCACAATAGGTTTTATTGCCATGTCATTCTGAGATATTATTTGAGTCCATAGTTCTACCTAAACAGTACCACTTCAGCTTGAAGAACCACGCACGAGATTTATTCACAAAGATTCAAGGTTTTATAATAAAAGTAAGTGCATTGCAATAGGTTTGCACACTATTTGTTTATTATTAAGAAAGAAAGTTTTTTTTTTTTGAGCAAAATTTCGACATAGCCTAAAAAAGTTTTTTTTTTTTTTTAAGTTTCAAACTAAATTCAAATATATATATTTTTTGTATCCAAAAGGTTACACATTAAAATTTAAAATTAGATTGAGAAATTACTTTCAAGAATGTCCTTAAAAGTTCATTACTGTATGGTTATTATATATATCATAAAAGAATGTTTAGTTTCATTAGAATCTCATTTATCGTTCTTGAGATAAAATTGTTTAGGCTCAATGACTTATAACAATTGTTTTAAACATACTATTATCTAAATATCACAAATCTTGTCTTGGGATGGGTCGGTGCCGACTCTTCCCAAGTGAGATTAACAAAGAACAAAGAGCATGAAATTAATTAATTGTCTGGACTATGACCCCAAAACACAAAAAAAAAAAAAATCAAAATATTATTTTTAATGGAATGATACTACCCAATTTTAGCCACATTGGCTGAAAGTTTATATTTGAGAAATATAGTTGTTTTTTTCTGAATTAAGTATGAATTATTATACAATCTATTATTTGGATAGATCTCACCACTAATGCAGAAATTAACTTTTCTGTTTTCTTCCAATTCAAGGTAGATCAACTCGATATTATTATTCTTTAATAAACAGTAACTTTTGCACAATCTTGAGATATTTTTACTCTCACTAAATTTGTTGGATTCGACGATTATTTAAGATTGAGACTTCTTGATGTTGAGAGATGTCCTTTCCCACTCGAAGCTTCCAACAATCCCCCTTTCTTGTCCATAAAATGGCCTCTAGAAAATTCAAATCGGCCACTTTCTAAATTGTGTATTTTTATGTATGTATGAGTGTAAGTTGATTTGATGAGGAATGCAATTATTTTTTATTAATAATATTATAATTTCTTCTTTTTTATAGCAAATTGATTTAGTTTACATAATGAATTTCTATGAATACAAATATCTTAAATTAAATAATGGGTAATCAAATAGTCTCAGAAATTTAAAAAATACTATTAACTAATTTACAAGATTTGAAAATGTACAGAGGCAATGATGTTTAAACTTTTCCAATCACACGCTAGTTTCCCTTCGTGGGCGTCTCCTTTTATATACAAAATAATGTAAAGACAATTTATGAAATCGCCCATTTTCATGACATGACTTGGTTGGATTTTGAGTTTCCCTATGCATTTTATAAGCAATCTAACGATTGCTAACCTTTTAGACACTGGATAATCTGTTTTAATCACAGGTAGTATTCGTTTCTTTAATTAAATTTTTGTTTTCTAGTAATTTAATTTCAATAGTCCCCTTCCTCTCGGATTTGGTTTAGTCTAGGCCTAAAAACTGTAATCTGATATTTATTTTGAATGCTCGTGTCATGTTGGTTTTATATTTTTCTCAGACAGGTTAATTAATTTAGAATTTATCTGATATCGATTATGGTGGGCGAAAAATGTACGGAAATAATCCTATTTATTTATTTGAAGATGGAAAATCTTAATTTTGAAGTACTCGGTTGGAGTCTTGCATTCCTTACATGTTTCATACAGTATTTTATTTTAGAAATAAAACTAAAAACAATAACATACAATTTGAACAACGTTAACAACACTGAAACTTTGATGAAGTTTAATAAACAACATCATAACATGTTACAAGGTTATAAAGAGGCCCTGCATCAAGTTAACAATGACAAACTGTGATAAAATACAATAAACAATAATTAAAATAAATAATATTACAGGACTCTAAAAGATAAAACGAGTTAACAAAGATAAAATTTAAAAAATTTAGATAACTAAATATAATATTACAGGGGTGAAAAGGGGCTGGCTCTAGAATAATCAAATGAAAATATTTTATATTTTATCAAAAATTTTCAGACGATACAAAAAGGACAGTACCCGATCAAGGATCTCAGCATTATCCCTTATCATTGCCTGAATGGAATAGAGTAGGATGAATGTCCTACATACACCTCTCAGAACAACACAGTCATTAAAGATTTGCTTCATCAATAGAAGACCCTGACAAAATGGTCACTACGGATTCATGTGTTTCATAAGAAATCCATGAGTAATCATGATGATCGATAAGAACACGGGTAATCACCACTTCCTCTTGACTACTGGCGTATATGGATGTATTCCATGGACGGACAGTATCCTTTACTTTCTTCAACTTATTTCCTTCAATGAACACTATATTTGCACATTCTTCCTCCATTGCCTATATAACATGAATTTAACACTTGATACAAAGTCAGATACAAAATAACAAAGTGTTCACCAGTACATACACTAGAAACTGAGAGTAATATATACATATATGTCCGACCAGATGAAAAATATGTACAATCTAATTTATTGTACAGTTTTGAATCATCTGTGAAATTAATTATATACTTAAATTTTTGACAATACACTACATCAGGAGTGTGGTTCTTTATGAATCTGGACAGTTGGGACATTAATAAAGCATGGAGAAATAAAACATGGAACATACTCATACATTGGAGGAACTACAAGTCCCAAATTGTCAAGGAATCTAAGAGTTATAATACCAAATTGGGCAGTGCGATTCTGATGATATTCATATTGTTCAGCCAAAAGATTATGAAACGCAATGTCATAAGCTTTATGATATAATTTGGATACATGATATTCTCCAGTCTCCAGTCATGATATATAAGTGACTGATCTCAAACAAAATACACCAGAAATAAGTTGAAGGGCAGAATTAAGAACCGAATTAAGCTTTCTAATTTCTGATGGTCTTGTGGATGAGTAAACTATAGACGCCTAATCAATCCGCGATGAAACTACAGCACGGTAACAATGTAAAACACAAGTTCTATTGTCTCCCCACTGAGAACTGCTAAGAACATATAAAATGTCAAATGTTTTATTACAGCATGTTTTCAGAACATATAAATGTGGAATCCAAGCATGATTTTGATCAAATTATAGGCCTAAGAACTTACCAGTTGCAATATTTTGAAGATATAATTCACAAATTCTCAGAGCTGTGGATAGCTCACAATATGTTCTTGGACTGTTCTGTGATTTGTCTAAAGCCTTTGATTGTGTAAATCAAGATATCTTTCTTGAAAAAATTCAATTTAATGGTATACAGGGAATACCTTTAAATTGGTTTAGTTTCTATTTAGAAAATCGTTATCAAATTGTGGAAATTAAAAATAACTTTAAATACTTATCAGACTCAATCTTAAACCATTCAGGAGTGCCACAAAGCTCAGTTCTCGGTCCTGTCCTGTTTTTATTATATATTAATGACTTACCTAACACTGTGCAAACTGGAAAAATGGTTCTATTTGCAGATGATACCTCAGCAATAATACGGGAATCAAACTTGTATTCTTTAAATAAATCTTTCTTAGAATCTAATATTTTAAGTCTAATATCCGTTAAAAAATGGCTTACTCGCAATGGTCTACAAATAAATATGAATAAGACCTGTGTTTTAGATTTTTAAACTAAATGGTCTAGATCTTCTTTTAACACAAACCTTTTAGTCAATGATAATGTCTTGGTTGATGTTAATTTTTTAGGACTAAAAATAAATAAAAATGTAGGATAGAAAAACCATATGGAAATACTGTCTAAGAAACTAAATTCTACATGTTATGTCATACAGGTAGTTTCTAGCCAAATGGAAAAAGAATCTCTAAAATCTGTTTATTACGGATATTACCATTCTCTCTTAAATTATGATATAATATTGTGGGGTAATTGTCCTGAGGCACACAAAATATTAAAAATACAAAAACGTGTAATTAGAATTATGGCGGGAGCAGGGCACAAGGAGTCGTGTAAGCCTTTCTTTTAAAGAAATGTGTATTATCCCTATGCCTTGCATATATATATATATATATATATATATATATATATATGTGAATTATTAAATTTCATTCACTTAAATAAACACATTTCAAGATAGAATTTTACAGCATGAACATGAAACCTCAGGCAAAAATGTCCTTCAGTATCCGAGGCATTGCCTATCTGTCTACGAGGCTGGTTCATTAAACATGTGAATCAGACTGTACAATAAATTACAGTATAATATAAAATATAGTTCAAGGACACCAGTTTCAAGAAACAATTAACTCATTTTTAAAAGACTGATATTTTTACTCAGTGGAAGAGTTTATGGAGGTGTCTGAGAACCTTCTTCTGTTGTAGTATTTTTGTATCACTTGTTATCTATTTTTATATCACATCTGTATAAGTGACTACTTTCAAGTATTTACTGTTTTTTATTCAACAGACCCATTCTCTTAGAACTGTCCATTAACTGTTTGAGGTGACCACCATTTTAATACACAAATAAAAATTAAAAACTCTAATTCTGAACATGTGCATTCCTAGTCAATGCATCTTTTATCTTTGTCTTTGAACTGTGCATTAACTGGTTAAACTTTAAAATCTTGCATACATTGTTGGACCCAGTGTCAAAGAACCTTATTCTTAAACTTCATAACAATTGGTACATGCATTATTGTCAAATAATTTAGTTAAAACATCACCTTGCTTTGCTCGGTTAATTATTTGTACTGCTTTATTATATTACTTACAAGAGTTCTACTGGAATAAGGCTTGACAATGTTCTAGCTAAACTGGGTTCTTCTTTACGAACTGTGCTCCTCACTCTAGCTGATCTTCGTTTACCTGACATCCATTGTTCTAAATAGGTCGGAGAACTTCGTCTTCTTTTTGCTCGAATACCTGTTTAACAAAATCCTTGATAAATGATTTGAGTTCAATTGTAATGAGCTTTTATTAGTATAGGCCCTGCGGTAACCAATTTGACAGTGTTATTGATAGTACTACTAAATAAACAATGTGAATTATAAAATTTCACAATTTTCTTTAAATTTAACATAATGTAAATAAATTTAATTTTCTTTATTTGGCTGTTGTTTAAATAAATGAAATTATTAAAACGAGAACATTATAGTTTCTATACGTCTTCAATGACAGATGTTGACATTGATTTGTCACATTTGAAGCAGACAAATAATGGGATCACCATTTAAGGAGTTTACTTCCTTTCTCCTGATAACTTCCTCCAATCTACACACATTAATAAAAACTTGTTTTTATCTCATGAGAAAAGTGACTAAAGATAAATATCATATCCATTCATTTCATATCCGATAACAATTATGACAGTTTTTCTCATTTCATCAGTTCACGGTACATCGAGTTTTCATTGTACTATTTATTCCATCAGTATGGGCTTTGCTCGAAAGTTGAGCCAGACTTGTAAAAGCAAAATCTGCTCGGAAAAATGTACCGAGTTCATAAAATAAGACAGGCTCTTAAAATTAAGTAGTGCTTGGAAAATCATGTCAAGCTAGGAAATACGAGATGAGCTTAAAGAATCGAGACAGGTTCTATTTTTAGATCCGGCTAAAAATATCAAAGGATTTGATCATTTTAGAGCTGTTGTCCAAAATTCAAACAGGCTCAATTCCTTAAGCTCGGTTCAAAATTTCAAGGACTCGCACATCCCTACTATTAATTTCATTTGAATTGTAGTAAAATGTGAATATTAATGTTACATATCATGAACAAAACAATTTTTTTTTAATATTATGGTTTAGAAAAATTGTCAAAATAAAAACTTTTACAACTGTCATTAGAAACCCAATTTGAATGAAATACAATTTACACTGACGAGTTGTTTATAAACATAGCAAGTTTAGGTTCTATTTTTTCAAAGATAGTGTTAATTACTAAGAACTACTGAAATGATATTTTGTTTTGGGGATGTGTGAGTGTGAAATCCAACATTTCCTTCACCTTGACCATTCTAAATGGAGATTGTTTGCCACTACAGGTAAAGCATACACTACCCAAGTTTTCGGAAACTTCTTCATTTTCATTTCCTGATGCTTCATTGTTAATCTTGTCAACCTCTTCGTCTTCACCATCATCAACATCTTCTATATCCACTTCCATTTCTAAACTACAGTTAGCTGTATCTGCTTCAAAGAGTAAATTTATTGGACGAAAGAAATCCTGAAATAAATTAAGGAAAAATTAATAACTTCTCTTATAAAATTATCTAATTGAAAACTATAACTTAAACTTTATAACAATTCAAAATAATGTTGAAAAGTGGATCTATACAAAGAGCATAAATTTGGAAATTTATTGATCAAGACAAGTATTATATGAAGTTTGTTCAAGTATTCCATTTTTTAAAAATTTTATTTCATTAACTTATTTTAAATATATGAATTAAAAAATTTAAATTAATTTATTAATATATATATATATAAAGGATCTAGTAAGCAAATCAGTAAAGGAAGAAAACATATGTGCAAAACAACAAGTAAAACATGTGATGGAAAACAACAGTGAAAAGGAGAAAGAAGAAGAGAAAAAATTTTTCATTCCGGTTTTAAGGTGTGATATAGACAGTGCAGTGGGATATATTTAAGGTAAAAGAAGACAAAAATGGTCAAATAATTAATCATAACGAAATATTTAAATAATTGTGGAAATAAGAAATTTTTTTATTATTAGTCTGGTGAATAATTTAAGAAGGAAAAGTGGACATGTTATAATATGTAAAATACAATTCAAAAAGTAAAATAATGGTGAAAATATGAGTAAAGGATTAATAGTATTAAAATAAACAATAACCAAGAAACAGTTTTGAGGAAAGAAAATATTACAGCTATTGGTGAGATTGAACTAGTTTTTTTTTGTTAAAATATATATTTTTTGTTTAAAGAAAATCAATAACAATTTTAAAAATAATTTAAAATAAAAGAAGGTAGTATATCAAAATGGCGCCCAACGTACTGGCTTATTTCAAGGAAGCTTAAATAACTTCTCTTAGATTAAGTGAACAATTTAGTAATTTTAAAATAATTTTGTGTATTGTATAATTTATACAACTATTGAAAATGGATCGACAACCTAATTATAACCTTAGAAGGCAAATAACAAAGACTCAAAAGGCAATTGAATCAGAAGGGTTGCCAGATATAACTTCATCCCGACGTAACGAAGACGTGATTGCGGATCATGAAGAACACAAGGGGGGCGTCTCGCAGGAAGGGTCGCGGCTCCCAGAAGAAACTGGCAAACTCACAATTAATATAGAAGAGGAGTCTGTAACCATGAGTACTATTGAGGTTAATCAAGAGTCGACGAGTCAAGCTATGAACGAACCATTATTTCTATTTTTGAGCCAATTAAAACAAGAGCTAAAACAAGACTTTAACCAACATAACCAAGAAATCAAACAAGAGCTCAGTCAGCTAAATAAACGCTTAGAATCACAAGAAGCACGACTCAACCAGCGTTTTGAGTCCCAGAACAAACTTTTGGAAGCGCAAAACAAGAAATTAGAAAATTTTAGGGAGGATTTTCGATCAAAGACGGAACAAATAGAGATTGATATGATCAAATTAAACCAACAGACCAAAGATGAGGTTACTATAGAGATCCGAGCGGAATGTAACCTTGTAAGAACATCATTACAGGAGGACATAACGAAGAACAAGGAGACTAACGAGGAGCAAGGTCAAAAGATCGACCGAATAGAACAGCTCGTAAATAACAATAATGTCAGATTCGAGACCTTGGAAGAGAAGATACAAAGAAGCCAGTCTACTTTACCGTCAACAATCCATGTGACTTGTGGAGGCGCTACAAACAACATGATGGACATTAATATCCCGAAGTTCCACGGGAGGGAATGTAACCCAACGAAATACTTTGAGAAAATTTATAAATTTTATATAAGAAAGGTTCATAAATCTGTGATAACAGAAAAATGGAAACGTACCATAATTCAATTTTATCATTCTTATTTAAGTGAAGATGGTTGGAAGTCGGAAAGGACAGGTTACAAAAAATCTAAAGTGGCTGTTAGACTGCGTCTTTTAAAAATGCTATTGGATTCTCAATTTGATCTCAGTTCCAAATTTAAGTCTGATATCAACAAATTAATAACGGCAGAACTTCGTCTGGAACCTCTTGGTAAAGATAAAGGAGAACAACAGTATTGGTGTCAATTTGATCCTGTTATTAATATACATGTTTATAAGGAAGATACGGATGAAGAGTCATGGAATCTTGTTGCTAAAGATCCTGAAGGATTAATTTCATTAATATCACAACTGTTATCAGATGAAGAATTAATTAATGGGATTTCTACAAATGAAGACAGTAGTAGTCAAAAAATTGAGACACCAATAACCGATACAGGCCAACAAATAATAATGGTGTATCTGATAAAAATATTAATACCGATATTTTAGGTTAATAATACCATCTAAAATAAATCAACATCATTTTTCATTGTATGTTAATTTCCAGAAAATCCCTTTTATCATAGTATTTTCAGGAAAAATAAACAAAGGGATATTATAACAATTCAAAATAATGTTGAAAAGTGGATCTATACAAAGAGCATAAATTTGGAAATTTATTGATCAAGACAAGTATTATATGGAGTTTGTTCAAGTATTCCATTTTTTAAAAATTTTATTTCATTAACTTATTTTAAATATATGAATTAAAAAATTTAAATTAATTTATTAATATATATATATAAAGGATCTAGTAAGCAAATCAGTAAAGGAAGAAAACATATGTGCAAAACAACAAGTAAAACATGTGATGGAAAACAACAGTGAAAAGGAGAAAGAAGAAGAGAAAAAATTTTTCATTCCGGTTTTAAGGTGTGATATAGACAGTGCAGTGGGATATATTTAAGGTAAAAGAAGACAAAAATGGTCAAATAATTAATCATAACGAAATATTTAAATAATTGTGGAAATAAGAATTTTTTTTATTATTAGTCTGGTGAATAATTTAAGAAGGAAAAGTGGACATGTTATAATATGTAAAATACAATTCAAAAAGTAAAATAATGGTGAAAATATGAGTAAAGGATTAATAGTATTAAAATAAACAATAACCAAGAAACAGTTTTGAGGAAAGAAAATATTACAGCTATTGGTGAGATTGAACTAGTTTTTTTTTTGTTAAAATATATATTTTTTGTTTAATTGATTAAGAAGAGAAACTGGAAGTGTTGATAATTTTTTTTTTATATATATATAAATATATATATTCATTCTTCTTTTCTAATACATTTGATATTTTTATTGATTAATTATTTGTGTTATATTTAATTTATTTATTTATTCATTTATTATTAATAATTTTTTTTTTGAAATAAACCGGCACCAACCTAACCCCAAAGAAAATCAATAACAATTTTAAAAATAATTTAAAATAAAAGAAGGTAGTATATCAACTTCCATTAGTCTCTGTTACTTCACCTTACAAGCACTAGCGTCAATCCATATCAGATCACCCAGGGGAAAAAAAGAAATGTCACCCACCACTTCAGATTTTGATAATTTTTTTCTGTGTTGCTATTACCAAATTATAAAAGCACGCCAAATTTTTTTGCCCAAGTCAAATACTTTCAAAGATATAGGAAGTCAAAATTTCAGTAAAATAGGCGGTTTTAATGTTCTCGTGCTCTGCAGTGAGCGTGTCACTTATAATAGAAAAATTCATAACTCTGTCAAAAATGAAGCTATCTATACCATATTTTTTTTTTTTTTTTTTTTTTTTTTTTTACTGTATTGTTTAAGATATGCAGAAAAATAGCTTGTGCTTCTATTATTACATGTATAATTAATAAAAAATTAAAACAATAATGTTTTAGTCGCTGAATTTTTTTTTTTTTTAATAGAATTCCAAGGAGAGGCAGTATAGTTGTTCTTTTTTTTTTAATAAACCTTAATTATGGCCTAAAATAATGAAAAATAAAAAGAGTTGTGTTTTATCTGCTTTATAGTTTTTTTTTTTAGACTTTTAATGTAAGCAATATAAATGTTAAAATACACAGATCTTAGATTTTGGAATATATTATGTTATGCCTAGACTATATAGATATTATTTTGTATCCTCACATAGCAACAAATCAGGAAAAATATTATCAAAATCTGAAATGGTAAGTGGTAGGTGAGATGGCCTGGGTGAACTGATGTGGATTGACCCAATAAAGAAATTTACAAAATAATAGCAAAATTTTAAAAACAAGAAGTGGTTGAGATAATATTCCAACATCAGCACTAAAAGTAAGTTCTCAACAAAGACACTATCTTTTCTTATCTTATCAACCAAACTATCTTTTGAAACTGTGATATTTCAAGATTATATAAAGTGTACGATCGTAAAACCTCTTTTTAAAAAAAAAGATGATAAAAAAGAAATTAGCAACTATCGTCCTATATTGCTTGTTTCAGTATTTTCAAAAGTATTTGAAAATTCAATTATGAAAAGATTTATTTCATTTTTTCAATACATTTCGAAGAAAAATCTATTTAGATTTGATAAAGCTTTATCAACTTCTACAACATTTTTTTTTTTTCTGTTTTAAATACAGTTATATAAACACCACTGAGGAGAAAAACCAAATTGGATCTATTTTTTGCGATCTCACAAAGTCTTTTGATTGTGTAGCTCATGCCATCTTATAACATTATAGTGTGTGTAGGAAGCAATAGTAGGATTAATCATATCTTTATATAAGAAACAGAAGGTTGTCTATTATTATATCTTTATCCTAATTAAATATGTAAAATATACAATAGACGTTGTCAGCAGTGGCGTAGCCGGGGGAGGGATATCAGGATACATCCCCCACTCCTGAAAAATTCAGTATATGCCTGTAAAAATTATATTTCCCTGAAAATAAATTTTGTATAAAAATAAATGTCCCAATGTGACTCGGTCGTCAGTTTGGAGTCAGCCCGTCACCAATTTCTGGAATCCTCTCCTCTCCCTCCTTAGTTAGTTATCAACAGACTCCCGCGTGTGGCAGGAAGGTTATTTATAGAACAGCTGTCATTACTCTTATTCTGAGAAAAGGGGCACTGACTGGCAGTGCTTAATTGCTCTCGCTCGGGTCAGGTTGTTGTGCGCCGGTGCGGAATTAGGTTACAGTTAAAACTGTGTTGTATTCAATATTAATAATAGAAACACATATATTCTTGGTGACCATAGTTCTTGTAATAGCGTAAGTGTTCCAGTGTTAATATGAGTAAAAAACAAAAGGATATTTTACACTTTTTTAAAGGACAAAACAAAAAACCTAGTGCTGAACCTGTTGAGGACTTAACATCAGTTCAAAATACCTCAAGTATCCAAAAGCAGGATATAATTATTAAGATAAGTAAAATACTATGTCTTAAAATACACACAAACAAATAAGGCCTGGTCGACATTGGTTGTTTTTTAAAGAAACCCTGTAGCGATGAAGACAAATTCAATATTCTTAAAAAAACATGGATTACAGATGATTATTACAGGTTTCCTCAAGGACAAAAAAATTTAATTTAAATTAAATATATTTCAAATTTCAAAAAAAAATTAATGAACGATTTTTCATGGTTGTTATAGTGTGAGAAACAAGAAGAGCCGTTTTGTAAATTTTGTTTCGTTTGATTGATATTTGTTTTCATTAATATGGTTTTGTTTCTTAATAAGCTTAGGTCATTTTTGGATGTTACTTTTTGTAACTTAAAGAATAAAATAATTTCAATTTTAATATCTTACGTTTTTTTTATATTCGTATTAATGTGTTACTTCTATTAAATTTGTTTGTCATTACATATGGTTTTATTTTGTTTAATTTATAATAATACTTACAGCATCAGCATCATAAAATATAAAATCAATATAAATAAAACTTCAAGACGTCTACATCAACATGTTAATATAGAATATAGAATAAAGTATCGTGAAAACAAACACTATTAATATTACTAAATATTATAACTAATTTTAAAATCAGAAGTTTGCATCTTATAAGGTATTATAAAATTAATTACCTGTTCAACAGCTTCCGCTGAGAACTGTTTGTTTGCATTTACAATAATATTAGCCAACTGTTGCCAAGTCTCCGGACGTTGTGGTATTTTGTACTCCGGAGTAGGTTTATGTACCTTCACTTGCAAAGACATCTGATGCTTCCTTCTGGCCATTAAGTCTTCCACTTCAGCGTAATATTTCTCTTTTAATTCAAGAGGCAAATCACACTGAGCTTCTGGGTCCAGTTTGCTGAATTGTAAGTTATAAAAAATACTAAAGTTCATAAGGTTTAACCAATTTTTATGAAGAAAATGTACATTTTTTAAAGAAAAAACAAAACAGTTTTCATGTGTTTGTGTTTATTTTTAAAACTATATACAATACAATTGTAACAAACCTATTGAAACACCAGACCGACATGCGTCATTGGTAATATATATTATATATTCATTAAAATTGTAAAGTATAATCTCTGCAACACAACTGTAACAATTAAGAAAAATTATGGAACACCATTCCAACATCCATCATTGGTAATACATATTATATTTATTAAATTTTTTTTAATATAATCTCTGCAACACATCTGTAATAAATTTAAATGTAATAGCAGTTATTTCTTGTTGAAACTCCATATTCAAGGATAAAATAAAGCAATAAAGTTTAAAGTTTCAAAATATTTTAGTATTATAACTGAGCTACAATTTTTTCACCTTGCGGCATCATCGGGCAACTGATAATTATTGCCCGATGATGCCGCAAGGCGAAACAATTGTAGCTCAGTTATACTATTAAAATATTTTGAAACTTTAAGCTTTATTGCTTTATTTTATCCTTGGAAAACTGTAATAATTAAGAACAACCTATGGAAACACCAGGCCGACAATCTGAGACAGTTTGAAATAATATCAAAACTGCTCAAGTCTCAAAATATCCAAAAAACGAAAAATTGGAAGATTTTATAAAATATGTTTTTTACTAAGTTAAAATAACCAGTATTGACAGGTTGACAAAGCCTATACAATTCTATTCAAGAGTGAGTGCTCAATGCCGAGTCATCTGCAAGCACCTGCACCGACTTCTTAATTAACTGATCTGTTCCTACAGTAGAGATGAATCATTCTAGTAAATATATAACATAATAAAATTAATTTTTGTAAAAATTTTTTATAATTTTGGATTATAAATGTTACATGTACCTAAATATAGTTAACTGTATTAAAAGCATTTAAGTATCAATATTAATTTAAAAGTTAGAGTTAAAAAACAAAGATACGAAAAACCCAAAAACCAAAATATAAGGAATTCCAAAAAATCAAACATGGTATAATAAAGCTTAGTAGGGATAAATTCATTTTGCAAAAAAAATTTTGAGGAAGATTTCTTTGAGAAAAACGCTGTCAAAGATCACTCTTGAGACGTTATTCTCAAATATAAGAAAATGTAAGAAAGTTTCGAGGATAGTAAAAACAACAATTGATAAAGGGAAACACTTTTTGTAAGTTTGATCATAATCGGCCAAACCGATGATGGGAAATAAAATAAGAAAGGGTTAATTTGGTTAAATCAAAACTTAGCATTTTAAAAGTTAAAAAAGATAAATTTTATGATACAGCCAGATTAACAAGAGGTAATATTTGTAAAACTGAATCATGAGAAGCATGTATTTGTTAAAATGGGGGGGGGGGTTTCTAACACTAAGAAAGCATACTCCAAAAGACGAAACTTGGAGGTTGCATAACGTCTTAAATAAAAGGACTACGAGGATGAACCAAGAGGATTCTTTCGTTTCAGGACAAGGGCAACAAGGAACTGAAGAAAAATCATCGAAATCTCGAAAGAATCAAAAGTTGGTCATCTGAAAATCATGAAAACATTCAAACGTGAACAACTCCAAAAGTTATGTTTCGATAAACACCGTTCGAGTTTTAATGTAACCTACAAAGCAAGAGGAAGAAAAGGATGCCTTCAGAATTTCCAAATTCGCAACCACAAAAGAGTTATGGTGAATTAGAATAAAATTGTTTAAAAGCCTTGAGCAACATGTACGAACATGAAATGAGGTAGATCACGTGTCCCCACTACATAGTTAGATGGGGGGAAGTTCCGCCAACAGCAGACAAGGCAAAATAATAAACAAGTCAAAAGGGGTCATTAAAAAATAGTTTGGAGAATATAGATCAACAAATAGATGAAGTAAGCTTAGTACCTCATCCTACTGTGAAGTAAGGGTTGAAAACGAATCAAAACAACAGGAAAAAATATATTTGATATTTTTTAATTTGAACTTTAAAAAAGATTTAATTGAATAATTTTTTACTTTAATGAATTAAATTTTAATATCATTGTGTTTTATTATAGTAACATATAAATCCCATGTGCTTTTCAGGTTGTGTAATTAATATTGTATAGAAATATTAGTGCTCATATTTCACATTGTTCATATAGATTTTGCAAACAGCTTTTTCAAGTAGACACACCTCGAGAAAGAGGTTTAATTGAAAGAGAAAGTAAAGCTAGTCAGAAGTTAAACGTAAGTATATAAACATTATGTATATGCATATTATATTTAAAGGTCTATGTTAACACAACTGTAATAATTAAGAAAACCTATGGAAACAAGGCCAACATGAATCTATGGTAATATATATGTATATTGGAATATATACAGGAATTTTGGTAATATAAAAATTTAGTTTTTATTCTAAGTCTCAAGACAATGCACAGAAAGTAGAGCATTGTTCCAAAAGAACTCAAAAAGTGATGCAATTGCTTACTCACAAGCAATCTGCTCAATACAGTGAAAATAAACCTATAAAAGCCCAAAGTAACCTACAAATGTGGACAATATGTATTCCATTCCAAGGGTTTTGAAGATAAATAATTGTCATATTTTTATTTCGCAACAATATTTACCTCGTTCTGAATTATTTCCTTTTGGGAACAAATAATTAAGCTATATATCGAGATATACTTAGTTAAACATATTGATAGAATTTATTGAAATAAAAGAACAGTAGAACCCCTCTAATCCGCCCTCGGGTGGTCCGTTACTCCGGTTAATCCGACCGTGCTCGAGCTCGCGATATTGTACCGACTCGCCGACTTGTCGATGACTCACGGACCGTCTGGCGCCATTCTTTCCAGTTTGTTATCACTTTCCCGCTTCAGTGCTGTGTCATCTCTCGTGAAAAATTAAACACTACAAAGCTTTTTTACAGATTCCCCTCTGTCAAGTCTTTTGACACATTTAACCGCGTCTGAAACGAAACCAACACACGCTTCCGTATTCCCGTTTTCGTAACTCGCTCATTTTTATTTACTGTATATACTGTACGTAGATCATAACCAGTCAAAGACAAGAAGAAAACTGAAAAGAAATGTTATATGTTCCATAATGTATACTAAATTGATTCGTGGGAAAAAAGCGGCCCATCAAACGTTTTTGCCTTTGTATGTCTGCTATACCGACGGGTGCCAATGCCGCGGTGTTTTTATGCCGCGGAGTTTTTACGCCGCCGACAATGGGATACCGCTATCGACAAAGTCGTTTGACTCGCCGCCGCTTTGGTGTTTCAATTACAATTTATTTTCGGAAACTCTCATCCAACCAGTACACTACGATATAGGCCGGTTAACATAAGTTGTACTGTACTTGCAAAGTTTATATATAGAGTTTTAAAAGTTTATATATCACTTTAAAAAAATCTGTTTATATAATATGTAATAAATATTGACTTTTTTGGATAATCCGACCTTTTTTGCGTTCCGACCATGCCCCCAGTCCCGAAGGTGACGGATTAGAGGGGTTCTACTGTAATGTTGAAATATGTATGTACATTGGATTGAAGATTATGGACCTTCCATATTAGAGCATGAGATTGTAACAAAGAACTACTATAAATAATGGAATAATAAATATTTATATAATATATGGAAACTGAACCATCGATTGTTCCAGCTCATTTCAAACCCTAGCAAATGGTCCATCAGCCAAGTTTTATAGTAATTAGTAAAAATTTGTTCCTTTACAGAAGTAAAAAGGTTTCATAATTTGAAATTTGTTTTTTGGTTTCTAATAAAAATTTGTTGGATTATGATAAGCATGTTGATGAACTAAACTTTTTATTAAGGTTGAGGAAATAATTTAGATTTTAAGTAATGTTTTGTTTCGAGGATTGTTATTATTGATTTATTTCATTTTGAATTTTCTTATTCATTAAATTGAAATTTTGTATTAAAATATAATTGAATAATAATTATACATTTACCCTTTGTGATAGGTATCATCTTACAGGTTTTCATGTTTTTAAGCTCGGTATCATTAAAAATATTACTTGTCTTAACACACACTCTCTTCATCTGCTACATAATAAGCTAGTCCCATCAAACTGTTTTGTTAGCTAACAATTCGGTACATATCCATTGAATGAAAAATGTAATCCCTATCTAGATTTAGTTTTTTTTTTTCCTTTCTTATCCCACTTTGGTATCAATTAATAAGAAATAATATCTTTACTACTACAATGTAAACAACTGTGTGTGGACCATAAATTGCGTTTGCTCTTGCATCGTACACACTAAAAAATGTTAAATAATATAATTAAAAAATAGTATGTAACCAATAGTTTAAACAACTGATTGTTATATATGTTGTAATTATAGGTTTTTATAACAGTCAGTTTCTGTTCAAGAAAAAAAGTCTTATTTGAATAAAAATTAAAAATTACAGTAGAACTCCTCTAATCCGCCCTCGGGTGGTCCGTTACTCCGGTTAATCCGACCGTGCTCGAGCTCGCGATATTGTGCCGACTTACAGACTTGTTGATGACTCACGGCCCGTCTGGCGCCATTCTTTCCGGTTTGTTATCGCTTTCCCGCTTCAGTGCTGTGTCATCTCTCGTGTTGTTTCTATTGATTTGCAAAGTTTATATACAGACTTTTAAAAGTTTATATATCACTTATTTCACTTAAAAAAAATCTCTTTATATAATAGGCTTATATAATAAATATTGACTTTTTTCGGATAATCCGACCTTTTTTGCGTTCCGACCATGCCCCCAGTCCTGAAGGTGACGGATTAGAGGGGTTCTACTGTATGATAAAAAAAAATCAAATTTCTATTTATGTTCCCCAAATACAATATTATATATAATAAATGGGGATGTCTAGAATGGCCAGTGCAGCGTTTCCCACATTAAGGCAATTAAGGCGAAGGCGCAAAATATTTGAGAGTGCAAAGTTTGTGTAAACCAAAGAAAAAAAATTATGTAGATGTACATATGCAAAATATACATATATTGTAGACTTTTATATTTTGTTGTTTTCTAGAAACAATTTTCAGTATATAAATAAAACATGAATTGTATGGATATTTTTTTTTTATCATTGTGTGTCCACTACCACTTAGTTTAATGTTATTTTTGATTATTTGAAAGAATCAAAACAATCTTATCCTATTGTTAATAAGCTCAATAACTTTTTATTATAGAGTTATTTTGAAAACATTAAAAAAATCTAGAGTATTCAATGAAATTTTAATGCATAAAACAAGGACATGTTTTAATGTCTACATATTTTAAGGAGATATTGTTCACTCTTCCCATGTCATGTAAATAGTGCACTCAAATAGCTCAACAAAAGTGTGATCGCATTCATCATTGAAACATGACTTTGGATTACAACCTCTCAAAAATGTTTTAGAAATTATAAACATGAATTCGGCTGGAAAACATGTTAGATTTAAATCTGAAAAATAAACATCAACTACTTACTTTTCAGGATAGAATAAATTATAGTGCTCTTTCAGAGACGGGTGATTCTTGAAGATCCTCTCTTTATAAACCAAACCTTTTTCATAATATTGATCGCGTTCAAGGCCTTTAGAAATATAGTACAAACAAGTTAAATGTCCGCCACCTGCGTATAATGCTGTTATCAAGTTATCCAAGCTGGGCCAATGATTAGGACTTACTTCCAGTGCCTACAATAATATTTTACCAAAATAGATAAGTTAAATATGTGTGTAAAGTTAAATTTAAGAAACACACTAATAAATCTCAATATAATAAATTAACTATTTTTTAATTTACCACCTTCTTACCATCTTCAAGGACACTTGATTAGTTTTATCCTTAACTACATATGTTATGCTGTAATTGACGACATCATCAGGTCTTAACACAAACAAGGATACAGACACACACTGTAAACTTGACGTTTGAAGTTGGTAGTTTTTAATTATTAAAAAATTATGTCACACTAGTCATGACTCTAGGAGATCCTGGACATAACTGAATTCGAATATCTGTTTACTAACTACAAAGCAACTTATTATCTTCCACATTACAAACAAAGTGTTCGTTCCCATTACACATTTTTAATTTAAAAGACCTTCTCTTTTGTTTTTATTTTTTTGTAAATCTTAAGCTCTTCGAGGGTATCTAAAAATGTCTGCTCTTAAGTTATTATTAATATTGTCACTGTATACTTGATTGGAAGAAATCGGAGTGTTCTACAAAACTTGAAGTATTTGAAATGACTTCAAAGGGTTAATATATTCTTTGAAGAATGTTTTAAATGATTTTCCAATTTCCTTTGGACTTGAAAATGTAGACTTAGGCTATTAATAGTTTCAACAGCTAATTGAAATATCTTCTCTCTAAAGATTTTATTTATCTTGTCCTGATATTTGAAGGAAATGTAGTATGAATATACATTCGCTAAGCTGCTTAGGCTCAATATTAGATTGAGGAGTTTATTGAAGTCACACAAAATTTAAAATCATTAAGTATACGTATATTGGAATCATGAAATTTTTATCAACTGAAATTGTGAAATTGTTATATTATATTTGACTACTGAGTAAGAACATCCATTTAAAAAATGTGATTAAGTCATTCGTACTGAGACGGATTGAGAAAGCTCAATTCGCTCAAGGGAAATTAACATAAAATAATTGTAGTGTTAGGAAAAGCTCTCATAGCAACAGCGATACGATCGAATTTTGGTAAAGCCTGCAACACGTGATAGCGATGTTGTAGCCTTGACTAACCAAATTCAACTGGTTCACCAAACTTAAAATAATTAAAATCGTTGTAAATATAAGCAAATAAGCGTAACTAAGGGTGAATAATGCTACATAATAAGGAGTAGTACATAAATAAAAATACATAATGGGGGGGATTAAATAATAAAAGGTTAAATAGGCATTTTAAAGTTTTTTGTAAATTAATCGGCGAAAAAAGGAAAAATCAAAAATATTATTAATAAAAGGGGTAAAAACAAATAAATTGATATAGTATAAGCCTAATCAGAATGAAATGAAATAAATAATAAGCAGTTTAAAATGGGGAATTTTATAAAACAAGTTTAGCGCAAAATGAAGAGCTAAAAACATGAAATATTTAATATGGAATGTGTATGTAGAGATGACAAAGTAAAATGATGTAACTTTAAAGGGGGGGGGGGGTTCCTAACAAAAAGTTATCGTTGTCAGAAGAAAAACTTTGAGTGCGAATAACTCGTAAACCATACGAAAGAAATAAAAAGTGAAAATATACGATATCGTTGTACACTAATAAGTGAAAAACATTAAAAAACCAAAAATCAATAACATTAATAAAGTAAATTTTCAAAAAACCATAATTACGTAAGTGCCATACTTCCAAAAATTCAATACAGCAATTTTGTTGTCTGCCACATTGTCTCTGTTATATTAGATTACACCTTTCTTCATCTAATCTTACGTCTATATCCCCCTCTTTCATCTTTCCTATCTCTTTTGAATAACTCTTGTTCTCTTCCTACCCTGACACTATTAGCTAATTTTATGTTATACCCCTCTCTTTCTTCTTTCCTATCCCTTTTGAATAACTCTTGTTCTCTTCCTACCCTGACACTATTAGCTAATTTTATGATTATACCCCTCTCTTTCTTCTTTCCTATCCCTTTTGAACAACTCTTGTTCTCTTCCTACCCTGACACTATTAGCTAATTTTATGTTATATCCGTCTCTTTCTTCTTTCCTATCCCTTTTGAATAACTCTTGTTCTCTTCCTACCCTGACACTATTAGCTAATTTTATGATTATACCCCTCTCTTTCTTCTTTCCTATCCCTTTTGAATAACTCTTGTTCTCTTCCTACCCTGACACTATTAGCTAATTTTATGATTATACCCCTCTCTTTCTTCTTTCCTATCCCTTTTGAACAACTCTTGTTCTCTTCCTACCCTGACACTATTAGCTAATTTTATGTTATATCCGTCTCTTTCTTCTTTCCTATCCCTTTTGACCAACTCTTGTTTTCTTCCTACCCTGACACTATTAGCTAATTTTATGTTATATCCCTCTCTTGCTTCTTTCCTATCCCTTTTGAACAACTCTTGTTCTCTTCCTGCCCTGACACTATTAGCTAATTTTATGTTATATCCGTCTCTTTCTTCTTTCCTATCCCTTTTGAATAACTCTTGTTTTCTTCCTACCCTGACACTATTAGCTAATTTTATGTTATATCCCTCTCTTGCTTCTTTCCTATCCCTTTTGAACAACTCTTGTTCTCTTCCTGCCCTGACACTATTAGCTAATTTTATGTTATATCCGTCTCTTTCTTCTTTCCTATCCCTTTTGAATAACTCTTGTTTTCTTCCTACCCTGACACTATTAGCTAATTTTATGTTATATCCGTCTCTTGCTTCTTTCCTATCCCTTTTGAACAACTCTTGTTCTCTTCCTGCCCTGACACTATTAGCTAATTTTATGTTATATCCGTCTCTTTCTTCTTTCCTATCCCTTTTGAATAACTCTTGTTTTCTTCCTACCCTGACACTATTAGCTAATTTTATGTTATATCCGTCTCTTGCTTCTTTCCTATCCCTTTTGAACAACTCTTGTTCTCTTCCTGCCCTGACACTATTAGCTAATTTTATGTTATATCCGTCTCTTTCTTCTTTCCTATCCCTTTTGAATAACTCTTGTTTTCTTCCTACCCTGACACTATTAGCTAATTTTATGTTATATCCGTCTCTTGCTTCTTTCCTATCCCTTTTGAACAACTCTTGTTCTCTTCCTGCCCTGACACTATTAGCTAATTTTATGTTATATCCGTCTCTTTCTTCTTTCCTATCCCTTTTGAATAACTCTTGTTTTCTTCCTACCCTGACACTATTAGCTAACTTTATGTTATAGCCGTCTCTTTCTTCTTTCCTATCCCTTTTGAACAACTCTTGTTCTCTTCCTACCCTGACACTATTAGCTAATTTTATGTTATATCCGTCTCTTTCTTCTTTCCTATCCCTTTTGACCAACTCTTGTTTTCTTCCTACCCTGACACTATTAGCTAATTTTATGTTATATCCGTCTCTTTCTTCTTTCCTATCCCTTTTGACCAACTCTTGTTTTCTTCCTACCCTGACACTATTAGCTAATTTTATGTTATATCCGTCTCTTTCTTCTTTCCTATCCCTTTTGACCAACTCTTGTTTTCTTCCTACCCTGACACTATTAGCTAATTTTATGTTATATCCGTCTCTTTCTTCTTTCCTATCCCTTTTGAACAACTCTTGTTCTCTTCCTACCCTGACACTATTAGCTAATTTTATGTTATATCTGTCTCTTTCTTCTTTCCTATCAATTTTTAACAACTCTTGTTCTCTTCCTACCCTGACACTATTAGCTAATTTTATGTTATATTCGTCTCTTTCTTCTTTCCTATCCCTTTTGAACAACTCTTGCTCTCTTCCTACCCTGACACTATTAGCTAATTTTATGTTATATCCGTCTCTTTCTTCTTTCCTATCCCTTTTGAACAACTCTTGTTCTCTTCCTACCCTGACACTATTAGCTAATTTTATGTTATATCCGCCTCTTTCTTCTTTCCTATCCCTTTTGAACAACTCTTGTTCTCTTCCTACCCTGACACTATTAGCTAATTTTATGTTATATCCGTCTCTTTCTTCTTTCCTATCCCTTTTGAACAACTCTTGTTCTCTTCCTACCCTGACACTATTAGCTAATTTTATGTTATATCCGTCTCTTTCTTCTTTCCTATCCCTTTTGAACAACTCTTGTTCTCTTCCTACCCTGACACTATTAGCTAATTTTATGTTATATCCGTCTCTTTCTTCTTTCCTATCCCTTTTGAACAACTCTTGTTCTCTTCCTGCCCTGACACTATTAGCTAATTTTATGTTATATCCGTCTCTTTCTTCTTTCCTATCCCTTTTGAACAACTCTTGTTCTCTTCCTGCCCTGACACTATTAGCTAATTTTATGTTATATCCGTCTCTTTCTTCTTTCCTATCCCTTTTGAATAACTCTTGTTTTCTTCCTGCCCTGACACTATTAGCTAATTTTATGTTATATCCGTCTCTTTCTTCTTTCCTATCCCTTTTGAATAACTCTTGTTTTCTTCCTGCCCTGACACTATTAGCTAATTTTATGTTATATCCGTCTCTTCCTTCTTTCCTATCCCTTTTGAATAACTCTTGTTTTCTTCCTACCCTGACACTATTAGCTAATTTTATGATATATCCGTCTCTTTCTTCTTTCCTATCCCTTTTGACCAACTCTTGTTTTCTTCCTACCCTGACACTATTAGCTAATTTTATGTTATATCCGTCTCTTTCTTCTTTCCTATCCCTTTTGACCAACTCTTGTTTTCTTCCTACCCTGACACTATTAGCTAATTTTATGTTATATCCGTCTCTTTCTTCTTTCCTATCCCTTTTGACCAACTCTTGTTTTCTTCCTACCCTGACACTATTAGCTAATTTTATGTTATATCCGTCTCTTTCTTCTTTCCTATCCCTTTTGACCAACTCTTGTTTTCTTCCTACCCTGACACTATTAGCTAATTTTATGTTATATCCGTCTCTTTCTTCTTTCCTATCCCTTTTGAACAACTCTTGTTCTCTTCCTACCCTGACACTATTAGCTAATTTTATGTTATATTAGTCTCTTTCTTCTTTCCTATCCCTTTTGACCAACTCTTGTTTTCTTCCTACCCTGACACTATTAGCTAATTTTATGTTATATCCGTCTCTTTCTTCTTTCCTATCCCTTTTGACCAACTCTTGTTTTCTTCCTACCCTGACACTATTAGCTAATTTTATGTTATATCCGTCTCTTTCTTCTTTCCTATCCCTTTTGAACAACTCTTGTTCTCTTCCTACCCTGACACTATTAGCTAATTTTATGTTATATCCGTCTCTTTCTTCTTTCCTATCCCTTTTGACCAACTCTTGTTTTCTTCCTACCCTGACACTATTAGCTAATTTTATGTTATATCCGTCTCTTTCTTCTTTCCTATCCCTTTTGAACAACTCTTGCTCTCTTCCTACCCTGACACTATTAGCTAATTTTATGTTATATCCGTCTCTTTCTTCTTTCCTATCCCTATAACATAATAATTTTCTTATATGTTATAAAATATTTTATCTTTATTATAAAATCCAAAATAGTGAAGTTACTTTATTAAAAATTTATTTGAAATATCTACAACTAGTCTTCAACTACTACTAAATAAGCTGACAATAATGCAGATAATTTCAGTTATATAAATTCATTTGTTTATTCATTTAAATTATAAATATTTTCTTTTAGTAAATTATTTCTTGTTAAACATTAATAATATTTGCTTTTGAGTTCTTTTAATAACACAACAAGGTTAAATTGTCTTTAATTACAAAGTTAAATTATTCCAGGCTAGCTCTAGGTTTGGGTTCATTACATATATCTTTATCATAGAATTTCAAAGTTCTTTTATAAATATTAGTAATTAATATTTATTATTTTCTCGGGGCAGGCACTCGACCAGACATGAACAAACTGTTTTTAACGCATTTTGTGAAGTTACAGTTAAGAGAAATTGAGATTTAGGATCGGTGTTCTTTTTTGAAATAGGCTTATGAATTTGTAAAATTTGTTAAAGTTTATCTTCAATATTAAGAGTTTCTGGACTTTATTATGTTTAAATTTACAGAGGATACCACTCTCTGTGTGATTTAGCACTGAATTTACCACTGTTTATACTGTTTTAACATATTAAACTTGACGGCATCACTTTTAAAATTACGAATAGAAATTTTCATCTTTGGGCTCTGAAGTCTTGGATTGGAATGAATTTTTGGCTTCGGTTTTGGAATTTAATTGTTGCCGCGGTTCCCAGCATGCACTGTTCTTCCGTTCCCTTGGTTACTCAAATAACATTCTCTCGTTTTGTACAATTTGATGTTCTTGACTTGAATAAATTATAATTTTGGTATTACTTTATGTCTTTTTTTGCCTTTGGTCTCGTGATAATATTTATTCATATTTACATTGCCGATTCTTAAATGAGTTTACTGATTTTATTGTTAATTGTATAATTTCCCGTTCCAACAGAATGACGTACTTATATCTATGACTCAAGTAGTCCTAGTTCTAATTCTAATTATATAACATTTGGGTCTTACGGTTACTATTTATGTTCTTAAATTTACTTTAAGGATTGTTTTACTATTCTAATAGATATTGTGACTTATTATTTATTTTTATTTGATTTTATTAATTTCGATTGTGATAGTCGTTTCTTTGATCTAGTTGTACTAACAAAAACATGGCGTTCATAGGGAATGCGTTTTACCTTCATATATTGTATATGCTATCTTCTGATGATTAAAATAAAAAATAGTTGTTTACTGAGGCTATATATATATATGTGTAGTGCTTATATTAATTTATGGTGTAGTGTTTGTGATAGTATTATGGAATTGGTTTCAATGTGTTTGTTTAGATGTGAGGTTATAGGTTTTCATGTTACAAGGCTCTGTCTAGGCTTTATTCTATATTTGAGAATTATATTTGATAATATCCATTTCTATATGGATTTGGGTGAATTCTTGGGGTGTGAATTGGTTTTGACATAGTTAATTTAGTTATTGATGATGTTTTTCCTTGTGTATTACTTTCGTAAATTGTTTAGGCCTATCAGCTGATATTTTAGTGTCGGTTTCTTGGTTGGCTTTGTGGGTCATTGAACTTTGCTTTGTTTTGGTGTCGTTTATTTTAGGCTAACTTTTTATGATGGAATTTGTGACGTTATAAATGCCCTTTAAATTTGTTTTTGTGAAGTTTACTGAACAATAAATAAATTTATAACTAACAAATTACATTGTAAAATAACATATATAACATAATATAACATAACATAACATACATTGAACACTTATTCTTATGGAATTATAGGTTATCCTTACTTATTTTATCAGTTGATTTTGAATTGGTTTAACAAATTGAATAAAATTAACAATTGGATCATATGGATCTTATTCTCATATTAGGCTACATATACCTAATTAATTGATATTTTATATCATAATTCAAGGTTCATGGGGTTATACATAGTTTATCATTTGGGTAACACTTTATAGTTGGGGACACATGTTTTATCATTGGGGTGGGAAACATATAGTTGTCATATGACATATAGTTCATACTAAGGAATGTCCATTGGACATGGGGGATACACATCTCGGGGACACTTTTACATAAATACATATTTTGTGATACTGTTCATTTTTATTTCACTGTTTTTATATGGGTTCACTATTCATGGAGATATACATATATTTTAACATATAAATATTTGTGATAATTCACTGTTTATGGGGGGAATAAGTTGTGTGGGTTGTGGAAAAAATACTGTTTATGAGGGACCATTTTGTTTGTAATAAAAACACATTGTTGATGGGGAACATACATATAGATAGTCACATTTTTTATATTTAAGCACTTTGTTTATGGGGAATATACATATATATATAGGGAATTATATATAAATGGATAGTCACATTGTTTATGGTGAACACTTGTTTTATAGGGGACACTTGTTTTATATTGAAGTACATTGTTTATATCGTTGCACTTAGCTTTATGTCGATTAGGTTGGTTCGTCGGAGGTCTGTACAGACAAGGCAATTTTGTAACGACGTAGGAGAGATATGTGATATGGTCCATAGGTTTTTCCATTATCATCGATTAGGGAGTAAATGGCTTTTCCCATTTTCTTCAATATTTTTAATGGTCCAACATATATTGTGAACAATTTTGCTGTTTCACCATATCCCATACTGGATTGGGGAAATGACTTTACTAGTACTAAATCATTTTCCTTGAGTATCGTTATCTTATGTTTTGCATTTAATTTCTCTGCTTTTTTGGCTTGTGTGTTTTTTATTCGAGATTTTGTTAATTCTAACTTTTGTTGAATGGGGATTTGCATTTTGAAAGGGTTTTGTATTACCTCTTCCCAGAATCTGATATCACATTTGTTTAGTTGTAATTCATTGGGAGTGAAACCAGTGGTTCCATGTTGTATTTCGTTTAGGAAACTGTTTATGGTACTTATGTAGTTTGACCAACTTCTGTGATTTTGAGCACAATATGTCCTGAGACAGCGTTTGACTTCTTTTATAGGACGTTCTGCCATGTTTGATATGGGGTGGTATACTGGATTTAGTATGTGTCTTATTTGATTCTCTTCTAGTTTTTGAATCCAAATTCTACTTTTGAATTGAGTACCATGGTCAGTTAAGATTTTCTTAGGTTTTCCGTATGTGGGTATGTATTCTTTGAACATTCTGTCTATTACTGCCTGTGATGTGGCTCTCTTTAGATTGTATAATTGGACAAATTTTGTGAATGTATCCAGAATGATGAAGATATATTGGACACCACCTCGACTTTTTGGTAAAGGACCAATCAAATCGATTGCGATTAGATCTCCTTTTCCTTCAGATTTGACTCCACTAGTCTCTCCATAGAGAGGATGGTTACTGTGTTTGCATTTTTGGCAGGTGTCGCAGGTTCCTATTAATTGTCTAATTTTCCTAGCCATATCTTTAAATATGAAATCCTTTTGTAAAATTTGCAGGCATTTCCTTGCTCCACAGTGTAGATAAAATTTATGGCATTCTGAGATTAAAGTATTGACAAGTGATTGGGGTATTGTAATTAACCAATTGTTGTGATGCTTCTGGTATAGTATGTCGTCATTTATTCTAAATCTATTATGTTCTGTAGTGTTTGAATTTTTAATTTGGAGATATATCTGTTTGAGAGTTGGATCGTTTTGTTGTAATTGTATTAAATTTCGAAGGTTTTCTAAAAGTTCTAAATTGTGTTCTCTTTCTAAATTTGCGACTATTAATTCTGGTGTGGTTGTCAATGAGTTCTGTTGATTCTCATCTGTTCTGACTCTGCTGAGTAGGTCAGCTATTGTGTTATCCACTCCTTTACAATGTACAATTTCAAATTGGTGATCTTGTAATGCAAGTATCCATCTAGTTAATCTACCATTTAACAATTTGCATGTTTTCAAAAATGTCAATGCTTTATGATCAGTAATGATCGTTAATTTTGCGTTTAAAATGTAATGTTTGACTTTTTGTATGCAGTAGACGACTGCTAGCAACTCCTTTTCTGTAGTGGTGTATCTGATCTCGCATTTCTTCAATGTTTTGGATATAAATAGGATAGCCCTTTTGTTGTTCTGGCTGTCAATTTGGAATAAATGTCCTCCTATCGCAAAGTCTGAACTGTCTGTCTGTAGGTAGTAGGGTTGGTTTGGCATAGGATGGTTCAATACATTTGTTTTTAGAAATAAGTTTTTAATTTCTAGGAAGTGTTTCTCTTCATTAGAAGTCCAAATAAATTTTACTTTCTTAGAAGTCAATCTCATTAAAGGTTGTACAGTTTTTGCATATTTGTCTACGAATTTGTTGTAGTAGTTGATACCTCCTAGGAACCGTTTGAGTTCTTTCCTAGTGGTGGGTGATGGAAAGTCTTGAAAACATTTAATCTTTTCTGAATCTGGTTCTAGACCAGTAGTGGTTAAATAGTACCCTAAGAAAGGAACTCTATCTCGACAAAAGATTGATTTAGACAGTTTTATTGTCATCTTTGCATCTGCAAGTTTTCTAAATACATATTCTAAGTGTTGTAAGTGTGAATTGAAATCAGGTGATATAACACATATATCATCAATGTAGACTAAAGAAAAGTTTTCTATCGTGTTCTTGAATACTTGGTCTAGTGCTCTTACTAGGGCAGCTTGTGAAGTGGATAGGCCAAAAGGGGTTACAACATATTGATACACTTTGCCTCGAAATTGAAATGCTGTATACTGTCTAGATTGTGGGTCTAGCTCAATCTGCCAGTATGAAGAGGTAAGATCTAATGTAGTCAGCCAGTTGGAATTTGTAGCTTTAGCTAATAGCTCATTAATGCTTCTGTTACATTCATAGTCGGGGGTAATTAGTGCGTTTATACGTCTCATGTCTAGACATATACGGAGATCGCCAGTCTTCTTCTTGACAATTATAATAGGGTTTACAAATGGGCTGTTTGATTCCTCAATTATATTGTCCTCGAGCATGTCATTTAATTTTCTCTCTACTTCATCCTGTAAATTTATGGGTATTGAATAACTTTGGGCTCTATAATGTTCTGGATTGTCTACCCTGATATGGTGTTGGTACATGTTGCAACGTCCAGGTTTGTCTGAAAATACTATATTGTTTTGTTTAATTAGGTTGATTATTAGGTCCTTTTCTATTTTGTTGAGTTTATCGTTGTCTTTAATTAAATCGTTTATTTCACTGTTGTTGTTATTATTATGATTTTGAGTTTGATTATTGTTATTTATTCTATATTCATTGTCGTCGTATTTTATTATTTTGCATCCTGCTGACTCATTACTTTCGCTATCGAACTTCATTATTAATATTCTATTATCCTTACTCATTATAGTAATTGTATTAATCTTGAAATTTATTTCCATTTTTAGCATACGTATTGCGTCTATTCCCATTATGCAATCTTTAATAAGGTTGGGGACAATTATACATTGGATATCAAACTCGATATGTTTTATTTGGGCTTTTAATAGCACAATGTGTGAAATTCGTTTCGATTTATTGTTCAACGCAGTGGTGATGAATGTGTTACTCACTGGCAACTGTTCAAAATGACCTAACTTGTTCTTGTTTACCTGGAACCAGTTATCAGAAATACAGGATATACTGCTTCCCGTATCTACTAACGTATTTGTGGATATACCATTTAAATTTATAGTTATTTCTGGACACTTACAGTTGGTTTGATCTGGACTATTGTCATTGTCTTCATTTAATAGAAATTCTCTATCGTAATAAAGGTTTGAGATGTTGTAATCATTATAGTATGATTTGGTTTCTTTTTGTGGCTCTGTTCCGATTTTTGTAAAATTTGTTGGCACTGACTTAGAGTGTTCAGGTTTTTCTCGCAGATATCTCTCGCTTTTGCCTGTACAGCCTTGGTTGTTTTTCGAAGTTTGGTCTAGGCCAGTGCGTTGGAGTTTAACTCTTGGTTACATTCCTCCTGAGGCACTTGTATTGGCTTCTCTAGTGTCGGTGGTTTAGTATTCATTGCTATAGCTTGACATACCATTCTTTGCTCGTTTGTAGGATACCTAACCTCTCTTCGCTCTTGGTATGGGCCTTTTTGTTGATAATATCGTTCTTGGTCTTGTTGAGGTTGTCTGTATTTGAACTCAGTCCTTATGGGTTCTGGTTGTCTATCGTAGTTGGTTTTCTGGTTATAGTTTCGGTTTTGATTATAATTGTTTGTATAATGTTGGCCATAACCGTTGGTGGGCCTCTGATTGGGTCTGTAGCTATTTTGACTTTTATAAGGGTGTTCTCTGTTCTTTCTGAACTCGTTTTGGGATTGATAATTCCTAAAGGGTGGTTTTTGTGGTTGGTTGTAGTTAGTATTTGTTTGGTAATGTCTAAATGGTCTGTTGTTGGTGGGATTTTGTGTTCCTCTCGGGCTTGTATTATTACGTCTCCTAATTTCCGAGTTTGCCTCTTCCGTATCTTCTCTTTGGAGGAGGTCAGCAAATTCCTTTATTGTACTTATATTTTGTACTCTTTGCGCATCCTGTATGCGTTGGTCAAAATGTTCTACTAGGGTTGCGATGATGTCTTCCTCCGGTGGTTGGGGAGTCATCGACTTCATTGTTAACACCCTGTCAATGAAGTATTCACTTCGAGTGAGTTTTCCTCCTAAACGATATTGTTCGAGTTCAAGTTTTTGCCTAATTCCTTTTTGAACATCCCTATTCCAAAACTTGGATAGGAATTCTTCGCAGAATTGCTGGAAATTTGTAGTATTGCCTTTTATTAATTGCCACCACCGAGCAGCACTACCCTCTAAACTGTTGTCGATTATGTCGAATAGACAGTCTCTGTTGTATCCGATCTGGTTGATTTGTCGACAAGTTAACCTCTCGTAGTATCTTGTTAATCTATCCAGATAATCATTTGGATTATTCTGTCTTCCGTTAAATTTAGGAAGTGTCGGATTAGTTAAATTGTTGATTTCTTGACTATTACCTCCACAAGTTACGTTTATATGGGATGGTATGGCATTTTCGATATTTGATTTCGGTAGTTCAGCAATCATAGCTTTTACCTCATGGATCACATTATTTTTATTTTGTAACAATTGCTTCTCAATTGTGGCCTTCTGTAGGTCTAGGGACTCATTTAAACTCTGACTATTGATTGTGGAATCTAATCTACTTTCTAGGTTGTCTATTCTTTGGTTGTTCTCTGTCACAGCTTGTTCCATTTCAATTAATTTATCTGTAAATTGAGTTTCTACTATAGCTATCTGTATTGCCAAACATTCCTTTAAATTAGTAATTTCTTTCTGGACTATTTCAAAATTTTCCTTCAAATTGGATTCATTTTGAATCATTTTTAATTCTAGTTTTTCCTGATTTTGTTTAAATTTATTTTCTAATTGGTTCTCTAATTGCTTCTCTAATTCATTTTGATTTTATTTAAATTTATTTTCTAATTGGTTCTCTAATTGCTTCTCTAATTCATTTTGATTTTGTTTAAATTTATGGTCGATGTTAATCTGTAGATTGTTAATTAACAGCGTCATTTGTTCTAATAACGTAGGGACATTTGGTTCTGTATCTTGGACACTACTAGCACTACTCTGCTCCATAACCTCTATTTGTCTAGGCCTAACATTTAGTTCAGTGTCATTGGCATCAATAGTCTCTCTAAAGGTTTTCAATTTCCCTTCCTTGGCTTTTCCGGTGGGATTAATTTTAGGCCTAAGGTTATATTTGCTACTTTCTGCTTGGTTAGCGTCCATTTTAAATTATTATTTTTGATTTTGGTATATGTTTTTGAGTTTAAATAGATAAATTACTAAATTGAAATTAGGCTAATCTTAATTCTAATACATATCTTATTCTAGGCTATTAAATTTGTTCAATCTTATAATTAAAGTTGAATGAATCCTTATTTCTAAATTGTTGTCTTAAATTTAATTTCAATTTACTTATATAATATATTTACTTAACCTAAGTCATTCTGTTGAATTCTCAGTTTGTTCATGCCCTAATCGTTGCGGCGCCATTTTATAACATAAATACTTTTCTTATATGTTATAAAATATTTTATCTTTATTATAAAATCCAAAATAGTGAAGTTACTTTATTAAAAATTTATTTGAAATATCTACAACTAGTCTTCAACTACTACTAAATAAGCTGACAATAATGCAGATAATTTCAGTTATATAAATTCATTTGTTTATTCATTTAAATTATAAATATTTTCTTTTAGTAAATTATTTCTTGTTAAACATTAATAATATTTGCTTTTGAGTTCTTTTAATAACACAACAAGGTTAAATTGTCTTTAATTACAAAGTTAAATTATTCCAGGCTAGCTCTAGGTTTGGGTTCATTACATATATCTTTATCATAGAATTTCAAAGTTCTTTTATAAATATTAGTAATTAATATTTATTATTTTCTCGGGGCAGGCACTCGACCAGACATGAACAAACTGTTTTTAACGCATTTTGTGAAGTTACAGTTAAGAGAAATTGAGATTTAGGATCGGTGTTCTTTTTTGAAATAGGCTTATGAATTTGTAAAATTTGTTAAAGTTTATCTTCAATATTAAGAGTTTCTGGACTTTATTATGTTTAAATTTACAGAGGATACCACTCTCTGTGTGATTTAGCACTGAATTTACCACTGTTTATACTGTTTTAACATATTAAACTTGACGGCATCACTTTTAAAATTACGAATAGAAATTTTCATCTTTGGGCTCTGAAGTCTTGGATTGGAATGAATTTTTGGCTTCGGTTTTGGAATTTAATTGTTGCCGCGGTTCCCAGCATGCACTGTTCTTCCGTTCCCTTGGTTACTCAAATAACATTCTCTCGTTTTGTACAATTTGATGTTCTTGACTTGAATAAATTATAATTTTGGTATTACTTTATGTCTTTTTTTGCCTTTGGTCTCGTGATAATATTTATTCATATTTACATTGCCGATTCTTAAATGAGTTTACTGATTTTATTGTTAATTGTATAATTTCCCGTTCCAACAGAATGACGTACTTATATCTATGACTCAAGTAGTCCTAGTTCTAATTCTAATTATATAACATTTGGGTCTTACGGTTACTATTTATGTTCTTAAATTTACTTTAAGGATTGTTTTACTATTCTAATAGATATTGTGACTTATTATTTATTTTTATTTGATTTTATTAATTTCGATTGTGATAGTCGTTTCTTTGATCTAGTTGTACTAACAAAAACATGGCGTTCATAGGGAATGCGTTTTACCTTCATATATTGTATATGCTATCTTCTGATGATTAAAATAAAAAAATAGTTGTTTACTGAGGCTATATATATATATGTGTAGTGCTTATATTAATTTATGGTGTAGTGTTTGTGATAGTATTATGGAATTGGTTTCAATGTGTTTGTTTAGATGTGAGGTTATAGGTTTTCATGTTACAAGGCTCTGTCTAGGCTTTATTCTATATTTGAGAATTATATTTGATAATATCCATTTCTATATGGATTTGGGTGAATTCTTGGGGTGTGAATTGGTTTTGACATAGTTAATTTAGTTATTGATGATGTTTTTCCTTGTGTATTACTTTCGTAAATTGTTTAGGCCTATCAGCTGATATTTTAGTGTCGGTTTCTTGGTTGGCTTTGTGGGTCATTGAACTTTGCTTTGTTTTGGTGTCGTTTATTTTAGGCTAACTTTTTATGATGGAATTTGTGACGTTATATCCCTTTTGAACAACTCTTGTTCTCTTCCTACCCTGACACTATTAGCTAATTTTATGTTATATCCGCCTCTTTCTTCTTTCCTATCCCTTTTGAACAACTCTTGTTCTCTTCCTACCCTGACACTATTAGCTAATTTTATGTTATATCCGTCTCTTTCTTCTTTCCTATCCCTTTTGAACAACTCTTGTTCTCTTCCTGCCCTGACACTATTAGCTAATTTTATGTTATATCCGTCTCTTTCTTCTTTCCTATCCCTTTTGAACAACTCTTGTTCTCTTCCTACCCTGACACTATTAGCTAATTTTATGTTATATCCGTCTCTTTCTTCTTTCCTATCCCTTTTGACCAACTCTTGTTTTCTTCCTACCCTGACACTATTAGCTAATTTTATGTTATATCCCTCTCTTTCTTCTTTCCTATCCCTTTTGACCAACTCTTGTTTTCTTCCTACCCTGACACTATTAGCTAATTTTATGTTATATCCGTCTCTTGCTTCTTTCCTATCCCTTTTGAACAACTCTTGTTCTCTTCCTACCCTGACACTATTAGCTAATTTTATGTTATATCTGTCTCTTTCTTCTTTCCTATCAATTTTTAACAACTCTTGTTCTCTTCCTACCCTGACACTATTAGCTAATTTTATGTTATATCCGTCTCTTTCTTCTTTCCTATCCCTTTTGAACAACTCTTGTTCTC
This sequence comes from Aphrophora alni, assembly GCA_963513935.1. Lineage (NCBI taxonomy): Eukaryota > Metazoa > Arthropoda > Insecta > Hemiptera > Aphrophoridae > Aphrophora > Aphrophora alni. The sequence continues at coordinate 110,380,560 of OY740773.1, forward strand.
TTCCTACCCTGACACTATTAGCTAATTTTATGTTATATCCGCCTCTTTCTTCTTTCCTATCCCTTTTGAACAACTCTTGTTCTCTTCCTACCCTGACACTATTAGCTAATTTTATGTTATATCCGTCTCTTTCTTCTTTCCTATCTCTTTTGAATAACTCTTGTTCTCTTCCTACCCTGACATTATTAGCTAATTTTATGTTATATCCGTCTCTTTCTTCTTTCCTATCCCTTTTGAACAACTCTTGTTCACTTCCTACTCTGACACTTTTAATGTATTTAAGATTTAGAGATTTTTATTTTATGCTCTTTTTTTCATTTTCTTATGGTGATAATGATAGAGAATGTTTGTCATTAAACAACAAGAAATATATACATAATATCAAATAGAAGATGATGTAAAAGACAGAAAATATGTTCCATGTTCCAATCCAAACAAAGTCACGAGCAAAATAAGTTGTATAATTCCAAAAATGTGAAATATTTTAACATTATGAAATTTATAATATTATTATTCCATTGTAAATTATTATCATAACTTAATTAAAGATGAAGTGCTTTGTTATTAAATATTATTAAAACAATTTGAAAGTTTTACAACAAAACATATTCTAATTATGAAAAATTAATTTTTTATTTCAAGCTTTTAACAATCTGAAATAGTTATGAACTAAAAATTTGCTTCCTGTTGTGTTACAAAAAATAAATGTATGTAATAAATTTAAACTAGTTCTTATTATTACTTACATCCTCAAATGCCGATATTGCTATTTCTATATCTGCCATTTTCATACCAACCAGTCCAATCTTGTATAATAAGTTAAGATCTGTGTCATCTAAATCAACTGCCTGAAACATTACATTATGTTAATTCTAAGTCTCACACAGACCTGTATCAAATGTTATGCTTAGGTGAGGTTTTTACAATTTATTTTATAATCTGTAATTGTGAAAGATGTGAAGAGATTTGTCCATCTTGTAAAAATTAATTGACAAATTGTTGCTGTGTAACAAGGAAAGATGAAATAAATATAGGCAACATGTGAAAACTTTACTGCAAAGAATAAATAACATTGTTTCCGTAGTATCATCCCTCGATCATATTCCAGGCCCAGATGCTTTCAACACACAAAAAGAACTCTATAGTATGTTGTGCCGAAGAATCAATCAATCAATTCAGAATTCTCATGCTCAACACTCAACAAAAACCAGTGCTCTACCACCTTAGCTTTTTGTCACTGAAATGTGTTTGTTTCACAACTCTGCAATACACACGAGCTTCTTGATAATTCTGATGGCAAGTTTTTCAACATTTAACAGACAGACGTCCTTGAGTTGTTATTCGACTAACTACCAACTCCTTTGTCGATGCTATTTAAAACCTTGTGCCATGCTATAACTAATGCGTTAACTTGCTTAGTGACTATGAGTATGTAGAAAAATATTATTAGAAATATACATACTAATACATGCATAATATTTGAAATACTGTCAACTTCCCTTAGCGGACACTTCTAATTAGCGGATACTTCTAATAACAGGAATTTTTGTAGTCCCCGACCGGGACCATGCTTTTCTGGTCTTTGTAGTGTTTATAAATAATGGACTTTCCCAAAAACTAACACGGAATTGATGTTTAATGGGTCAGTTGAAACTTCCGAATAATGAACATCTGAGCATAAAAAATCACCCTTTTCTAGGAAATTGTTGATGACTCCAAACACATATTGCATTATCTGTTCTATAATTACCCCAGAAGTAGACTTCCTGGAAATTAGGTTTGCTATATTTGTGTATTTTATACAGCAGTTGTTGGTTTCAATAAAGTTCAAGTGAGAACAATGTATAGTATAGTTGTGATATCTCTCAAACAAAACCATTTAACTTTAAACCTTACATAGTTTGATTTTCTCCCTATTTAAATTTACATTTCCTAATTTGCCTATTTATTTATTCAGTACTGTAATACAAAATGATTAATAAATAAAGAATATTATTTAATTTACAAATTTATGTTTTATTGTGTATTTTTGTGAGATTAAAACCATTATGCCTGTTGCACTATGAAAACTTTGATAATATAGTAAACAGTCGTGAAACAATACTAATGTTTAATTTATTTTACTTTTATCAACCCTATGTAGATTAAAGTAATGTACTTTATTATGCAGTAGGTTAATTAACATATAATTTAGGTTCACCATTTAAATTTTCTGAGCATGTTCAATATCGTTACAAGAGGTTATTCTGGTGGTTTTAACCATGCATTATCAGCCGGCCTATATAACTGAATCGTTCCTGATAGCGGACACTTCTCAATAGCAGACATTTTCATCAAAATATCATATAAAATACTTTAAAATTAAACTTCTAAAAGTAACTTTAAGCCTGTGCTCATAACACTTTTAATTCTTTTCATTTAAGAAATATTAAAACATAACAATTTGGTGAAAACCTGTATTACTATGCCATAAACTATGTTCAGAAAGTATTACCGTTTCTAAATATGACCACTAGAGTGCTTCGGTTGTTTCAACATTCAAGCATGCTGAACTCCTTTATATATTATTTGACTACAGACACCGTAATGAAAGAAGCTATTGTTGTTTATATAATTACCCTTCCCTGCCCCTCCAATGACATTATGTGTCTATGAGATCAGAGACTGGAGCTTTGGTGTCTATCCACACAGTTACGGCCGTCCAAAGACAATTCAAGAGCCAATACACTTAAAACAGATACACGTTACTTTAGTTTTCTTATTTAATAACAATTTGAGATTCAAAACAGATGTTTGAAAAACAAAACATCAAGGCAAAGCTTATTTTTCAGATTCAATGTACGATGTGTGATCAAAACATAACAGGAATTTTTGTTTTTCTAGAAGAATCTCTTTGTATTAATCAACATCAATTTTGTTCCTTTCAAAGTAATCCCCCTTAAATATAATACACTTGTGGCGGCGCTTTTGCCACTTTTTCTTGAAAGTACTTCTGAAACTCACTTTTTGGTATGGCGTTCAGCTCCTACACCAATTCTGTTTCATCTCATCAATGGTAGTGAAACATCATCCTTTCATGATTCTCTTCAGCCTCGTAAATATAAAGAAATTACAGAGGCCATCTCTAGCGAATGAAGTAGTCATTTGAATTTCCTAGATTATTAGCAAAAGCCTCCCCCCCCCCCCCGACTACTTAAAATTCCTCGCTTCATACAGATTCCCTGATTTTTTGCGGTTGGTAAACACCCTGTATTTATACTCTTATCTGAAACGGTATGTAAACTAATCCCTTTATTCATTAATCTTCACAATTACAGCTGTCTCAAGTACATGAGTTCACTATGAAATCCATAATTAAAAGCATGAATATATAAATAGTCACACAGTATTAACTAAATTGTTCAAGCCAACACAGAAGTACATAATGAGAGTAATAAAAGACTATCTCAAAAACAGGATTCTTCTACAAGGGTTATTTTTTAAGTAAAGTCCATTTTTAAATAAAATAAAAAAGTGTAAATATGAATAAAACTTATTTTATTTCCTAATCTTGATACTTTTTACTACTTTTCTAAATAATTGCCATATTTATTTTAACATTTATCATATCGCTCAACAAACTTTAAAACTCTGACTTCGAAGAAATCTGCCACACTTCTTTGTCATCATCAAACCGCTGGCCATCAAGGAAATGTTTTAGGTACCGGTACAGTGGTAGTCACAAGGTCTGGGCTGTAAGGCGGATGATCTTACAAAAGACGTGATTAGGCTTTGTGTTTGTGCAGAAACATATGGCCTAGCATTGTCGTAGAACAAAATCATGTCTGACGAAAGTAGGCCACACTGCTGTTATGAATGGTGCAAAGGAGTTTTCTCAAGGTCACACAATACGCATCAGAGTTTATTGTGTGTCTCTCTGCATAAAGTTCACCAACAAGATTCTTTTTCTGTCCCAAAAAACAGTTGCCATAATCTTAATTAACTAGTCATTATTAACTAGTTAATAGAGACTAACTAATTAATATGTAGGCCTACATACTGTGTGATATTTTTATAGATATTTTTATAATTATTTTAATATTTTATAATTATGGATTTGATGACCTTAAAACAAATGTAATCCTTTGATGATTAAAAGCAAAAGGATTAGTTGACATACCATTTAAGTTAACAATAAAAATAATATTTATTTACTTATCTGTAGGCTATAAATTTCATATTAAAATCTCCATAAATGTTGGTCATTTCAAATAAACTTTAGAACCAGTTTTCAAACTTATTGTCATACTATATATTGTAACATGTTGGTATTGAAGATGCATTTTACCTTCCTGTAAGAGTCCAAAGCGTTGGTATACTCTTCTTTGTTGAAATAAACATGACCCAAATTTAAATAACAGCAATATTTCAGATGCACCAATGATGGTTTTATACGACCAGCTATAAAAGTAACTTTCCCTGTTGTCTGAAACAATCAAATTATTTAATAATTATATTAACTTTACAATCTGGACAACTATAATTACCTACAACAAAATATTGTTAACAAATTGAGCTAGTATTAAGTATTATGTTATATAGTTAAGCTTGCATTATTCTAAGGTCTCAAAGTAGTTAACAGTAAACAATTGTTGCAACAAGATGTAAGAAGTTAGGAAACACTTAAACTTGCAACTATCAAGCGCATCGAGATGTATTAAGCCACAGCTTGTTGTCGTATGTTGCCAGGGTGCCATCAAAGTCGTTGAGTTCTTCATAAGACTAGTCCAGATAACCAAGCATCATAGTCAAGTTCCAATAACAGAGATGAGCAGGCTTCACGTGTGATTTAAACTTGTATTGTGTGTAAATATTAACCTAATAAACATGGTTAGGTTAGGAAATTTAATATGATATATATATATATATATATATATATATATATATATATAAACCGAGAAGTCATAGTCAATATAAATATTAAAAGAACACTGAAGTTAAATAGATATCACCAACAAATCATAAATAAATAAATTTAATTAAAGATTTAACTGTATAATAATGTTAAATATGAAAAAATTATAGGGAAATTAGAAAATACTGTGTTCTGGTTGGACTAAAAGAAAAGGTACAATTGTGATTATATTTATCTGTGGCAGGTACGAAAGGTTCTCAAAAACCGAAGTGACAACATTTTTTGAATGAAGCAGGACTCTTAAAATGGTCAACGAAGAAGAATGTTGGAAAGTCTGTGATATTAGAAAAAGTGCTGAAAAGTGGTTATGTTATAATAAATAATAAAAAGGTACCAAAATTTATTAAGAAGGGTTTATTATAAAATAGTTAAATTTTATCTAGATCAAGCTGAACAGTAAAAATTTCCAATATTGAAATGTGTTCAAATCAAAGTAACAACATTTGGATTATATATATATATATATATATATAATTAAAGCCAAGCTGTATAAAAAAATATTTCAAATAATGAACTTATATATTACCAAATAGTAAAAAGATAGTGCTTAAAATGATAAACCTTAGTTCAATATTAATTAAATCAATTTAAAATAAGAAATTTTGGACAGAAGTTTTTTACATCATAAATATGGTAGTTAATTATTTCATGTTATTTAAAAGTGCTTACAGTAAAGCTATATATATATATATTATATATACACACAAGCATGTTAATTAACAAATGCCAACAAACCACGAAACCGGAGATTAAGAACTATAAGATAAATGTAAATTATAATTTATAAACAAAAATAAATAAACAACTTGTAATTTAATTTAAATAAATAATATTGAATTGTAACTGTTCGTATGTTGATTCATTTATTTAATTTGATTTTTCAGAGAAAAGGAAAAAATTGAGTATATGCTAAACTATACGAACACTCTATATATATAGAGAGAGAGGGTTTAGTTTGATTAAATTCCTTTTCACAATAATTGTTATCGTTCTATGTTAGAAATATGGAAACGGCCATGAAAATTTCTCTAAAAGTTTAAGGTTTCTTCAAATTATAAAGTAGAAAAATGCAAATATGGCAAATCGTTGGGAGATATAACACACGTACTTTGTTTGAAAAAATACAATGTATATAACAGACAATAGTAATTTAGAACATAATTATAAAGTTGAATTATATTTGTTTTTTATAAAATCCAGAGCGAATACCAATGATGTGGTAGATATGAAAGTTTTCTTTTAAAATTTTAATTTCAACAACCTTGTTGATACTAAAAATGAACACAAGATGTATCCTAAGTTCCAGGTAATTACTACAAATCTGCAACAGTTTATTATTTAAAAAATAATAATTTTGGACACACAAGTTTTTCAGAAAAGCCACCATCTCTAGCAGAAAAGGCAAAACAGGAGGTTTTAAACATCACAGTATAAATCTATCAAAAGGCAGTCTCAGGGTATGATTGGGCAACTAAAAATAAAAACACATTCCCCAGACAACATTGATGCTGTAGTATAGCCACAGATGTAAAGCTAAATGTGCTTACGGCAACAAGTCATCTCAACAAAGGGATGACCACTTAGATCTAGTGAATATGGCAAAATCGTTCAAGGACTTCTAATCTAACATTTACAGTGGAGTAACTTTGCTAAAAAAATGACTAAAACTAAAAAGCAACAAGAATCTAAAAGAAAAAGGAAAAAATTCTAAAAGTATCAAAAGAATGTTAAGAGAAAAATTCGAAAATCTTTTTAAAGAAATCTCAGAAAGTTATTGCTCTATATCTACAATTCAAGTTTCTATGGAATCCCCAAGTCATAAAGAATGATACTATCACATTTCCGAATTTTTTTAATCAATCAAAAGATATGGAAATTTGAAAAAAATAAGCAGTAAAATGCACATCGACAAGTAGAGCTACCCCACCAATGCAGAGGAACGTTCCATACCTAGGGGAGGAGCTAAATGCAAGGTAACAACTGCATTACTTCAAAAAGGAAAATGTTAGAGGAAGATGTCCTTTCCGGATGTATATATCAGATAAGTCAGCAAAATATGGCATGAGAGTGTTTGCCCTGTGTTGTGCTAAGACCATCTATGCTGTAAATTTAGAAGTGTACCCTGGACAGCAACCAACTGGACCTTGTAACCTTTCCCCATCATCAAAGGATGTTACCATAAGAATGTGGGAGCCAGTCGCCGGAACAAATAGAAACTTCACTACGGACAACTGGTTCACGTCAATCCCATTAGCTGAGACCCTGCTTGAAGAAGAAAAAGTTGACTTTGTACCAAACGAACTTGAAGCCGACAAGAATCACAAAACATGTACTTCTTTGTTTGTTCGCCAAAAATATAAGACACTAGTATTGTACTGTCCAAAAGAGAACAAAGCAGTAATTTTGCTTTCGACAATGCACATCAACGATCAAACAATTGATCCTGACAGTGGAGACTAAATAAACCGGAAATAGTCACATTTTACAACAGAACCATGGTCAGAGTTGATGTACTCGACCAAATGTGTGCAAAATATAATTTGGCTAAGAACATCAAAAGGTGGGCTATGGTTTATTATTTGACCTAGTAATTGTTGCTACCATAAATGGGTACCACGGATAAAAAAGCACTTAGAACTCCCTCTCTACCTGTGGAACTGAAAAAACGTGCAAGGAACCTTTTGGGAATAGAAGAAATGCCACACAAGACAACAAAGTGGGATGTTGCTTTCTATGTGGAAGAGATGTCAGCTATGTGGCTACAAGATCTACCAAGAGTCTGCTGATAACGTGTAACACATTCAAGCTTACAAATAAAAAATCATTTTTTTTGTTTTTCATAATTTATAATTTTTGTATTTTTTATATTTTCAAGTTTGTAATAAATTGAGGTTTAAAATACCACAAAGAGTTTCTTTTATGTCCTAAAACTATTTTGAGTTCTCACATTTTGAAATTGAGTAATTTTCTAACACAAAAGTTTCGTAAAAACCTGCTATGGTAAAATAAGTATTTATATGATTGCAATGTTTTTTCTATTCGGAAAAAAAAAATCATCTGGCAGGGTCATAGAAATAGTCAAGAAAACATAAGAAAAATATATTGTATCAAAATAGTTTTCATAATCCACTTTTTAAAAAATTGTGGGCTACACCTGTACCCCGTGTGAGTATTTGGTGAAAAATTTCACACGAGTACCGCAGGGTTAATGAAAAAATAAGTTATCACCAAACAAAATGAAGATAAGAAATTTAAATTGTCAAAGGATTAATACAATAACTGTTAAAATAAATTAAAAACTTTACAAATTAGACCAAAATAAAGAGAATAAAAAGGAAAAACCAAAAAGAAATTTCTAGTAGAAATTGGCAGCTGTGCCACACAAATATTCCAAGCTCTGAGTAGAAATATATATTTTGATTCAGTTGGTTCAGAACCACAAACTAGGAAAGAGAAGGTTCAGGACCACCAGCTAGGAAGGTCTTCTTAAATACTTCAACGAATGAAAATTATCTACAATTGGAAAGTTTAACTTTAAAAACAGTTTCAGAAGTAATAAATAGTAACAATTCAGTATGGAGATTTAACATGAACATTTTAAGAAAGAAAAATAAATAATGTGAGAAAAATAAAATAATTTTGGACAGTTTTTTAGTTATAGACTTAGAAATTTCAACAAATGGTAAAGATGAAAACTACTACAACTAAAAATAAAAAGTGTGGTAAAATGTTTCAGAACATGAGGATAACATTGAAAAGGGCGAAGATATTGTAAGGAATTAAGGATTGGATTATATAGTTAAGCTTGAATTATTCTTAGTCTCCACAATAGTTAACAGTGAGTAGCAATAGTTGTAGCAAGATTTAAAAAGTTAAGAAATCGCTGAGCTTGCAACCAGATATATAATCCAAGGGTTGGAGGAAATCGAGGTCAATCGATGTGCGGAAGGATAGGTAGTGAATCTGCTGAAAGAAAGCGAGACAGTCGAACATTGCCAGGATGCTATCGATGTCATTGATTTCTTCAGAATTATAGTCCAGGAACAGAGGTGTGTATATAGGCTAAACTACGAATACTCTATAGAGAGAGAGAAATTAATTTGATTCAATTTCTTGTAACAATAAATTGTTATCACTCTGGGTTAGAAATATTGAAACCACGATATGAATATTGTATCAAAGTATATTAGTTAAATTCTTTATCAAAACATATCAGATTGTATTTTCAAATTGTAGAAGAATTGTGATACATATGTATAACTGAACCACCAAATCAATTGACTTATCTATTAAACCCATCTGTCTATGTTAACAGTATTTAACAAAATAAAACTAAATAATTATTATGATTATTGTTTTAGTTATTGTTCCTGTAATTGTGGTTTGTACATTTTAACTCAATCAGTGAACATTGCATCTTGTACAAACCTTGGTCAATAAATCTGATTCTATAAGTTCTGTGAATGCTCTTTCAGCTTCATTAAATTTTCTATCCCTTGACATAGTCAATGCTTCTGTGTACTGTGATAAAGCTTTCTCTTCCTACAATCAGAGATTAATCATTTTTAAGACATAAAAATAAAATAGATTTGTTTATTCAATAGTTAAAAAAAAGAAACAAAAGAATTTTAACAAAATGAAAATTATGATGGTAATGCATTATTTAAGTTTCTCCATATAATTATAATTGTGCTATATAAATAAACAGTACGAAGTAGGCAATGCATATGAGTAGAAAAATTCAGATTTATTATCTGTTTTAAATCAGTTATCCAATTAACAATGTAAGTATTGAAATTATTTAAACAGTTCTCAGATACAACTTAAATAAACAAAATTAGATAATTAGTATACTTATTACTATATGGGTGATTATTATGGTGAACGTATGTAATGATTGATTAAGTCTATAAAAAGTTCTGTTTTAGAGAATATACTAAGCCCGCAAAGATTCTGATTATGAATTTATTATTAAGGAGTTCACTCAACCAATTGGTTTCTTCTATATTCATATATTTACTTTTTCTCTTTTTTTTTTTTTTTTTTTTTTTTTACTGTTGAGACCGATGGTTCTTGGTGGAATTCCATGTTTAATTCAATGCCTTAGCAGGCGAAACCATTGGTCGGCTAGACTAATTAAAAGTGGATATTACAAAATAAATAATTGTGTTTTATTATCTATTTACCATATATTAAAGTTCGTTCCTTTTGTCTTTAAATCTCAGGTTCTTTTTAATTAATACAATATTTTTGAAATATATTTTTAGCACAAATTTTGTTAACTGCTTTTAATGGTGTCCTGAGTACAAGTCATTTTTGATTGTTGTGGCTCCTCTGCCTGCTTAGGTCCTCTTATTCTTGTCTTGTTAAACTTTCACTTCATTGCACTTTTATTTATTTATTTATTTACTAAATGATTGAAATGGCATGTGTTTTGTGAAATAGGCTATGTAGTGGATTTCTTTTTGAACATGACTATTTTGAGTGAGGTCAGGGTTTAAAATTGACGGTATGAGCCCTGAGGTGATTTCATACGTCTATTTACATAGTTGAAATTCAATATCATTATATCCAATTTGCTTGTATAGTTTTCTTTTACATTTGGGTTGGCATACTGATTTCATTAACCAACATTTGTTGATTTCGAAATCTCCGCCTTTGAAAATTATGATATCAAAGACACGGTGCATTTGACCAATGCCTATTGCTACAATTTTATTTTCTTTCAATGAAAAACAAAATTAAAAAATAGCCAAACGTTATTGCCTCAACTTGCTATAACATATAAACTTACACAACATCAAATATATTATTGTATGATCTACATTTAAAGATTAATTATTAATGTATTATATATATATATATATATATATATATATGACCTCACTTTATATATTTATTTTTATTTTTTAAATGTTAATTTGACTCTCTTCACTATAAAAATACACAAGATACAATGGAACTACATGTGAATTTTATTAACAAAAAGGGATAAATTCAAACATGTAAAATTAAAGTATTAAAGGTTTTGTAAAAACTCAATATAAATATTTATTTAAATAGATAAAATGAAATTAACAAGTATTAACTTAAACATAAATTAAAATTGAAAAAATAATGGAATTAAGGGAATCTTTGGAATTTATTCACACAGGGAAACTAAGCTCTAAATTAATGCTTCCAAAACCATTTTTATTCATTCTGAAACAAATACAGAAAAATTTACCAACAAATTTCCACTTACCTTACGAGACTAATAACATTAATCTACATTATTTTTATGACATGTCAGACGTACAAGTCTACACAGTGAATATATCGATAAAAATAATAATATAATTACGGTTAGGTTCTGAATTTAACATTTTTGAGCATTACAAAATAAAACATATCCTATTTTTAAACCTATTTTAAAGGATTTTGGATTCAATGGGATATTGACGCGAGAGCTTTTAACTTTAAAACTTTGAAGGCAGACTTTTTCTCTCTCTCATAATATATTAATAATAATATACATACGTACAGGGGGGGGGGACACATTTTGCAGGAAGAGTAAGAATATTGTTAGTATCTTAAAAATTCTAAAAAGAATATTGTTATCAAAATAATGTAATTTTTCAATCCGTAGGTATCCGCATAAACTGGTTAGAGATAACACAACAGCTTCACTACGATCAAGCCGACTCAGCTTTACGGCACTAGTCCAACACACTGAAGATAAAACTCCAATTATAAATAAATTTAAGCAATGTTTTATATATAATTTTCACAATTGTTATTATTATGTTCTATTTGGAAAAAATTCATATGAACACCAGTTTAATTATTTTTATGTCATACTTTAATTTTTAAGATGGAAAATTTAATCATTAAGTTCAAAACTATTTTTGGGGCAAAAACGAAAAGGCATGATCAAAAATGTTAATTGTAGATTATAAGGGTTAAAATTAATGAAATTTTTTTTTTTTATCTCTATCTCTATCTTTTAGCATAGCAAAATGAAAAAACAAGGTTCATACGACATAGCATAGTATAATTTGCCATTGTCGCAATATTTTTTTTGGAAATTCTTTTTGTAACAATAATATATAGAGAGAAAATAAACTCCCTGTAAAGGTGGTAAAGGACAGGATTTTCATACATTAATTTTGAAAATATAGTATTAATAATTGTATGTAATAATATAGAGAACCTCACAACAAAATAAGAGTTGACCCAGAAATATAAGCACAAAACAAAAGTGATATTTTTCTTCATAACTGAAAAAAATATAAAGTGGAATAGGGCATAAAATATCATGGTTTGAGCGTGAGATAGGTTTCAAGGTAAACTTATGCATAACATGTTGTGTGTATTACACCAAGCACAAATTGTAGGAGTGGCCCTGGAGCCATGGTATAAGCATGCAGTGGTATTCCACTGCACTTACTTGAGGTATTCCTTGAGGTATTCCGCTGTTGTATTAGGCAACAATCACATCATCAAGTCTCAAGAACATCTAGGGTGAAAGATAACTATGATAATGTTCTTTTGAGATTTATTGATTCAATGTGTGACATGAACAGTTATGACACAATAACTCGACATTATAAAGGAAAAATGAGAAAAACACAATCTTCCCATAGGACCGCATGTGCATGCAAACACACACAAATTTAAAGAGGGTAGATGATCATGAGACATTTTAGAAAACAACATAATGTCAATATTTAAATTAATTTCACAACAATAAACACAGATCAGATGGACACTTATTTTATTTTGGACCTACAGAATTTGGGCATTGTCAAAGTCTATAGCTTGAAAAAAAAAAAAAAAAAAGAGATAAAATAGTGTAAATAAAATCACAATCTTTCTTTTAACCAAGTAAATTGGGGAGTGTTTTATAGTAAATTACACCTTTACAGGATGTTGCAAGATTTTTTTAAACTATTGAAAGTAGGCTCTACTTGTATGGAGGGGGAAGAGTGATGTGGCCCACCCAAGGAGCCCAGTATTTAATGATAAATCAAAAAGGTTTACAAATTATATTTTTCTATTAATGAGAAACTACAAGTCCAGGCCAAGAGCTAAAAGAGGTCGAACCCGCTTTTGGAATGCCCGCTACATAAAATTATAAATCATGTCTTTTCGAAAAAGGGGACGAAGGATAAAATATAATCAATGTAGTTTAATGTATAATTAGCGTCAATAATAAATATGATAAATTAATTCTGAAGCACTGTATTGTGTATAATTCATTTAGGCTATCGCCTGAAATCTTGTCCCCAGTAAATCTTGACAGATTTTGACCAATGTGGGTGCACTCTCCAGCCATCGGAGAACTTCTAAATTCCTAACAGGAGTTTCCTGCTGCCAAAAAGTGGGCAACAGTCACAGTCACAAAATTCATTTATTCACTGTCAAATAATACACTGAAAGCAAGGGAATCCAACTGTTGTTAAGTTAAATACAGCTCTGATAACGAAGCCTACGTTAATATTTATGACTACGTTCGTCAAGTGTCATCACTCGATGTTTATTATTAAATTAAATAAATATTGTATGTTTATTATTAACATACAATATAAATATTATTATAATGTTATTATTAATATTATTATTATTATTATAAATATAATATAAATATAAATATTATTTGTCATAGCAAATTCCATGCTGGCCATGTGATGTTCCGATAATAGCATGTCATTGGACGCACATGAGATATCTTTTGACAGGTCAATGATATATATATATATACTGTATATATATATATATATATATATATATATTTATTTATTTATTTATATATGTGGACAGGAGACAGGCTTACCTTGGAAAATGGTCCTTGGTATTACTTAATATGTAGTAGGCCTACACAAGTAAAAAAACACACACAAAAAACACTAAAGTTTTGAAATATTTTGTAAACAATGTTCACTTTCTCAATCAGTAGAGTTAAGAAAAAGTCTGAATTCTTAACTCTACTGAACTCTACTGAAAGTGAACAGTGTTTACAAAATATTTCAAAACTTTAGTGTTTTCTTACTTGTGTACTATTAGGTAATACCAAGGACCATTTTCCAAGGTAAGCCTGTCTCCTGTCCATACAAAATCTAACCAATCTAATAGGCTATGTACCTGATTAAATTTTAACCTCTATATATATATATATATATATATATATATATATATATATATATATACTACTCATTAATATATCACTACGCTGAATGAGCTCTTAATGATGTGAACTAGGTCTCGGAAGATCACTAGGTATAAATATATTTACCCAACCAGAACTAGTAAATGAACTAAATGTCTGGTAAGGTAACTATATATATATATATATATATATTATAGTGGTCTTCCCAGACCTGTAGTTGTTCCTTTACTAGGTTTGGTTAGGTAACCATATATAGTTCTATTACTAGATCTCATCTAGTGATGTGAGATTCAATAAAAGATCACACATAGACTAACTTGACATACGTAGTAATCAATATTAACGTAGCCAGTCGTAATCTAGGCTAAATTTCGTACTTTTATAATTCTTATCTTCTAGTAAACTAATATATGTTGTCACTTGAAAAGTATCTACCAACAACAATAATAATCTGATTGTTTGAATACAAGGTAAATAGTTAACGATTTCATAATTTTTCATAGCAAAATTCTATTACATAAACAATTCTAAATACCTATTTTTCTACTCATTTTGAAAGTTGACATTGGGACGAAATTATCTTGAACAATATGTAGTTTATCAGGATGATCAATTACTGCTGACTAGCCTAATTAGTCACGGAATTTTTTTTTTTTTTTCGTGAAAAAATGTTTGCTCACCAAAAAATGTTACTATTCATATAAAGAAAGGGATGTAGTACAAAGATAACAGAAAAAATATATTAAAATTTAGGCGCTACAGTAAACAATTACTGTTAGCCTACATATATGCATTATTTTGAAGATAAACATCGAGCGATGAGGCATTCAATATATTCACCATCGTTGTAATACAAATAACCAATGTAACTTTATTTACTCTTTATATACCTCAATTATAGCGTTATCTAAACTAAAAACTAGACTATAAATATATGTGCAGTACAGTACCTAATTTGCAGAGGATATTGGTGTTATGAGAGATCCGTTTTCCAATCATAACAAGACCCTAGATTAAATTAGGCTAAGGGTAAATGATAAAAGATTTTACCAGTCTGTAATACAGCCTTGTCAATGCCTTAGCAGGCGAAACCATTGGTCGGCTAGACTAATAAAAAGTGAATTGTACAAAATAAAAAAATTGTGTTTTATTATCTTTAAACATGGAATTCCACCAAGAACCTTCGATCTCAACAGTAATGAAAATATTTGGGTAAATATCCAGTTAAGATCATGTTGCGATTTAATATTGAAATTTAATGAAATTATGTTTTCCATACCTCATTATTAAACAATTCGATCATCCTTTAGCTGGATTTGTAGTTTCTTCCTTTCTTATTCAGTAGATTGTAGTTTTTAAGACTATGTAAACAAAATTGGATATTGGGCCTACTGTGGTCACATGCTGATTCTAACAATTATCCTTTTGTTTTTTAATTTCATAATCAACTTTAATAAATTATAGCTGTAGGCTACTTGTTATAAAAGGTAATCGTTTACTGTAGTACCCCAATTTTAATATTTTTGCTTTTCATTATTTTTGTACTACATACCTCTCTTTATAAGAATACTGTAGTAACAATTTTTAGTGAGCAAAAATGTTTTTCACTTCGAAATTGACGTAATTCAATGACGTATTTGTAGGTTAAGTTTACATGGCAAACACAATGTTTCGACAGATTACCGAAGACAAGCAACATTGAGCGTGGTTATTACTTGGATGGGTGATAGTTTTTCTACCACATGTGCATGGGATTAGTGTTGCTAAAATCATTGAACAGTCGACATGGAGTGCGAGATGTGTGAATACCTTACTTGACCTTGTAAGGTAAAAACAATATCCGATCACTGAAGTGAAGCAACATAGACAGACTGTGGTTAGTCAGTACTTGGATGCAAGACTGCTTGAGAACACTACGTGAAAAATTTCAATTGGGATTAGTGTTGTCATATCGTACGTATGTTTATTTACTTGACCTAGTCAGTTAAAAACAATTTATGTACAAATCTATTTTAACGTGTCATTCACTTTAATGGACCTTAACCTAGAAAACTTGAATTTTTTTTTTCCATGAAACATCGAGGGATGAGACATTCAATATATTCACCAACCTTGCCATAGGAATTAATGTAGACAGATGCCTTAACCTCATAAGCCTAGGAATTTATACTTTTAAATTGCTTATTTCAGACAGAAATATTGTATTTAGACACTTGAAAAGAGTCCTCCCAACTAAAGGATGATTCAATTGTTTAAAAATGAGGTATGTAAAACACGATTTCATTAAATTCCAATATTAAATCACAGCGGGATCTTAAGTGGACATTTACCAGGTTAAGTTATTAAACTCAGTGTCACATAAACACTCTCATCTATAATTTTAGATTCTTGACTTGAACTAAAGTGCAAAACCCTTATGTGCCTTCATCTCTTCATACTACCAAACACTGAAGACAAGTTAAGCTTATGTAGGCCTTCAGGCTGAATAAAAGAAATAACCTAACATTATTTTAAAATTAATTCTTAACATTCGGCTACATACCAGTGCTTCTTTAGTAATTGTTGGAATATAATCTTCCCCTTTGCTTTCCTCATCAGAGTCTGCATTTAAAGCTTTAAATCTTGCCGGCAACATATTTCCGACCAATTCCTCTTATAAACAAACCTAGTAATTGACCGGTTAATTTCAGTAAATCATTGACCTAAAACAAAATATTAATAACATAATTCAAAAAATTATTTTATGAATTATTTATACTCTAAAATGTAATCAGAATCACAGTTTACAACACGAACTAAAAAGAGTAAAAGCATAGCTTACTCCCTTACGACTTAATACTTGACTCTAATACTCTAATGATTTATTGTCTAATCAGTCTAATACCCCTCTTCTGTCTTCCACTAATTTGGATACTTATTACAATAATCAAGTTAGGTACAAAATTACATCCGGTTTAATTCAAAATGAGCAGTTAATATAGGGCTCTAGTACAATCAGAACAGAATAATATACTATAGACCAGAAGGACAATAATGATTTATATGTTGTAAATCAAATAGTTTTTTTAATGATTAATAATTGATACAAACAACAAAGATACTTGTGTTTAATCTGACTACCTTTATAGTTTTATTCCAGAGATTTTACTTTATTGGCGCTAATAAGGAAGAATTTCTAAATTAGCAATGTATCATGTGAATTAACCGGTTAATTTGGGTAATTAAATTAATCGGATAATTTTAACAGGCATCCCGTATAATAATGGTTGAGTTGATATTGAACCTCCAAACAAACTGCTTAAACTAACACGTGGAAATGATTTAGTTTCAACTTGAACATTTTACATAGTGTAAAATATTTAGCTTATAAACATGCTTTAAAATAAGTACTAAAAAATAGTTGTGGATTTAAACATTTTGAAATTGTAATTTGTACTGAAAATATTGATAGGACTAACTAGTATATCCAAATTTTATTCTTCCTTAAAGTGATTTGTGAGAAAGGACTACATAATATTATAGGCCAAGGCCACCAAAGGTAATTTTAATATTGACACATTCAAATTCACATTTTTTTTAATACGCTTCAGATTTAAGGAAACATAATATAATAAAACATAATTTATTATTTACAACGATTTTGGAGAAAATTAAGGTTATTTTAGAATATCCAACTATATTCTATCAACCATAAATTCATAATTATTATAAAGTAATATAAACATTGCTCATATTTTTTTGTTTAGCCTAGGTTAATTCTTCCGATTCATATTGGCAACACTGGGTATGTGGGAGGCTTTCATCAGCTCAGCTGCTTAAAAATACAGCATTTCCACCACAATTAAAAATTAAAATTATTAAAAATCAAATTTGTTTTTGTAGTGATGATACGGGATGTAAACATTGCAGTACTTTAAGAAAATTATCATTCATAAATTTTAAGTCTTCAGTGATGGAAACTATTGCTTTAATTAAGCTATATTTTTGATAGGTTTTAAACGCAAGAAGAGTATCATATTCTAAGAAAAGTGATTTAGAAACAAAAATCAACTATAACCATAATGATGTCTGTAAGATCTCTCTGTTTATTAGGAGATGTTGCCACATTTTGGTACGTAAGCTTAGTAGGGATATTTGGGGAAACTGACATATTCTAACCGCCTTGTAAATTCAATAGGCCTATATTTCTTTTCCAAATTTAAAAAATAATGTTATAAGCCCTAAATTAAGAACGTTAGGTACAAAACAATTTTTCATATAATATAGTTTCATAATAAAACAATCTAAAATGTTCACAACAATTTCAAACCATATCTAGGCTTATAGAAAGTAAGAGGGTAATTATACAATCGACTGCCACAAGCTTTCAACTAACTAAATGTTGACAATTTGATATAAAACACCTGTTCCATAAATAACATTTTCATTTAGCATGATTTGCACTTTTGAATGGTCAAAATCCATTATTTAGGCTATGTCAAAAATAAGCTATTTAAGAAGACAGTTTTCAGGTTACATTGTCTGTAGTCTTTACGATCTATGACAACTCCTGAATCAACCTATGTGTATATATATATATATAATGGTTACCTTACGGACCTAGTTACAGGAACTACAGATTTTGTATTCCTTTACTAGGTCTATAAGTTAATTATATATGAGTCATCATCATGATTCGATAGAGGTGTAGTAATATTAACAAACTTGTGACATTTTCTTAACAGCTGTTTTCGATATTCGTAATCTGAAAATGCTTGAAAACTGTCTTCTTGTTTTTGACATAAATAATAGATTTCGACTATACAAAAGTATAAATTGTGCTAAAGGAAGATGTTATTTATGGAACAGAAGTTGTTTTATATCAAATTGTCAACATTTAGCTAGTGAAAAGCATGTAGTCGATTGCATAATTACCAATAGAGTTCCCACAGTAAAAATGTGCATGCTCTTGTATTCGTCCACTATAATGATCTAACTTAAATACTACATCAAAAGATATCAGCAATTACATTATAAAATAATGCATATTATAGCCTATTATAACGGTAATTGTTTACTGTAGCACCCTAATTTTAATATATTTTTTCCTTGTTATATTTGTACTACATACCTCTCTTATAAGAATAGTAAAAAAAATTTTGATGAGCAAAAATGTTTTTCACGGAAAAAAAACATTATTTCAAGTTTTCTAGGTTAAGTAAGGTGGCTATATAAATAAACCTACGTATGGTATGACAACACTAATCACAATTGAAATTTTTCACGTAGTATTCCCAAGCGGTCTTGCATCCAAGTACTGACTAACCATGCTCTATGTTGCTTGATTTCGACGAGCGGATATTGTTTTTACCTTACAAGGTCAAGTAAGATATATATTATATCTTCTCACATCTCATGTTGACTGTTCAATGGTTTGAACTAAACTAATCCCATGTACACATGGTAGAAACATGATCACCCATCCAAGTTATAACCACGCTCAATTTTGCTCGAATTGGGTGAACAGTTGAAACATTGTGTTTGTCATGTAAACTTAACCCACAAATACGTCGTTGAAATATGTCAATTACGAAGTGATATACATTTTTGCTCACTAAAAAATGTTACTATTCTTATAAAAAAAATATGTAATACATAATTAATGGAAAAAAAAATATATTAACATTGGGACATTGTGTTTGCCATATAAACTTAAACTACAAAAAATACGTCATTGAAATAAGTCAATTTCGAAGTGAAAAAATATTTTTTCTCACCAAAAAATGTTACTATTCTTATTTAGAGAGGTATATACTACAAAAAAAAAATGAAAAAGAAAATATATTAAAATTAGGGCGGTATAGTGAGCACCTAGTATTACCTAATATAACAAGTACAGGTAAAAATAACAAAATCAATTATGAAATTAAATAACAAAAGGATAATTGTTAACAACAGCATGACCACAGTAGGCCCAACATCCAATTTTGATTACATAATCTTAAAAATTACAGTCCACTGAATAAGAAACCGGTAAATGTCTATTTGAGATCTAGTTACGATTTAATATTGAAATTTAATGAAATCGTGTTTTACATACCTCATTATTACACAATTAGATCATCCTTTAGCTGGAAAGACCATTTTCAAATATCAAAACTCATTATTTCTATCTAAAATAAGCAATTTAAAAGTATGAAATTCTAGACTAATAAGGTTACGACAACTGTCTACATTAATTCCTATGGCATCAATGGTGAATATATTGAATGCACATACATCTAAAGACACTCTATTATATTAGCTTTGCATAACTTATGAAACCTAGACTCATAAACTCATTGTGTATTCTGAACTTCAAATACAAACTTGTAAATTGCTGATTTTTGACAGAAATACACGATTTCATTAAATTTCAATATTAAATCGCAATGGGATCTCAAATGGACTTTACCAAGAAAACATAAAAAATAAAGTGCTACGTGAGCTCTAAGTCGAGAAAGAAAGGTAATTTTTCCGCTTCATGTAATCGAATACATAACCCAGCCTGACATAATTTAACCATCTAAACATGTTTCCCTCAATATGTAGGATATATTCTAGGATAGAAAACATTGATTTTAAAAGTAATAATAGTTTTGATAATTATGTAGATAAGGGGTTAATGCTAATTTTCTTTTTTTTTTCTTTTTATTAATCCTTTACTACATACTTTTATTCGTAAGAAAAATTTATATCTTCATGCGGATTAACTTTTTTATCAAAAAACCATACTTTGAAAACTACAAAATCTTACTATTTATAGGTTAGACATAATGGCGTCTCATAATGTGAAATGGGAATTGTGTATGGTTTGACGCATGCCCTTTACATCATTTACAAATACTTTTTATAAATGACAGATTTCGACTGGTGACTAGCCTATAATAGCCATACCTGTCGTAGGTTTGATGAGGTCAATAATTGTGCTTACCTTAACATTTAGGGTGCTATAATATTGCAGCTGCAAGAATGTGAAGATTTGCCATTATGTCAACCTATAAATAGGGGATTTAATGGTTTTCAGATTATGATTTTTTGGTTAAAAAGCGAATCCCGCATTGAATTATTCTTAAGAATAAAGCTATTTAGTAAAGGATTAACAAACAGAAATGAAAATTACATTACCCCTAATCTATATAATTACCATAATTTTAATGAGGATAATGTTGGTCATAGGCTACTGTTATGAACAAGGTAATTATGTAGTGTATCTCTCTCCACATTTTGCTAAAAATCATGCAAACTTAAATTTTTATCTTGTTTGTCATTAATCAGATATTTTTGACCACATTAGAGAGTTTTCAAGCCTCAAAATCTATTAATATTGTAGAAAATGACACAAGGAATAGGGGCTTATTTGGGTTAATCTTATGTGTTTGCTAGTCTGTAAGAGTATGTTAGTCAGGTTAGAGAAGGTTTTGGTGCTCGATATTCATGTAATAACTACATAAGTCTTGTTAGTGACTTTATTATCACTTTATGCTTATGTTATACAAGCACTGTAGGTTACATTAGTGTCATATAGGCCTATTATTTTAACATGATAACTATTAATGTCTTTATTAGGTCTGGGAAGATATGGTAATATTTTTAGTGTACCTGTTGTTGCGATTTAGTAGTGAAAATTATGCAAATCGTGTTGTACATACTGGTACCTCCTATTGAGACCATTAAATCATCCTTTCAATCTGTAAACCCGTTAAAATTACAATGATCCATTATTTCTGTCGAAATTAAGCAATATGTCAGTATTCATTCGATTTCTGCTTACACCAATGAAATTGTAATAATAAATTGCTTAACCCATTCACTTGCTGATATTATTGACAGACAAACAAAGGTTTTGCCTAATAACCGACACCTCTATTATCCCAATTATCGATGGTGTCCTTAATAAATGTATAAGTGTAAATGTTTCAGGTTTTTAAGTTAATAAACACACTTATAAGTTAATAAATACAACTTTTGTTGTGTGTCCTTTTCCAGATAGGACTGATCAGGCCCGTTTTTAACCCTTTTAGCGCCCCTGTGCAAATTAAAGAGATGCACCCCTCCCCCCACGATTAATTCATCTTTGCCAGTTTTGGTTCGGGAGGGATTTCTTAACTCCACCGAACTCCTTTTATTTGGTGAGTCGGTAAGTCTTTCCATTATCCACCACCTATGAACTCGCCGTGTTACGGACTGGCAACCGGCTACTGTAAAAACTTGCAAGTATTATTACTGCAGTTACAGGCGTAGGTGTTATGATTGACGTCACAACATAACAACCTTGTATTTTACAGTATCACGGACCACCCACCCACCCTAAAAAATAGTTCTTAATTATTGCAAACGTTTATTTCTATACATAACCATAGCTCATTTTATTTCAACTGTATGTTCACTTTTTAATTGAGTCTTGTAAAACAACTTTAATACCTTCAACCATAATATCTCTTATTTCCTTTATACTTTCTTTCTCTTATTACTATACTTTATATATATTTATACATATTTGTCATACTTTCTCCTTATATGCTATTTACATAATTTCTTTTTTTCTACTGATCTTTGATGTAGCAAAACTAACAGTCAAGCTTCAGTGTAATGTCACTCTGCGTACATAACAGCATTAAGCTATTCAGCTTTTCGTCTTTTATTGTAGAACGATTTTCAGATTTTATTCTTTTCAAGGCCGAAAAGCTCCTCTTAGCTGTGTAATTTGTGATTGGCAATGTTGAGTAAATTCGAATAGCTACCACCAAGTTTGGGAATGCACTTTCTAAGCTGTGTTTTTTTATATATTCGTAGCACTCCCAAATTTTTGTGATGTTTTCAGCTTCCATATAAAATTTAAAATGTAGACACTCTTGCACAAAGTCTTCCTTGTAAATGTCATTGGAGTAACATTGAGCTACCCTTTGAGCCTGCTCTCTTATATCGTCATTCTGCTTTTCTCTAAGAGAGCTGAAAATTTCAAATCGTGTTTCAGTAAGATTTGGCAAATCGAGGCCTTACATTGAATGAATTTATACAAACGAGGTGATTTTTGCGATGCACGGGTGAAGAGGGCGCAAAACGAGTTTTCTGTTTCGGACGCTATTTTCTAACCGATAAGCATGGAAATGTTACCAAATTGTTCAGAAAGATCTGAAGAATAGTTTTGCTACCTTAAAATTTTGATTTTTCAGCTCTATATTTTTTTATAGTTTTTTAAATTTATAAACTTTTATCGACATATACTGCCTTAATACTGGTCAATTAAAAAAAAAAAATTATGACCCAAAACCCTTGCGCCCCTTGTACGCTTGCGCCCCTGGGCAAGTGCCCATGTTGCCCAGTTATAGAATCGGGCCTGGGACTGATGTCCTATCTCCATTACCAGCATGTCATTAGCTCCTGAATACATTTTGAATTTTATAGTCTGGCCTTCAGGTTCGTTGACCGAGTAAAGTTTGATTCCATATTTATGGCGTTTGCCCTTGATATACTGCCTAAATAACAGGCGGCCTCTCCAGAGCACCATTTCTTCGTCGATTGACAGTTCTCTTGAAAATAAATAGTTGCTATTTTATTATTAAAATATAGATATATTATATAATATATAATATTATTAAAATATTTCTTCCCAGTTCTCAATTTTTACACTGTCTTTAGTTTTGTTGGACTCATTATACTTTCTAAAGCTTCTAAGACAACTGTATTTTTGTCTTTAGCTTCTCTTGCAGCAACATCAGTTAATTCATTATCGTCATTCCCGATAAGATCCGTCTTTGGTTGCCAACTTTTGACCAGCTTATAGTTGATAGCACTATAATTATAGTATGTGATATGACATTGAAGCAGCAAAAGCGAGTATTCCAATTTTAACAGCTTTTACTGCCGCTGTCGTCTGCTGGTTTACAGTGACATTTTTTCCATTGGTGTCATTTTTTTGCTGTCATTTTGCTCCCTAAAACAGTCAGCACACTAAGTTTTATTAAAATTTATGTAGATAATAGTATACGAGTTAAATTTTATACGCATTTCTGTAATAGGGACACACTAAAACTCTTTTTTTTTCATATTGACATCCACTGTCAGTAGTTGGGACAAAAGTAATTCTGATGTCCCATATACTGACAGTATTTCCAACAAAAATATCTCTATGAAACCCATGTTTTAAGTACTTACCGTAATACTAGTTATCTTACCACTACATTGGTGATTACAAAGATTCCTTGTACAGTGATAGGAACATATGAATTACAAACTGTGAATTCCTTTATATTACTTTGTAAAACAAAATTTCCTTCCCCTTATTATTTCAATTTAAACCTGAAAGTGTCAGTATCTTGGACACTATCAGCAACTGGTACTTTTACCTTACAATGTTAACAACTTTCTTTTCTTTTTTTTAGATTTTAAATCAAAAATATTTATAACCAATGGATAAAATGTTAAATGTCAATTTTCAATTAAATATATTGAAAACACTGTGAATGTTTCCCCATTTTTAAAAATTTCTAATAATTTAATTCAATAAACGAGAATAGGAATAAAGTTCAGATTTCTAATTAAATATATTTAGATAAGTAGAGTCTTAATCTCAGGTCTAGGTGTGGTGCCGGCTTTTGGTATTTTGTGGAACGATTTTGATGAAAAACCCAAACCTTTTCAGCGCGTCGTACGTGAGCAAATATGGTACTTATAAATTACTAGCTGTACCCGGCCACGCGTTGCTGTGGCTCATCTGGTTAAATGGAAAATAAATAAAAGACATAAAAAAAAATAAATAACTAACTATATTAAAGAAAATTTTATTTCCAAAAAAAATTAAAAATTGTATCTATTACTTATTTTTATGTCATAATAATAATAATAAAAATATATATAATATATCAATTGGTTTTGTATTTATATCCATTCTAATATTATAAAGACTTAAAATTTATTTCTTTGTTGTATGTAGGGGGTTAATCTCTGGAACTACTGAACCAATTGAAACATTTTTTTAAATAAAAAAACTACACAATCCCAGAGTAACATAGAGTAGGATTCATTTTGATAAAAACATTTTTTATATTCCATAGGCTATTTGTAAATTTATTTTGAAAATCGTAAAGAATCGTTGGGCATTAAACCCAGCGTCTAGTATCAATAAATAAACAACATTATGAAAAACTAAAAAATTACTATTGAAAGATGAAATTTATAAATATCAATAGAAACGTACTATGCCAAAGATGTGCACAACAACATAAATTATATGTGTATGTTGCCATTAAGGTAGGTAAAATAAATTAAATATAATTTTAGGTTAGACCTAGAAAGATGAACCAATACATATTTCTTGAATGTACCTATTTGCATTCATTACCATAGCAGCCAATTTAATAAAATAACTGATGAAACAGTTGATTCGGATGTCCAGCTAGTACAAATAATATTTTTAAGTTAGGCCTAGATTGAACCAACACATGTTTCAACACACACAAACCAATAAAAGCTTGCGTTAAGATATTTAAAATTAAGAAAACAATATGTTACAATCTAATTTTTAAAAAAGACATATTAGAATTTAATAGTAGGCCAGTTTATATATGGTAAATGATATATTTTATAAAAAGAAAATTGCCTCTTTTATTTATAACAATACAAAATCTCTGTCCTAATTAATATTCCCGAGAAAATAACATTGTGTACAATAACCTGTTTTAAAAAAAGTTATTATTTATATATTATACAATTTCTATTCATATCGGCGAAGAAAGTCCCGCGATATTCTTCTCCAATCACAAATTTCTGTGGGCGTGTATTTTATAACTAACGTCTTGCTTCTAATGGTCGCCATCTTAATTCCAGATTTTCGTTCATATTTCCACAGATTATGTCTTTGTTATTAAATATTTATATGAACTCAGGTGATGTTTTATATTTAGAAATATCTACTTCGTATTTCTGTATATCTCATTTTGTCTCTAGGTCTTCTGTATTTTTATAATCGGCGAAAGATCGGAGTTATATTTTCAATTCGGTTATTTTCCAAGTTGACCTTTCACGTCTAGATAAAAACAAATTATTTAAGTTTTCTTGTCTTTAACTGTGTGTTGTTATTTTTTATGGATTAATCAAATTCGTAGGCGCAATTTTAATATAGGTTTTGATTTGTTTTAGATTGACAATTTTCTGGATTAGTTATAATTGGGTCGGAAAGTATTAGATTTAGAATTTGTTTTGATTCGAGTCTTATCTTTTTGCCGCTAGGCGCGTGTATGTTGACGTTTAAAATTAAATGAATGAAATTGACATTTTTTTCTTTTTGTATTTAATACCCTTTAAAATTAAAATTTCGCAAAATCCTTTCTTAGTGAGCGTCTATGACCTCATACAAATATGCCTTTAAATTTTGGTATCAATATCTTTGTTGGTTTTTGCTCTACGTTGATTCTCTGTCAGTCATTCATTCAGTCAGTCAGTCAGGACAAAGCCGTTTATAATATGTAGTGATACATAAAGTTAAATATAATTTGTTAATTTCTTGGATACCTTATTCAGTGTGATATGTTCACTTTTCAAACGTTTCTTAATAACTAATTTCATATTGTTTTTATGAACCACTTTTACTATTTGCCGCCCCTGATATATGCTGCCCAGGGCACAAGCCCCCTCCCTTAGTTCTGGCTCTGCTCTAGGTTTAACACTTGATAGTAAGAGTTGATTTATACTCTAGTGTATTATTTTTTATATACACAAATGATGGCCAATGTCCGATTAAACAACAATAATAATATAATGTTTGTTTATTTTATTTTCAGTTGCAGTTCTGGAGGGCGAAACCACATAGTTCCTCAGCTACAACATATATCAATGAATTTCAATTGCCTAAGAAGTATTAAAACATCACATTGGAAGCTTTCGCGATGGTCACGGTCAAAGTCTAGTAGTAGTTCAAAGCCAACACTTAGACCACCAGAACCTCCATTACAAGGTTCGGAAGGAAATGAACTTTACTCTATGGGTCGACTTTGGAAACCTTTCCTGTTTACTGTTGGGGTAGGTTCTTTATAGTCACATCCCCCATCAATTATGTAATAACAAAATGTGTATTAACAATTTAGATAAAAGTTGAGTGTACACTGCTCCAATTGGTTTTTAACAAAAATTTTCAGAAACCCTACCTTGAAAAGAAGATATAATATAACCACTACGAAAATATAAAAGTACAATAAACCAGTAAATGGGTTGTTGTAATAGAAGAAATTGGTGAATTAATGTGTAAGTAACAACCAGTGAAAAGAGCCATTAATGTTATAAAACATATTAATTTGCTGTGAAACTAATTTTTAACAGGGAATAAAAAATATGATAAAAAACAAGTTACAAGGTTTGGTGAATACATATAGTCATCCTATTTTGTATGTTTCGTGTAATCTATAAAATACATGTAAACACTAAATGTCATCGGGAGAGTTTTAGTTTTTATTGAAATACAAAGATTTTGATCACTATAATATCATATATAAATGTTTTTGATAAAAATTGTTTTAATTTGTAAATAAAACCAAATCAACCTAATGTATCCTAGATGTAAAATATGTATTTGTTGTATAATTAATTACTGTTAGTACCGGTACTTGATATGTAAAACTTTGCACATATTTTACATCTAAGATAAGATTTTGTATGGATAGAAGACACAGGCTTACCTTTGAAAATTGTTCTTGATATTACCTAGTAGTAAACAAGTAGTAAAACACAATGAAATACTAAAGTTCTGAAATATTTAGTAAAGCCTGTTCACTTTCTCAATAAGTAGTGATTTTTTCTTTTCTCTCTACTAATTGAGCAAGTGAACAGTTTTTATGTAATATTTCAGAACTAGTGTTTTATTGTGTTTTTTTAATTTTTTATTTGTTTACTATAAGGTTCACTTTCCAAGGTAAGCCTGTGTCTCCTATCCATACAAAATGTAAACATAATAGGGTATGTGCCCTATTAAGCTCTCACCTGAAACCTTACACTAAGATGAGTTAGGTATGATCCCCTTGGTTATATTTTCAAAAGAAAACTATTAATTTACAAGAAGTATTATTTATATTACAACTATCAAAATATTCATATTTCTTACGTGCTTCCAATATCTCAATCATTTCATATTGATGTGACGATGCATCATACACTATACCAGCCATCATAAGCAGTTTCTTGTTGCTGGTAGTTCTTATTTTCTCCTTTTGCTTCAAGTTTCAAAGATGTTCTGTCAACTTGTGTTTACAGGAATTTTGTAGTGGGTACACTCCAGTCGTATGTATTTAAGTATTTCTATTTTGAAATTACATCTTTTGCACAAAGTGAAATCAGTCAATTGTATATTTTGCAAGAATTTACAATAACACTGTTAATCAAATTTACAAAGAGGGATCAAACTTTTGGCTGAGGAATTGAATCTTCTTTTTTTTCTTTCCTGTTGTATCTTTTTGTACCTAATAGAGGTTCAGTGGTGCTGTTATTGGTTCCAACTGTCACCACAGAATTGCAGTTTCATGTAACTAACAAAATTGGTTGTTCATTATCAAAAGAAAAGTCATAACTACCTTGATCTTTTTTCTGTACATTTTAACAATTTTCATATGGTTTTCTCGAATTGTCCCAGTAGTGTAAAAACCCTTGTCTTTCAGCAAACAGAATAAATTGTACGAAGAGAAGAAGTTGTTAAAAAATATGTGCTGAACAACTGACAATAGTTCCAATACAACATTTGCTTCCAATCCTAATTCGTTCTCATAAGAGCTTGTTTTCCCAACATAAAGTATGAGTTTGTACAATTAACGATTGGAACTACATAGACACTATAGTGTGAAACCAAACCTAATTGGTTTTCTCTTGATGTACATCTTACAACTATGTCATCTATATTATGGCACCATTTCCTCATCGATAGACAGATTACGAGAGAATACTCCAAACTGCATGTTCTTTTCATTTATCAAATTTAAAAAAGATCTTAGTTTTGAAAATTTATTGCTTTCATCAACATGATCATTTCCTGATTAATTTATGTTTTGCCTTATGGAATCAAATCTGTTCCTATTAATACAGTTTCTAACTAATATTATTCCTTTATACTCTTCCTTTGATCAATACAGTTTTGTAGTTTGTAACGTATGATACCCGAAAAAATTAGTATGCCCAAAAATTGCTTGGGTAGTTTTGTCAATTTCAAATGAGTGCTGTTTATTATTGTGAGCATATTTTTTTAATACATTGTGACGATATAGTAAGGATGAAAATAAACTTGGGTGAATTCATAGTACAAACATAAAAAGAGTCAAAAGAACAACTAAATGTAAAATAGAAATAGTAAGGTTAGAATAAATTAATATAGATGGATAAGAAGTGAACCAACCAATAAACTAAAGTGATTTAAAAAATAAACAAAGTGACATAAACAAATAAATGTGAAAGGCTAAAGGACAAATAAAAAAATTAAAAAAGTGAAAGAAAAATAGTAGAACTTTTGATACGCATAGTCGCTGAGTGAATTAAATTGTATGGAAATATCGGAACTGAGGCTAGCGCTCGAGGCTAGAATTTCTCTAGTATCAATACGCAAAGACAGCTGATGAAAATAGAATATTCTGATTGGATAAGGAAGAAAAAGGAAGAACTAATTTTAGCTGCGATATATGAAAACAACGCGTAGCAGTTGTAAAGAGGATTTCAGAATGTAAAGTTGAACTTTGAATGTGTGAGAAAAGAAAAGCCTAAAAAAAATCCATATTAATTGAACAAGCCAAATTAAAAGGAAAATATTTGAAACCATCACTGTCAGAGTAAAATAAGCATGAACTATAAGTATAGTGAACAATTAAATAATTAATAATAGAGACATTTAGAGATATAATATAAGCATAATAATAAATTTAGAATCTTGAAATTTGCATAAATTAGGACTAATTAAGAAAACCAAGGAATTTTTTAAATAAAGCCACGTACCAGAAACCCGGAATCAAGAGTTATACATTATATTTAGGCTATTTAATTCAGGACAATTAAAGCAATAATTAAACATTTAAAATGAAATAACATTTAATGTAAAAAGGAAAGTGAATAAATAATTTGTACTAAGCGACTAATTATTGTATCTTAATCAATATAATTTAGTTGAAAGGATGTTTAATAAGGTATTAGAGAATATTAGTAATGAAATAAAAATATAATAGGATAAAAAGGAAAATATTACAACATATATAATTTTTTAACAAACTTCATCACTGAAGTACAATGAAAAAACTTCGAAAGGTGTTTTACTGCCAATTCAATTGTTCCAAATTATGTTTCTCTTCCTTCTGTGGTTCTGTTGTATTTATTGGTTTCTCTTTTCTCCACTTCGAAAGAGGTTCCTACGATTTAGTTTTTATTGTTTCTTTACATACCTTTGCTTTTTTCGACCTTGATGGTAAAGATTGATTATCTAAGTCTTGAGAAGTATCATATAAACTTCTTCATTTGTAAGTTGGTCTACAGCCGGCGGAATAGGTTAGGTTAGGTTAGGTACCTACCCAGTTAGAAAATTTCCGTATACTTATAATGATGAGATTCAGTATGATTTTAAATACATACTCTCAATGTTAAAACAGTTTTTGACTGATGAAATATTAGAACTAGTTGTAGATAGATCTAATCGCTTCGCTCATAAATTCTTGGCTGCTCAAAAATAGATCCTTCATGAGGCGTTGGACTGATTGTAACAAAGAAGAAATAAAAAAGCTTTATGGCATGTTTATTGTCATGGACATGAATCTTGGACTGGAAGTGAGATTATATTGAAGCATAGAAAATATGTTAGAATGTTTACATTTTCATAATGATACAGAAGAAGTCATAGATGAACTAGTTTAAAGAAATTAAAACACTCATTGATATGGTAAATGACAAATTCAAGTCTATTCTCGTTCCAGGTGAAACAGTAGTAATTGATGTGAGCATTATTCCATGGAGAAGCCGTCTTAATTTATCAGCAGTCACAAAAAGCATATAAATAACTGTGAAAATAAAATTTTATGTTGGTAAAGAGGATATAACTGGTGGGGATGAGCATGCCCAAAAAGTGGTTCTGCATCTTTTGGGTGACTCGTTAAAAAGAGGACGTATTTTGTATGTTGATAATTTCTATACAATTGTCCCTTTCGCTGCATTCTTACTGCAACAGAAAACCTACATCTGCGGAACTTTGAGAAAAAATTCGGAAACTGAATCTGAAACATTTTTTTTCTGAAGCAGAAGATTAGGAATAGTGAAGTTTTGGCTAAAGAAAACATAAATGTCATGAAAGTTATAAAATGGACTGACAAAAGATGATTCCTTATGATGATAAGCACTCATACAGAAGACACCAATGTGTTAATTCCTTCTGGCAAGAACAATAGGAAAGGACAGAGCCTATTTTGAAACTAACATGTGTACTTGGATAGGAAGGAAATTGACATTTCAGATCAACTTATTAATTACAGCTCATTGTGTAAAACAGAAAAATGGTACAAAAAGGTATCCATTAAAATTCTCTTAGGAACATGTATTGTCAATTCTCTTGTCCTCTTCAACAGTGTGTGAGACATAAAAAATAAACTGAATGGCCCATGCTCAAGTTCCGAGTTTATCCTGGCTAAGAAATTGGTTGCTGCACTTCATGTTCAATCTCTATTAGCTGCACCATGAATGGCAGGTAAATATTTCTAATTTATATGTATCGTGATTTTATTTCTAATACTTCTAATTAGCTTTTATATAGGTCTAACTAAGTAGTAATGATACAAAAAGAAATCATTGTAAAATTTTACAATTTTTGTAGAAATTTCAGGACAATTATTATAATAATAGGAGGTAGCACAACACGACACAGGAACACCAGAAAAGTTGCCTGCCATGTTATGAAAGCTTGTCGGCCACTTGAAGCCAGGAAAAAGTCAAAAAAGTACCGTAAAGACTGTCCAAATGAGCCTACAGTGTGTTTGAAGAGTGTTAATTAAAAAACACCTAGGTGTTAAGGACGTGGTGCTCCACTGATGATTCACTTTACATTAAAAAAACTTCCACCTATACCACCAGTGGGGCATGTCGTACTGAACGTGTTAAAAGTTCCTTTGATATATATATATATATATATATATATATATATATATATATATATATATATATACGGAAACATATTGTGGATTTGGTCTTCACCATGATTTATATTTATTCTATTCATAAAATATCTCCAAATCTTTCTTTTGGCAGTTAGGTTTAACTTATTTGCAATTGCATTTCATATTTCAATTCATACTATGCATAGTCTGATTTTCTGTGTGTTTTAAAATCTTGTTTTAACCATCCAAGAAAAATATCATTTCTTTTTAAATAGGCTTAACAATGACGGGTTTTCAAGTAAACTTTAGTTATTTATCAATTACATGTTAAATTTCCAATTTCGTGTGGTTTTTAAGTTATTTGATAATAATGTCCATATTGTTGATATGATTTAATCAGACATTTGCCATAATTTTTATATATGAAAACTAATACACAGCGTTTTGAGACTACAAATCATTATCTGTTATCAAGGGATGTGAAAGAAGTGAAAATTCCAACATAGCCTAGGACATGTTGGAAACTAAAGTTAGGTCTGAATAGTCAAAATAACTAAGTCAAATATGAAAAATAAAAACCACTATTCACAGAACTATGTTCTACATTTTCACTTTTTTATGTTCTCGGTTTATCACTTGATAACAGTAGTTTATATATATTCTTGAAACATCATGCTTTAGTGTCCAATTTATATTGAAATTACCTTCATTTTCACATTCAAATAATGCATGAAATTAAAGTATATTGATTTTTCTTTGCAAGATTGAGTTTAAAGTCAATGTTTGTTGAATGTTATTTTTAATTGGGGGTCTCATATAATCAACTTGTACCACAATTTAACTTGTAAATTATAATTTTAATTATTTTCAGTTCAGTACTGCAAGCATTGGTGGTTCAGCAATATGGCAATATGAAAATATGAGAGCAGTATCCAAGTCTCAAAAAGATCCATGGGGTTGGATTCAGGGTAACCAACATAAAATTGTAAGCTACAAAATATTAACTTTTACAGTGACAATCAATATTAAATAATAAATAAGACTCATTTGAATTTTATCTAGTTCTTTGCAATTAAATCAAACATATATTACAGTAGAAACTCTCTAATCCGCCCTGGGTGGTCCGTTACTCCGGTTAATCCGACCGTGCTCGAGCTCGAGATAATGTGCCGACTTGTCAATGACTCACGGCCCGTCTGGCGCCATTCATCCGGTTTGTTATCGCTTTCCCGCTTCAGTGCTGTGTCGTCCCGTTTCAGTGCTGTGTCATCTCGTATTGTTTTTATTGATTTGCTATAGTACTTGCAGTGTTTATATATAGACTTTTAAAAGTTTATATATCACTTATTTCACTTAAAAAAAATCTCTTTATATATTATGTAATAAAAATTGACTTTTTTCGGATAATCCGACCTTTTTTTACTTTCCGACCATGCCCCCAGTCCCGAAGGTGACGGATTAGAGGGGTTCTACTGTATTTCCATTTAGATTTTATATGCATAGGAGATAAAGTCTTATCTTAAAAATATTATTATTTCCTTTACTTTAAACCAGTACATTGATTTTAAAAATTGTAAATATTCTGTTTGTTTTAATAAACTATACAATTACTGCATTATTTACTTTAGTTGTTTGGATTACAATATAAAATAATAAATGCATGATAATAGTACAGGCTTGTTTTATACCGGTCATATTGTGTCAGCAGATTTAGCACATAGGCTATTTTCTCCTTTCTGCATCAATTGACTCAAAATGTTACCCTTTAATCACAGATTTCATTTCAAGAAAAAGAAAATAGTCACATGGTCACACATCGGGCAAAAATTGAGGATGTTCAAATGTAGTAATGTGTTTGTATGTCAAAAACTGCTTCATAGAAAGTGTTGTGTGAGCAGCCACATTGTCTTAATGAAGAATGAAACAATTCACACATCTATTAGTTTGTTTCTGATTCTTTTCTTACCTTTTTGTTAAAACTTCCATATAATAATGTTGGTTCACTGTTGTACTTTCAAGAACCAAAACACACAATAACCACTGGTGCATCAACTTCCTTTAACAAGATTTTTTTTTATTCTTGGTGGTACATTCGCTGTTGTTTAATCTCTGGATCATACTGAAAGATACATGTTTCATCTCGCATGATTATTATTTTTTAATTATGAGAGGTCAGCATTGTTTTGTCTCAGAATGATTGAAAGGTCCATGTTTTATCGCAAGTGATTTTTTTTTTTTTTTTTTTTTTTAATGTTGGGGTTGGCATCCTAGGTCTCTACCAAAGAGCTTATAATCAGTTCTCGTGGCTTTTACAAGAAGTCGAAAGATAATCTCGTGATTTAATAGACACATCTCGTAAACAGTCATAATTAAATACTCCTAACATTTTAATCATAGCATACCTGTTATGCTTTGCAAAAGCCTTTTGACTTCATAAACTTATGTATACCTAAAAGAACAATTGTTGCAATTTCTCCTTTTTTCCTGCTGGGTTTCTGCGTATATTTGTGTCTGTCTTCCTTATCTTTGTTATATTACTACTACTTGGCGAGTTTCAAGTAGATCCCATCTCTCTAGTCTGCGAGAGAATTTTTGTGTAAACATTTAGCCTATGAGACCAATACTGTAAAAGTTTACTCATCTGGTGTTACAATTAATTATGACAATCTTTGTTATAATCTGATTTACATATGATCCAATTATATAAAATGGTCTCAGAATATATAGAAACTTGGGAAAGTTAATATGCCTAAATCTTAAATGCCTTCCTTGCAGGATTCCTCTCTTTTCATCCACCATAACCTTTAAACTCCTTCTTTTTTTGTAAGCATAATACCCGTTGTATTTCTGGACTTGAAGAGTCATCTCCGCTTGATCACTCCATATGTCAGATGTGTGTGGGTAAATTCATAATAGGACATAATAGTGTTTTTGTAGTTCAGTAATGTTTAAGGTTTTTAGTACAAAAAATTGAAAAGAAATGTTGACACATACATCATTTGTATGGTTATTCCATGTTAGACCATTGTCTATCACCATACCTAAAAGTTTGGTACTTTTCACCAATATAATTGTAGGTATAAATAAATATTGAGCTTGACTTGTGAGATGATATTATGTACAACAAAAACTTGAACACAAGATCTCACAAAAATTACGTTTATTTAATCAAACGTGTTTCAATGACAAAGTCGCCATCCTTGTGAGATCTTGTGTTTGAGTTTTTGTTCTACATAATTGTAGGTGTTAACTGATGTTCATAATATCTGGCATTGGTTAAACGAGCTGACTTTTACTGTAGTTAATAATATGTTGTAGGGTACTTGGCGTCAACAAGTTAATCATTGGTGGAATAATTTATCAGAAGGAGAGAAACTTTTTGTTCCTATATGTTTCCTCAACTGTTTAGTGTTCCTAGCATGGCGCGTTCCAGCATTCCTACCTGTAATGCAACGATACTTCTGTGCTAATCCAGCTTCAAGTAAGTATACAAATCAAAAATGAGGAATACATACAAACAAATTTCTTCAAGTACAGAGATAAAAATTTATTTTCCTAGTTTGCTTTTAAGCTTTCATAAATAAATGATGAAAGCAGTGAACCTCTACCTTTCAGTAAAGCAGTAAAGTTTGTAAACCTTTCACCAACACCCTAAACAAACAAAAAATATTCAACATGTCTTAATAACTACGTTTGACCAAAATTTCATTAAACTCATTAGGACTGATCTTAAGAAAATTCATGTTTTATATTTTGAATTTATTTGTACCCTTAAATGTTGGGGTTTTCATAAAATGGGAGTGGAAAATTTTTTTGAAATAGCACCAAGATATACCTACATTCCACATGTGATCAAAATTGGTCCTACTCTTTGGGCATGAATGAGGCAGAAATATTTCCAACTCGACATAGATTTTTGGATCCATCATAATACCTTATAGATTATTTTTTTATTTATTATTATTATTTTTTTTTTTTTATTTTAACGTAATAGCAGATATTTCTTGTTGAAACTCTTTATTCAAGGATAAAATAAAGCAATAAGCTTAATGTTTCAAAATATTTTAATAATATAAATGAGCTACAATTGTTTCGCCTTGCGGTTGCCTGATGATGCCGCAAGGCGAAACAATTGTAGCTCATTTATATTATTAAAATATTTTAAACATTAAGCTTATTGCTTTATTTTATCCTTGATTATAGATTATTTACATAAATTACTTTTATCTTCCAATTATTGTGATATGACATAACAATTTTAACCCTTAGCACGCGTATGACGGGATTTCACGTAACCCTCAACTTGACTGGTAACTCGTATGACGGGATATCTCGATTCCACACTATTTGACTTCTGCAGATATTTTTAATTCGTTTAAAGTCCAATAGAGTGCAGGGAACTGTCCTATTAGTGTAACGTGACACTCCCACTACGGTCTTTGTTCTCGATCACCTGTCGTTGGACTTTATTTGGTTGTTATAGCAACCCGGCGCCATTTTGTGTTCTGCCCCAGCGCGTATAACATGATTTCTTGTTCTAGTAAGCTACGACTGTCAGTTGTGAAATGTTTTGTGTGAGCGTTATCACTGCTACAGCTGTTCATTGTTGATTTGTTTAGGCCGTATTATTTATATTTTAGGTTATAGTATACATTTTTATTTTGTGTAAAATAGGCTAGTTATAAAAATGGCAAACCCTGACGACCATGTATTTGATCAATTTATCGATGAAATAATGAATGCATCTTTTTCAACTACAGAATACATTTTGAAATATAGACAGTTTCTATGGACACAGTATTATCGTCAAATATTGTTTGTATGTTTATAATGTATATTTAGTCTATATCAGTAATTTTTTTGATGTCCTGAATGTAGGTAATTATTATGAGGAGTAGAAAGATATTTTTCATACGGTATGTTGATTTTTCTTAAAATCTTATTTAGTAAAAGTTATTTGTTTGATGAAATTCGGGTTATTTTGAATTAAATAGTAGGCCTACTTTTATATAAAAAAAAATTAATATGATTTGTTTGTAAATATAAAAAAAAAAAATAATCTGTTTCACGTTATGAGTAAATAGCCTAAATTGTTATTCAGCGTGCTAAGGGTTAAAAGCACATATTAATATTTAAGATTAACTGTAATTTCTTTTAAATATATATATATATATATACCTTTCTAGATTTCAAATATTTGGAAGTTATGTATATTCCAATCCTCATAGACAGTAAATGGTCTCATAATGTTGTTTTGCCACACTTTTCCGTAAGAAGGACCCCCCCCCTCAGACCAAAATTGATGTTATTAATTTCATATTGTGTCTAATATAACCATTTTCTTCTGTCTCCAGGTGTCATATGTTTACCAATGATCCTGTCCACTTTCAGTCATTACTCGTTTTTCCATCTTGCAGCAAATATGTTTGTGTTACATAGCTTTTCAACAGGTAAATTAACAAATATATAATTATTAGTTAGAAAATTAAACACATTAATTGGAAACACTATCCACATGTTATTCAAGTAATCTGACTTCTAAATATTTTCTATTAGATTTATATCAACTTAATAGATCGGTATTATAGTCAAGGAGGTTTCTCGTTGGTGAGACAAACTCTGTTTGTATTGGTGTATTGTAGTTTTAGAAGTATAATGGTACAAATTAATAGAAGCAAGTCTGATAAACAAGTAGGGAATACATATAACCTCTTCCAAATTAAAAATTGGGTTGAAAAAATGTAAGAAACCATAGAAATACTGGTAGTTATAAAATATATAAATTTGTAAAATTAGGCCATTATCAAATAATTTATAATCAGAAAGTTAGACATTTTGAATTCTAATTGTAGCCAAGCCAGAGTGTAGATTATGTGGTAAAATTTTGACCTATATTAAAAAAGATTATGTAAAGTAAAAATTCGATATAAAGTGTTTATTTGAATAATTAAAATTGTTACAAATCATTTTTGGAATTAAAATATAGCTAAAAGTTAACAAAATAATTTCACGACATAACGAACTCGTTACCTTGACAATGGATTCACCGGCCAATGAGAATGGACGACTCAAATCAATGCAGTTGTAGCCGGCAAGCTTGAAGATACCGGAGCGTCCTTTTTTGAAGAACTGCTGAGAGAAACACCGAAGGAGCAAGATGTGTTTTTTTTTGTGTGTGTGCGAGGAAGAGTGAATTTCGCGGTCATATCGACCGAAGTTGAATGTAGAAATAGTGATAAGGAAACACATAGTGAACAATTTGACTAAATTATTTTCATAATAAATTAAAATTTAAATAACTTTTCTTTCGTATAAAAATTTTGCGTATAAAACAGGATTTCTTGGCCAGCACGAGCTCCCCTTCCCCGAGATAGTGTATTTTTGAAATAAATAAACATTTTGACGTATAAATAATTTGAAATTTGTATCATTAATCAACCAAAAGACAATCTAATTTGATGTTGTTAACTTAACCCAAAACTACTTACCTAGCAAAGAATTTGTTATAGAAGCTATTCTATATTTGTTGCAATTATGTCTTTCTGTGTTATAAATATTGTTCCCACCAGTTGTACAGTTGCTGGATTTCTACTTTAGCCCACCACATAATGTCACTGTATGTCATGGCACCTCATACCACAGAGGTATAAAGCTAAAACATCAACTTCATGTCCCACCAACCACACCCGCCTGCATGCTATCAGGACTACCCCCAAATATTTAACCTTAGTTTCCATTTTAATTTCATTACCAAAAATAGTTAGAGGTAAAAGACCTTCCAACTTCCTTTGACTAATAAATGGAATGACATTAGTCTTGGCCAGATTCACTGATAATCCAATTTTCTTTTACCAACGTTCAACTGTCTTAGCGCTAAACCAAGCAGTTCTGTAACAGTTGATATAAACTTCCCAACAACAAATAACACAATATCATCTGTGAATCCTGAGCATACATACCAGCGTTCTTGAGATTACTAATGAGGTCATCAACCACTAAGTTACACAATAAGGGGGATAATACTCCTCCCTGTGGACATTCTTATGTTGCATTGATTTCTATATTCTTGTCATGCAGTGAGAATTTTATAACTCTGCTTTGCTATATGGTCTTGATCATGTTGCATACCATCCATCAATTCCACGACCTAGGGCCACCTAATGGACAGGGTTGTTGTATCAGCTAAAACTCCTTCAATGTCTAGAAATGCACCTAATGACACATCTTTATTGTCAAGAACATTTTCTTTTCTGCTCACCAACTTAGCAAAATCACAGGATTTCCCTGGGATGTAAGAATGTTGATTAATATGTAATGGGTTCTCCATTAATACCCCTTCTCATATAAACCTATGGATTACCTTTTCCTATATCTTTAAGAAGAATGAGGACCTTATAGGTTGAAAGGACTTTGGTTTATGTTAACTTGCCATTCCTGACTTGGGTATAAACATGATCTTAGATACTATCCATGCTTGTGGAATGTATCCCAAGGGGAGGCTGGCTCTGTATAACAATGCCTTGCTGTAAGCAAACACTGTGTGGGTCAAATGTACCAACTGTAATATATTTATTCTCTTCCAATATATGAACCGGTTTCTATCCAAATTTATCTTGTTGGTAGTATTACAGCTAATGGATTCTCCATTCCTAATCTTCCTTTTGATTTATATAAGATGTTATTAAATATAAATTGATTCTGTTGATCCAATATATTAACAGGTTTCGATCCAAATTTAAACTGTTGGTATTACAGCTAATGGATTCCCCACCCCTAATCCACCTTTTGATTTATATAAGATGTTATTAAATATAAATTAATTCTGTTCCAATATATGAACCGGTTTCTATCCAAATTAAACATGAGCATGTTTATAACCTAATTTAACTTGTTGGTAGTGTTACAGGTATGTTTAATAATTATGGCATCATAGTTTGCTTTGTGGTAATTGTACAGATACTATCATGTTTTAAATCCGTTTTTTCCACAATGATAATTTTCGGTAATTTTTATGTTTTGATTGTTATTACTTTCAAGTAAATATGTAACATATTAAAGTTAAATGATAAGATAGAAACACAAAATTACCATTTTCTCAAAACTGTATCCTATCATTTTAACCTATAGGTCTTTGAGTTATTGGTAAAAAAAAAAATCAAAACATCTTTATAGGGTTGTTGTACAAGACATACTTTCTTAAAATCACCTCTACCAATTTTGTTAAAATTGAAGTAAAATATGGAGATTAATAATGCAATGTCATGTGTATAGTTTTGGTTGGTATTTATTTGGTTTTAGAGGATGGGTGAATTTGTTCAATATTTCTGACTGAAAACTACCGAACTGACATTGTTAGTGATGAATAGTTTTGGTTGGTTTTTATTTGGTTTTAGGCCCATTCTATACGAACGTTGAATGCGTCGCGTTACATGCGTCGCGTTACATACATCGCGTTACATGTGTCGCGTTATTTTTCGTTTTGGAAGTCAATACAAGTCAAGTTGTAGCATCTATACGAGCACATTCTACGCCCAGCGTTACCCTGTTCACTTGGCGTTGACGCTATTAACGCCGCCTGCCTTGCTGGCAGCGCTAGCAACGCGGCGCAAACAACGCTGCGCGAGACGGGTAGCATCTATACGAACGCTTTTAGCGCCAGCGTTGTCGTCACGTGGTTTTCGACTTTTTCGAGTGAAATGGTGTTTAAAGCGTATCTAAGTGTGTGATTGTTTGATTTAGACTTAAGCCATGTATGACATTGAGAAACTTATTGTTGAAGTGGAGAAGAGACCAGCAGTGTTTGATGTTAAGTCGAAAGACTATGTCAATAAACAACTAAAAGCGCAGTGCTGGACCGACATTGGAAGAGCGATGTATGAAAATTGGGAGGAAATGACTCCTGAGAGCAAGGATGTAGCAGGTAGGTCTAACCAGCAGGTACTGAAAACCTAAAGCACCGATCTGCACAGCATCCATATTGGTGACTGAACTGACGGCTTTCGCGCTCAGCACGACGGATTTAGCGCCCGTATAGAAGGTCCACTGCTGAGCGTTGATGCTAACAACGCGACGCATTTAGCGCCCGTATAGAATGTCACCACTATTGTCGGGCGTTGGCGTTAACGTCACGCATTTAACGCAACGCATTAACGCTCGTATAGAATGGGCCTTAGAGGATGGGTAAATAAAAAAGTTTGTTCGATATATTTGCACCATTCATTAATACTTTAGAAATTTGTTTTAAAGAACTAAAATACAAAATTTTGCATTCTGGTTATTTAATATAGTCCATAATGCATTTTGATCTTTTTTTTTTGCTCAATGGGTGTTTTTGTTGATTAGATCTAACATATGCCTAGAAATATTTGATGAAAATTATGAATGATATATTTAATGTACAGGAGCAGGAATTTCATTAGGAAAGGAACAATTGTTGGGACTGTATATGAGTGCTGGATGTATTTCCTCCTTTGCAAGTTATGTTCACAAGATTGCATTGAAAACACCTGGCCCTTCGTTAGGTGCTGTAAGTAAACTTTTGTACCTTAATTCTTATATTATGATAATATAATTTATCTCAGCCAACATATTCATTCTGAAGAAGTAAGACAGTGCATACTCTCTGGTTGTTATGTATCATATTGAAGCTTGTTTTATTGCTTTTAGGTAGTATTGAGACAGTTATTTGATTTATAAAATCAATGCTGAGATTTTCATGGAAAAATCATTTTCAAGTTCCCCTGAGTTTACAAAATGTGGATGTGGGAATAAAGTCTTTTTATCAGCTACTATTAATGCAGTTTCCTCCACAGCCCAAAAGAGTGGATAAATTTTAATAAAACTTAAAAATATGTAAGCATATTTTAACCTAAAATTTGGAGTAGCTGTCATAAAAACCAAAAAATTGAGATTATTTTTTTTTTATTAATCGAATATACCGATTCTGATCAAATTTGGCTAAAATATAGCCTTTAAGGACCCAAGTAAAAGGAACACTACCTCTCCAAAAATTAAGTTAATGGAAAATAAAGAATTCTCCATTGTTATAAAACACCTAATTTCTAAAAATTTGTTCTACCGATTTTGATCAAAGATAGTATAATGTGAAGATTAATGTCCTAGACTATTAAAAAAGAAAATTAAGTTCCTGGAATAATTAAAAAAGAACAAAAGTAAACTCAATTTGGATCAAATAAGATTTGTATTTGCAAGCTTATTTTTAAAATTTAAATATATAAGTACCTATGAATAAAATATAATAAAAAAAGAATTTATTTTTCCTCAAATATAAATAGAATAGAGACATATAATGAGAAATGTAAATAATTTAAGTACATGCTTCCTGCAAGGCTACCAGCGTTCATCTATGTAATCTACTAGGGTTTATTCATTAAGAAACATTGATGTCTTTTACGAGCTGCTAAATGAGTGAGGACCGTATAAGATAAGAAACATATCGAACATCTGTATTGTTAAATTTTAAAAATGTAAAATATATTGTTTGTTTTAAATTTACCTTTGTATTATATCAATAGGTCAGCAAGCCCGATTGTCCAGTAGCTTACATTGGCAAGATGTTATATAAGTGTATTGTATTTCTTAACTATATAGTTCACAAGAAATGTGTAACATGTTATAATTTAATTTAAAATACGATAAACATTAAAATTGGCACACCATAAACTGAACCTTTACACAATTTAATACATTAATATATAATTACAACATGAAACAAATCACCCTGTTTTGACACCAATGGGGTACTTCCTGAAAGCACTATCAAAAGAATCTTTATTTTTAACAATTTCTCAAAGACTGTTTTAAAACTTTATGCTGTGTTCTATAAGGTCAGTTTGTGATAGGATATTCATGGTGGTGTTTATTAATTTCAAACATACTCTGATTACTTTTTTAAAAATTATCAATATAAACATATGGAATAGTAAAAATTAAAATTTCTTTTTAAGTTTGCATGACTCAAAAAGAATCTAATCTCTTAACCAAGAATAGATATATGCAAAACAAACATCTTTTAATACTTCCAAACTTGTCACCGATGAAATCATTCAAAGAGAAAATCAAGTTGGTACCATGTCTTTTCCAATTTAAATTGTCATCCAACATAACCAAGAAATTTCACATTAGATTTAAATAAATTGATTTTGTTTTTGTCACATTTAATTTTGAGTCATTAGAACTAAACTAATCTTCTGCAATAGCTATATCTAACTTTTCCGAATTAGCCAAATCTACACTGTTTTTAATATGCTACTGATATTTTCTGTTGGTCATTGTGTTATATGAACTCACCGGGTGTATTTCTTTATGCTTTTAAATGTCCTCTAATTCTAGTCAAGTTCCTATAACTTCTAAAATAGTGTTGAGTAGAATATTCATTAACATCTGCTGCAACCTCTCGTATCTGAAATTGATTTGTCCAATGTTTTACAATACAAAACAGACACGGATTTTTAAAACTTTTAAGGATATAATTGTATAAAATTAAAAATTATGTGTATATACCTCCTAAATCTTTTTAATATGTTATTTCAGGAACACCTTAAATATTGATTAATCTTATTTTATGTTTACAGAGTGGTGCAATCTTAGCCATTTTAGCATATGTTTGTACAAGATATCCTGAAACGCAGCTCACTATTATATTCCTGCCATTCATTACATTCAGTGCGTCTGTGGTAAGTATGTCAAAATAGATATAATTGGATTTCAATGTATTTAAGATATTTGATATTA
Source organism: Aphrophora alni (assembly GCA_963513935.1). Lineage (NCBI taxonomy): Eukaryota > Metazoa > Arthropoda > Insecta > Hemiptera > Aphrophoridae > Aphrophora > Aphrophora alni. The sequence continues at coordinate 110,424,532 of OY740773.1, forward strand.
GCATAATAAGAGAGTCAATCTAAATGATAAAGATATTTCGAGTAGGTAAATAATATAATGAATACAAATGAGTACAAAACTGAAAAAAACTGATGATTATTTTATTATGTTAATCAAGAACCCAGACTAAATTTGTATTCACATGTAGTGTTTATGTTTTTAATAAAACTGACCAAGTACACCTGATAACAGTTTGGATGCTAGAGGAGAGGGGTAATACGGCAAGGTAGTGTGGAGAGGGTAGGATAGGAAGGAGAAGCTATGAATGGTAGTAAATTGTTTCCATTGACAATTAATTGGCATATATCTATTGTGGTATGAATTTTGATCTACATTATAACAATATTTTAAATGTTATAAACAATATGTTAAATATGTAATAAATGTTATATAACAAAATTTGGGGTCACAGTTATTGGTCACTTGAAGAACTTGTCATGGTCAAGTTAAAATTTTAATTAGAAATTGTTAATTTATAGTAGTGATACTCTGTTGTTATTGATTTCTAAGGCACTTGGATGCAGTATCCTGCACCAGTTTAATATTTGTTGTTTGGATGAGACTGGAAAGCTGAAAACCTAGACTTACACTATGAATCTAAAGAACTATTGTTACACACCATGAGTGGCAGTGTAGAACGAGGAGGGATGTCCCATTAGGAGTACAAAGAAAATCTTAAATGAAATCATAGGCCGAGTTGTACATAATTTTAAAGGGATTTACTGTCAGAGTTTAATGCCGCAAACCACACTTCAAAAGGTTGATCCAGTATCCAGAAAAAGATTAAAACTGATACTCGAGTGGAGAACTCGAGTGGAGAACTCGAGTATCAGTTTTAATTTTTTTATTCTAATATTATTTGATTTGTATTTGTTAATTCCGATACTGGTTATTAGGTATTGGCTCAGCCCTGGTTTTTAATACAAACATGGTAAAATCGTTAATAAACATTTGGTAGTGCATTTTATAAATTTCTATTATTTTATATAAACACTATTACAACTTTGCTCATTTCCCCAAAATGGGATTTTTGGGGGGCAGCTCAAAATTTTTAAATATAAAGACCCATTAAGTGACACCTCATTTTAAAGTCCTTGATTAAAGAAGAAGAACAGTGGAAACTAGAGCTTTCTATCTCAACCCAGTACAAAATGGCAGCTCATTGGTTGTCTATTGGGGTTATTTACCACCTGAATGTGGATGTTCATATTTTGCCTCAATGAAGTTTTACTTAATTTCAATGAGCTGTCATTTTGTACTGGGTTGAGATAGAAAGCTCTAGTTTCCACTGTTCTTCTTCTTTAATCAAGGACTTTAAAATGAGGTGTCACTTAATGGGTCTTTATATTTAAAAATTTTGAGCTGCCCCCCAAAAATCCCACTTTGGGGAAATGGGCAAAGTTGTAATAGTGGCTAAAAAGTTCACTTTTATTTCCTAGAAAGGTGTTCTGAGTTTCATTTTTCTATCTTTATTCATTTAAAATTTAACAAGGTGTATCCATACTTTTGACTCACACTGTATATATATACACATGTATATATGGCTGTTCCTTTGCTTTTATAATTTTTAATTGTAAGTTAGATTAGAATAGTAGGATTGAGCAGCACATCACCTCTCCCACTTTTTAGGTAAAGGGAGAAACTGGCCTGACCAATGTGGACGGGGGGGGGGGGAGGCTCTTCTATAAATCATCTCACTGTTACATTTATATTGGTTTAAATTCTTCTGAAGATAGTAACTATGTTACTGAAATGTACATGACGGTTTATTAAACTTGCTAACATTAATTATGTTGGTGTTTTATTTGTGGTTTGGGGATTACTTCTTTCATATTGAGAATTTAGCACAATATCTCTACGTCCAACCTGGAGGACTATGTAATTTTCAATCGATGTTTTCTTCCCTTATCCTATGACAAACCAATGCCAACCTACAAAGCAGCAGTTTCTCTCAACGCCATACCAAAGGTCTCCTCTGTCATAACCTGCCTTTAGGATCTTCACTGTACCCTAGCAATGTGTCCTGACAAGATACTATTCAGCCAAGCCAGCTAAACCAAGGTTTTTTTAGAAAGTTATTACTTCTCTATCCTTCCATCTCCTAAGAAAGTGAGCCCGAGCTTGGGATCGGTATATGACGGTGAATAATAAATATGTGTAAAATATTTAACATAATATATTTCAATAGTTTTTAGTTTTATAAATTGTTTTATATTCATTACAAATGTGCCCAAGTCACGATTAAAATAACTAGAATGTATTTCCGTCTCTGTGACTTATTTATTATGTAGTAATTCTACTTACATTTATGACGCGTTTCGGAAATATTTTTTTCCATCCTCAGAATATCTCGCTCATTGGAGGTCGTCACAATAAATATGATTTCAACATACAACACAAAACACACAAACACATACGAAACGCACGCTGAGTTGACTGATATACGTCCGTGTGTGCACACGTTAGCGTGCGTTTCGTATGTGTTTTAATATGTGTTAGTGTGTTTTGTGTTGTATGTTGAAATCATATTTATTGTGACGACCTCCAATGAGCGAGATATTCTGAGGATGGAAAAAAATATTTCCGAAATGCGTCATAAATGTAAGTAGAATTACTACATAATAAATAAGTCACAGAGACGGAAATACATTCTAGTTATTATAAATTGTATTTAATATATTTATGTAATTTTTTGTGGTTTGTTGTATATTTAAAATGTATGAATGTTATTATATTATTTATTATTAAGTTTTGTGTTATAAATTATATTTGTAGTTTCAAATTGACTCTTGTGTTCCCAAGGCTTGAGAAAACAAATAGACACAATTTACCAAAAATTCTTTACATATATCAGTAGTTATGTTAAATTTAACATGTTTTTTACAGGGAATAAAAGCTATTATGGCAATTGACGCAGCTGGTATATTAATGGGTTGGAAGTTCTTCGACCACGCAGCACATTTAGGCGGAGCTCTTGTTGGAATGTGAGTACATTAATTCATTGCCTCTGTATAAACAATTGCATGAAAATTTGAAGAATGATTTATATGATTTACAATGATGCATATTCACATATTCAAACAAAATTCCCATTTTTAACCTTTTAAACACAACTTTTAAAATGTCCAAGTATTTTGTTTCTTCTTGATACTATATTTTAAAGTTATCTTTTATTGTTTAAAATATTTCCCCCTCTTCTTATTTAAACAATTTTTAATAGGCCATAATCTTCGTAAATTGGACATAGGTTCATAAAATTAATTAAATCCAATCCGTCTTAAAAGGAAAATAATGTTTCTTGAAATGTTACATTTGTAAAATTATTGGATATTGATAAATCACCTAGACATATAAAAACACAAAGATGTCCAATATAGCTTAGGAAATGTCTTAAAATCTGTTTATAATGACTTTCATGACACCTGGTGATAAGAAAGTAATAAATGTTAAATATTTTTACTAACTCTAAGAATGTTGATTAAAATATTTTCATATCAGAGGACAGTTGTTAATGAAATGACAAGTTCAATACTTTAGTATTCAGTTATTTGACCATTCTTATCTGTACTGTATTGAATTTACTAAAATTTTGTCAGTCACTCGTGTAAACATAAAGAAGGATAAATAAAGCAAAAGCTTAAAGTTTCAAATATTATAATATTTGAAACGTTAAGCTTTTGCTTTATTTATCCTTGAATATGGAGTTTCAACAAGAAATATCTGCTATTACATTAAAGTTAAACATAAAGATACTTGTTGATGTTTAAAGAAACTAAAAGTCATATCAGTCCTTAATTACCAATCCATGTTGTATACTTATATTCTGAAAAACAGAATATGTATGAAAATAGTTATGTATAAAAATGTCCAAGTGTTTCTCAGGGAATTTCAAGTGATATCAGTGATGCATATGCAAAGGTTGCTCAGATATGCTCATTTTCCTTGTCAATCATGCATTACAACATTCAAAGTATAAATAAAATAATACCAGAATTGCTATTGTTTTTTAAAACTATAAATTATTCGCCTATGGTTATTTGCTTATGTGAACATTGGCTATATCAGGAAAATGTTGTTGTTGTTATCAAACAGCTCCAGTTGGCTCACGCCATTTTCTGTCGTGCCTCCCAGTACAGACCAGGCAAAATGTGCATTTGTCTTGGTTTAGTATTTTTATTCTTTTCAGCTGTTCAGCCAGGCAGTCATGCCCGGTTGTTAGACAAAACAGTGCAACTGATTCTCCTCTCTGCAGATCTTTGACTTCTCCGTACAGGTTAATTATGTCTTCATTCGGCTTGTTCTTGATATCCTCCTTGACTCTGCTGGCATATTCCAATTATGATTTACTTTTGAGGGTGTTGATCCTTGATTTAAGTGTGGGCACTGTTAGGAACGACTCCTCTAAACTGCCTGGGTTCTTTCTTTTAGGTCGTTTATGTATATATTGAACAACAATGAGCTGCGGAGGCCTACTTGTTTGTGTTTGTTTGAATGTAGATATTGCTGTTTTCCATCTAGTACATACATACCCACCTTTGGCTTAGGAATTGTTTGAGCCAATGCAGCATGTTACCTCCTATGCATAGATATCCATACTGTGTCAAAGGCACCTTTTAGATCAATAAAGACGGCCAATACTGATTCTCTTGTATGTGAATATTTTCTTGAAATTTTGTTAGCGTGAACATAATTTTTCTCCTTCTCAACTATCTGATTCTGAAATATATAACTTTAGAATGATTCTAAAATCACAGTTTAATTTTCAGCACATTTATATAATGGTATATTACAAGTTGTGTTTTGGATAAAATAATTATTTTTGGTGAATTTTTCTAAATAGACCAAACTTTTTAGCTAGTTTTCACTTTTTACATAAAAAATGATTTGTTTCTAATGTAAATTTCATAAATTGATTAATTTTTTACCAAAATTTGTACACAAACTATATTACAAAATTTGTATGTATTATGAAAAAAGTTACAAAGATTTTGTTGTATAGTATATTATATAGACCTTTTTTGTGCCATTTTGACTTCAGTTACTACACTAATTTTTGATTCCTGACTAACTCCAAAATTGTTACATCTAACATTATTTTCATTATATAGGTGAATTCTATACCTTTCTGAAAAAAAATGGTGAGTAACAAGTTGGGTTTTGGATATTATCACTATTGTTAGTGAATTTTAGAAAAATGTACAAAATGGTCTGCACTTTGGGATTAGTAGTAGTTGTTTTAAGGGTTACATATCTCCACATGTAAACTTGTGGATTTGATACAAGTTATACAATTATGTAGAGGTCCTGATCACTGCTTATAAGCCAAAGATTTACTGTATGTGTCAATTTTCAAAAAAAAAAACTTTGGATTTAGTTATTAGATGAACTAAACAAACTTTATTTGCACTTTTATGTAAAGATTGGGGTCTTTTTTAGAAGAGGGCCGCCACTATTAAAATTTCTCCAGCCACGTACCTTTCCTCAGTCCAATACTACTGTGACACTGTCGAACATGACATCTCCAACGATCCTTGGTCTCAGTCAACTGAAGAGACATGTCATGTCCTTCCGAACACTTCCGCACACTATGCAATATGTTTTTTTTGTAAAAACTTTACTGCACTTTCTTTACTATTGATTTCCCGAGCTAACAATAGTAGCGACATGATTAAGTAAATACTCGAGCTCGACTGACCAGTGCAGCGGGGGCAGCGGCAGTCCGCCTGTTACATCGCATGATAAGATAACGGTTGATAAGATAAGCTTGACCATCGTACCTGAGGGTCCGTTGGCGTATTGTGGATATTTCCGTCTATATGCATCCCAGTAAGGTTCCCTGTGTAGGGGAAATTTTAATAGTGGCGGCCCTCTTCTAAAAAAGACCCAAAGATTAATCACTGAAACACTAAAAAAAAAAAAAAACAAAGTTAGTGTTGCTTTATTAGGATAAAAATAAAATCTATGTGTAAATTGAAATAATTGTTAACTAACATCTCAGTTGTTGTTTTGCTTCCAGAGGTTGGTATTGGTGGGGTAATACATATGTCTGGAAAAACAGAGGACCTCTACTTCAAGCCTGGCATGATATTAGAGGAGCTCCTAATAAATAAAAATCTTGTATTAAAAAAGTTTAAATGTATCTATTATATTTATTATACAAACTTTCTTTGTTATTTTGCTTTTTCATTTCCCTAATCTCCATAAAAATTCAGAATAATAGTCGTCCAAATTTTATCTATCATGCATTTGGGGAGAGGGGGGATGAAATACTTTGGTAGAGTGGAAGACAGTAAAACAAATCTTCGCTACTGACTCATCAGCTGCCCATTAAAATACATTTTTAAATAACAAATTTGTATAATACTTGGTGATGTGGAATTAGAAAAGACCTTAGGTTGTAAATATTATAAAGGAATCAATATGAAATAGAATTAATTTTAACACCAAATTATAATTTATTTTATTAACTTGCTTTACAAAAAAACATGTAAATTAATTATATTTATTTATAGTATAACTATTTCAAAAATTTGGCATGATAGTTAAAATGTTCTTCAATGAATGTTGCTATATAAAAGTAACTATGGTCGTAGCCTTCTCTCATTTGTAATATCACAGGCATTTTGGCATCAGTACAGGCAGTAACAAACTTGTCTGGCTGGAGTTGTCCATCTTTCAAGAAATTATCTGCCGCTCCCTGTATAGAGATTATTAATTTAGACTAGAAAACATCTTACTTTATGTTTATAATTTATTTTTAATAATGGTGTAAAAATATTGTACAAACTTCTCACTCACCCACCTGCAAAAACAATGTCAGTTCGATAGTTGTCAATCAAAAAATACAAGAATTTAAAAAAAAAAACAGGTTTTCTATATGAAAATTTTTAACCCCTTGTTTGATATGTGAATAGATCTAAATAATAATAGAGAGGAGTGTTATTGTACGTTTCCTGTTGGGGCTTTTTGATCAGTATTACTTTCTTTTTTTTTAATTACACATCAAACATTAAGTTTACAATATAATATATGCCTTGATGTTGTAAACAAGAGTAATCTACAGATAATCTAATAAGTGTCAAGAAAGTGATATGTATACAGTAATACAATAAAGGTAGAATTTTAATTCTCTTTCATATACAAATTACTCCATTTGACTTAACATAGTTACATAGGGTAAGTTTTAACCACAAATCCATTACCTCCTCCATATATTGTAATAAAACATATAACTGTTTGTTATATTTGTAATGAAAAAACGCTTTCCAATATGCAAGCACAGTTTGTGAAATAGTGTGTAACAAAACAAAATATATGAAAATAATTTGAGAAGAAAATGAAGCTAAAATTCGGTCCTGAAATACTTCAGTAACTTGCAACACTTTGAAAATTGAAGAATATATTAAACTAGTCATCAAATATTGATTATTATAATTTCATTTTCTGTTAACCCACTTTGCTTATATTATTTTCACCATAATATGTGAAACTTATGCATTAGGGTGCTTTAGAAGAGATACTTCTTATCTATGTCACTATGTCCCTACTTCTGTTTTGAGGACTTCCTCAAATTTAAAAAAAGTTCATTTTTCCCACTATAATTTGTATAGTTTTGAACTGTAATAAGGTCTTTCATTAGAATTTTAAAAATTGTTGGATGCTAAGTTTACAACAACATAACTATATCACAGTAACAGTAATTTTGTTACTTAATTTTTGAAAAGCTCATATTTTAAAATTCTCCTTTACAAATAAATAATATAGTAAACCACAGAATTAATGACAAGGATAGAAAATTTTTGCTTTGTTTAGTTAGCAAAGTAAATGAAAATTAACATACATACAAATATGAAAATTCAAAATTAAAATTGTATTATTATTTCACTAACGACTTCAAAAGTTCATTATTCTATTCTATATGATACAAATTATGACATTTGGCCATTGAAACATTTATGACTGTTCATCATTTGAATACAATATTTTTTAAAAAACAGCTATATCATAAAATTTAAAAGTTTTGTTAAAATCGTAATAATGGTTTTGAGATATGCCATTATGGTTTTTTTGTTCATTGGATTGTACCAATTGTCTTTACACATATGGATAACATGGAGACCACAAGTATTATCGTGGGGGAGGGGTGTTGGTGCTGGTTTTCCCCAAGTGGATATTGGGAAAAACAATAACATATAATAAAATTAATTAGAATATCTGGACTAGATTCCAAATAATCAATAATTAAAAAGAAAATCAAAATTATTACTTAAAAGATTTACTTAACCTGTATAAATGAAAGTATGTAATATTCTTCAATATATGTATTTATTTCATTCAATTATACCCTCTCAGGTTAAAAGTTTATACTTGAGAATTATTGTCTTTGATTTAGGTATGGGTTAGTCTCACCACTATTGTAGAAATTCACTTCTCCTTTTTCTTTCACTTCAATACAGGTCGACTCATTAATATAACTCTTGTATTTATTTTCACTATATTTTCGGATTCAATGGTAATTTTCGAATTTAAAACTCCTTGAGCTTGGGAAGCGTCCTTTCCCTCTAGATGTCCTTGTACCAAAATCAGCGTCTCGGAAGTTTCAAATCTCCCGCCTCCTATATTTCATAAGTGTATGTGTGTGTGAGTTGGAGATGAAATGATTTTTTAATTTTATTTATATATATATATATATATATATTTGTGGAAAACAAATTGATTGATTTTACTTTATGAAATTCTATGAACACAAATATCTTAAATTAAATAATAAATAATAATCAAATACGCTCTCAGAAAATCAAAATACTATCAACTTATTTACGTTTTTTTGACATCTTAACTCTATCTCAATTGAATTTCCATTGTCCAATCACACGCTAGTTTCTTTTGTTGTCGTGTCTTTCTACAGATAAATCTGAAGACGATTATAATATCGGCCACTTTTTATGACATTTCTTACGTTTTATTTCGTGTCCTACTGAATTATTTATACATCTTATAGATTTTCATAATAGACTACCTTTTAGATGTGAAATATTCTATTTAATACAGTGATAGCATTTTGTTTCTTTAGTTAAGCTTTCGTTTTTTATAATCTAATTTAATATATTTTAAATTCAGATATAAACCTAAAATAGTGGTATCATGTTTATTTAATATTTTTTCTCGATAGACTTAATAATTTAGAATAATTCTGATATGGATAAAATAGGTCAAAGATATCAGGAAATAATTTTGTTGTTATTTTCTGATCGAAAGTGAGGATTTTGCTGCACTATTAATGAATTGGGGTTTAACATAATTGCTGCTAGATGTCGTGCACATCAGTTTTAGATTCAATGAAAGTCCTTGGTGATTTCTTTCAATAGAGATTTTATGTAAATGGATTTTGAATTGTTTCAAGTTATAGTAATTTATCCAACATCTATTTATTATTATTATAGATACTGTGCATATATAAGATAGAGCAAGGAACTGGTTGTTGCAAATTATTTTTTAAGGTGAAAACCGAGCATAAAATGTGCTTTAACGTAAAACCCACAAATTGAACCAAAACCTACTCCACCGTGGTCAAATTAACCTTCTTTATATTATACATTTAAAACTTGAAAATAAGGTATAAGAAAAGAAATCCCTAGCCTTTGAAAATATCCCAAGGGGATCACTTATAATATGTATAGGTGTGGCAATTAGTGATGTGCGAGTTCGAATTAAAATACTCGGTGATTCCGAGTATCAAAATCCTCGGAAGAGTCCGAGTATTAAAATACTCGGTCAAAATCCTCGTAACTAGGAACAAGGAGGAGGTAATGTGCGAGTCATAGCGAGTATCCTCGGACAACGATATTCGTTAGTGTTGTGTCAATTCCAAACAAAATACTCGGTGTTTCTACTTTGGTTACATTTGTTTCTAAGCTGATTTTTCACTACACATTAATTAAACATTACGATTTTGAGTTATAATGATTTAGATTCGGTAACAAGTTCAATTTAAAATAACAATAATATTAATTTATTTCCACATTAACAAAAAGTAAATTAAATTATTATTTAATTGTTATTACTTATATTTAAATAAATATTTATAGGTTACCATCTTTATAAAAAATATAGTAAATTAACTTATTTTAAATAATAACTAAATTATTAATGTTGGTAATAATTGTAACTTACGTTTAATTACTGAATTTGTGTCGAGGTAGGATAACATTTAATTACGTATTACAAGTGTCAATCACATATTGTTTAAAAAAATAAATAGGCTACTTGGTGGATCAGTCTAACAGAAATATAACACACACACACACACATAATGCGCATAATCATTCTGCGCAGATACTCGATGTCGAATTAATAATACGAGTATTGAAATAATTCGAGTATTGCGAGTATCTATTTCACCCGAGTATCAACATCGCTAGTGGCAATCCAAAGGTATCTTAGTTGAATCTACACTTTTCTTCATCTAGTCTTGGGTTAGAACCCTCTTTTGGTATATCTTGGCCAACTCTTGTTTTCTTCTGATCCTGTTGCTATTGAAGTATTCAAAGGCTAGGGTTTTTATTTAATTTTAAAGCTCACCAGAAGTTTCTTGCCTTTTGATAGTAAAGAACAAAAGAGATCTATCCGGAAGGAAATATGAAAGAGAGGGATCTAACCAGAGACTACATGAAGACAGATGTAGGATACCTCGCAACTCCCATACCCATACTCACTAAAAATGAGCCCCTGAGGGCCGTTGTGCTACAGACCAAATTTTGAAAACATTGATTATAGTATCTGATTGATAGCAAACCATTTATTATATTGAAAAAGCTCTGATATTGGACTGGTAGATGAATCCTTTGTCTATATTGTCCAATAATACTTCTTGTACCTGATCAATAAAAAGCTCCAGAGGTGGTCCATCATACTTTTTCACCAGGTGAGTAGCATCCCAGTTTTCCCATTCCTTTAAGCTTTCTTCATCACTACCCAGATAGCCTGCAAGTGCTTTCTTTCCCCAAGGACACTGAGTAGGATGACAGATTGGAGCAAATGCAGATACACTCACATACTTTCCTGGATTTTTTAAGGCACAGATCAGAGCACCATGACCTCCCATACTGGTTAAACATAATGAAATGATTATTTTATTGTATATAAAACTTTCAATACAAGAAAATTGATCCCCTATGATTATCATTTTTTTTTTTTTTTTTTTTTTTTACGGTGCCCAAAGTAAAAACAAGCCTACTTGACAGTTTCAGTGGGCGGTTGATGCAGTTAAGTTGGTTAATTAAAAAAAAAAAAAAAAAAATTATGAAATTTGAATTTTAATAAATTTACAAACAATTTATGTAAAACATATTACATAAATACATATTTTTAGCAATCATACGCGGAATAATTAAATCATAATTAGTGAGATTGGTGAACCTGTTGTTCACTACGCAACTTCTTTTTTTAATGGTTTTTAGGTGAAAAACCATCATGGTCATCATCGCCTTCACAAACAAGAGCATAAAATAAATGTTCCTCAATGCAAAATTAACAAATAACATTAAAACTCAAAATAAAAACATATAATTTGAACAAATTAAACAACACTAAAACTAGTTAATAATGTTAAACTTTAATAAGGTTTAATATATAAAAACAACTTAACATGTTACTTGGCTGTAAAGTAGCTCTGCAACAAGTTAACAAGGATAGAAACGATGATAAAATACAATTAAAATTTTATACTTTAAAAGTACACGTCAATAAAAAGACGTAATTTTTATTGCCTTAATTATTTTTAATGCCTAAGTTTTGCCTACACTTTCTCAATCAATCAATTATACCAGCGGTTCTCAAATTGTAGGGCACGACTACCAAGGGGGGCGCAATGAAGGCTCAGGGGGGGCTCAAAGCTTGGTTGAAAAATTAATTAAATTTACTTAGAAAATAATAAAGCAAACTTTTTATTTTTAAAAATACAACAAGTGTATAATTTTTAGTCAACGTAAGAGTGCCGAACATTTTATTTTTTTTAGTTTATCGGCAGTAAAATAATGTGCGTGTACACCGATATGTTTTCAGTACAGCGTGGGAGATGACTCCCGGTAAATCTTGAGTAATTACTCAAGATGATTACGTTATTCAAGCAAGTCAAAGTTTCGGTAGAACCCCAACTATCCAAAAACTATTCCAAGGGGATAGTTACATGTATAGATCTCATTTACATTACCTGGAGGAGATTAAAACAAAATTATCAAAGCAATCTGTGACCAATATACCAGGAATATTGCCACAAATAGAGAGTGGCAAGAAAGTGACAACTTTGTACAACATTGACTTCGTTACTACTTACATTTGGTACACCTATGGTACCAGAAGATATTTATGCAGTGTACCAACCTTCTAACCCTTGATGTTGCTTTAAATGTCAGGATTATGGACGTGTAAATTCTATCTCCACAAAGCCAGTGGTATGCGGACAATGTGGAATGAAAAGTCACAACAGCGAAGGATGGTCCCAATTGTGGTGGTGACCATCCTGCTTGTTCCTTCAACTGCACCCGATACAAGGTGGAGAAAACTATTTTCTCTTATCATGCCGAAAGATAAAATATCTTTCAATGATGCCAGAAAGAAATTTAAGGCTCCAAAATTGGCAGTTGTACGAAAATCCATTGTTGCTGCAGCATCAAATAAAATGATATCATGTGGCAACTGTGATGAGCTGACCAAAACAGTTAAATTACCAAGGGAGTAAGTGGCTGAACTATTGGCCAGTTTTCCATAAAAGTGTTACCATAGTAACATCCATCTTTCTAAAATAAACTTTACTCGTCCTCCAGAGGTAACTACATCCACTTCTGGCTAGAGAAATAATGCACCATAAATCAGACAATTTCTTAAAAACAAGTCTATTACTTGTCCTGTCACAATAAAGCCAACAACAAAATCATTTGCTTTCAAATCTAAGTCATCTAATTAATAAAATGAACAAAAATATAAAAGTAGAGGTTCCCTCTAAATCCATTCGGACAGGATCTAACAAACCCCTCCCAAAATTATCTCAATTGAAGCCTTCAAGACCTGACTTTCCAGTTGTTGAGGTTGCTATGGAGCTTAACCCTGAGACTTCTAATTAAACCACCTGATGGTATTCCAAGCCAGGCAGGTGGAAAGAATAATAAAAGTCCAAACCCTCTTTAACTGTTAATAAATCCATTATATCTTATAAATATGGCACAAAAATTTTAATTTGAATAGCTTGATACAATGGAACATTAATGGTTCGAGAAGTCATATTGAAGATCTTAAGGTTCTTGTACGTGATGCATCATTTTTAATCATATGCATGCAAGAGACACCTTCAATAATCTCACTCATTTAGTTTGAGAGAGTTTTCCATTTTCCGAACTGATTTTATCATTGCAGACAGACCTAAGGATGGAGTGGCAATACCCTATCGTTGTATGTCTGCAAACCTTAGGACTTCATTACAAGCAGTAACAATAATGATCACAACAAAATGACCATTCACTGTGTATACCTGCCACCTACATATAATAGGTTGAAATGGAACTGATTGACATTATCAGACTACCACTTTTTTTTTTTTTTTTTTGTAGAAGATTTTAATGCCCACCTCTATACATGGAATTTGTGGCATTTTGCCACAATTCGAATTGCTGGCCAGGAAATCGACACTGGATGCATCAGATGCCTTGCGCAAGGAGACGGTCCTTGTGTGCGGAGTGTGTGGCAGGCAGCGAAAGAGAACAGTCGCAAGGACTTAACCGGTGATCGTTTAAAGTTGACATCTATATTAACCTAACAATGGTCGGCTAAGACCATTTGGACGTGTCTAAAGACCCCCAGGAATATGGATGATTAAGTGCTCATGAATTTTTTCCCCTTAATAAATTGCTAATTAAGTAAACCCCTAGTTTAGCATTATTAGACACAATAATTAATTGTTTAACTCATTATAAGCTGGCTTAGTATTGCAACATTCCATAATTTTACAAAATTATAAAAATCAATTAATATTTACAAACATAACTAAATGTAACATCGCGGAGATAACAGACCGGGAAGATGGAAGGCATGCCTACCATACGTCAGACAACCGAGGTGGAGCGAATGATGTCACGGAAGATAACGCGATCTCATTGGCTAGGCCAAAAGATGTCGATGTTTCAAAATGTATTTTAACCTGTTGATGAGTGCGGCCGTTCCTGAACGTCCCAAATAGCCACCAGCTGGTTAGTAAGTATTTACAAGAAAATTGTTGTCAAGGAGTAAGAAAAAAAAAATTTTAAATAGTTGTTTTATTGGTTACAAATGTATAATAATAATATCATATTGAGTTAAAAACTTGTAAGAATAAAAATTTACACTGATAAATGTACTTTAAAAAAAATTTGCACTGAAAAATCTACGTTTTCAGAAAATTTTTTTAGTATGAAAGGTTTCAAAGCAAGGGTATATACAAAGTCCTACGTTACATTCTGCACACTCAAAGGTTGAGTCTTTCCTTTTCATTGGTTTTGTTCTTGTGTTGGCGCACAAAAAGCACTTGCGTTGTACCTTTCTTGTCTGTCCTTCCGGTATGTGTGTAGGCCGAGGGAAGTGGCGAGCGGTCAGACGCAGTGGATTTTTGTCGCCACTCAAGGTCATCACTATCGGGCGCGATACAGCCGTTTCCTTTTCCCTGAAGTGCATTTCAAAGATTTGCCTTATGAGAGCAATTCTGAAGTCGTGGATGTGGCTATTGTAATCATGATAAGCCTTGTGCATGGTGAACGAATTCAAGACAACTATATCAAATTATGTGCAAAAATAACTTTTTGTACCATTTTGTTGTCTTTCGTGTTGAATCGTTGAATGATGTCAACATATCACCGTCACGTAAACGCTGTGTACAGTACTAGAAGTCAAGTCACACTGCCTGGGTTTCAATCGTGCCAAATCACTTATACTAGACAAGGAACATAGGCACAGGTGTGTGTAGGGGGGAAACAACCGCGGAGAAGACGATGCCACCACCTACATTTACGCGCCAATCAATACGCATGGTGAATTCTCCTGAAACCACGCCCCCTGGAGTTGTCCTGCCTTACAATTGCTCAGACGTAACCTAAAACGTTCTGGAACGTCCATACTCATTTACGCAAACAGCACAGAGGACGTTCAAGAACGGCCGCACTCGTTATTCGGTATTTTCCTGTACTCTTCAACAGGTTAAAGTATTTAATGTAACAATTTTAGAAATAAGATTTTAGTTATAAGGAATATAGAGAAATAATTATATTACGAGATCGTACAAATAAAAATAATTATATTATAAAAATCTTTACATATCTTTCGGATTAAATAAAAAACCTATAAAATTATGACAACGAATTCGTGTATTCATACCGTGTATTAAGTAAGTGAACCCCCATACGCCATCTTATAAAATTTTGGAACAGAAGCTAAGCAAGAAGAAAGCGTCCCTTGGACAGTCCAGTTTTGAATATCGAAGACGATAGACGTGTACAGCGATGACTACAAATTTTGAATTTTAATTGTGAAAAGTGAAAGGAAGTATAGTTTTTTTGTGTTTGACGAGAAGATATAAGTGCTAAGAATACCCGGACTAAATTCGACAAATTGGTGAGATCTCCCCAAAATATTTCGAACTTTCTAAATTCCAAAACAAGGATTGATTAAAATTCCCTTGATTAAAACCATTGATAAGTTTTCCTTTCCTCCGTTTTTCTGAATATTAAAAATCTTAAATCTTCTCAAAAGAACATATAATTCTTACAACTAACATGTATTAAATTTTAACAAAATAATATCTAAAAATATAATGATTTTAAAACTAAAAAGGGGTCACACTGTTAGACTGTCTATTGGGGGGATTACAGGTTTATTATCACAACATTTTAAATTTTTATTTAAGACTATTTTCAACGTTTCATAATATTCTACAAAAACAACAATTTATATTTATTACTCATTGGTATTGTTCACTGTCAACGATACTTTGGTAACTTTTTTATTTTACCAATATTAAAAAAAGTTTGTTAAATTCTTTTATTAACGATGCAAAATTTCTCAAACTAAAATGTTTCTTTAGTTATTTTAAATTAATTTTATATGAGGATTGTATTTTTCATATTTATATAGCCTATATTATAAGTTTTTTAGTTTAAAGTCCTTTTATACAGAAGGGCGCTGGCACTGAATTTATTTACATTCAATAAAAAAAAGTCTATCTGACACTAATCATAAATCAATGCGTAACTCTAGGTGAATTGCAGTATCAATCAGGTAATTACAGATACTCCCGGATCTGACCAAATTTACTGATGCATAAACACTGCACCGACTCTAATTGGGACTTATTCTAAAAATTCCTTACTTTACCAGACAATGATTCCTTAACACTACATGTATTATTTTCACATTTTATTCACTTATACACTCCATTTACTCAATGGTCTGCAGTATTAACCAAATTTGAAACTTGTCTATACTTTAATACGATACACGATTGTACGATACATGTAAGTCATATATAGCTACACATCATCTATCGAACAAAGTACTAACCCAGATAAAGCCCAAAAGTGTGGAATGTTACAATGTGTAATCTTCTCCTAAAGAGAAATAACCATACAAACACTTATTGGTTATGATAACATATGAAGGTTTTACCTGTGTCCCATAATGCTTTGTTTTTTACTATCTACTTGGAAATTAGCAGCAATGATAACGGGCAACTCTTCAACGACATAAGAATACATTCGATAATGCTTTTTCCAATGATCCTGGGTAGAATCCACGTAAAACCCAGCTCCTGTACCAAAATCCCAACTATCATCCTCACCAGTAATATTACAACCTCCTGAAAAAATAAAATAGTTTTACACAGCAGTACCAATATAAAGATCGAATTATACAGTTTATAGCATGAAGAGTTCACACGTACACTTATAAATAAGGGCTAGTTACTGATAATAAAAAAATTTCTCAAACTTACAATGTTAACAATTTAAAAAAACCTTTGACGATTTAGCAATATAAAGACCACATTAAACAGTGTATAGCATGAGGAGTTCTTATATACCCTTATAATAGGGGTAAGTTACTGATAATAAAGATTTCTCAAATTGGCAATGCTAACAATTCAAAATAATAATTTCAAATAGCCTTAGACGGTAGTAGCAATATAAAAACCGCATTAGACAGTTTATAGCATGAGGAATTCTCATGTACACTTGTAATAGGGTCATGTAACTGATAATTAATAAAGATGTCTAAAATTTGCAATGTTAACAATTCAATAAACATAAAATAATCTTACACAGTAGTAATTAATAATAAAGCTATCTCATAAAATTAATAATAAAGCAAGGAGAGTTCAAATGTACACTTATAATAGGGGCGAGTTACTGATAATTAATTAAGATTTCTCAAATTTGTAATGTCAATAATTCAGAAACAAAAACTTTAAATGTACAAAATTTTAAATGAAAGAAAAAAATTTTTTTTTAAATTATTTTATCTTATTTTTGTTTTGTTTTATATTCTTTATATGGAATAGAGTTCAAATATTTAGAATTAGTTTTAATAAGCTCTTTTTGCGAATAAACAAACCTTTTTATTATTTTTCCCGTCTATAATACTAACATTATAGTTCATCTATAATTCTTCTAAGATATGTTTTTCCCATTTCTGAGAGTGACTCATTGAGACTACTATTGGATGATGATGGAGGAGCAGAATGCAGTGGCAGAGGCTCTCACAGTGGTCATCAGCATTATCTGGACACCTGTATTAAGAAATACATTGATTTCTACTCAACTATTTAATTTTAACATTATACAATTAACCTACTTGGACTCGTATCAGGACAAACAACTACGAAACCATGCTCGGAAGCGTACTTCTGTGCACCTGCCTTTTGAATAAAGTTTGTCTCATTGCAAGTAAGTCCTGACAGCCAGTAGATTACAGGTAACTTGCCATTTTCAATCTGAGAAGGTAAATAAATGGCAAACTGCATTTCACATCCTAACTCATAACTGAAATAAAAAAACCAGTCTCAATTAATAAACCTTCAAAACCATTTTAAAGCCTTTATTTTTTACTAGCATGTGCATTTCATTCTATTTATTTTTCATAATGAGCTACTTGAAATATGGTATTTACTTATTATATGGATAGTCAAATACATTAAGTCTGGTTATTAGTTAAATAGGTGATTGTTCTCAGTATTGTTGTTTACCTTATTACATTATTAGTGTGTATATTGCGCTACAATGTTGTTGTGGGACTTACCGTCTAATGTGACTGACTCAATCAGTTTTTTAAATAGTAAAGGCTTGTTACATGACGAAAGAAAATGTGAAAATTATAGTCATGAAACCTATATTTAGGAAAAGAATATCTGTTTTGGAAGTACAACAAATTTGAGAAGAAATTAGGCATTAGAGTTGGTGAAATAATACCGGGCAAATTTTGCCTTTGCGATGAGTTTCTTGTAGGGAGACAAATGCTCGCTTTACTCAAGGTACCAGACACAACAGCTCAAACATTAATGGCAGCTATATTGAGTTTGGTCCTACAATAATTTAAAGGTCAATCATAAATACAACTTTATAGATCCTGATACTGGCACAAACATGCAATGTGTAGAAAGAATGTGGGATTTTATAGATCTTGATACTGGCACAAACATGCAACATGTAGAAAGAATGTTGGATTTTATAGATCTTGATACTGGCACAAACATGCAATGTGTAGAAAGAATGTGGGATTTTATAGATCTTGATACTGGCACAAACATGCAACATGTAGAAAGAATGTGGGATTTTATAGATCTTGATACTGGCACAAACATGCAACATGTAGAAAGAATGTTGGATTTTATAGATCCTGATACTGGCACAAACATGCAATGTGTAGAAAGAATGTGGGATTTTATAGATCTTGATACTGGCACAAACATGCAACATGTAGAAAGAATGTTGGATTTTATAGATCTTGATACTGGCACAAACATGCAATGTGTAGAAATAATGTGGGATTTTATAGATCTTGATACTGGCACAAACATGCAACGTGT
The DNA here is from genome assembly GCA_963513935.1 of Aphrophora alni. Classification (NCBI taxonomy): domain Eukaryota; kingdom Metazoa; phylum Arthropoda; class Insecta; order Hemiptera; family Aphrophoridae; genus Aphrophora; species Aphrophora alni. Next base: position 110,443,628 of record OY740773.1, read on the forward strand.
AGAAAGAATGTGGGATTTTATAGATCTTGATACTGGCACAAACATGCAACATGTAGAAAGAATGTGGGATTTTATAGATCTTGATACTGGCACTAACATGCAATGTGTAGAAAGAATGTGGAATTTTATAGATCTTGATACTGGCACTAACATGCAAGGTGTAGAAAGAAATGGGATTTTATAGATCCTGATACTGGCACTAACATGCAACGTGTAGAAAGAATGTGGGATTTTATAGATCTTGATACTGGCACAAACATGCAACGTGTAGAAAGAATGTGGGGTTTTATGGATCCTGATACTGTCACAAACACGCAACGTGTAGAAAGAATGTGGGATTTTATAGATCTTGATACTGGCACTAACATGCAATGTGTAGAAAGAATGTGGGATTTTATAGATCTTGATACTGGCACAAACATGCAATGTGTAGAAAGAAATGGCATTTTATAGATCCTGATACTGGCACTAACATGCAATGTGTAGAAAGAATGTGGGATTTTATAGATCTTGATACTGGCACAAACATGCAACGTGTAGAAAGAATGTGGGATTTTATAGATCTTGACACTGGCACAAACATGCAATGTGTAGAAAGAATGTGGGATTTTATAGATCCTGATACTGGCACAAACATGCAATGTGTAGAAAGAATGTGGGATTTTATAGATCTTGATACTGGCACAAACATGCAATGTGTAGAAAGAATGTGGGATTTTATGGATCTTGATACTGGCACAAACATGCAACGTGTAGAAAGAATGTGGGATTTTATAGATCTTGATACTGGCACTAACATGCAATGTGTAGAAAGAATGTGGGATTTTATAGATCTTGATACTGGCACAAACATGCAATGTGTAGAAAGAATGTGGGATTTTATAGATCCTGATACTGGCACAAACATGCAATGTGTAGAAAGAATGTGGGATTTTATAGATGTTGATACTGGCACTAACATGCAATGTGTAGAAAGAATGTGGGATTTTATAGATCTTGATACTGGCACTAACATGCAATGTGTAGAAAGAAATGGGATTTTATAGATCTTGATACTGGTACTAACATGCAATGTGTAGAAAGAATGTGGGATTTTATAGATCTTGATACTGGCACAAACATGCAATGTGTAGAAAGAATGTGGGATTTTATAGATCTTGATACTGGCACAAACATGCAACGTGTAGAAAGAATGTGGGATTTTATAGATCCTGATACTGGCACAAACATGCAATGTGTAGAAAGAAATGGGATTTTATAAATCTTGATACTGGCACTAACATGCAATGCGTAGAAAGAATGTGGGATTTTATAGATCTTGATACTGGCACTAACATGCAATGTGTAGAAAGAATGTGGGATTTTATAGATCTTGATACTGGCACAAACATGCAACGTGTAGAAAGAATGTGGGATTTTATAGATCCTGATACTGGCACAAACATGCAATGTGTAGAAAGAAATGGGATTTTATAAATCTTGATACTGGCACTAACATGCAATGCGTAGAAAGAATGTGGGATTTTATAGATCTTGATACTGGCACTAACATGCAATGTGTAGAAAGAATGTGGGATTTTATAGATCTTGATACTGGCACTAACATGCAATGTGTAGAAAGAATGTTGGATTTTATAGATCTTGATACTGGCACTAACATGCAATGTGTAGAAAGAATGTTGGATTTTATAGATCTTGATACTGGCACTAACATGCAACGTGTAGAAAGAATGTGGGATTTTATAGATCTTGATACTGGCACTAACATGCAATGTGTAGAAAGAATGTGGGATTTTATGGATCCTGATACTGTCACAAACACGCAACATGTAAAAAAAAATGTGGGGGTCAAAAAAACATTGTGGCAATGCTCAACATCATCCTGATACATAAAAATAAATCAATATTTACTGAATTCATATGGCAGTCGGTGGTGAATGCGAAGGGCAGCGATCGTTTCGAGATGCTACTGGCTAAGTGGAAGACAATGCTGTGAACGAACCCCAACCTCGTAGTGTACATAGGAGTCTTAAAAAACCCTTCACCTTATTTGGAAACACCACAAAACAACTGCAATGATCCTTTCTTTCTTGAGTTTAGTTAGAAGTAATGATGACAAATTACTTAGATGAATTTGTTTAGTTAGTAACATTCACAAATAATAAATAACACTCTTAAAAATTATTAAATTGTCTGCTTATAATGATTTGCATTTAAGGAATCTTGTGTTTTTAGGAAGAACATGATTTTAGCCAATTTAAATATTACTCCCCAAAATAAAAAGTAGCCCTAGATAATTTTCTATCACTAAAATAACTATAGTGGCTGAACCATAGAGTAACTTATTACCTTTTGTTTATCAATGTTGTCTTAGAGTAATTTTTTCCGTTGTTTAAAAGGTAAAAAACCTCTCGACCATCATCGTTTTATAAAAAAATAAAAGAGTACAAAATGAAGACCTCTAGCCCTCAAATACTCTAATATAATAGCATCAGGGTCGGAAGAGAACAAGAGTTGGTTAAGAGACCTGATAGAAAAGATAAGAAAGAAAGATCTAACCTAAGACTAAATCAAAAAACTGTAGATTCAGGTAGGTCCCTCAGGGTTGGCATGCCTATACTCATTATACTGTTCTGATGAGAGTAAGGAAAAATAAAAACGTGAAGATAAAATTGATGGTTAAATGACAACAAATTTTATTCCTTGTACATTATGATTTTTCTGTTTTTGAAATAATATCAAAAAAATTTTAATGGACAAATTTTGAAAAAGTTTAAATAAAAATTATAAATTTTATGTTAGCATAATAACTATCATAACTCAAATTTTCCAATAGAGTATACTGTACCTCATGTGTCTGTAAATTTTTTGTTCTCCTCCAAAGCTGCGGTTACATGATATTTCATTTATAATGCTTGGGTCCATTCTAAAAAAAAAAAAAGAAAGAACAAGTAGATCAGGCCTAACAATTTGTATAGCTGTATACATACACCATGGTCTTTAAACATGTTTATATATACATATTTTGCGCATTATCTCGAGCAGTCATTATTTTGTCGCATTTACACCAAATTAAGACAAATTATTTATTTTTCATTTTGTTAGCTACAAAAATCTAAAAGAAAAAGTTTGTTTTTTCTATAATTTAGCTATTGCAATTTTAAGGATAAAATAAAGCAAAAGCTTAAAGTTTCAAATATTTTAATAATATAAATGAGCTACAATTGTTTCGCCTTGCGGCATCATCGGGCAACTGATAATTTACAGGTATAGACAACTATTTAAACATAAGTAACAGGAAACTGAAATACAATAGAGAAATTGGGAAAGGTAGGGGGATGACCTGGCAGGTAGATAAAGGTTATATTGATCAAAATCAACTTGGTAACAATAAACAAATTTGTTGCTTTCATTTATAAATACTCTTGCAAACTTAAAACAATTAAAAAAACTACTGATAATAACATAGTCCAAGTTAACAAGCAACTAAAATAGAGTTAGTTGAGCTGTACGAATGAGACAAAGCCCCGCTCCAGCCTTGGAGTGTACTTAGGAGTCAACAACATCCGTCTTATCCGGAAATACTCTGGACATAAGCAAGTAACCTATTCTAAAGTGCTACACTAAAGGTTACTTTCAGTGCTTGAAAAACTGAAGCCAGCCATAGGTTAAAAAAACTCATATTTAATTAAGTGGTTTTTGTGGTAGGCTAAACCACATTTTGAAAACTATGTGCTCTCGAGTACGCTCCGTACACAAGTACAATGTAATGTACACACAGTATTTGGGTGACGGAGATTCGAAGGCTTATCAGGCAGTTTGTGTGGCCCAGCCTTATGGCCAGGATGTGTCTATAAGAAACTAAAGTGTATAGGCCACATCCAGAAGCGTATGGGAACACGACTTTTCAAACTAAAAAAAGATGAAAGGATTAAAAAACTTCAAATCTTTTCCGGATTAGCTATTAGGAGGAATACCAATAGTGTGAAAGACATGCAGCAAGCAATATGGGCTATATATTTCCATATCCAGTCCACAAATAAAAAACCGACGCATCAACTTTGCCCCAAGGACGCCAATATCTGGTGTAACTATATTCCATAAAGCGGAAATGGAAAACTCTGAATATGACCATAAAAATCACTTCCACATACCTGAGGTTATTATGTTAGCAATCAAGCATATTTTGAAATCGTTGGCTGATCCTCTTCTTTAAGAAAAATGTTTGAAGGGAAAGACCCAAAATCCTAACGAGTCATTGAACAATGTGATTTGAGCTCATGTACCAAAACGAACTTTTGTGACGCTTCCTGCCTTAGAGCTTGGAGTAGGCTATATGAAGTTGTTTCTTCCTTCAATGAAGGATATATTTCTAAGGTAAAAGTTCTGGAAGAAATGGGTTTGGAGGCTGGAAGAAACATCGTGCTGGCAATGAAGCGGCTCGACAAAGAACGCATGAGGTACGGAGAAAGAGCGGCTCTGGACCTCCAGAAAAAGATCAGACAGTCAAGAAATGTACAAAAAAGAAAACTGGAAGACCTTTATGAAGCAGAAGAAGTCCCTGAGAATCCAGCTTACAGTGCAGGGGGATATTAATTTGTTAGTAATAAAATTTCTTTTGTTTCCGTGGTTTTTCTTTGTTTTCCGAAAAACGTTTTCAAACACTAAATGACACATAACTCAATAACTATTAGAGATAGAGCTTTTAAATTTTAAACACAGATAGATTGGATGTATATCTAGTTCCTTACACAAGCTTTTTAAAAAATATTAATTTTTAACAAAAATAGAGTATGTTAAATATGAAATATAGGAGAAAAAAATTGTAAACTTTTTAATTTTTTGGTAATTTTGAAAAAGATGTGTAAGAAACTAGATAATTGAATTATCTTTAAAATAAATAAAAAATTATGGTTCTATCTTTAACCGTTCTTGAGATATGTGTCATTTAGTTAACATTGTCGGTATATGGGATTTCGAGTTACAATTATATCATATGTAATTTTTTTTACTCATAGGTCAGGTGGCTATATGGCCTTACTTCATCTTCAAAGGTAAAAATAATAATACAAATACAAACATATTGTTAACCTTACATCACTTACTTGACCTTAACCTAGAAAAGTTCAAATGAAAAACCTAGTTTTTTTTCATGAAAAACTTTGCTCACAAAAAAAAAAATTCTTATGAAAACAGGTATATAGTACTTAAATAAGGAATAAAAATAAATATCTAAATTGGGGCACTATAGTAAATAATTACAGAAAAGCCATCCTAATACTTTTGAACCATAATTTTGTTACATGCTGATTGATTCATTAATGTGGGTCATAAACAAATGGACCAAATTTTGATCCTTTTAAATTGTGGTATTTCACATTCCATAGTTCAAATTTAATATTATTAATATTCGTCATATATCGGTAGAAAACCTTCTGATATCACCCAATAGATTTAGATTGTCATAACCTTGTAAAATTCTAGTCAACTACAACCAAAACCAATTTAAAAGTCATCTATCTGTAATCTATTGTAGTCTTGTTTATGTTAGCAATGAAGTTATTGTTTCCCTTTTTTGTAATTTTATAATTGTGACTGATGACTTGTTTTGTTATTTTGTGTATAATCTTCTTACTGACTTGTCTATATTAGTTGTCAAAAAGACGGTAAATAAAGAAGAATAATAATAAAGTACAGTTCTGTATTAATTTTTACGTTATCAAATAAAAAGGCAACGGACAATCTAAAATAACTTCCAATCTCTCTATATATAAGAGATTGTATATATATTGCAATTCAAACTTACTTTAATAACTCCAACTCCAAATTGCTATTTCTTGAATACTGTTCCCACCTCCCAGCACAACTACCTGCCTATGGTGAGTGAAGTGCCTGACTGCCTGTAGTCTGTAGTCGTGTAGTCTGTACTCTCTACTCTGTACTCTATAGTGCCTGTACTCTGTACTGCCCTTGCCTTGTGGTAAATAAAAAATAAAAACCTATCTAATCTATGGTCAAACACGTTAAACTATTGATAATTTTTACCAATTGCTTATTCACTGAACGTGGTTTTCATCTACATCTGAACCTTCACCGAGAACGTAGATAGAAATATACATACTACTAAGTTCTGAAATTAAGTCATTTTATTTTTACGATATTCTGTAAACTTTTAGAATAATAACAAAAGTTCGCTATCTCTAAATAATATTTTCTGCATTTTAATAGAAAAATTTAATGCTCACGTATAAAATTAGTTGTTGAATTAAAATGTAGATTTGTTCCATAAAACCAGGGCAGAGATATAAATACAGAAATTTTTATATTTTATATTGTATTATCTACAAATAATTCTTCTTTATCACGTAGTATTTAGTACACAGTATTTACTAAATAGTATAGATTTATATACTATATAAATCGTTTAATCAATATGACAACAGGTAACTATATATTTTGTGTTTATGAAAAAGTAACATTACTCTGCACAAAGAGATTGTATAAAACTAGTCCATTTCCTATTCATTAATAACCCCACCCTATTATTTAATTTAAATACTAATCCAACTACTTTTTTTATATGTTTGACCAATTCTTGAATAAAAATATAAAATCTACTTGTTTTGATCTTAAATACATTATATTATAATAAATAAAACATTATAAATTATGATAAGAAAACTGTGAGGACCTAAGGACCCTAAAATTATCGAACTTTAATCTCTTTGTTAAATGGAGGATGAACATGTCATGGCGGTGATTCAGGCTTATGTGCGGAAGACAAAGAATGTTATTTTTAACGTTTATTTAGTCTATAAAATTGTTTCAGTATATAAAAAATATACACTACGAATCTATGGAATAGTATAACAATAAAGTTTTGTAAATATTTTGCCTTTAAAGGTAAATATACGTAATTATTTCTCTTGATAATTGCTATACCTATTCACATTTTTATCTTGTTTTCTGAGAAAATGATGATTTAAGTTAGTCTTATTTAATCAGTCTGTTAATTATTCACCTATTTTGTGTTTGTGATAGTTCAGTTTGAAGCTACATATACATTGATTAGTAGTGTTTTAAGAAATACACTTATGTGATCCTACATTGGTTAAGGGAAGTGCGGTTTTATTTATTTTTTAAATTGATTATACTAATTCAGCCTACCCCAAGTCGTAAGTTTTAAGAAGTCTATTTTTGAGTCAACAAATTTGTTAATTCTAAACGTAAGTATCTGTTGTACCTCGTCCTTGGATTTTTCTATAAAAAATTATGAAAAAGTAATTTACCTTGCAATCAAAGGATCAGATCACATTATTTGTCTGAAGAAACGTTTAAAATCCCAAAATGCATCTTAACTGTTAAATAACACATAAAAAACAAGGGAATACAGCTGTTGTTAGGTTAAGGTCTAATAATGAAAACCTATGTTAATATGTATGATTATGTTAGTTAGTAAATATGTATTGTAGCATAGGCCTACTTGTTGAATATTTGCTTCCATTTTGTGAAATTGTTAAATACGTACCTTATGTACAATTTACATCCTACTGATTACACCATTTGTCCCAACACCATTTTCAATGCACCAAATACATTATTTATATAAGAAAGTAACAATTTAAGGTAAATATTAGTTGTACCTCGTCCTTCGATTTTTCTACAAAAAAATTATAAAAACAAAGTATTTACTTTGTATTCAAAGGATGAGATCATATTATGTGTCGCAATAAACATTTCAAATCCCAAAATGCATTTCTTCACTGTTAAATAACACATAGAAAACAAGGGGATACACAGCTGTTAGGTTTAAGTCTAATAATGAAAGCCAATATTAATATGTATGACTATGTTAGTGAAGTTAGTATATGTGTAATGACTACCTTATTTTAAAATATTTAGATCATTTTAAATTTCAGCTGACGACCTAATAAAATAAAGACATAAATTATATAGACGAGGTCGTCAGATGGCTATATATATATACACACACACACACCCACCTGACGACCTAATAAAGGTGTAAATTATATAGGCGAGGCCAATTCAGGTGGCTATATATACAGGGTGCGGCAAAAAACCCGATCTAATTTAACTTATGAATAACTCAAAGATTGACAGTGATACAATATGTTTTATTGGTTATTACAGAGTGTTATTGATTGCCATTAACGAAAACTTACATATGAGCAGCAAAATTCAACAGTTTAAGTTTTGAAGATCACATCCTTCAAATGGTATCCCTCTTTGATTAAGCACTCTTCCAGTCTCGCACCAAAACTGTCGAACACCATACTTAACATTTCAGGAGTCAGGTTGGCGATCTCTTGAGTTATGGCCTCCTTTAGTTCGCCCAATGTGCGGGACTTGTTTATGTATACTCGTGGGTCATTCCATGTCAAATCAACCAATGCCTTGGACCTTGACCCCTTGGATTTCTATGATTTTTTGTTTATCAATAGTACCCTTTAAGAACATTAAAAATCCAAAATATTAAATTTTTAAGTCAAATATTTTTTGAGTTATAAAGGGTCAAAAAGTCGAAAAACTCCGAATTTACACCCCGTTTTAATAATTTCAAAAATTATTATCTCAGTTACTAATTAACCTACATAGCTCAGAGTTGTGTCATTTTATTCAGATTTTAAAGGCCTTTAATTTGATATAGGCTACAACATGCCAATATTAGACCTACTTTATCTTTTTCAAAAACTTTCAAAAAATGTTTTTTGAAAAATTTCAAAAAGGCCCCCTTGAATTTTTTTGAAAAAAATATATGTTGTTTAGTCACTATTCAGTTAACTGTGTGCCAAATTTCATGTTGGGACAGTAATGGGATCTTGATTTAAAAAATTACTAATAAAACAATGTTGGCAATTTTCTATGCTGGGTAAAAAAGAAATATGTTAGTTAAATAAAGCCTAATCAAAATTTTGCTATGCCCCGTAAAAAACAACTCTAATGTTCAGAAAATGATTTTTTTAGTTAAGATTGTAAATTGTATGTTATGTAATAATATATTATTATAATCTATACTATTATAAATAAGTTTAAACTCTTATCAATACAAAATTAATGTAGGCTAATCTGTGTGTATATAAAGTAAAAATTCTGAAAATATCACAATTCAATGTAGTCAATTATGTTAATATAAGCTCAATAGGTTAAATGGTTTTAATCCACTGAGTGCATAGAAAGAAAGAGCATAAAACCATTTCCCTCCAGATCCCCAGTTTATCAGTGAACAAGTCACAACATGAGCTCCCCCTTCCCCCAACCACCAGACACAGTTCCAGCCTCAGTCTGTCTTCATGTTACAGTTGGTCAGTAGTTGGACCTTGTGTTCTCTTGTGTAGTGAGTATTTTATTTAATCAGTGTTCATAAAATAAGTTTATAATTTTTGTATACTTAAACAGTAGCAGCATGGCATCATATTTCTCATGAAGTGAATTTAACTTTTTTTAAAGTGTAGGCCTACACAATTTTGTGGAAATTTAAATCAAAGAATATTGACAGAAGAAGTTGTTTTAAATTAACAGAAGTTATCAGGTTTAGTTCAACATGTTTAAATAAACCTTTGCGGATTTATGTAATAATAATGGAAACTAAAGGGAAGAAAGAGGATTGGACTTTGTTTAAATTAAAATGTTGTAACCCATTCAATGAAGAAAACCATCCAAAAAATGTAAAAAATTTAAGAAATGTATCTGAATGGATGTGTTCATTAGGACTAGGTATTGAGAATGGTATGAAAATATGTGACAAATGCAGGAAAAAACTTAGCAGTGAAAAGACAATCCAAGAAACAGGTGGTAATGAAAATAATCCGAGTACAAGCTCACAAGATGATACTGTGTTTATTGATCCAGGATCAGCTGTCGATTATTTAAATAAATCCCTAGAATTAATTGGTGAATCACCAATTAAAAAGAAGAAACTTGGTGTACCCAGTTATGGAATGAAGAAATTAGAAAAAGTCAAGTTAAGTTTAGAAAAACAACTGATACCTGATAAAAGTACATGTTCTGATGATGACATAAACAAGGATAAAAAGGAAACAGATTCAGAAATAATAGAACAGTTGAAGGTGAAGTTTTCTCAAACAAAGAAGGGTAGTGAGAAAGTAACAATTTTAACAGTTTTACCTCACAGCTGGAGTTGCAAACGAATTGAAGATGAATTTGGAGTCAGCAACTATATGGCTCGAACAGTAAAAAAATTAGTAGCTGAGAAAGGCATTCTCTCAACACCTAATCCGAAACCGATGGTTGATTACATCACACCTACTGACCTTGAAGAAATTGTGTCTGGATTTGTAACAGTAGAATATGATAATGCTTGGTGGCTTGCCTGCATTTTGGAAAGAAACGAACTTGACTTCAAAATAAGTTTTCTGCATCCCAAAGGACCGGCTAATTCATATTCTTACCCTAAGCCAAGTGATATTTTAAATGTTCCAGGCAGAACATTTTTACAGAAAGTACAACCAAACACAGCAACTGGCAGAGTATACACTTTAAGTAAGGAAGAGTCAAGCCTCTCAACACTTGCTTTGGAAAGATACATAAAAACCAAAACAAAGTAAGAATAGTTAACTGAATCAGAGGTTCAAGAAACAAACTCGGTCAAAATCAAATATTACATGTGTATAGCAAACAATATGATAACAATTAAGTGTTCAAACTGTGTTATTTTAAAGATTGAGTGTTTTTATTTCACAACGAAACATGATAAAGTTTACAACGAACCAAAAGTGCAATGAATTGTGTAGTAAACCACTGATTTTTAAGTAGCCTAATAAAAGAAGTTGCCTAATCTTATTTGTTTTATAGACTGAATTACATCTACAATAATTAATTAACAGCCTTATGTTATATATTTAGCAAGAAATCAACCCATAAATACCAGGTAATTTAATGATATTAATATTGCTGTTTTATACTTTGTGTGGTTACTATTAGTGAGCATTTTTTTAACTTGCATGAACAAATTTAATTTTTTAAACAGGATCCCATCAATGTCCCAACATGAAATTTGGAACACAGTTAACTGAATAGTGACTAAACAACATATATTTTTTTCAAAAAAATTCAAGGGGGCCTTTTTGAAATTTTTCAAAAAACATTTTTTGAAAGTTTTTGAAAAAGATAAAGTAGGTCTAATATTGGCATGTTGTATATCAAATTAAAGGCCTTTAAAATCTGAATAAAATGACACAACTCTGAGCTTTGTAGGTTAATTAGTAACTGAGATAATAATTTTTGAAATTATTAAAACGGGGTGTAAATCCGGAGTTTTTTGACTTTTTGACCCCTTTTAACTCAAAAAATATTTGACTTAAAAATTTAATATTTTGGATTTTTAATGTTCTTAAGGGGTACAATCATTATACCAAAAATTAAAAAAATCTGAAACATCGAGGTCCAAAAAAAATTTTTTATTGGTTGATTTGACACGGAATGACCCTCGTGACTTTAAGAAGCCCCACAGAAAAAAATCACAGACGCTTAGATCCGGTGAGCGTGCTGGGCACGCAATATCCCCGAAACGTGAGATTACTCGGCCACGAAACTTACGTTGCAAAAATCCCATCACAGCATTGGCTGTGTGTGCCCCATCCTGTTGGAACCACATTCTTCTCAGGACTATGCGTTTTCTACGAAGTTCAGGCATGAGGAAGTTTTGTAACATAAACAGATAGCGTACCGTAACAGTTCGACCCCCCTTTTTGAAGAAATATGGCCCGATCACACAAGTTTTTGTGACACCACATCACACAGTGACTTTGGGGCTATGTAGAGGACGTTTATGAAACTATTCGGGATTTGTAAATGACCAATAGCGAAAGTTGTGTTTGTTAACGAATCCGTCCAGATGAAAATGGGCCTCGTCACTAAACATTAAAATTACTTCATCAGCATTTAAATCAATCATTTCTTCAGCAAATGTTTGTCGCTTTGCATGGTCAGTGGGCTTTAATTGCTGCACAATAGCCAATTTGTATGGATGAAAATTTACATCGAACTGCAAAATTCGTCTAACCGAGCGGTTAGACATGTTCAAAGCAGCAGCTTGTTTACGGGCGGGCCTACGAGGACTGTTTTCCACAGTAGCACGAACTCTATCGATGTTTTCTGGCATCCAAGCTGACCTTGGATGGCCTGTCGGCTTCTTTTTCAACGCAGAACCCGTTGTTCTAAAGTTAGTAACCCACCGCATAATTGTGCTACGCGACCTAATTGAAAGAACGCACGGAACTGCCGCTGAGTAGCAATGATTGAATTGCCACTTTTAAAATACGCCTCGATAGCAAACGCGCGTTGCTCAGGCAACCACTGCTCCATGACTACTGACAATGGCGTCGTGTAGGCTTTCCAACAAGCCTACCCCCACCAACCTCAGACGTCCTGCTTCTGAACGGTGTGCCGCAGAAAATAGATCTTTTTTGCCATACCCTGTATATTGTAACAAATTCCTGACCCAAAATAGACACTAAGATGCAGTGTTGAATTAGTTGTTTAATATGTTTTGTTTATTTACATATTGTTGTTCGTATTCATTTACTTAGCAAACATAACCAAAAAATTATTATTAACACTTTAGATTTAGGCTATTAAATGTACACTAGGAATAAGGAACTCATACAACCAAAATACACTCAACAATAATAGTAATAGTGAATAAATTAATTTAGAAGAAGTAAAAAAATTTGTAAACTTCTCATAATAATTACCAAGTCTAGGCCATATTAGATTTAACAACGTAATACACGCTCGATTTACAGACACACGTGCACACATATCTATACGCGTTCAATTATTGGAAGTTCATAAACAGATATTAAAAATAAGTACTTAAATACTGTTGAATAAATAAAGATAAAATTGTAATAAATAGAATTATTTGAATAGCCTAGTTGTTTTGGTAATTGTAGGCAGATAAATTTGTAAATAGAACAGCGAGCGAAAGCACCCATCTTTGTTAGTTGCACGGTTAGCCAATTACAGTAGAACTAAGTAAGGTGAAAACAGATATTTGAAAGTCAATCAAATCACGTTGGCGCTAATTCAAAGCTAGGCGTATATGAATAATATAAACAGTTTAAAAAATATGTTAAGTAAAATTAAGATTGTTTTAAAATAATTACGAAATTACAATAAATGTTTAAATTGAGATAAATAAATTAAGGGGACATAAATTTTGGGAGTTTTAAAGTATAATAATCTCATAAATAAATTAAAATATACAAAACAAAAAAGTAGTGTTTTTAAAAATAATTTGGCAACCAACGTGTAGACTCGATTGATATTTGGCACAATGTAAACTCGATTTAACGTTAATATTAAATAAAATATTTCAATATACTTGCATCATATGAGAGTAAACAATATAAATAAGATTTCAGGTTATTTAAGATTTAAATAAACTGAAATTTAGGATGTAAAATTAAATAAGTTAGAAATTAAAAATGAGGATTATGAGTTAAGAAATAATCCATAGAGGACACAAAAGGGGGAAGAGTTGAGAAAGGAAAATAAAGGTAGGCCTAAGCAAGGAAAGGTGAAATAGTAAACATGGCAGAAGGTGAGAGTAGTAGCTTAAACCCAGATTTACAAGAAAATGATAGAGAAGATTTAAGAATATTAGAAGATCAAATATTAGGAGATATTTGTAGAAACTTTTCAGGATGATGATGTATCATTAGTAATAAATAATCCAGAGAAGGATATAGGCCAAAATTTACCCATTCCAGAAGAAGATTATGAAAATAGAGGAATTGATGATGGTCAAATAAGGAAGAGAATAGGAAAACAAAGAAACGGCCAGGAGTTGGAAGGATATAGAATTGTAGATATGCCGATAATGGTACATTTAATAAACCAACATTTGGAAAAGAGTATGAGGAATATGTTTGGAGAAGTAAATTTAAAATTATCAAAAATAGATAGTTTGGAAGAAAACATGAAAGCGTTAAGAGAGGATATAAAATTAGCTAATATAAATTTGTAAGAGAATTTAGGAAATAGGATTATGGGGATTAATAAAACTTTAGAAATATATTTAAAAGAAGTTATGTATAAAAATAAGGAAGAAACAAATCGTAGATTTTTGGAATTTAAGAAGAAAATTGAACAAGGGCAGAGTTCAGAAGAGAGTATATGCAAATAGAAAAGAATTTTTGTGAATTGGTTCAGGAGGTAAAGGAGGATTTTAAAATATTAGAAGAAAAATTAACGGAACAAAATGAAAGTACAAATGAGGAGATAATGATAATGATAACAAGAGAATTATAAATTTGTGTAGCCCCTAATTTAATTGTGAGATTCATTTTATATTTACTGATTTAATAGTAATTGCTAAATTGTTTTTCAAGGTGATAAGTTTATTTGTTGGTGTATTTTATTTTATATTTTCACAAATTCTAGTTCAATGTTGTAAAATTTGATAAAATGTACTTACTTGTTAGTTTAGTATATATTAGTTTATTATGCTAGGTATTCCATAAGGATGCCAAGAGCATTGATTCTTCCAGATCTGGGTCAGTTACCTGATGGAAGATGTGCCTCTTTGTGACTGCCCAGGAGGGTGTGCTACTTAGCTTTAGGTTTATGGTTATTTTAGTATATTAGTTTATTGTGCCTGATAGTCCATAAGATTGCCAAGAGCATTGATTCTTCCAGATCTGGGTCAGTTACCTGATGGAAGATGTGCCTCTTTGTGACTGCCCAGGAGGGTGTGCTACTTAGCTTTAGGTTTATGGTTATTTTAGTATATTAGTTTATTGTGCCTGATAGTCCATAAGATTGCCAAGAGCATTGATGCTTCCAAGTCTGGGTCAGTTACCTGATGGAAGATGTGCCTCTTTGTGACTGCCCAGGAGGGTGTGCTACTTAGCTTTAGGTTTATGGTTGGTTAGTTTAGGTGTAATCCTGTGAGGATAATGACTATATCATTGAAATGTGAATAAGGATAATATAATAAACCTACTAGATATATTACAGTCTTAGTTAGGTTTCTTGTTTTTGTGGTTTTGGGAATCCTTGTTTTCTTTATTAAGATATTGTTGACACAATTATCACAAGCCATAACTACGCCTACACAAATTCTTTACTAGGAAGAAGCAATGCAGACCGTAGAAATTTGGTTAATCAAAAAAATGTGCAATATAGTATATATCTTGTCATTGAGTTATGTTGCGATGTTAACTCCGTATAAAACTTAAAAGTTCATTGAGAACTACATCTACTTCAACTAATGCTGATAATCTTTAATGTGAAGATAAAGTTAAGTTGATAACAGCAACAAAAGGTGCAGGCTTAGGCTACAATATAATTAGAGGTATTGATAAATCTCAATTTATTATTATTAGACTCATATATTTCTTATAAACAAAATCATCATTTCCTGTGTTGAAACTTTACTTAAAATATAGCCTATTGCAGAAGTGTGTTGTCTCTTCTTAAATTAAGTTCACTAACCAACTTATTATTATGTGAAATAATTACTATGCTATTATGTATTCATGTTCCTTCCAGATAATTTTATTACCACTTAATTTTAAGCCTATAATTATAATTGAATTGATAATTTAAGCCTAAATTATTTATTTTTAAATTCGAAGTTAAATACCGATATACAATTCTGTTAGGCTATATTTTGTAGAATAAATTTTAAACAGAGGCACCAAATTAAATAATGTATGGTGTGCTCTAGATAATTATTGAAAGACGCTAAAGAGCTAGTCCCGATTAAGCCATTGATGTAGGACTAGGAAACTTGAGATTAGAAAAACTAAATCCATTATTTTTAAATTTCATGGAAACTAATTTTAGTTAATTCCCACAGAATAATATATTAGTTTATCTGGACAAAATTTTATCTCGACCAGTTTAATTGAGTTTTTGTTTTTGTTGCAGGTTGTAATTTCTGTGATTAAAAATTAATATTAATAACAGAAGAATGTCGGACGATGAGGATAAGCCTCCTGCACCACCCGTTAGATTAACAAGCAATAGGTAAGAATTGAATAATATCAATCACTTAACCTCATAAGTTAAGGTACTTATTTTATACGATTATTGACCTGGACACTAAAAGTGAATTAATTGTTAGGTATAATTGTTTACTTTATGATATAATATACTCTTGCTTAGATTTGAGAAATAAAGTGAGGTCCTGTTATAACTGAATCATTAGAGATTTCCTCTAAATGTCGTGAACCAATTTTATTAAAGGTAGCCTACTTTGCAACTAGATTGAACGAATAAGGTATGTAGAAGGTTTTTTATTTTATTTTACATTTGAAATGCTTGGATTTGAAACAAAGTGCATATTCCAAACTATCAATATATATAATGATATGAAAAATTAAGTTTTAATGACTTTTTACAAATTTATCACTGAGTTTTTACAAAAAAAAAAAAAATTCTCTTTACTTTTTTTTTAGTATTTTCATTTATATTAAAGCTTTTTGACTTTTATAAGGTTACAAAAGTGTCAAATAAATTATTATTTGTATAACAGTTCCTTTTTTATTCTCTCACATTTCACTAAAATTGAACGAAATTGGTACAGTCAATTTTGAAAAAATTAAGTGTTTTATAGCTTGTGTGGAATAGCTGTGGTATTATTTACTTTTATTTCTTGATCTGTGAATATGGTGTGGCAGCAGCAACATTTAGTGTATGAAATGTCCAAGGATCGAAGTCTATGCTCACAGAAACATTAGCTTTTCTGTATGATTTGGAAAAGATCAGAAACACGTTAATATTACAAAACAGAGTGTAACAGGATAATGTGTGTAGCTTTAAAATCAATTTTTAAAACGGTTGAATTTTTGGCCACCTTCTTAGATCCTCCATCTTAATCTACAGTAACTTGAAATTTGTTACAAAGTAGAAAATTTTATGAGAAAAAGATGGGTGAAACTTGTTTTTTGATGACTCATTTTTCCCCTTTTTTTTACTTTCTCACATATAAATATTTAGTTCTGATAGGTCAACAAATTTACTAAGTTTTTTGTGGTTAATGTCCATATTGAGGTCTTCTGTATATAAAAATTGGATTACTCTACCAATTGAAATGCTGGACAACATTGATTTTAGTTTAAAAAATTATAGTTGGAAAATCATTATAACATTTAAAATTCATTTTGCCTCACCTAGGCTCAACCAGTTATCTCTTCAAATAAAAAAAAATGTTAAAGTTCATTGTATTATTTAAAAATATATATCTCAAGAAGGGGCACACGTACTGGCTTATTAGTTCTTATTGTACACATTTATAGAAACAATTGAATTTAAATAATTTACTATATATTCAGTTAAAAGGAAGTTTACTATAAGTTGTAAGAGAAGTTGATTGAATATTCAAATTTTATTCTGATATTTTATACAAAATTATACTTCAACTTCAAGCTATAGGTTAGATTTATTAACAGAAAGGAATAAATTCAAAACATGTAAAATTAAAGAAATATAGGTTTGAAGGTATAGTTCAATAAGTCTTTGCTATTAAGTTGAAACTTGCATGAAATAAATTATTTGACCTTAACAAATCTATAAAATACCATATTACACATTTACAATCGGTCATTGTTCATCAATTATGATGTAGAATAGAGTTCAAGTCTATCACCAAAAACAAGAAAAACTATTAAAAAAAAAAAAATCATCACACTCTCTAGGACGGTTTGTAAGATATGTAGTCGTAACTGTTCATTTGACTATCACAGAACAATCTTTACATAAACACAAGTTTCTCAAGGCTAGGGGCAGCAACAATAAACATAAATTGAATTAAAATCTTGGGACTAAGTTCAACAACAAAAAAAGGGGGGGAAGAGAAAAAAAAGAAATACAAAGTAATAGTTCAAAGGTAAAAGAATGTGAATCTGCAATGGTATGAGAAGATATTGTTCATAGCTCAAATAATTCATTGTCTTTAACAATTCAGAAAATTACAAAATAGAATCATGTTCTCTTAGACTTAGTGTCTTTATGTAAATGAGGGTCTTTGGATTTATATACTTGGGTTTTAAAAGGGCTAGCTAAAACTATTTCGATCTCACCAATTCGCTGGAATGTATTTCAAAATATCTTCATTAATACGTAGTCTCCTGCGATAACAGATAACTTTAAGACATACCCCACTATTAAACTTATACTTTGTCACTCTCGACTATTGGATTTGATTGATTCTTCTTGATATAAAGACTCAGCTTCTGGGAAGCGTCCTTCTCCTTTTTGGCGTCCCAACAACAATTCTTTTCTTCCAGTTCACTGCACTCCAGAAACGTTCTAATTTTGCCGCCTTCTGTATCTTTGTTAATGGGAGCTTATTTTATCAAAATTAGATAATATCTCTTCTTTTTTCAAAAAAAAAAATATAATTTAGAAATTGAAAGAAATAATTTAGAAATAAATTTTAATGTGATAGATGTCTTACATTAATATTATTACTGGGTTAAACTAACTTCTTACATAGGAATTAATTATTATATAATTTTCATATTTAAATTATATATATAAGAAATTTTATTTGAATGGGCATTGGAAAGTGTAACGAGGTTTCATCGACCAATCGGAGTTACGGTTTCCCTTTGTGGGCATGTCTCCCAATGTCATTATCTTGGTAGCGGCCATTTTTTCATGACATTACTTTCTTTTGATTTTGTATTCTAATAAATTCTTCTGATGCCTAAAGTTTCATTTTTTTCATTAATACCGTTTGTTCCCTCAGGTAAGGTTCTGTTCCTTTGTAATTTGTTTTGTTTTGGCAGCTTCCTTCTGTCAAAAAACATGTTAAAGTTTTCACCTACACTTTTGCATTTCAATGTTGAAAATAAATCGAAAATTATGAAATGTTGCACTACCAATATGGATTATTTTGATCCTTATGGCTAAATTTTAGCATAATATATAAAAACTTCTTTTTTTTTATATTCAGAGTTTTGTGTTTTGGTCTTATGCAGCACTACTTCTAAATTTCGAGTTATGGAAAGGAAAAAAAATGTTTAAACTGTTTTAAGCTATGGCCAAAATATGTCACCAAAACCTAAATCACTCCATTCGCTTGTTCTTTAGACTTCAAAAAAGAATTTTTGTGTAAAACAAACTTTATCTTGTATATATACCTTATATATATATATATATATATATATATATATATATATATATCCCTAACCTTTAAAGCATACCGTACTTAAAATAGTGAACATGCTTTTTTTGGTATGTGATAAAACTATCTTGCATTCTTTAATGTCATGTTCGAATGTTACAAGGCTAAATGTTACATATTTAGTGACTGATGTAAGGCTTCCAGTTAGAATGTCATAATGTACACCTACTTTTACTGTATTTATACTAATATGGTTTATGTATATCTTAAATTTCAACATATAGCCTATGTTTACCCTTATAGTTATCTAATTGAATGTCAACTAATCCTGAGATATCAACTATTTTTGGCTCTTTTATCCACAATAAATAAACATTACAGAAACTCTAACTCACCCAACCCTAAAACCATTTGTCACCAAAAATGTCAGTTCATTTTCACTACAACTAATTAATTTCAACATTATAGCCTACCTTTACCCTTATAGTTATCTGATTGAATGTCAACTAATCCTGAGATTTCAACTGTTTGGTTCTTTCATTCATCAGATCCACAATAAATAAACATTACAGAAACTCTAACTCACACCCCTACCCTAAAACTATTTGTCACCAAAAATGTCAGTTCATTGGTTTTATCTCAGAGTAAACAATTTTATGTAACATTTTTCTGGATAATGATGGGGAAATGAGCCCAAAACAGCTGTAATCCTGTGATGTGAATTAACCAATCCGTCATGTAGTTATATTAATATTTATTATATTCTAACAGTTCTGTTCTGGCAGAAGCTGAAATAGGTTATGTTCAATAAGGTTCTTCTTTTGGTGAAAACATATGTCACTATATTTTTACATTATAAAGAAATTCAATCCCTACCAAAAAAAATTTTTTTTGGAAACAACTCAAAATTTGTAAATATAAAACTCCATCGTGAAATATCTCAATTTAATGCTCTTGTTTAATAGAAAAAAACTGTGCAAACTAGAAGTCACTATTTTACTCCAATTCTAAATGACAACTGGTCACATATTCTCATTTGGTTTTATTCTTTGCAATTTTGGCTTTGAAAAAAAATTTATTTTTAGTTAAAATTTAAATTTTAGGGTAATACAACTTCCTGGTCAAACTTGAATACAGTAAAGTTTTATCTATTGTTATTTAGTCTTCTAATTAATTTCCTTGTAATTTTAAAGTAAATTGGAATTTTGTGAATATTTGAGCAGATGCCGTTCTTGATTGTAATAAGGAAACACATAGGTTTTGACTTTGTTCAGTTATTTTCTATTAAAACAAGATCTTTAAATTGATGTATTACTCGATGGGATATTTGAACATTTTAAGTTACCTTAATCCAAAAAACCCCATGTTGAGATGGAATTGAAATTACTTTATAATAACACCCCCCCCCCCAAGATCTTTCTACTTTTAAGTTTTAAAAGTTAGTTGTGGGACATTTTTGATGCCTAATATATATAGTATTTACTTAACTGTCCCAAGACATTTTTGATTCTTAATATATATTATACTTAACTGTCCCAGGACATTTTTGATGGCTAATATATATTATATTCACTTGACAGTCTCAGGACATTTTTGATGGCTAATAT
This sequence comes from Aphrophora alni, assembly GCA_963513935.1. Classification (NCBI taxonomy): domain Eukaryota; kingdom Metazoa; phylum Arthropoda; class Insecta; order Hemiptera; family Aphrophoridae; genus Aphrophora; species Aphrophora alni. The sequence continues at coordinate 110,464,355 of OY740773.1, forward strand.
ATATTATATTCACTTAATTGTCCCAGGAAATTTTTTACACCTGATATATATTATATTTACTTAACTGTCCCAGGACATTTTTGATGGCTAATTTAATTATATTTATTTAACTGTCCCAGGACATTTTTGATGGCTAATATATATTATATTCACTTAACTGTCCCAGGAAATTTTTTACGCCTGATATATATTATATTTACTTAACTGTCCCAGGACATTTTTGATGGCTAATTTAATTATATTTATTTAACTGTCCCAGGACTATTTTGATGACTAATATATATTATATTCACTTAACTGTCCCAGGAAATTTTTTACGCCTGATATATATTATATTTTACTTCGCTGTCCCAGGACATTTATGATGCCTTATATATTAAATTTATTTAACTGTCCCAGGACATTTTTTGATGCCCAATATATTTTATATTTATGTAACTGTCCCAGGAAATTTTTGATTCCTGGTTTATATTATATTTACTTATAACTGTCCCACGACATTTTTGATGCCTAATATATATTATATTTACTTAATTGTCCCGGTACATTTTTGATGTCTAATATATATATATATATAAATTTGCTAACTGTCATGGGACATTTTTTATGCATCAAAATTGTCCTGGGACAGTTAAGTAACTTTTAGACCTTAAAAGGTAGAAAGTTCAAATTTTTGAAATATTGTTGGTGAAAAATACTATATTTTGGCATTATGAGGTAACTTCAATCCCATCTCAAATAGGGTATATAAAAAATTATATATCTTGTATAAATGAAGTGTAAATAATAATTTTCAATGTTATCACAGAAAATTATTATGAGAGAATCTAAATCTTATGTGAAAGAGTACATTTTAATTTATATTGCAAAACACCTTTTTCTTCAATATAAAAATTGTACACATTAAATTTATGATTATTTAAAAAGTTACTACCACATATGGGATGTAGAATACTAGAGGTATTGGATGATACAAAACAACATAATATTTGTGAAATTATAAATTGTATTTATTGCTTTTTTTTTAAATTGACTGAATATTGATAGTTGCAACAATACTTAGGACTCAGCACTTTTTATGAATAGCTCATCACTGAGGCCATTTAATGACTATAAAGAAATGCTAATGTTGAGGCTTGCTAATGTTATTCAAAGCATGAACTTCCTGTCTGTCTCTAATGTCCCTTGTTTTATGCTGATAATATAAAACCTCTATTCCTTGGTGTTAGTGCTGGGTGTGTTTGTCTATGTAAGCTTTAGTATTATTTTATGTGAAAGAACTTTAAATTTATTTTAAGGTTAAGTCATTTAGAAAGTGTATTGCTAAACATAAGGTTTAAAGTTTTATTTGTTAAGTTGTTATTTATAATTGTTAGATTAGTAAAGTATTTTTAATTTTCTATCTTTAACATTTCTTTCTTAGTTTCTATCCAAAAAAAAATAAAAATTGAATGTAGTTCTCCTTCATTTATAGTCATTTTATTATCTAGCTAACCAAATTTGAATTAAAAAAATTAATCTCAATGTCTAAAGTTTGTGGTAATTGAGTTAAATGCTCTGTTTGTTTAGGATGGTATGTACAGGTTCTGACTTACAATACTCCCCCCCCCTCTCATAACCATTATCCTTCTTTGATATTTATTTTAAGATAGGTTGAACATAGTACTTTATCAAAGTTAACTACTAGCCTATCTCGAAATATTTAAAACTAGGTAAGAAGCATTAGGAATAAAAATTGTCCCAAGGCAACAGACGTAAACCCCCTTCCTAGAGTTGCTTCATTTTTCCATTTTGTTTTTGTTTTTTATACGGTTGTCACCAAAAACCATTTCAAAAACCTCATGGGTTAAGTCATAAGGTCATCTTCTTTATAACAATAAATAAAATATTGATTCTCAGACCTTAAGCTTTCCAATACGACCATCCCCATCTTTGTAGGTTGAGTGGGCATGGAGGAGTTATTTAGTGAACATATTTAGGCTTTGCTGAATTATATATAAGATGCTGAAAAATCTATAAAGATTTTTTGTATCTTTCTTAATGACCAGCTATCAATTAATTTTATTTTGATATTTCTGAATTTTTGAATTTGTAGGTCATAAATTCTAAACAAAGAATTTTATATCTTTTTTAAATGATAGTTGACTACAAATTTTGTAGTAAATGAAATTTAAGCTATAATTTTGTAGTACAGTATGAATACATTGGTTGATAATTTATCTAAATTGTTTTGTGTTTTTTTTTTCTTTCCGTGATTCAAGAGCTAAGAACATATGACAGCCATAACCCATCTTGAAATGTTCTATTTTTAACATTAGATATTTTTTATGGTTGACTTGTCCAAAATATGTGCCTAATAATTCAGTATTATATCATGCAACATTGGGATTCCATCAAATCTCCTTTCAGGAAAGTTCTAGCTGTCTTGGTAAAAACAGTTATTCTCCGTGTTGTTTTTGTGGGCAACCTGTGAGTTCCATTTTAGTGTATTACTGGCAATGTCGTTATTTAACTTTCTAATGATATATCTTAGCAATCTCTATTTGATATCAATATCATAGTGTAGAACAAAATCCAGGTTCTATTTAATTATTTGGTCTACTGTCTGCAATTGTGTTCACTCACTGTTTTCAGCTTTTGATTTCTGTAGCTTTGAAGTAGAAGTACAATACAACATCAGTACAGTTTTACCTTTCACTGAGTTTTGGTTTTTTGTTTGCTTGTGAAAAGTAACACATGTTTAGACTACTAAATAACTCACAGCACTCGCTACAGAACAAGATCACAAACTGTTTGGTGTTTTTGTTTACGAGCTGGTTGTCCAAAACTAAAATGAAACGGCGAAGTGACAACGGACAAGCCTACTGCCAGAATTTCCAGCTAGTCTATTATATGGTTTCGCAAAGAGGAATTCTGTATACTTTAAAATCATGGAGTCTAATAAATGGCAATATTCTTTCATTTATACATAACTTCCATACAAACAGATAATTTATTAGATCATTTTCGTTTAGATAATGGTGTCCGTCTGAGTATGTGCTGAGTGTAACTATGTTTGCTGTGGCAATCAACAGTATCAACTCTAATGTGCATTGCTCTATCCGATGTTCTCTATTTTTTGGTTACTAGTAGTAGGCCAACTGCTAAAAGAACCCTTCAACTTGTTATACAAACTGTAATCTTGGTTATGATTTAAAATTCTGTGCTTCCAAAACGCAATATGTTGCTTTTAATCGCCATAAGACTGAACCATCAATCCTTATTATATGTTAAGAAACACAACTATATACTGATACTACTGTCAGATTCTTAGGCTTATTGTTTGATCTAAGAATTTCTTGTATTCCTCATTTATCTAATTTGAAAACTCACAAACACATGTTCCCAGTGATTCTTGGTGGAGAGCTGGTAGGACTTCTATGTTACGATTTTATCTTGCTCTTGTTCAGTCTCAGATTGACTATGGCTCTATAGTCTACTCATCCGCAGGACCATTAGCAAACAATAATTGAGGTGAACTATCTCTTTCTCGACGAAGATACCAACTACAAATATCATATATTAGTAGTCTGCGCTCCAAACCATAAAATCCATCTTATGACATTCTGTTTCATAATCCTTTGGCTGTTCAATATGAATATCGTCAAAATGGTTTTGGCATTAGAACTCTTAGAATCCTGGATAATTTGGGACTTGTACTTTCTCGAATGTACGAATATCTTCCTTGGCTTATTCAAATGCTGTTCAGATTCATAAAGTACAACACTCCTGATGTAGTGTTTTGTCAGTAGTTTAAGTATATAATTAATTAATTAATATACCTATCTAGTAAAATAGTTTTCACAAATAGTTAAAAAATGGACAATAAAGTCAGACGTATATGTATGGAATAGTACCCTCAGCTTCTAGTGTTTTACTGTCGAACTCAGAATTGTTACGATTATTAACTAGTTTAGTATTGTTAATTTTGTTTAAATTTAATGTTTTGTTTTTGGTTTTATTTGTTAATTTTACGTTGTGGAGTATTTCATGCTCCTTGTTTGTCTAGGGGATGGTGACCTATTTGGTTTTTCACCTTAAATCAAAACAAAAACCCACCCTTTGAGTGGCCTAAATTAGAAATTATTGAGTTAGCCCATTTATCTGAGAAGATTCTTGAATAACAATAAAGATAAAATGGGGAGTTTAAATTTTCTTTGTCATCTTTCTTATCTCGCTGAGCTCTTTAAAATTATGTGTCTCATGACTATATGTCCTAACCTCACCTTCCAGTTCTAAATTGAAAAATGTGGCTCATAGAAGCAATCCTTCTCTTTAAAGAAGATTGGCGCAAACTGTGTTTAAAAGTTAAAAGAGGTTCAAGTTTCTTTTCAGCCACCCTGTATGTTAATTCCCTTATATTAAAGGTCTATTTAAAATATTGGTAATGGTGAAAATATATTTTTAGATTTGTGCCTAATTAAATAAACAAGGTTTTGCCATTTGATTGAAAATATTTCTCACCATTCATTTTGTGTTAACAGCTCTTTAAAAGTGAGGTAGCAATGTTTTCTCTTTTATATTTTATGAGGTTGTTTTAAACTTTATAGTCATATATTATTTAAACTCAATAGTTCTAATTTAAAATTAATTATGTTTAAGAAGTACAAGAATAATAATTATTTGTAATATTCTAGGGGTGAGTCTGCGCCCAATCTTCCTGTAGACATGAGGCCGTTACCGAAGGAACCCGATGCGGATGAACGCAAAAAGAAAACTGCTAAGAACAAAACTCGGACAAAAGGACGTGAAAGTGAAAAACCAAACATCTCGTATCCAACAAACTTTGAACATACAGTACATGTTGGCTTCGATGCAGTCACTGGAGAATTCACGGTAAGTTATTTCATCTTACAAAGTGTTGTTTAGCTTTTGCTTATTCTTAATTTACAATGCTTTATGGTGGAGGTCTGCGATTTTATTTTAACAAAATGATTTTTCAGTTTATAATAGTTGAGAATAAAATTTATGATATTAAATAATTTTCAGTTTGGATGGTCAAAAATGATTTAATTAAACATAGTTGTGAATTCGATCATTTAGTTTTCATAGTCAACCTGTGTTCTAATTATATCTAGTCTTTTTATATTGATTGGTAGAGCCACTCAATTTAACAACTGTAAAGATATAACCATTTCGTTTGGTCCGGATATTGTTGAAATTCGTTCATTGGTGTTCAAGCGAAACAAAATATATATTTAAAAAAATGTAGGCTCATTTTCCTTTTGTCAAATGTATTGTGTTTATATAGATAGACATTAACTTGTTTATTATGTAGGAGAACATAAACATTTCCTTTATTTTTTCATGTTAATAAATACACCTGGGTTGGACTATTGTTTACTGTAATAATCGTGTATCTCCACCAATATTGTCCCGCTCTGCCCTTTCAGTGACTCATGTACATTGTTTTGTTTCAAGCTGCCGTTGAAAGTAAGTAACGGGCAACAAGTGCATGTTCGCACGCCTTTTTCTTTTTGTTTAAATTTTGTATATGATTTGTGTTGGTAATAGATTATTCAAGCCCAGCTCTAAAAATAATGAGAAAGATGCTGTAACTTCTCATTTACACTTTTGTAGTTAATTATTTCTTATTGCACCATAGCTCGCGAGGGTATAACCTCGTCATTAAAGAGTTTGATATTATTAATTAAGCATTTCTCATTCTGTTCTTATTGATAATGAGAGTTAATCTATCCTCTTGAAATATCATATAACTGTTATAAAATTAATAGTTTTTATTATAAATTTAGACACACAATATAAACCATTCACATCATTAAATAATCAAATAAGAAGGAAATGTTTTAATTCTTGTAAATAACAAACAGCTTTCTCACGTTTGTTGTATACACTTACTTGTGTATGCAAAATTATAGCCAAATAGATCACTCTTTTTCTTTATAAAAAAGTACATCCTAAATGTATATATTGTCTGCAGTAAAAGTTTCATAATTGGGTTTCCTAAAGAGGTTTATGTTATATTTTATGGTTATGGTAGGTTTCTGGGATATGGCTTGTTGTAGTGACTTTATTTGTGTTTTATGGCACCGTTAATCTGATTTGAAATGTTGAGAAACTTTGTAGGTATATAAATTGAACAAGTTTCGAAAATTTTCTCTTTGAATAATTGGTTCATTCGTTACAGCATCAGTCTCAATTATTACTTTGTGTTTTGCTTTATTTTCCCACTTAAAATTTGTGCAGTTGGCTCTCTTGGCTTCCTTTTAGAATAGGATGCTCTGAATAAATTAAGCAGCCTTGTTATTTTATGACATTACTAAAGTTTTAAATCATTTGAATTTCTTTTAATTTAAGATGTTGTTCTTCTCCTTTGCTTTTATTAGTAATGTGTTGAAATAAATATGAGGAAAACCATTCAAATGTAAAAGATAAGAAAGGCTAATATTCTGTGAGGTAGTATTATTAACATTTTATTTTAATCATTTATGGTCCCATCATATATCAGAGATAGGCCGTTGTTGACCCCTTTATGGTTTTAGTTGACAGTGGCAAAACACTTCGAAAGTGGTATTGTCAATCCAGCAATTTGTCCAATTTTTATCCGATTAATTGCGACTAAAGTTTTTAGCTTGTGCTGCTATCTATTGGTCCAATTAAGAAATGATATTTGATACCTTTTCATTTCCATTATTTGTTACAAACTTTTACTTCTTCCTGCCAGCTTTCAGCGCTAAGTGTCGCCGATAACCCGATTGAAAGTCAACTTCTCCAGGAACCAGAGTTTTCTGTTTGAAAGTATATCGGAAAAACTACCTCCAACGACCTTACTCTTCAATAATTCCTCTCGCTTGGTTCGGTGTGGAACATTGTAGCAGAATATGATTCAACTTTAGTCTGTCTCTCCACACGCTGTGCAAATTTGAGAATCACTAAGGTGAAATCTGTGAAGGTATTTCCTTGCTGACCTGTTCTTGCTCTTGCAATAAATGATGCCACATCGTAAATCACTCCTCTATACATTTCAGAAGATGCTGGCCTAACAAGTCTTGTCCAGTGGTCTGTCCTCTCTCTCTCTCCAATGTCAGTTCCACTCATCCAGCACAACCACCGCCACAGCCCTTTACAACACAATAAAGATATGCAGTGATAAAAAAATATTACAACAGAAGAAGTGTCTCGGACACCTCTAAACTCCATAAACTCATCCACAGACTAAAAAATCGGTCTTTTAAAAATTAATTAATTTTTTTTTTTAACTGGTGTCGCTTGAGCTATATTTTATATCAGACTGCGATTTATTGTACAGTCCAATTCCCATGTAAAATGAACCAGCCTCGTAGACAGATAGGCGATGCCTGGGATACTGAAAGACATTTTTGTCTCGGGTTTCATGTTTATGCTGTAAAATTCTATCTTGAAATGTGTTTATTTAAGTGAACGAAATTTAATTATTCATATATATATTTATATATTTATGAATATATATATATATATATATTTATATATTTATGAATATATATATATATATATAAATGCAAGGCATAGGCGCAATCCACATTTCGTAGATAGGAGACGCAGCCTTATCTTTGGAATGTGGTTCTTGGTATACAACAATTTAGTCTTCTTTTCATACTCTCTACTCATTGAGAAAGTGAACGAACTTAGTCTTTTATTTTGCGGTTTTTCTACAGTATTTGTGTACCAAAATACCAAGGACCACTTTCCAAAAAGCCTTGTCTCTGTGTCTCCTATTCATACAATGCTTAGAATATTTCGGGAAATTTAAGACCATATTTATAATATTACTCTATTGTTTTGTTTGATGACTGTAGCATGGCTGTTGTTTAGCTTTATTGTATTGCTCATATTCTCTTAGCCTTAATTCGTATGTAACTTCGTACTGTATTTTGTTTTCTGATTTAACTATAAATGTTTCTAGACTTACATATCAATTTGATATCTGTTTTATTTTCTGAAATATCTTCTGGACTTTGAAATAAAATAAAACTCTTCAAAAGATGATTTCAAGTTTAAATTTGAGATAAAAACAAATACTCCATTTATTTTCCGGTACTAATTTATTAAACTATATTCGTTGATTATTTGTGATTTCACAGAGAAATTATTTTGTAGTGTTCATTCTTAAATTACTATTATTTTCAATTTTGTTTATCAAAGATTTCATATTATTTCTCTCCTATATATGTAGCTTAGAGGAATTTATTATTATGTGTAGAGTTTTTTGTGAATGTATCCACTTAGAGCTCCCTTGAGCCAAAAAAGTGGTTTTTGAAATAATGTTATTGTCTGTTGTCTCCATATAAGTTGAGGTATTTGTCGAAATAAATTCAAATTATAACAAACTATCTAGTTTATGCAATGTGGTACTGCCCAAACGTGTGAACTGATTTTAATCAAATTTGGTATATGAACAATATTTAGGTCATATCTCACGACTTTTTTTCTTTCAATAACTCAAAATTTGGAGTAGCTCTCGTAAGGGAAAATCACAAAGTTAACTATATAATCTCAACAACATTTTTGACCATTTGTATAAAATTTTCCTCAAATGTAGTCTCTACGAACCTAAACAAAATGTGTTGCATATTTATTTGCTATCTGTCAAAAAATACTAGTTCTTGAGTGATCCGTAAAACACCACCACAACATCTATCGAGGGGATGTAATGAACATTATTGATCCAAACCCGTGTGCAAAATTCCAAATAGAAAAATATCACAGTTCAGGGATAATTGTTAAAAAACAAAAAATGAACCTGGACCGCCATTATTAAAAGCTAGTACAATTTACACTAAAGATACAAAGTAAGCCTCTTTTAAAATATATTAATGTTTTTCTAAAGACGACATTGATGGTTAATTTATCTTTTTGACTGATAATTATCGAACTTATTTTTGGTGACGAATAGTTTTGTATTTTGTTTTGGGGATGGGTGAATGAGAAAGTTTGTGCAATATTTTTGCAATGTTTCTTTTGTTTAATATTTCTCAGACTCATGTACTGTATATTTTCATCTCAGCTTACAAGATTGCAAAGTAATGATCGATTCTCATAATTTATATTAGTAATCATGTACATGGTTAGATGTGATGAGTTCCATGATTGACCTTGTTACTAAAATCATTTTATGTATAAATTTCTGAGTTTAGTGTTTTGTTAAAAATTTCAAGTTTTTGTTTAAGTGCTTTTCCATTCCCACCATATTAATGCCGAAACTAGCAGTGGTAAAATATGGTTCTCCATATAAATAAATATTAATTTTTTCCAAATTGATTTAAAAATAATTTCAAAATTTTTATAATGTAGAGCCAAAATAAATAAATGATTCAAAAATCATTGCACAAATTAGATAAATTTGAAAAAATAAAAACATGTCCCAAGATAGGACTACAATATACCATGTTTGATTAAAATTGATTGAAGTGTTTGGACTGTAAAGCGTTGTGTATAGTTCTAAAAACCATTATTTTGTACCCGGGAGGGTAGAGGGCACCTCAAAATAGAAATGTCCTCAAGAAACTGTACATACAGGGTGGTCTAGACCTAGTGTTAAAAATTTGTTTGGGTGATAGAACAAGATAAATATGACTCAAATACACAATTTAAAAAATTCTATTTCACACACCCACTTAAAGAGAAATTATTTCAATTTTTTCAAAAAAACTGCATTTACCCAAAAATGCAGAAATTATGGGATATTTTGATACATTCCTCGAACTTCAACATTTCGATCGTATTCTATATTAAGTTTCAAGTAAGGATGTATAGCTTTTGATGAGCCTGAATCTACAGAATCACTAATTAAATCGATTATAACTGTGAAGTTATCATTCTCTTTAAAAAAAAAAAAAAATTTAGAGAGTAGCAAATGCTATAAAAAGTGCTTCAAAATCTTAATTTTCAGAAGATAGGATACATTTTATTCATACCAGTACAGTTATGAGAGTTTGATTGTGTAAAACGTGGTTTGAGAAAAATCAACTCTATCAAACTAAAAAGACAAACATGAAGATTTTGATTATTATAGCTATAACATAAGGTAAATAATTTTGTTTCTATACAAGTACATTACGAAATCATAAATGTTAGATGGATAACACTACTTTACAGCATCATTTCAGTTTATTTTCTGTGTTCCACCTTAATCCTGTTTAGAAGTTCCTTTTCATTATTTACAGGAGTTGTGTACACCCTCAGACTTCATAAATCCCCCACAAAAAAGTCCATGGGATTCAGATTGAGAGATCTTGCAGCCCAAGGTACAGAACCTCCTTGGCCTATCTAAATTGAGTAGTTAGCACTAGCCAATCTCAGACATCTTTAGTAAAGTGAGGAGGTGCACCATCTTGTTGTTAAATAATATCTTGACAGTGCGCAGGGCCAATCACATCCAAAATTTGGGGCAAATCGTGTTGAAAAAAGTCAAGATGTCATTCCATTTAAACTTCCCTGAAAAATGTGAGGTCCCAAGAACAATCGCCAATCACAGCTGCCCAAATGTTTATGCCAAATCTTACTCAAATTCACAAAAAAATACTATATCCAAACAAAACATAACATTGGTATCTGTGTGTGATACCTTATCTCATGATAAGGTGGATTATAATCAGATATTGACAAATATACCTTATCTCATGATATAACCTTATTTATGTTAGTGTTAGTTTAGAGTAGTGATATTTTGAGTATCTAAAAGCCCGTTGGTTTTAGCTAGCGTAATTTAGGTCAAACTTTGTTTTAGACTATTCAAACCTGGAATGACTAAATTATCAGTATTAGTGCTAAAATTAGTTCAGGGATATTTGCACTAAGAAATTTAAAATTGTACTGTGGTTTGTCTATTCTTTTAACTCCTTATTATGAACTTATTTATCCACATCTGAACTATGGAATTCTTGTATGGGAAAACTCATTAGTTCAGAATAAGCATAGAATATTTGTCCTGCAAAAGAAGGCAATTGGGTTAATAGTAGGACTGAAGCGAACTGAAACAAGTAAAAGTGATTTTGGGAGGCTCGGAGTACTTACTTGAAGTGTGATCATATCTAGAATATGGATATACATGACTACAGTACCAGACAAGCTGGTTATTATCGTGTTAGACAGTACAGCTTAAATGTGTACAATAAACTTCCTTCAAAAGCAGGTGCTAAATTGATGAATAAGCTCCCCCTAAGCATAAAAAGTTTGCAAAATTATATATCTTTTAAAAACAGCCTTAGACAACTATTGTTACCTGGATCTTTTTACTCTATGGAGGAGTTTCTGCATTGACTCTCTGTTTTGTAGAAAGGTGTGATTTCCTGCTGAGTATCCATCATTTAGTAAATTTTTATTGTATTGTTTCTTAATGTATTCTAAAATTGTATTTAATTACTAATGTTTGGATTGTTTTAGATATTTTATTTTTGATATTTAAAAGTATAAAAGGATTGAGACTTTATAAATTAATGTTAAATTACTTTGTACCTATACATGTTATATTGTTTTTATAGTTTAATGTTTTTTTTTTTTTTTTTTTTTTTTAAAAAAAGATCTGATTATTTATAATCTCGTGTGCAATATATTTTAATGACCTGTCTTATGTGTGTATATTGTCAGGAGGACTAAATAAAATGAAATGTTAAAAAAATTCATAGCTCTAGGCTTCTTGGATTCAGAGATATACTTTAGGGGTAAAAAACACCCTTGGAGTGGAACATTTAAAAACCCTTTCTTAGTATGCGTCTACAGACCTACCCCAAACCGTCTTAAAAAATTCACAGCTCTAGGCTTCTTGCATCCAGAGATTTCATGTTCAGTCAGTGGGTTTTGACTTATATATATATATATATATACGAGGTTGATTTATATTTGTATTCCTTCCTCGCAGAGATGACATTGCCCTTGCCTTAGCAGAACGTTGTGAACAAATGCCTTATTCCTTTTAGGCATTTTACTGTTGTTGATTCCAGCATGTATGTTTTAAGTAAGTGAAAAGAATTTATTTACTGAGATTAAATCCCAATAAATATATATATATATATATATATATATATATATATATATCAAACTATAAACTTACCGATTATTGTCTTGAAAAACCAAGAGAAGGATGACATTTGTAAAGTATAACTAACCTTGAAATATGAATAACAGCAAACATTTACTATCACCTGTTTTAACCCTCCAACTGTTCAATGTTAAAGGTTTTATTTTCTTAAAAAATTAATAAAAAATATTAATTTTACACAAAACCTAACTTATAAGACATCATTTTTCTCAGAAAGATGCATAGAATCCATCTATGCAAAAAAAAAAAATTTTTTTGTAACGGTTTTGGAGTAAGTATGTTACATGTCAAAAACGACGTTATCATTTTTCAAGAAAAAGCTGATTCATCCAAAATCAAAAGCTTACCACCTTTTTCTAAGATATACAAAAGTTTTGTGTACTATTTGTGAATATATTTAAGAAAAAAAATAATAAAAAATTGTTATATTTTTAAAATTTTAAAAAATATTTTACGTAAAAACTGAATTTTCTCTTTATTTTTTCAAAAAAAACATTAAAAATAGTAAAATATATTTTATACAGAACTTCTATAAGTCATTATATTCAGAAAGGTGCATAGATTTTAGGTGAGTAGTGAAAAAAAAAGTTAGATGTAAAACATTTGTAGTTTTTATGTAAAATAACCAAAAATCGGAAAGTAGCGTAGGCAAGAATTTCACAGAAATAGTAATGTACACCATAATAAAAAAAATTTTGGAATTTTTTCAACTATAAAAACAGGTTTGTAATATATTTGTGAACATATTTAGAAGGGGAAAAAAAACATTTGTTACATTTTCAAAAAAAAATTATCATTTTTTTATAAAAAGGTAACTTTATTCTTTTCTTTTCAAAAATTTACCAAAAATAGTAATATGTATGGAAAACACAAATTCTATATATTATTATATTTAGAAAGGTGCATATAATTTAGCTGTCTAGTGGAAAAAAAGTTAGATGTAAAACATTTGGAGTTTATATGTGAAATACCAAAAAATCCGAGAGTAACGCAGGCAAGAATTTCACAGAAATGGTAATGTAAATCCTACAAAAAATTTTTTTTAATATTTTCAACAGTTACTACATATTTGTGGATAAAAGTTGCTAAAAAGAAAAATCAATTTTGAAAATTTTCATTAGACATGGGTCATTTATGATAAAAATCTACCTTCACAATAGCCTAGACGTTGAGGTTAGGGCTGTGAAAAAAAAAACCAAAAATATGAAATATCACTAATAAATACACTCTACAAATATTGACACATTTATTATAAGTTGTATATACATTTATATATTATGTATATACATATTATAATAAATAAATGGTTTCTTGAAACTAAAAGTTCCAATAGCAAATATAGAACTAGGTCTGACTAGTACAAGATTTGGCTAGACTAGGCCGAAAATATGAATTATCACTCATAACTACACTCTACAAACATTGACACATTTATTTTAAGTTGTATAAACAAATTATAATAAAAAAATCACTTAGTGAAACTTATATTCACTATAAAAACACAAAGCTATTGCACATTGAAATTTCCACATCGGCAAAAATCTTGCAAGATCGAAGTAACAAATTTGAGGTTATTCTACGTTTTATAAAGTACTACAGCCTTTGTATTTTTCCTTGTACAGATGTGTTTCAAATACAAGGTTAAACATTGAAACCTCCTCTTTACAGTTATATCAAAAACGACAAGATTGTATAAAAATAAAGATCGGATTCTTCAAGACTGTCTAGACACTGAATATCACAAACCGGTCTGAAAGTTCAGAGGATCATTTCCTAGAATGGATATAACTCGTAAACTATATAAATTAGGATGATTTCGTCTTCATAGTTCGAAAGAGGAAGAAAAATACTATATAATATTGTCAACTTGTAACATTTGGACAAGTTTTACCATTTCGAAAAAATATATGAACATATAGGTGATATTTTCTATATAAAACTCGCCGCGAGAAACTGTCGCAATCTAGCGCTAACAAGGTAAACTTCAGTCTAGTCTTATTTCTCTACTACACGCTATATAAAATTTTCTAAACTTGGTTATGAAAGATTAAAAAATGACATTTTCAATGGTATAGAATACATTTCAATAATATAATATCTACTAGGATAAAAGTTGAATTGCAAAAAATGTAATTTTTAGCGTGTAAAAAGGAGTTAAAATTCTTGATTTTGTTTAATTTTTATATAATAAAAACTATTTCACCTAGAAACAAATGAAAACCACAGATTGGATGAGAAAGAAACGATCTATGGAACAGTGTTATGTTTGATCAATTTGACAGAAATGTCAAATTAAGAATATTAGACAAACATGACGTTAGTTTTGTTTACAAATTGTTACCGCAAATATTTGACGTTACACATCAAAAATACGTGAAATTCAGCAATTTTTGGAATATTATTTATAACTTTTGTGGTATTTTTTTTGCATGATTATGTATCTACGGATAATTAGCTTTCCAACACTATTTTTTTTATTGCAATAGGACGATTCTAAGTGGGCGAAATGTTGAATTGCAAAATATGTGTTTTATAGCCAACTTGTCCGGAGAATGGGTACGGTTTTGGGCCTTTAACAGTTGGAGGGTTAAATGTGTTTAAAAGTGACTTTTACAGGTGATAAACACTTTTACTATTTGCTGATTAAGCCAAGTATATAATGGAGTATAGATAATTGAGTATTAAGGGAGTTTTCAAGGCCAGTGGGGCGGTGCCCTGATGGAATTTCTATATAAAAAAAGGCCTATGTGTTAACCTGGGACCCTAAGAATGTCCATGTACAATTTCAGCACAATGGGTCCAATAGTTTTTACGTGATTGAGTAAAACATACACACACAGACAGACAGACACCATTAGATTTTTATATAATAGTATGTGTGTATGTGTATATATATATATATATATATATATAATATGTATAATATGAGAGGGAAAATTGGGCTTCGTAGTGCACAACTAGAATATGGTAGAAAGAGAGTAAAGAAACTACAGTAGAACCTCTGTTAACCAGCCTCGGATTAATCGGTCCTCGGATTAACCGGCCTATATCGTAGTGTACTGGTTGGATGAGAGTTTCCGAAAATAAATTGTAATTGAGACACCAAAGCGACGGTGAGTCAAACGATTTTGTCGATAGCGGTATCCCATTGTCGGCGGCATAAAACACCGCGGCATTGGTACCCGTCGGTATAGCAGACATACACCACAAAAACATTTGATAGGCCGCTTTTTTTCCACGAATCATTATGGAAAATATAACATTTCTTTTCAGTTTTCTTCTTGTCTTTGACTGGTTATGATACAGTATATACAGTAAATAAAAATGAGGGAATTACGAAAACGGAAGCGTGTGTTGGTTTCGTTTGAGACGCGGTTAAATGTGTCAAAAGACTTGACAGAGGGGAATCTGTAAAAAAGCTTTGTAGTGTTTAATTTTTTCATGTTTGATGTATAATATACATAACATAATATATACGATACATTTATGTAAAATAAAATGAGTTGCAATAACATCTTAATGGCATAATTCTTAGTGCTACCTGATTAAATAAGCTTTCTTTGAACGAAAACCGATTTTTCACGGGAACCTCGGATTAACCGGCCAAACGGGCCCGGGTGTCAGTCCCGACCTGACCGGTTAAGAGGGGTTCTACTGTACTTACAAATTTGTGTGGATTATTCTTTGAAAATGTTTTAAAACTTGTGTAGAAAACATATGAATTGTTGTTTTACAAACTGTTTCCGAAAAATGGTTAAATAAATAAATAAATAAAATCTAATATTAATTTTAAAAAATGTGAATTTAAATAGATTACTCAGCTTATGGGCGCCAGGTGGAATTAACTCACCAATTTTGAAAAAACAAAGAAAATTGAATTTATAGTCTCTCGAGGTCAAAGGTTCTTTTTAAGAGGTACTTTGCAATGGGTCATAATAAAGAGATTCAAAGTCTTGTTCTGCTGAAATTGTACATAAAATATTTATTAAATCGACATTTCATATTACAAATAAAATCAAAAACATAAATGATAATATGTATGCTATTGTTAAATATTGAGTCAAAAAAATCTTTTATCTGAATCTACTTCTTTAAATTTAAATCGAAAAGTTAAGTTTTATGTATTTCATACTTTGTATTTTAATGTTGCAACAAAAGAATTTAAATTATTGAAAAAGAAATATTCTGTGCCTCTAAAGGAGACTTAAATTATCTATAAAAATTAATTATTTTGAATTTATCCTAAAAAAAATATATAAACACGCATACATCTAGCAAAATCATACTCTATTCATAATACACATAATTAACATGATAAATGGTTTATGATGCCTATACCACGACATCTATACATTAAAAAAAATATCCGTAGCGATGAACCCTGATGTCCGGTGATTCCAAGGATGTCTCCAAACCGCAGTTCTTCCAGTGCTCAAAGCTCGTGCAGTTTCCAACTTCCGATACACAATGATATGAAAATCCTTTATAAGGATTTGACAAAATGTTCATTATATTTTAAAATCGTTCTGCCTTATTTATCTAGAAAGTCTTTAAAAACTGGGACATGACATTTCTCAAAATTGTTCTAAAGAAAATATTTTTTATTGACTCACACGACAGTCTCTTATTTATTTCAAAAGTTCTCTGTCCACTAGGATTAATGTTCAAAAACAAGAATATTTATTTTGAAAATGTTTGTACACTTAGTTCTATCACCAAACACATGGTCAAATTGTCACTTTCATCGTTCTATCAAATTTCTCATCAAAAATACGTCTCGCATTAACACTACATTGTTCACCAATATCTTATAACAAAATTACGTCTGACCAAGTCAGATGCCTCCTTAAGACTTTTTTAAAACACATGCTACCACATTGTTTCACAACTATCCTTTAACAAAAAATATGTCTGACCCGGTCAAATACCTCCTTCCAACTTTTTAAGCATTAACACTACATTGTCCATAAATATCTTCTAACAGAAAATACATACTGACCAGGTCAAATACCTCCTTCCAACTGAACTCACTCCCTCACTTCAAAACTAAGCGTCTATTTAAGATCTACTAACACAGCAAAATTTTTGTTAATTACATTCATACACACACTTATATTATAATATACCAAAACATTAATTGTAAATTCATTCTAAACCTATTTATTTTACAATATTATCTTCTTGGATGTTTTTAGTTAAAAGTTTACAGCTTTTAAATTAATTTACAACACTTCCCCCATGCTCCAACAACCAATTAAAAACTTTGACCTGCTTGTGTTTGGTCCAATCACACGTCTTTCTTACAACTATACAATATTCCACATATTACATAGGTTGTAGGAGAATTGAGTTTTCGATACAAACTAATTGCTTTCTAATCGGCCACAACAACAGAAAATGCACAAATAAAAGAAATTTTGCCATTTAACTAAAAACATAATGAGATCTTTTATCTATAGATCCTTTATCATAGGTTGTAGGAGAATTGAGTTTTCGATACAAAATAATTGCTTTCTAATTGGCCACAACAACAGAAAATGCACAAATAAAAGAAATTTTGCCATTTAACTAAAAACATAATGAGATCTTTTATCTATAGATCCTTTATCATAGGTTGTAGGAGAATTGAGTTTTCGATACAAAATAATTGCTTTCTAATTGGCCACAACAACAGAAAATGCACAAATAAAAGAAATTTTGCCATTTAACTAAAAACATAATGAGATCTTTTATCTATAAATCCTTTATCATAGGTTGTAGGAGAATTGAGTTTTCGATACAAAATAATTGCTTTCTAATTGGCCACAACAACAGAAAATGCACAAATAAAAGAAATTTTGCCATTTAACTAAAAACATAATGAGATCTTTTATCTATAAATCCTTTATCATAGGTTGTAGGAGAATTGAGTTTTCGATACAAAATAATTGCTTTCTAATTGGCCACAACAACAGAAAATGCACAAATAAAAGAAATTTCCACTTATCTTTATAGTAGGTTATAGGAAAAATGAGTTATCAATAGAATATGATTGCTTTGTACCACAATAATTGTTGTTTTTCACCTTAAAACAAAATTTAAAAATGATTCCTTTGTAATTTACCACAACAAATAAAAGAAATGTCTACTCTTTTAACCAACAACACGTGATATCTTTATCTTTATTGTATGTAGGTCGTAGGAGAATGAGCTATTGATACAAAATAATTACTTTATAATTGAGCACAACAAATCTATAATCAAATGTGTTATTTTAGAACAGAGATATACGATCAAGAAAGCAAAACAAAACTGGTTCTGGTTTCCCACTATTTAGAAAATGGGAAATTTCAATCTGTATCTACAGTTATTACACGGTATATGGTATATATATGTTATATATATATATATATATATATATATATATATATATATAAGAATCTTATAAAATAAAACTAATAATTTACTGTATTTCAATCTATTGTAAAATTAGTTTTTTAGAACAGTTATTATGTGATCAAGAAGGCAGTACTAGTTCTGTTTGGTAACACGCTAACAGTAACATATGATAGAAAATAGAAATTTTAAAATGTCTGTCTATATATAGTTGAAAATATTAACTTTTAATAAAGGAGTGATTGCTACATCACAAAGCATTTCATCTCTATGACCAATCATGAAAGATGACTACTTGTTTCTTTAGGTATTATTGCAGTACAATGTATCTGAATAAACAGTTTTATTCTATATATCAGAGACTATGTGATAGTCAAGATGATGATGATCTGTTGTTATTTTTCTTCTTTTAACTTAAAAATGTTAACATATGTTTTGTTTATGTATAAATGATTATTTGAAGTTATAAACTGTATGTGTATGCAGGGAATGCCGGAAGCATGGGCGAGGCTCTTGATGAGTTCAAACATCAGCAAACAAGAGCAGAAAAAGAACCCACAAGCTGTACTTGATGTACTCAACTGGTTTGATAACTCAAGTAAAGAAGTCAAGGGCTCCAAGTATATGACAACTACGAAGATGGTTGGTAAGTTTTAAATCAGTATAAAATCCATTACATTAAATGTTATCACTAGATGGACGATAGGTCTGTTGACTGGTCATTGCTCGTTGAGTTATTATCGCCTTAATTAAATGCCATTACTAGAATAGGATACTTAGACAGTTCTGTTCCTATGGGAAGGATTCGATAGAACATTTGTGGGTCCTGAAGATTTTTAAGATGTTGATCTCATTCATAGAGTGGTCTATGTGGGCTCTTCAACTGTTCTGCCCCCACTGCCAGAAACATGTTTTGTCAATTATTATAACAATACAGATTTGCCAGTCGGTTACAATAGCACAGTTTTAAAGACAACCCGAATCAATTTTAGTGTGTGTTTTTGTTACACTGTACATTATCAACAGTTCATTTTGTAAACATTAAATTTCAATAATTGGCAACAACACAGAATTATCTTATTAAACACTGGTACAGTAATATAAAATATTTTTATAGAAGTTAGTTATTAACTATACATTTCAATAACCATAATTCAACTGAAATGAACCATTACAGCTGATTTTTTTAAATAATTTGATGTACTAATTTTTTAATACATAACAATATATAATTTCTTGAATATATTTCTGTTATTTAATTATATTCAATGGTCCAACTTAATGGGATGTTTCATAATCCCCCCCCCCTACAAGTCCCTCATGGAATTTCTTCTTGTCTTCTATTATTCTGAAAAGGTTCAACTTTATGTTACTGAAACAGTTTGAGTTCTCCACTTTGAGTTAACCTAATCTAACAGGATTCCCTATAAAGTTGGTCTTGTAAAATTGTAGTCTTACTATTTTGGGTGTCTACTTCTTTGAGTTGGGAATTCTTTTAATTGGGAATTGACAGCTTTTGTTTCAGTCCTGTTGGATTCTGTTAGTTGAAATTCCTCACTATTAAAATGTTCGAGTTGGTCAGTGTGCTGTGATGGAGCGTTTTATTTACTGCACTGTATAATGGCATATTCCCATTTGGCCTGGTTGTAAAATCATATTAATACATTATTCATTAGATTGAAATTGCCTTACTTCAATGGGTTTGAATGCTTGGGAAAAATCTAATTTTAAATAGAACTTTTTCTGCTTGGAATGGGATATTAAGTAGTGGATTAAGTGTTGTCATAGAGGTGAACTGTACCATTTTAATTTATAATAGGCACTACATTAGTTGGATAATCACAATGTGATATCTTTTGAATTACACCTTTTCTTTTATAGTAACCAATGGTTTTATTGTAACTTTGAAAGATTGCTTGAAACAGGTTCATCAGATTTTAAATATCTAGCAGCTTGTTACGTCATTTACCCTTTATATCTAATTTACTGCAATCCAATTATTTCTCCAATTATGGCCGACTAATGACCTTCAACTACATACACATGTTATTTTAAAAAAATAGTAACTAAACTAAACTGATCCAATAATAACTTTTTACTTCAATTAGTGATCCAATATAGTTGTTAGCTTGGATCAGAAATGATCCTGTATCTACTATAAACTTGCACATATATTTCAATTAAAAAATAAACAAATACTGCAACTCTGATGTTTCTATTTTCATTATAAAATATTAATAATTCCTTGCTATATTAAAGATGAAGTTAATACATATACCCGTCAGTAATGTATTAAATAATTAGTATATTTATATAATAATTATTAGAACAGTTGATTCTATACTTAACATACAATATGTGTATTAACTTCATTTTTAATATACAAAGCAATCATAAATATTTTATATTGCCAAACAATGAAAATAGAAACACATATTTTAACATTAAGATTGGGTATTTCTTTATTTTGACCAATACATAACTCACCAAATGAATGAAAACATAATTTTTCACAAAAATCACTATTTGTGGAATATAAATACAAGATGATGTTTCAATGACCCAGTCATCATCCATAGTTGTTACATACATTAATATACTACTTATAGTCATATGTAACTTTCACCAGCTAATATAAATAAAAAAAACATAAAAATACTGTTACTTGACATAGCACTTACTGATGCGGGTAAAGTATGCAAGTATAGTCTGACTTTTTTGTCATCTGGTGAAAGTTTTACGTTATCATAAACTGTAAATTCAGACCAATAACTTAACATGACATTAAATTTAAACACATTACAGTTTATAACAATATGCATAAGAACTCACTATTGCAATTTTAACATTAAATATATTAATATTTACAAAACAAACACTTTTGGAAGCAAATTAAGGTCATTCGGAAGTCTCTCGTGTATTCTGTAATAGAAAAAAATTGATTTGACTAAAAATGTCTAAAAGCCTTGTCATTGCAATCTCTCTGTACCACTACAGCACTAGCATATTAAAAATCTTTTCAAACAAAGAATGTTGAAATTATAAACTAAATCATGTGCTATTGTAATATTTGTTTGAATGATATTAACATTGTAATTAACATTTACTATTAAAACAGAGGTGTTTTGCCCATGTTTAGCGACAGTGGACCTAACAATGTCTCCGAGACCTAGTTTACGTCATACGGCGCATCATTCGGGTTCGTCACATAGTCAACATAGCCTTAGCCAACCTTCTAGTAGTTCACCTTCATCAACAACGCCTGATACAGAAGGTGGACATCTACCACCTACACCAGCCACTTCCGAACACGAAGAAGAACCTCCACCACCTCCAGTGGCCACAAGGCCAGAGAAAACCAAAAGTATTGTAAGTAATATTAGTATTCAGAGTTTTTCTTTTAACTTATTTAAACATTTGTTAAGTTTAATTAAATATATATACAGAAGCTTGTTTACTTGAATCTCTTACTTTTCTGTTTTTCCATAATTATTATGTCAAGACTTTATTACATTAATCCCTCTAGAACAAGAAATAGTCATTACTACGAGGCGCGTTTTAGAAATCAGTGACTATGAAATGAAAGATTTTCCACAGAATTAAATACTTGTCACTGTTAAATGTTAATGAAGTAGTTGAATGCCCTATTTTATTTTGTGATTACATTAATCTCTCCAAAAAAAAACATAGTCATTACTACAAGGCGCGTTTTAGAAATCAGTGACTTTGAAATGAAAGATTTTCCACAGAATTAAATACTTGTCACTGTTAAATGTTAATGAAGTAGTTGAATGCCCTATTTTATTTTGTGATTACATTAATCTCTCCAAAACAAAACATAGTCATTACTACGAGGCGTGTTTGAGAAATCAGCGAAATAAAAGATTTTCCACAGGAATTAAATACTTTTCACTGTTAAATGTTAATGAAGTAACTGAATGTCCTACTTTATTTTGTGATTGCATTAATCTCTCCAAAACAAAATATAGCCATTACTACGAGGCGTGTTTCAGAAATCGGAGAAATAAAAGATTTTCCACAGGAATTAAATACTTGTCACTGTTAAATATTAATGGAAGTAGTTGAATGCCCTACTTTATTTTGTGATTACATTAATCTCTCCAAAACAAAACATAGTCATTACTACGAGGCGTGTTTGAGAAATCAGCGAAATAAAGGATTTTCCACAGAAATAAATACTTGTCACTGTTAAATATTAATGGAAGTAGTTGAATGCCCTACTTTATTTTGTGATTACATTAATCTCTCCAAAACAAAACATAGTCATTACTACGAGGTGTGTTTGAGAAATCAGCGAAATAAAGGATTTTCCACAGAAATAAATACTTGTCACTGTTAAATATTAATGGAAGTAGTTGAATGCCCTACTTTATTTTGTGATTACATTAATCTCTCCAAAACAATACATAGCCATTACTACGAGGCGTGTTTGAGAAATCAGTGAAATAAAAGACTTTCCACAGAATTAAATACTTGTCACTGTTAAATGTTAATGGAAGTAGTTGAATGCCCTACTTTATTTTGTGATTACATTAATCTCTCCAAAACAATACATAGCCATTACTACGAGGCGTGTTTGAGAAATCAGTGAAATAAAAGATTTTCCACAGAATTAAATACTTGTCACTGTTAAATGTTAATGGAAGTAGTTGAATGCCCTACTTTATTTTGTGATTACATTAATCTCTCCAAAACAATACATAGCCATTACTACGAGGCGTGTTTGAGAAATCAGTGAAATAAAAGACTTTCCACAGAATTAAATACTTGTCACTGTTAAATGTTAATGAAGTAGCTGAATGTCCTATTTTATTTTGTGATTATATTAATCTCTCTAAAACAAAACATAGTCATTCCTACGAGGTGTGATTCAGCATATACTGATTATCGTAATAATCACCAAATATGATTAATTGTTTAGCTAATTGTCATATTCTTACTTTCTAAGAGATAATGATTTCTTGAACTTTGCAAAATAGCGGTTTTTCAATGACCACTTCCTCGTTTGATGTACATCTTTTTTCACTGATCATTCTTCATGTTTGGAACAAGAAAGAAGTCACGTGAGGATATTTCAAAATTTGTAATGCAATTCAAAATTTTGGTTCTTCGTCAAGTAGGGTAACTTTTTTCATCAATTCCCTATAAAATTTATCCAATTAACAGGCATAATACTGTCCTGGTATTGTTTTCCCCCTTTTCAACTACTCTATTAAGATGAGTAAATCTTTCTGGCTGGTGAAACTGTTTTTGCCTTCTTCAGAACAAGGTCATCTAGAGAAATCTTCCTTTGTGGCTGTTCTTTCATGTTTCATCATCAGTTACATAACATCTCAAAAACTTTTATTACGTTTGAACATGTCCAAATTTTGCTTAAAGTTTATCACGTATTCCATCTTAGATCAACTGTGAGTCAATGCTGAATGTTTTGTACCAATAGCTTTCTCATAGCCAAATATTCATGCAGGATATTAGAAACATGTTAGTTTGATATGTTTACCATCTTAGCTATCTCACATATCTTCGCTCACACAGTGAATTTTATAGACCATTTCTTCAGCTATGATTTCATTTAGATATTCCAGGAGCTCAGCATCATTCATGCTTGTACGACCACAATAAAATTCAGTGAACCAATCCATATGATCGGTAATTTTATAGTTCCATAGATAATAGTTTTTTTTTTTTTTTTTTTTTTTTTTAGATTTTCTTCAGTGTCCTTAAATCAATAAATGTAATTCACTTTATTTTCTAGTAGGCAGATCTTCCTGAAACTTTGTATGTTATTTTATATAATAAATTTGTCTTTCATTTGTTTCAGTATACCAAACCCATTGAAGAAATTCCTCAGACACCTACACCTCCTGTATCAACAATAAGAGCGACTAATGGTACCACATTATCTCCTTCTTCCACAACCTTGACGTTGGACAAAAATAAAAATCATAATAACACCAATACCAACACCAATACAAACACCATTACAACAAATACAACTAATACAACCAATACAAATACAAGTAGCAGTACGGCGAGAAAAAAGAAAATGAGCGATGATGAAATATTAGAACGGCTAAGGACAATTGTTAGTGTGGGAGATCCAAATAGAAAGTATACTAAAATGGAAAAAATTGGACAGGGGTGAGTTATTAATTTATATTTAATTTTGAGTTTCGTTTAATTTAAAAACAAACAATAAAACGTGAAATTTGTATTGTTTCCCCATAGTTAGAGATTGAATCTTGTAATATAATTGATAATATTTGCATGTATTTATCTTCTAAAGACCTGTAGTGGTAATAAACTCACTGTTTGTGAATTATAAAAAGTGTTCCCTTATGATATACATTATTTATTAACACTCACTTAACCTAAAGTATCATGTGCATCATACATAGTATGAAACCATCACTCGTCATCATCACCATTTATTTTCA
Source organism: Aphrophora alni (assembly GCA_963513935.1). Taxonomy (NCBI): domain Eukaryota; kingdom Metazoa; phylum Arthropoda; class Insecta; order Hemiptera; family Aphrophoridae; genus Aphrophora; species Aphrophora alni. The sequence goes on from OY740773.1 coordinate 110,489,264, forward strand.
ATAAACAAACAACAAAAATCTCAATAATACTAAACAGTGAATCAGTAAATAATTTACCACAATACAAACATCATGGCTTCAAATGATTTTTCTGATAGACATCAGCTCATTATTTGATTAAACTTTATTCTGTTGGGTTAGATTTACAAGGTCAGTGGTTTTAAAACTCAAAACTACTAAGAAAATCTCGAAGTACTACCCTTTGGTATTTTCTATGGCCAAATAGATTAAAAAAAAAGAAAAGTTTTTTAAACAGTTCGTGTATATGTTTACAGTCTGCAAGTAAGACTAGGCTTTGGCCTAGCAGTAGAAGATTGAGTACCATTCATTATAGTGTAACAAGTGCTACTTATTTTTAATTAGACAAGATTTATTAGTTCATAGTTAAGTATATGGCTTTTATTGATTCAGTTAGTTTCTTACATAAATGCTTCTAATTGTTGCAGAGCATCAGGGACTGTTTATACAGCAATAGAAGCTTCAACGGGTATGGAAGTAGCTATAAAACAGATGAACTTGTCTCAGCAACCTAAAAAGGAACTTATCATCAATGAAATCTTAGTTATGAGAGAGAATAAACACCACAATGTAGTTAATTACTTAGATAGTTATTTGGTTGCCGAGGAATTATGGGTAAGTTGAATCACAGATTTTAAAGTCGGATCAGATTGAACTTTGGATTCGATCGTATGAAGCATTTTTATAAGACTGTGATGACCGAGAGTATAAAATTGTGTTTGAGGTGCCAAATTGTAAAATGATATAAGTTTAGTCCAAGTGATATTGACTCAAAATAATATACTATGACACAAGCTTTGGGTTACAATATATTGAATCAATTTATTTACAGAGACAGATAATAAATAATATTACTAGCTTAAAGATAATAAAACACAATTATTTATTTTGTATATCCACTTATAATTAGTCTAGCCGACCAATGGTTTCGCCTGTTAATTGTTCCTATGGTCATTGCCCAGGCCAGGTATTTCCCCAACCTTCCATTCATTGTATCCTAACTCCCACCCTCTAGTTTTAAGGTTTTCTGTTTTTGTCTTTTTTCTTCAGTCTGTAATACAGCCTCGTCAATGCCTTAACAGGCGAAACCATTGGTCGGCTAGACTAATTATAAGTGGATATACAAAATAAATAATTGTGTTTTATTATCTTTAAACATGGAATTCCACCAAGAACCATCGGTCTCAACAGTAATGAAAAGGAAAAAAAATATATATATATTACTAGCTACTATTGATATGTTTTATAACTACGAATTTACTTCCATAATATATATATATTATATTATATAGTATATATTATATATATATATATATATACAGTTAATTAAAATCTCTTAAAGAATAAAATAGACAGGTTTTAATATGAATTTATCACATGAAAATTTTGGTTATTTTTATACTGCGTATGTAACTTGAAAACTTTAAATTATTGATTAAAATTTATTGGTTTTGATTGAATCATTGTGTATAGCCGGAGATTTGATAGTAATCCTTAGTTTGTCATCTGCATTGTATAATAAAATTTTGGTTTCTGAAAATAAAATTGTAATACCAAACTTTATGTATGTTTAAGGCCACCATCTTGAAACAAGTAAGTCAAAATCTGTTTTTTTTCTGTTTTTTTTTTTTAGTGAATTTTTTTGTTTTGTTTTTTCAAAAGGTTTACATTTAAATTTCTTCACATTTTTTATGTTCTAGGTTTTACATGATTACAAGAGTTAATAATGATAAAAGTCCAAATAAACTATATTACTAATAAGTTGACTGTTATAGGTTGTTATGGAATACTTACCTGGTGGTTCCTTAACTGATGTAGTGACTGAAACATGTATGGATGAAGGACAGATTGCTTCAGTCTGTAGAGAAGTGTTACAAGCGTTAGAATTTCTTCATCTTAATCAAGTGATTCACAGGGATATCAAGTCTGATAATATACTGTTAGGACTTGATGGGAGTGTTAAATTAAGTAAGTTGTACGATGTTCAAGGGATCTTGAAATGATAACACTATATAGGCATACATTTTAAAATAATGACTGTAATAGAAGAAACTGAAAGAAACACTTTATTTTGAAAATACTGTACAAACATTACTAGTAATTTGCATTGTTATTGGGTTTTTTTTTACCTAAAACTATTCATATTTAGGATGTCCTCTACTAATTTATGTACAATTGTGGTGATTACCACCACTCCCCCCTCCCCTTCGTGAATCTGGTTATATCCGCCCGAGAGGTGATAAGCCAGAGTAGTGCTCGAGACAACGGTGAGACAAGTCCTCTTTCACCGTTCTTATTAAATTTATATTATTGTGCCGTATCATTATCATGCCTTGCTAAACCCAAAGGAACAGGGCCGTTTAGGCCCTAGGGTTTATTTCTGGGCGCATCGCGATTTTGGCTTATCGTAAAATTATTAGTCGAACTATATGCGGCTACGTTAGGCCCTGCTATAGACCGACATGTTGTTGCAATGCAGTGTAGTTAATATTAACATTGGTATTAGTGTCATTCTTTTATTTTAGGTTAATTAGTTTGTAGTAATATTCGTCAAAAATGGCTAGCCTAAGTTGAGATTCACCCAGGGTACTTATATTAATTTTACCACGCGATCGGGACCCGGTAATACATTATCAAAGTAGATCCGCGGACCATCCAACATCGTACCCCCCATGCAATATTTCCTTTATCGTTACCGTTGCACAGTATAGCCTTTACTTTTTTTTTTTTAATCTGACATTTTTGTTTTTTATTACACTTCTTAATCTTATAACCACTTTGAATTTGGCTACACGTTTCTTTCAAAACTCCATTTAAAACACTATTGAATTCATTATTAGGAACAATAATTTTTTCTTAATTTATAACAGCACTAAGAGCTTTGGAAAGTGCTGTTGGTTGAAATTCTTCATCTTCTTCACCGTTATTGCGGTGGCTATCTTCGATTTCTGCTACAATATCTTTCTCTGTTATTGGTGCACACACTGCAACATTGTTGTCAATGCCGATAACTTCTTGATTTCAGTCATAGACACAGAGGACCCTGAAAGCTGTTGAGGTAATAGAGCCAAAGAAATGTCATCCTCTACTATTGACAACGTAGAGGAACATCTGAATAAGAAGTCAATTCTCTGATTCTTACATGGGGAAAATAATTGTAATTTGTGTAACTTTTTTCAATGCTCCCAATACCAATAAAATAGTATATGATATGCTGAAACTTTTATTTTTATAGTTCTCAATCATCTGTAAAAAGTGCAGCTTTCTATAGTGTGTTTTTAAAGATTGTACCAATCTTTGGTCCATGGGTTGTAATTAATTATGAGATAACATTCACTGGCCAACACCGTAACACTGTAGGGGATTGTTATTGACCAAAAGAAGAATTTCTTGATTTTAAATGTGCATCCCAGTTATGAAGCCATTTTAAAAAAATCTGCGTATTCATCTAAGCCTTAGTATTGTTTTCATAAGTCGCAGAAAGAGATAAAATGTTTTTAACCTTCCAACTGACATTCGACAAAAATTCATTTCTGTAGTGGCATTCGACAACGCGTTGTCACAAATATTACTTTTTTTTAATTCAACATTTCGCCGACTAAAACTCATCCTATTGTAATAATTTAGGTACCAAAATCTTTACAAAAGCTAAGATCCAAACTTTCATATTCATATAACCAAAAGTCCATAATAATACAAAATCGCTGAATTTAGTGTATTTTGTCGCTAGCGATAAACACGTCATCATTTGTTGAAGCAGAAGACAAAAATTACATAATTTTTCACAAGTCTACATTTCTGTCTTAACTACTCCACAGACACACTATTTTATAATATTTTCATTTTTCTTTCGATCTGTGCTTTCCAAATTATCATTGCCCTGATAGTGAGATACAGACATTCCAAAAGATCGTGTCCTTGATAACCCATGTCAGTACCATTTCTGCACCCTCACGTGATGTCAAATATCGATTAGTAATATTTCAATTTTTTACTATCTTTATATGATTTAAAAGGCGAAATTCAAAGCTTTTGTTTGGTATATTATACTTCTCTGTTGCAAATATTTTGTTTGTACTGTACCTTCAGTCATGCTTTCTAAAAAGGACCAAGTGTCTCTTTGCCATTGATTGAGATAGCCATTTTCCATGATGCCGGTTGGACTGTTTAAGACGTTTGAGGTTATTGTTTTGTGAGTTTATTATTTTGCAATTTATATTTATTTATTTATTATGATTTGTGTCACAGATTTATCTTCACACTATAGTAAGTGTTTGTAATTTTTTGTACACCTTAATTACCTGATTCTAGAAAATTTATAAATTCACAGTTAAATTCTATGTACCTTACTTTAAATAATGCTATGTTTGTTGGGTTTTGAATAAATAACTATTTTTGTTGAATTTTTCAATATAGGCCTGACCTTTTAGCTATATTGTACTTTTTTTTCTATAAAATTGATTTTTTCTATGGAAAGGTTGTAACTTAAATAATATTAAGGGGTTTGAATTTACTTTATTATAAAAGCAAGAGAAGCTAAGTATTGTTAATGTTGGGCGCTATGGCAATGCTATAATTACCAAATTATTAAATGACTAAATTTATTCTTTATTTTAGAAATCTCTTAGGGTCGTGAACTCTTTTAAAAGTGTACTTCAGTGGATATCTCAAGAAAAATAGAAGTCCTTTTTATGCTGAAATTGTACATATTTTATTAATCAACATTTATATTATACATACACAGATATTTTTTAATATCATTGTTGAATACCTTATATTAGTTCATTTTTATTGATTTTATGTGTTTTTATTGTTTTATGTGTTAATTATTCAAAAAAGATCAGACAATTTTATTTATAAAAATTACTTTATTAGTTGCAACTCGAGAAAAACGAAGTTAACAAAAAAGTGCAAATTAATTTCTTTTGTTTTAAACCATTTACATTGCTTTATCTAATTATCTTATGCCTTCTTTAAAACATTTTTTATAAATTAAAATTTCAATTTTGACTTGTTTATAAAACTTCTAAAGAACAAAATCCTATAGCTAACATATATTAAACAAAAAAATGAATATTAAATACATTTATGAATATTAAAATAAAAGGTTTTTGTACATGGATACCAATTATGTCATAAAGTCACTGTTCACACTCTGCATTGATGATTTGCGATTCTGTTGTCGAAAACCGCCAAATCTGCCTCGCGGAAATGTTCCTCCTCGTCTGGACATCAAAAGAATTTTCACTCTTTCCTCTTAATTGCTGCCATCTGATTTATCTCCAATTTTTTTAATTAGTCTCTTTATTACATTAAACTGTTCCATGTTTTTTACAAAGCTTTACTCGATTGTACACAATACCAAACTCAGCATTATTAATTGTAAAGAACACATGCACATTTGTTAGATCACACATTAAAAGTTTTTGTATTAAGTTTATTTTAAGTGATCTTTAGTACACAAAAAACACTGAGATAGTTCATTACCGATGTCCGAAATAATTGTTCATTTAAGATCACAACTTATTTGCTTACTGGCATTTCATTGTTCTCATTCAAATTGCACGGCAGGACAACACGGTTTTCAATTTTTCAATTTTATTAGTCCTTTCTTGACAAATATTACATTTGTATAAGACAAGTCATAACACAATGATAACCTACAAGCAGGTATGCAATACGATAAAGTACAATTATTATTGATAACACTAGCAATATAACAAAATTTACAAAATAGCAAATATTATAGTAAAATATACACATACAATTTATTATCTACAAATAATTTTATTTTATTTTATTTAAATTCCAATTTGTTTACGTATGTAGAGCACAATTTATGTGAGATGCATCAGCAGAAAACTATTACCAACAAATTAACAGTATATTCTTCAAAAATACCATTATAAACCTTTTTCCGTTCAGACATTAGTTCAGAACTATTTTGTTTAACCGCACAATTAAATGACTGTTTATTCTCTCATTGTCTATTAACATGTCCTTTAACAAAAGACATATTTTCACAAAATCCATTGTTATACAAAAATTCTCACACAGAACGTCACATGTCTACACCGTTCAGACGTTGGTCAAGGACTCCTTTCCTCGGGGCACGCTTAACTAAAATCATGCTAGTTTGCATCAGCTTCCTGTTTTTCACATAGTAACCGATTTTTCACACATATATACACGAAATTCTACCTAATTATGAACTCATTAATTCTAAACATATTTATATTCAAACATTATTTTCTGGACACTCCTGGCATTTATTTTTAATTTTATTTTATTAATTTTTCTAGACTCTATTTTGACTCATGTGTTATTTTTCCGGTACTTTAGAACCAATTGCATTCCTCGTTTCATAACGACTCAACCAATCATATGCAAGCTTTTAATTATTATGTATTTTCTTGGTTCTAATTCAAAATTCAAAAATGTATGTATTACAAGGTTTCTAAATTGATACATTTTTTTACATACATTCATAACTACATTACTAAAGTTCTGTATATCTTGAAAAATAATTAGAAAACTGTTGTTATATATTTTGTGTGTGTGTTTGTGCTTTTTGTGGCATTTTGACTTGTTACTGCACATATATACATATATATATACCTCCTATAAAAAAATTGTTTTACAAGATTGGTTTTGAATAATATTACTATTTTTATTCGATTTTTTCAAAATAAACCTACTTTTTATCTATATTTTTACTTTTTTCATTAAAATTTAATTTTCAAAATGTAACTCTTCAAAAATTATATTTTTTACCTACTTTTATTCACAAATAAATTCCAAAACTTTGTACATCTTGAAAAAATGTTGTTGTATTATATATATATATGCATTTTTTTCTTTTTCCGACAATTTGGTTTCAGTTACTCCACATTTTTTAATTCCTGACATACTGACACCAAAACTTTCACATCCAATTTTTTTTTTTTTTTTTTGCATTACATGATGAATTCTATGCACATTCCTGTGGAAAATTATATATTACAAGATGGGTTGTGGATAATGTTATTATTTTTGGTGAAAAAAAGAGCAAAAATGGTATGCTATTCTACTTGCCGTTTTTAGTGTTAAAACATGTTTTTCTCACTAAAAGTTTTTCTTTGTATGAATGATCCAGTCATGTTCGTAACAACCAAATCTGTAATCCTTGCTTTATACATTTTCCACCCAAAGATTGTTCTCCCTTAAATGTAATAGTCTTTTCAGGGTGTTAAATTAAAAAACAGTCCCGTTTCAGCCATGTTAAATATATCCTATGCTCTCGCTCAATGCAGATGCCACTTAAAGGTTGACCCAACCTCTGACATGCCTTCAGAAATGTCAGCAGACTCACCACAAATTTTTCAAAAACTATTTTATTACGAGTGTGAATTCATTGCAAACACGATGAGGAACACTCAAAATTGGCTTCGCCCATACACCGAGCAATGTTGGTGGCTTTTTGCTGAAAAATTAGTCAATTGGTATATTGGCTTCTCTTTGCCATCTAAACAACTTTAATAACTTTATATTTGGAAGATTTGATAATTTTATTTTCAAATCGTTGTTTTCAAAAAGAGATTATATTTTATCTGTCTTTTTAAATTGTCGAAATTGTTGTGCGAGACATGGCACATTCCTTTGTAATATCTCCATTTTCCAATCAAACCTTTCTTCAATATTAAACACTTTCCTCTTTCTTTGCAACAATTTGAAGATGTGGTAAAAATAACCTACTCTACTTCACTATAGAAGACGGACATAGTTATTGTTTACATGGGAAGGGCCAAGATGAAGTGTACAAAAGGAAGAAACATATAACATAATAAACAAAGTATCATTTATACATCCGGACCAATTAACAAATCAATAAATATATGTTGCTAAAACCAATATGTCATTATAAGTGATGTTGTTTTAAGAGGGTTTTTTTAAGTACAGGTCTTATATGGAAATTCAATGTGACCTTTAGATTTAGTCGCTAAAAACAATATGTTGTAATAAGTAATGGTGCTATAAGCGATATATACTGTATTTGTATCTACACAAATTGTTTAAAGATATTTAGAACTTTTATTTACTTTGCAGCTGATTTTGGTTTCTGCGCTCAGATATCACCAGAACAGTCTAAAAGAACAACAATGGTAGGAACACCTTACTGGATGGCACCCGAAGTTGTGACAAGAAAACAGTATGGACCTAAAGTAGACATTTGGTCTTTAGGTATTATGGCAATAGAAATGATAGAAGGAGAGCCTCCGTACCTTAATGAAAACCCACTTAGAGTAAGTGAACTGTGAATATTTAGTATACAATGTGTATACAATGTTTATAAATGTTTAAACTGTTTCATGATCACATTATCAAACACTAGAGCACAAAACATGTTTTTAAACACAGTCAACTATTGGGGTGTAAAGAGCAATATCTTAATATGGCAGCATTCTCGTTGCAATAAAATGTGTAAACACTGTATCAAGGGACCTAGTCGAGTTTAAATGAGAACAGCTCAAATAGGCATTTGCTTTCACGAACAGACGGGACGCCTAGCTAAAGTGGGTCTCTACACAGAGACCGAAATTGTTGATTGTACAGGCGGCAAGTAAGTTTGCAAAGAACATCCTCATAGACTGTGAATCACTAAAATTTAGCAGAAGCAGAAACTCTTGCGACTGTAGGTTGGTAGACACTAGCATAGGCGATATAATTCTCAAATCATTTAAAGGTAATTGGGTCGGCCTCTTGTAGATAAGTATTTTAAAGTAATAACTTACATTTCCATGTATTTATCTTAGCTTTTAGAAACCATTTTGCTTATATTTTACAGTTGAATTTTGTCCTATTTTTAATAATCAAATTAATATTATAACAAAATAAGGCCACAGGGCAAGCTTAATAGAATGGAAGCATTTAAAAATAATAATAAATAGAATATCAAGGAATAGGGAGTGGTCAAAATATAATCACATAAGTTGAATCTAAAGAGTAGGCTAGATTGAAAACATTGCCTACAAGAAAAATAGATTTAAAATATGGCCTAAGCTAGTTAATATAAATAACCATTTTAAAATAATGAAAGGAATATATCCAATAAAAGTAAATATGATGTAACAAATCTGTTTAAATTACAAAATGCTGATTTATGAACAATTCATAATTGAAATCCAAATGTAGTAGAGTTACACAGATAAAATAGGATTGTTAAATCATTTAACATTAAAATGGGAGAGTATAAGGTAAAAAAAAAAGAAAGAGAAATAACTTCATGTTTGCAACTAATTAAATCAAATGGTTAAGAAACTATCTAAATAAACACAGCACCCATGATGTGATGTCACAAATAATAACATGAAAATAATTAAGATATAATATGTAATAAATTTAAGAAATAGCGTTAAAAATTTTTTTAAGTTTTACAGGAGGTAAACTTTAAGGTTCTTACTGATTATTCACCTCCAATGGGGGACGGCCCACGGAGTCATTAAAGAATCTTAAATTTGGGGGGGGGTTCAGATGAAAAACCATATTGGTCATTATTGTCTTCAAAAAATTCGGCATGAATGATGCTGTTATTTGTAGAAACTTACAAATAACACATTAAAAACAATAACAATATAAAAACTAAATAAACAACAACATAATATTTTACAAGACTGTAAAATGGCCCTGCAACAACTTAACAATTACAAAGTATGGTAAATTGCAATTAACAACAAGTAAAACAAATATTACAGGGCGCTAAAAGGGCCCTGCCGCGAGTAATGAGACATAGAATTTTAACCAAAAAAAAAAAAATTATACAACACAAAATATTACACAGCTGTAAAGAGGCTCTGCAATAATCAAATCGAAGTATTTGCTTTTAAATTTTATCAAATTTGGTAAGGTGATGAAGACCATCGTTTGGTTTTAATTTTTAACAAATATAAAATAAAGCAAATGTCAATGTTTTGTAAACTGTTCTTAACTAAAATAAAACAATTCGTTAATATACACAAATGAAATAAGGTTGCTGCAACATACTCTTTCGTAAGAGTGTCTAGTATGTGAGAAGATGAGTTGAGACACTGTGACATGGCTCGCCTAGCCAACCACAAAGGGATCACAGATTATAACATCCTATCTATGTGATACTATGATACTACAGGATGTTTTTCAGGGCCTGCACAACATTTTTTACTTTAAATTTAACTGATATACAGGTGAATTTTTTAATATTAAAGAGACCAATAGAAAAGTTCAAATTATAAATGTTTGAATTAGCCAAGTTTGACTGTATATACCTCATCTCATTTGTTGGAATCACTAGTAGAACATGATTTCCAAAAAAAAAAACCTTCTTTAACCTGTCAGTTGCAAATGAGGAGTGTAAAATCAGGTGAATGAGAAAAATTATTATGAGGAATTAGTTTTAAAATTAAATTAACTTTCTACTATATATAATTTGTACATATTGATTGTGTTAACAGGCCTTATACCTTATTGCAACAAATGGGAAACCTGAAATAAAAGAAAAGGAGAAACTGTCACAGATATTCCAGGACTTTTTAGATCAGTGCCTCGAGGTAGAAGTTGACTTACGTGCCTCAGCCTCAGAACTACTTAAGGTACATATATCAACCATATGATATACTATAATTTTTACATGATGGAGCTTGTTAGTTTTTTTAATACTTTCACTTTTTCAATTTATTCTCTTTATATTCTAATCAGATATCCATATTTTTAGGGTTATATATATTAGATTTTGTATGAATAGAAGTTATCTTGAAAAGTGGTCCTTGGTATTACCTAGTAGTAAACAAATAGAAAAACACACAATAAAACACTAAAGTTCTTAAAAATATTTCGTAAACACTGTTCAACTAAACTTATATACTATAAATAAATTAGATAATTTAAAAGAATATTAAATTTAATATGTTAGCAATAATAAATTCCATTACAGCAATTTAATTAGACATTTATTGTATCATGGCATCGAGGTTTAAATAATTAAATTGAAATATAGTTCGCATGTAGGCCACTGGCATTGCTCAGTCTATCATTTATTATAATATAGTTTATAGGTTTGATTATATAGGCACTCGGCCGGTCATGAACAAACTTGTAGATGACGCTTTCATAATTTTGAAAGTTGTTCAAAGTTTTTATACATTATTTGAAATTGTTATGGTTATTGTTCACTGCTTTTATCTTATTGAGAGACTATACCAAGTTCTGTTAACACTGAGTTTACTATTTTTGTTCACTTTAAAGAAAACACTCTAACTTGGAGTAACGCTTCATCAACTGCAGTCTTCAAACGTCGGTACGCCACTGTTGTAAGGACGCTATCTCATACCAATCAAATCTTGGCTCCTTTTTTCCCTTCTATCTACGATTTTGTTTGTGTAATGGTTTTCTTGTATGCCAATTGGTTAGCTGAAATCACGTGACTCTGGTCAACATTATTATTGATTCTTATAAAGTGTTTCTTTTTATTCTTATGTATTAAACAATTGTTTAATATGTAAATTTCTATTTATGTATTCTGATTTAACTAATGTTGAAATATTATTTACTTATAAAATTTTGTTAATTTGTCGACCATGGAATAACTCTGGGGTCAAGATATCATTGCATACGGCAGAGTTCTGTCATCTGATATACAGTTCTAAAATTGGCTTATTCTAGTAATTACATACTAATATCTCTAACGTGAAATAATAATGATTTACTGATCATTTAATTATAATAAACATATTTTTATCGCGCCTACGATTAAATTTTAATAATGACAATTTGTTAAGATTGGAATTGATTTATGTTTGGAAATATCAACTTGTGTTTACAGTGAAATAAAAATTATTTAAATAAATAAATGATATATCTAATCACCACTTGTTCAGTGAATGTTGTTACATCTTTGTGATAAGTTCTATTTAGATTAATTGTGTTGTTGTTTACATTATGTGGCCTAAATTTACATACGTAATCTGCAGGTTTGTTTTGCTAACCTATTAAAATTTACTTTATTTAGTTTATATTTGTCTATGTATTTTAACCTAGGCCTTACTGGTACTTCTAATAGAGGTTAGGTTTGTTGGCTTACTCGTAAATAGTTTGTTTACATTGATGTGTTTAGGTTCCTTTATATGCCTTTGAGTTATAGGCTATTTACTTTAATCTCAGATGGGATTTGTACCATTATAAAGTCAAACAACTTTTGACCAAGCACAATTTTATTTTATTGGTAAAGTTTGGGAGAAGTTCTCTATCTAATCAGCCATTAAGTATTTTTTTCTTTTTAATCATTATAAACTGTCATTAACATTTTTTGTTGGTATCTATGGTCAGATGATATATTTTGAATAGCTCGTTGATTCAAAAATGGAAGGAGTTCAATTTTGAACCAGCTGTTACATTTTGTTTAGGTTATTGACAGCTGTCTTAGTAACTTATAATGATACCCTGAGGTGATAGTTTATAAATAATCTATCATCTCAGGGTATCAAAGAAGTTGGAAGGATTAGGGGATAATTGTTGGTGAGAACACAAAAAGCCAGACATCTTTAACAAGGGCTATACAAATACATATATTAATACTATTTCAAGAGAGACATAAACCGGTGATACTAAACAAACAAACAAAAACACTTAAAAGCAGTAACCAATATCAAGACTAAATTGTTAAGAGAAGAGTTGGTAATTATAATAATATCAAATTTGGTAAGTGGCCAACTTCAATTAAACATCCATCAAATAGCTACTTCAAACCAACATCTTGTGCAGATAAAATAATATAAGAATAAAGGACTATAATCTGACGCCTTAGTTAAACATTTAACTTCTAAAATTAATTCCTACTAATATTAGTAAATTATAAAATCATCCTTCATCATTACATATTTTCACTCAAGCCTATCACCCATACAGATTTAAGCATCACCCAAATAATTTTTTAGTATTAAGTTATCCTTTAAGTTTTACCTAAACACAAGTGATTACCTAATTTTGTTAATAAATTGAACATATTAGCTTTATAAACCAAAAGGACTAGCCGAGGCATTTCAAAGACAATACCAGACATCAAATAAATATTTTAAACTTAACATAATTGCATTGTACTAATAAATAACAGTCATATTTATATTTCATCAATCTCGTTGATTTATATTGTTTTGTTGGTATCTACAGTGGGCTGATATATTTTTAGTAATTTACTATTTCAAAAATGGGAGGAGATAATTTTTAACCAGTTGTTGTCAAGTTAAGTTTGGGTCATTGACAGCTGTCATGTTAACTTGTTTTGTTTGTATCTACAGTCAGCTGATGTATTTTCAATAATTTGGTGATTTCAAAATGCGAGGAATTAAATTTTTGAAAAAATTTAGAAAAGAAAAGAAATAAGTGACCAACATTTGAATTTGGGTTTACACTTTATGTCTTTAGATAACTTATTTGACCTTAATGATATCTATTAGAAGACAACAACTACAGAAATTATTCATCCATCTTATGAAATATTTTAAAATAATCCATTGGTTGATCGATGTGACTATCATGCGAACTGTACTACTCAGTATGCTCAACAGTGTGTTGTACTTCCTCCAATGTTTGAGTACTCTCCATGTTTTTTATTCTACCATGGGTTTTTTTAAATATCAAATTTTGATTTATCACTGTCCAGATTTAAAAAGTACAATACTCCTGTAACTACCCATCCAGTGAGATTATTTTCACAGATTGTTCTAAACTAGACAACCAAGTAAATTGTGCATATTACTCATTATATGTATGGATTACCCTCAGCTTCTAGTATTTTTACACTCAAACTCTTTGCTATTTTTCAAGTTCTTAATATTATTCCATCTGATTCCCATCACTATATTAAGTGTTCCGATTCTAAAGTAGTCTACAGACTATTAGGTATATGTATTCTAAGAATATTTTGCTTTAGGTAATTATGCTGTGCAGATTGTTGTGGTAGGTCAGTCATACAGCATGTTATGTTATCAGATTTTGTATCTGAACTTCTTTGCTAGTGGGAAGAATAATGGACATCTCTTGTATTCAATAAATGGAGAAAAATAAAAAATTACTAGTTTTCATATTGATCATTCCATTCCTTGTTTACTCTTGGATTTCTGATGTAATACAGAAACCTAGTCATTCTGATGATTTACAGTCAGACGCATTGTCCTTGAACCTTTGCCTTACAGTGATATTGTCCTTGTTAGTATCCTGAACGTTTAATAATTTGGTTTGATCACTGCAGGGCTCCTTAGTAGCCCTGTGACTTATTTTGTTGTCTATTGAATATTATAAAAGTTTATCATTGTTAGCTAATTTTGTTGTGATCAAGGTGATGATTGGATGTTAACAAAAACAAAAATTTCTATAACTTGCATTGTTCTTTAATTTCTGTTTTTTTAAGTTTGTATGTTTATAGTGTATCATTGTATATTGTTACAGCATCCTTTTTTAAAACTGGCTCGACCACTTACTAGTTTAACTCCGCTGATCATGGCGGCTAAAGAAGCAGCCAAGAGTCACTGACGCGATCGCACCGCATGTGGATATGTAGGTGATACGTGATAAAACTACAGTGTCCACAACTGTAGGGAAACTGCAAACGAAATTATATATTGAATTGAAAGATGATTTGAAACACTCCTTTAAGGTAATAACAATTTACCTAAACTTTTAGATTAGTTAATAGGTGTTAATTAGAATCTGGGAGATACCATAAAAAATACATAAAGAGTTGAACAGCTATTAATTATATCAGAAAGTTAAATGGTTGAAAACATGTTAGTGTATCATTTACGATCTTTACGTGGTAGTTTGTTAGTCGTAGAAATTGTTTAATATTGGCATAGCAAGTGCAGAGACACATGATTGCTATTAGAGATTATTTTTATTTTGGCTGTCATTTAAAAAAAGTTAAAATCATTAGTTTTCTTTTGTTACACCTCTGAAGTATAAAGTTGGAAATAAAACCATGACAATTCAATGCAATATATAATTTCGTTTTGCTTTTAGAATTATAAAAAGCACAATAAAGTTATTATAAAAGAACAGTTATATATAATGTACAGAAACTTTTAAAAGGTTTTAGGTTGGTTTTTTTTTTTGGTTTTTTTTTTAAGAACATTTAGGTTTATCAAGAAGTTTTGGAATAGTGCTGTGTGCCTATTACATTATTGTTTTATATATATATATATATATATATATATATTTGTTTGTTTTCCTAGTGACATTGTTTCACAGTAAAAATCAGTATTTAAAATGTGTAAAAATTAGAAAAATACATTATATTAACAAATATATATTTAGAATTACGTAATTGATTATTAAAAGAATTTAAAATGTCACTATCAGGTCTACAGTAAATGCTGTTTGGAAATAATTATCAACTTGTTTTATTGTTTAAAATAAACACTTCTCCGTCCATGTGACATTTGTGACAGATAAAAGTTAGTATAGGGTTTCATTTTTATTTTATATTTCTTAGTAATTGTAAGTTTTTATGACTAAATATTATTTATATCTAATGACGTAATAAAAGAGTTTCTTTTGCATATCAAAAATGTTTCAACAGCAAATGAAGTTGGAAACCTTTTAGAGCATCTCATAGGAAGGCAAGTTTACCTCTGTGAAACTCTTAAGTCGTTACCACCAAGAACGAGGAACAGATTAAAAAATACAAAAGACCTTAAAGCGAATGCTATTTTTTTATCCAGTAGAAAAGGGTTTTGAAACTAAAATCCTGGAACATTCTCCGTTATGGAACTGTCAGTATCCCCGGACAGTTTATATATATATAATTTGACTTTATTACATGTTTAAATTGGTGTTACTTTAGAAACTGCTATAAATTATACAAGGTATACAGAATTAGTTTGACTAAAATTATTCAAAAGATAAGAACAGTTTAACTTTCTGTGCATAATCATATAATTTTACATACTCTAGTATGAATTAATTCCTTGCAGCATTAACTGTACTTTAGAGATAGCATAACAATAAATTAATCTATAGCTTGATGCATTTATTGTACTGTATACAAAAATACTAAGATATTATTTTCTATCATTGATTTTTTATATTATTTTATATTTTGTTACTGATTTACTTTTTTATCCCATAAATATTGTGCTATTATAAAATGAAATTGTGTTTTGTTATATTAATATGTTGTAATTTGTGTTTTTTCATGTGCAGATATTTTGAAAGGAAAAAGAAATTTGCAATACAAAATGTGCAATTATTTTTACAATATAATGTGATTGTTTCATTGGTTAAAACCTTTACAATTTACAATCCTAAATTGGCAGTTTAATTATATTAAAGGAAGATGGTATTAGTTGGGTTGCCGATAATTAGTAGAATTCATTCAGTAAGAATTCATAAATAAATAATGACATGGTATAAATTAACTATGGACATGTCTGTCCATTTTGTGCGACTCGGCAATCACTTCTTTTCGGTTTTACTACTCCACTACCTGACCCAACATTCAATGTTTTCTTCAGGAATTAATCTAACATATATTAGTTGTGAAATATTCACACTCTGCAATCAAATCACTGGTTAAAGATGAAAGAAACCTGTAGTACATTAGGCCAATTCAGTTTTTATTTATTTAAATGATATAATTTACTTTTAATCAAATTGTTAATTTTTTGTTTAGAGGTGGGCATAGACCAAATGGACATGGTCGAATAAAAAAAACTAGAAGGATGTCAAAATGTTATAAATTATATAGTAGAGGTGTCTCAGATAATTACATAATGTATAAATATTTTAAGTCCAGAAATTAAAACTATTATTTATGTGACACTTTATTTAAACTAAAAGCATATTAAATACATTTTGTATAACAAGTGTCTAAACATTAATGCTAAGCTCCTGAAAATGTAATAAAAGAAATAAATATACAACTACACACAGTAAAACAGATAAAGAATAACACAGTCTAGTTAAACAACAAACACGTAATCTAAATAAAATATAACATCTACTGAATATCTGCTTCCTAGCAGCAACAAACATGGCAATTTATCCATTCACTTAGTTACCGACAAATATAGTTGTTAATAGTGATACTTTATAATACAAAGTTTATATGATTACCTTTAGGTAATATAACAGAATGAATATCCTCCAATAGATAATTACAATAAACAGCTGTACAGTACAGTTGTACAATAAATAGTTACAATAAACAGTTGTGTCCTATGTTACAGCTTGTCCAGACAGACAAGCTGTAACATAGGACACACGCTCAACAAGAACAGACACTCTACTAGGGCTAAGTATAAACAACTCATAAAAACTACTGAATTGTTTTATGAAAGAATAGACAGTGGAGTATTGGTACACTCTTTAACTGGGACTAAAGTATCTTTGTCACACCTGTTTCATAGAGGGAACATTTATAACAATATTGGGCTATTCTTGGAACACAAAAAATAAAACAACATAATTTGCATGAAAATTTGTTACTGTTTTCAAAAAAATCGTTGGACAGAAAAGGGGGACCCTTTTTTAAAAAAACAAGAAACACTGTTTTTCTTGTTTAAAGGCAAAAAATCTCTCGGTCATTATTGCTTTATAAAGAAAACATTAAATAAAAACCCCTGCCTCTCGAACATTGTGATAGCTTCAGAGTCAGTTGTTTGTCAAGAGTGACCTGATAAGAAAGATGAAATATTTATTGTACATTCACGTGTGTAAAATAAAGCTATTCTTGTTTTTGTAATGTGTTTTTTATTAGAAATTTTAAATAACCTAAATAAATTAGGAATTTTAAAAATCTCTAAATTTGTCATTATATGTTTAATTGTAGTTTGAAATTTTTCACTTTAAAATTTTACATAAAATTACTGAATATAATATTAAATGTAGTAACAAAAAATCATTCAAAATATCTGTTGAAATTGAAATTTTTATTTTAAAGTTATTAAAAACTCTAATAAGTTTTGCTATTAATATATATATATACATATTGTAAATTCTAGTATCGTGATAGCATTTTTCAGGGTTGGGATAACTGTACAGTGTGTAATAATGTGATGTTTATAATGTGTGGTAACGATGTATATAAGGACAGTATTTTTCATTTTTCTCTAAACATTAAGCAGTGCCTGTCAGAGAACTAACAAACATTGTGTAGAAAGAAAAATATCTTTAAACTTATGGATTGTTGTGTCTAAAAAGTAAGTCAATAGAAATAGTTTTCATTTTTCTTTACTACAGTTGGTGCTTATTTTGTTACAATCATTATTTGGAAATTAGTACACTCAATTTGAAAAGAATGTCGGAAGCTATTTATATTTTATGATTTAAAAATGCTTAATCAATTTTAAATAGAAATTAGTAAATATGCCTTTTATCATAATTATTCCCTAAATAATTTTCAAAAAGTTTCTTATCATGGGTTTTGCTGTGTGTGTCTTGTCATTCACAGCAATCCACGATAATTGCTTTTTTTCTAAAATGTTCCTCCCGCTGTGAATTTTGCATTATCCCTACTTTATTTCTTTTCTACGATACCTTGTAATATTTGAAAATTTCGTCATCATTTGTGTATATAGAAAATGAAACTCTTGAAAAATACTAACATAGCCTAGAGCCATTTTAGAAACTAAAACTAGTAACCTAGGGCTTAATGCTAGACCTGAGCACTAAAAGTAACTAAGAATATACAAACATGATCAGACAAAACCACAATATACAGAATTAATATAGTTTTTTTTTTCTCAGGTTACTAGTTTTAGTTTCCACTATGGCCCTAGACAATGTTGGCTTTTTCCACAGTTTTTGTTCTAGGTTTAATCACTTGATATTGGGAGTTGATTTATAGTCTCGAAAGATTGTGTATTAGTTTTTGTATGATTGGCACATGTCCAATTAAAACCTTATCAATAATATGACCAGACTCTCATGAAATAACTTTCAAACCTAAATATGGAAAGTAGTGATTCAAATTATCTCTAGTAATATGAAAGTGCTCAACCTAATTACGAGTAATAAATGTGAGCTGCTATTATAGATAAAATAAAATTAAACATATTGATTTAAAATAAGTACAGTAGAGACCTCTTTATCATGACTCATTTTATTTGAATCCTCCCATATCCAGGCAAAAGAACAAGTTAATAATATTGCCTGTGAATGGTAGTACCTGACTAAGTGACAGATGGTGTCACTTATAGAAAAACATTTCTCAGTCCCCTAACCATGAGCAGTGTTGTAGAGTTTGTACATGTCGCTGTTGTTTATTTGGCCCTCCACTACTGTATTTTGTTCCAGTCTTTATAATATGACTTACTTTAAATTATAAAAGTGGCAAGTCCAATCATTTTTTTGTTGATCGGTATGGCTTAGGAATCTCCACCATCTCAGATATCAAGAAGAATTTCGAGTCATTGATGCAGTACACATACAATTTGGACAGTGGTCATCGTAAAATGATGCAAAAATCAAAGTATGAGGCCATGCACAAAACTGTTTTACATATGGTTCTGACAGAAATGATCAAGCGGTCATCCAATGTTATGTGAAAAGCATAGGAATTTAACCAAAAGCTCTGTGAAGATTCTTCTTTTATATCAAGTGCTGCGTGATTATGTAAGTTCAAACAACGATTTGAGAGTTTGACATTTGAACTCATAAAAATGAGTACAGCTACCTCAATTGTGCTTTGTTCGTCAAAAAATGTGCAAACATTAAAGATGGCAAGTACTATCTGAACTCGTTTATAAGGTGTATGAAATGGGCCTGTTTTGGAAATTGCTACCATCTAAGACATTAGCATCCAAAGGTGAAACGTCAGATAAATCGAGTAAGGAGCTGGTCTGTCTTATGGTTTGTCCAAATGTCACTGGAACTCACAAAATTCCAGTGCTCCTAATTGGTAACTTACTACAACCTCAGTGGTAAAAATGCAAATATTCCTTTAAAAAAATCAAAGAAAAGTATGGATGGTCACTAAAGTGTCAATTCGTACCCAAAGTGAAAAAATTTTGCAAAAAATGTTAGCAAAGAAAGCGGAAAATTGTTATTGGTGGATAGGCAATGTACAATCATATCCTTCCATGGAACTGTTGAAACATAGACGGTGGTTTATTCCCTGTTCTTACCACCTAACATAACATCCATTCTTCAACTGATGGATCAAAGTGTCATTGTATCTTTAAAAAAATTTATAACAAGAATCTATGTTAACTTCTCTCTGCTGAAAATGATAATGTTGATAGTGTTTTAGCTTTTTATAAGAAAACGAATTTGAAAGACGCTTGCTATATAATCGTTGATTAAGGAGGTAGAAAATTATGAAGAAATTTAAAATGTTAACTCTGTTGTAACAGTTCCAATAGAAGAAGATGTAAGAAATCACATTGTAGCGAATGACATTTCAATCTCTAGTCGCTCTAAATATCAATGATGAGTGTGACGATAATGGTTTTCAAAGGATGATGGACAAAGATATTTTTCAATTATTGAAAGAAGATGGAAAAAAGATAGAAAAACTAAGGATGAAGAAGAAGAATTCAAGACTATCTTATGAGGAAGCCTTTGAAGTAGCATGTAAATAGTTTGAAAGGCAAAAGGAATCCGACAGAATCCAACTGTTGCAGCTCAAGCTATTTTACGATTTAGCAGCAACAAAACACAAGAGCTGATTGCGCCAAAGAACAATTTTTTTATCCAAATGTATAGGGATGATATATATTTTTGTATTTAAAGACACAGGTATTTTTATTTTATTTTACTATGTTATATGTATAGATATCTTCTTTTTGTGGTTATGTGTAGAAGGAATTAACACCTTACACTGTGAATGTTTTTCTTCCTTTGAACTTCTCTTGTTGTTCCCTTATCCATACGTTCTCGTTTCCGGATTACACTTGGTCACTATTGATCCTGGATAAAGGGGTGTCTACTGTATTTAACTTTTTATTTGAAGGTGTTTGCAACATTACGACTAATTTTGATTTTACTTAATAAATTCCTTATTATGGATGTAAGATTCTTTCTCAAAGGCAGTATTTTGATGTTTGGACACATATTTGTCCTTGTCCTTACCTAAATAAATCCAAGAGAATAATTGTAACAATTATTTATTTTATTTTTCTTATAAATTAAAAATGATTTAAGTAAAAGTATTCATTCAATATAGTTTCTGATATTCTTCTTCTCCCAGTTTTTATTTTCTATATGCTCTGTATTAAATAAAACTAGTAGGCTTATACTGACAATTTGTGGATACGACAATCACTGATAAAAGTATAGTTTGTTATTTCATTGCCTAGCCTCCTAACCTGTGAATCTTTCCTAGAGACAAAATAATAATCCTAAAAAAATAGTGTAATATTTGATTTCCCAACCCCCAAACAGTCTTAAACAAAACACAGTTAACACACATACAATAACATTTCTTTTCAGTTTCATAAATACAAATTAATTAAAAGGGAATGCTGGGATTTCAACAAAATGGTCAACACAATGGTTTAACTTTATTTCAGTATTAAATATATGTACATACATTATATGAATTTCTGTATGTAAGCCATAATATGTAGGACTGCAGATGTCAGAACAGTAGTAAATCTCCTTGTGTTACCTGTCTAATGTTACCATTGTAATTCTTTCCTTAAATGCATGAATCTTCTCACTGTTAAAAGTTCATTGGCTTCTAGAAGGTTAAGGCCATTCTTCATTATTAGATGGGTTCCACTTTCTCTCTAATCTGGGAACGATATCTTGATAAATATTTCTTATAATTATTTTATTTTTTCTTGTTTGAGAAAAAAAATCCGGTGAATCTAAGATTACTGTATAGCTTATTGTACATGTGAAAATCACAAACTCACCCCTTCTAATATGGCCAAAGAAATTTACATTTCTTTAATGTTAAAATCATTCATATTATGCAATCCTGAAGGAACCTTGCTGGATTTACACCTTTTCATGTTGTCTCGGGTTAGACCCCTTCCTTTTATTTTTCCAATTAGGTCTCTCTTGATCAACTCTGATATTTTTTGAACAATGGTATTATTTTTTGATGACTCTAAGTATATAAACTGGATTTATTTATGTACACAAAGATTAAACCTCCATCAATTGTAAATTTACATAATACCGAAGCGTGCCTGGTTCTGTCCATATTATATATTTACAACTTATGTTGTCCTTCAAAAAGAGGCTTCTGCTTATTTTAAACTTCAGCCTGCCAGTCGATCCCGTTTGTATTAATTTCTTTATTGTATCTATGAATATCAAAACTTTTCTTTCCTTCCTCCAACACAGTACTTTCATATATACTAAATGTAAACATTAAAGACAAGATATTCAACCTATCAGATATTTTTAGATTGGTTACAGTATTAACTTGCCTAATACTGATCTTCCAATTCATTGCCTTTTAAGCCTGGATTCTTATTTTATCAGACTTACTGTCAAACTAATTATTATCCAGAGTTGTTTAACATGTACAACTCTTTGTTTGACATTTGTGTCATCTGTCAGTTATAATATGTTCGGTAACATTAATATAAATCAGAAACAAAATGGACCCAATACTGAATCTTAGGTAGGCCAACACTGTATTTAATTTCAAGATTATCTGATCTACATTTATCAACCTCACTAATTGAATCCCCCCCACCCCATTTCTCTCTAAATTTATACAATAACATTGAACATTTTTAATGTTTCTTACTACAAATATAAAGAGTGAAGTTCATTACGTTTTCCTTCCGACTATTTCTTTTATTAGGGTATTATATATTTAAATAGTCACAAAATGCCAAATGCATTCAAATGAAATTATAAACAATATAAAAACTAATTTTTCTTAGGGTTCATTCTAATCATATTATCACAATAATCCTAGAGGCAAAATTTTCTCAGGCTTGTAGTTTGATATATTCTTTTGAATTATTACTTTTCTATTTTTTTCTAAATTTATAGTCATTGAAGATGCTAAAAAAATTAAATATGGGTATTTTGAAATCTAAACAAATTCTTTGATTAAAATGTTGAACATAACATCTTATAGCAGAATCACTTTAGCTGTAAGAATGGGGTAGGGATAAAAACAACCTCAACTCCAACTTTGGTTTCAAAAACACCAGAGAACATCATTGATCGTTTGAAATATTAACAAAGTAGGTATAGGACAATTTTTAAGTTCTTATCACTCTCACAATGGTTTTACTGTATGCTGATTCATCAAATCAGATATTTTCAATACGGTAGTTACTTTTTCTTTACTTTTTCTTTCCTCGACAACCATCATACATTCACTATACCCTTCCATATTCTGGTAGTTTCTCCAATGTGTATTAATATTTGTGATTGATTGCGTTTTTTGTATAATGTGTTCTTTTTCTATAAAGTATTGTTATGACAACAGCACTGAAAGATTCAAGAGTCTCGATTACCGGTACATGACATTTTATAAGATTTTATCCCTTCAATGAACAATGTTATATTCAAAATAAGCACTCAAATTAATATTGTTAAATTATGTTACAAAATGTTAGGCCAAAGTAACTGCAGTAGATAACATGCGACTTAATTCAAAATGGCTTGTGATATTTTCTTTCTGTAAATAGTATAAACGTGTTTTTATATTCCTAAAGAAATATATTTTTAAGAAACTTAGACTGAAATTTAAAAAGAAAAAAATGACAAAAATGTTTAGGCCTAAAATAATAAATGTTTAATTTTAATGGTTTACAATTTACTCTGATGTTATGTGAGGAGTTCTTTTATTTACAGGATAATAGAATTAATTCTTTTCCTATTTTTAAGTATTTACATAAAACGGTTGGCTAAGTTTGAAATTTGTAATGTTATGGTTGTATATAAGTTTGTGTATTTATATTGCAAAATAAAGTAATTAAATATTTGTTCTCCATTTTGCTCAGTTATGTATTGTTCTTTTTTTTTTTTTATAGTTTACTAAATTAAATTAGCTTCGACGCTTATTATCTTGTAACTTGTAATTTTTTTTATGAAAAAATGATAATGGATTGATACAATTTATAATGAATGAAAACAACAATAAACTTAATAATACAGTATAATAATATTATCCATGTTATATTATACCCAGTACCTACCCGAGCTCATTATGTAATTATTTATATGTCTCAGCATTGTCATTTGTTTCACCGACTTTTATCATCCTTTATTACCCTTCAATAATTGTATTTTTAATTGTGTTTCCATACATTTGCATGATAAAAAGGCAGTATCTAATATACCTCACTAGTCAAGGTTTAAGATATTTGTAAAATAGGCATGGAATACTCTAAAACTCTTAAGAATGATTTTTAGATAATATAATGTTGGTAGATGCTTTCTCTTTCAAGACAATCTGTTTCTTTGTTTCCTAGAATTTCCTCATATCTCGGCATTCACAGCAAGGTAATTCTTGGTTAAGTGTTTGTAGACATTTCCAGATCACCCTCAACTTAAATTATATAAACTTCAAATCCTTAAAGACTGTCTGGACATAATATAGATCTTTGCTCCTTTGAGAGCTGTAGTAAGGTTCTCCTTGATCCATTGCATGTGTCTCTTCTTCGAAGATAGACAGGATTTTATTCAAAAATATTCTAATTTTAAGTAATTGTTCCAAAATCCTAATCATTCAAAACTTCCCACAGAATTCCCAAAGTTTAAAATTTTAATAGAGAATAAGTCAGGTTTATATATATTATCTCTATTAAAATTTTAAACCTTGGCAATCCTGTGGGAAGTTTTGAATGATAAGGATTTTTGTATATGGATTTGATCCTTGTGGCCTCTGTTCCGAAAAAAAAAAGTTCAAAATTGCATACATATCACTTTTCTGATTTTAAAGCTATTTGATAATGATGAATTGTTCATATTATTAATATATGGTTTATTCAGACATCTTTTGTGTATATTAAAACTGATACATGACTGATCAACTCCTGTTGTAAAGTGATAAGCCTCGCCATGTTGTATACTTAGACTAAATACAAATATAATCGGAAAGAGCAAACAAGACTTGGAACTATAATACACATAGAATGGCAAACCTTTTATCTCCTCTTTCTGAAATTTGTCTAGTAATTAATTATTTCCACTGGAGATTGAATTTTGTATGTCTTCTCTGATGCCTTCCAAATTTAAAAAATGTTTTAACTTGGTGAAAAAAATTGATCTTAGTTAAATTAACCAGCAAATTCTTTCTAAGTTTTAAAATGGCTGTTTAAAATCTTAGAAACAAATTATTTTTGCAGTACTTTTGGTGTTTAAAAAAACATAATTTCCGAGATTTGTGAATTTTAAGAAAACATAATAAAATAGTAAAAGTAGTGCAGTTGTCCAATGCATAACTTCTGTATCTACTGTTTAACTTTTAAATTACTATTGCAAACATATTAAAATTTCTGAGAAAAATAAATTTTATTGAATCGTCACTGTTTGTCTAATTGTGACAGGTACTCTGCATCTTATATTAATCACTTTATATTATGAATATGAAACACATTTACATAATGACAGGAAAGTACAACAAGGCTCCTTATACACCCAACAGGGTATATTGGGAAATGCAGCAGTCATGATTTTAGAAAAGAAGGGAAGGGACACTTTGAGGCTGAATGCTTCTGCAACAGACCTGAAGGAGCAGAGTCTGGCTAGAACCGTGAATAGAGCCAGACCTCCGTGTTCTTGCTTTTATTCCCCTAAGTAGGGCCTATGTAGCCGAAGTTAGTAGAGTATATGTAAGGTTAAATGCACTAATAAAAGATAGTTTAATAAAAATATACACGGTTTACCTTTTATTTCTCCCCCGAGCTAATTTCGAGGGACTCACACCGCCTGCCGTTTTGACATCCTGACAACCGTTCGAACGTGCAGCAATGAGCACATAAGGACCTCCAGAGACACCCCATCTTACTGGAACTCTTAAGTTAGAGCTAGCAGCGAAGCGCCCGTCACATAATGGCTCAGACTGACTAATGCCATCTGCACTTTTGAAACCTTGGCCACGCAAATTAGATATCTTCAGATATGGGTTAATCTTTAGATAATTTAAATATAAACTAAAATGACGTAACAAAGCATGGGCTTAGATTAAATGTTACAGAAAAATTAATACCAAGGAAATGACAATTTTAAGGTAATATGTTTATACAAATAAAATTGTTTATTAAACATAAATCATGTTGTTGAAACATTGTCAAGTGTAGGCAAGCCATCAGACATCCATTTCCAAATTTTTTATTCTTATGAACGAAATATATTTTATTGGGGTTACTCTGAGGCCCTGCTTCCGCTCTTCTGTACTAATATATAAATCTAAATTAGAATTTACTATTTAGTAATCAGTTGTTCTCTTTGGAAACAATCCTATTCCTAAACCATCAACAAAATGCAATGGTGCTGGACCCTGCAAAGATCTGAAAAACATATTATCAATAGTGGCATCATCATATTTAATATAGTTTTATTAATTTCAACGTTATCCTATATTATTTAAGTTTCATCAAAAATCTTACCTTCGTCTGCCAAATCAATATTAACTTTGTACGTACGACTTATATTGTATAACAGCAGCATTATGGAATGCACAGGATTGGTTATGAAACATACCATTTTTCGGTTTGTATGTTGTCTGGTACCCCAGTCCTATTCCTGTACTTGCATTGGCCGTTCTGTATAAGAACCCGGTTCAATATTGCTTACCTCCTCGAGGAATTTTTTGTAAGGATCTTGGACGTTTTCAAAAACTTCATTAGTGTCTCTTGATAATGTGGAAACTTCTTGAGCTTCAGAATATTGTAACATCTTGCAGCTTCGTCAACAAGATTTGTTGGAGATCCGTTATCTAATGAGTTACCTAGTCCGAGTTAATTAAATCCGGGAACAGTAAATTCTAAATGGGTTCCTACTCCAGAATCCTCTGATGGTCAATTTAGTGGAAGTGGACGTGGTTGTTCGTCTTCAGAAGAATCAGTATTTAAACGAGGGCATTTCACTCTGCTTTTCCTGTTCAATCTGATTATTCTACATTTTTCAGTCATACTATAAGGCTTTACAAACTTACCAAGCAAATTGTGCTTATTGTTTATTAACAATAACAGTAAAATAACTTTGCCCCCAAGACCTCATTATTAGGTCGATTAACCTGGCAATTATAATTACAGTTTCAAAATGGTGGCCTGTTAATTGGAGGTAAAACTGCAATAATTTCAAAATTGAAAAATAACAACAGTCTTTCTTCACTTTAATTATTGTAGATACTTTTTCTGCTGATGATGGATATTTGTTGTTGTCAATTCAAAGCATGCTATTTTATTGAAGGTTCTTATCTTTGGACAGGTTTTCTAATAATATTTCACTAAATATTCGGTGCCTCAACATAGAAATATAATACATACAATTTATTTTCAATTCAGGTAAAGAAGGCGAAATTTGATTTGAAAATGTGTACATTATACTAAACTATATAATTCTATAGTACTTCAGCAAATTTAGTGATTCAAGATTGTCAACACTTGATTCGTAGAAACCTAGTCTGGAATGAGGGTTGCTAGGTCTTAGCTATGTATGCAAAAGAATCATAAAATAGACTGAATCTGTTAACGACTAAATATTTGTTTTAATTGCATTACATAGCAACCAAGACTGAAAATGTTCAATACAGTATATGTAAATGACGAGTGAGAAAACATTGTTATCACTGTGAGTGACGAGTACAGAGATTAATAAATTTATTTTCAATGAATTTCTGTACATTTAAATTTAAACTATATAAACAAATATTAATAAGGCAATTAATTATCAAGACTCTAAAGGAGCCGTTGTAACTACATAGAAAAATTATATATGTATGTATCAACATCTGTATTGTGTTGTCAGTGACACAGTGGAATTAGTAGAGACCTGTATGTAAGTGGATAGTCATAATGTTTATTATTTTATGATATGAAACATTTCTAAGATTCTGAATTTAAAACTACTCAAAGAACAAAGTGAGATAATTCAAAATGTTCAGTTGTGGTCCATAAAGATCAAAACTCCTAATACTCCAAACTATTTTATTATTTTTTTCTTGTTGTTTAAAAGTAAAAAATCTCAATCATCATCGCCTTATAAAACAGAAAAGAACATATAATAAATACCCCCTAATCCTCGAATACTATAATAGCATCAGGATAGGAAAGATGAGAGAGGGATCTAAAACAAGATCTATTATTTTATGATCATTAATATCATACAAAAATAGACTGCATATGTATTAATGAAGAAACTTGTTATTTATGAGTCTAACTTCAGAGATTGAATTTTACTTGAATGGCTCCATTGAATTTATGTAATGAGAAGCTTAGTATATGGTTTGGACAGTTGTAGTTTTGTGGATTCAGGTTCAAAATACACTATCAAAAGAACTCACGGTCATGTTACCAAATTTTATATAGCAGGTATCCAAAAGAAAACCCCAGAACGGTTAAGTAATTTGTGCTGTTAAAATACCACATTTTGGCATTATAAGATAAATTCCACACTAACGCATAATCCACAAAACTAAAACTGTTCAAACCATAAGCCTCGCATAGTATTCGAGGTCTTTATTATATTCGGTTCTGTTTTATAATACAATGTGATCGAGAGGTTTTTTACATTTAAATAACAAGGAAAAATAATAAAATAGTTACAATTTTTGTTTGTTTAAGGTGAAATAAACAAACCTCTTGGTCTTCATAGTTTTTAAGGAAGAACAACTGAACTACTATGAAATTCCAACAATTCAAAATGTAGTTTTAGTTCATAGAAAGTTTGACACAAAATGGTCTCAAAGAATATTAACTCAAAATTGTCAAATTTAAAACCTCAATTCAAAATGGCGACCAATCAAATTTGCTATTATACTTTAAAATTTTAGGGTAATGCAACTTCCTGGTTAAACTTAAATAAAATAACAGTAAATTTTTTGCTATTATAAGTTTGTTTCCTTATAATTCTGAAGTAAATTGCATTTTTAGAATCTGACCCATTTTCAAGTGAAGTAAGATAGCGACCTCTAGTTTGCAGGGTTCTTTTCTATTAAACAAGACTTTTAAATTGAGGTAATACTCAATGGGGATGTTTGAAAATTTTGAGTTGCCCCCATTTCATTTATTTTCTATTTCGGGGTGAAATCGTATTAAACTTATAATGTCAAAATATGGTGTTTACATCAAAAAACATTTCTAAAATTTTGCTTTTCCTAACTTTTAAAGTTACTTAATCCTCCCTCCCATTACTTTTTTGACATCTGGTATATGTATTTGCCCTATACTACACGTTTTATCCCAACACGACCAAACCTAGCTCAAATTGTTGTACCCATACCAATAAACGTGTTTGCACAATATTTTGACGAAAACTTCTTTAAAATCATGGTCAAAGTATTAAAAAATTAAGTTGGAATTCGATTTTTATGTAGTTCGTTTCCAAGTTACCTTAATTAACTACACAACCACAAAATTTCCCTAAACCAATATAATGAAATTCATAATGTATGTTTTTAATGCTGCTAGTATTGAATTTAATACCAATCATTCATAGGTGGTTTTTCAAATTATCAAAATAAATTTACATATCCTATGTTGGAAATTCGAAAGGGAGTTCACGCTCTATTTAGAAATACTAATTCATAAACTAAAATCAATGAAACTTTCTTAAGGCGTTTTGAAATGATGAGTTTGAATTTGATAAACCTTATGTATATGAATTGCAATCAACCAATATTAAAAATTAAAATAAAGCCTAAGTTATGACAATTTATATATATGGACTTATTTTCATGAAACGTGTCACATGTTTTTGTGATAAAAGACTTATTTTTTCAATAACTAAAAATCTGGATGTATCTGCCATTAGACCAAAAGTTATTCTCTAACCAAAAATCACCTCTAACATTAAAAGCAAGAAGTGAACCACATTAATAAGTCATGCTAAAAGTTCTAATATCACAAAATAGGTGTAACGAATTTCAGAATGCTCCAATATAAAAAGGAATCATGATAATCGATCCATGAATTTCGAAGCTTAATATTCAATTTGCGAGTTGGAAAGAGATGAATAGGAAAATAAACAAAATTACACTTTTAGCCAAAATGTATTAATAACTACAAGCCACA
Source organism: Aphrophora alni (assembly GCA_963513935.1). Lineage (NCBI taxonomy): Eukaryota > Metazoa > Arthropoda > Insecta > Hemiptera > Aphrophoridae > Aphrophora > Aphrophora alni. The sequence continues at coordinate 110,519,443 of OY740773.1, forward strand.
TTACCATTTTATAACCTGTTATTAGATCAAATACTTATAATAATATGAGCAAATACATAATAGCTTAAGCCATTACTCGACTATTCTAAATATATTTATATAAACTTGTACAAAATAAAAGATCTGATCTTAATAATACTAGCCTATAACTTATTTTGTACAATTTAAAATTTGTTTCATATCTTAGAGGAAGATTAAAATATAAAAGTAATACAAAGATGAAAAATATCACCCTAAAATGACAATTATAAAAGTTTTAAGGCACTCCAGAACTCATTGCCATCCTGTATAATATGTACAAGATTATGAGGAAGGGCCAGGTTGGCAATTTCATAACGCTTCTTTCTTTTAAACCATATTCTGTTAAGAATGGAATATTTTCATAATGGAATTTTCGTTTAATGTGAAATCTTTATTCAAAGGGGAACCAATTTAGTTTTTTAATATCCAACAGAATATACCTTTTTATTTTTTTTATAAAATCTGTATTTCATATATATATATATATATATATATAAAGTAATATAAGCGGCAATTTATCTAATCCTTTTATTTGAGTTTTTTATTACTTTACTCAATTAAGGCTATCGAATTTGGAATAATTTTCCTGCTTTTTTACAAAAATGTGTTTGAAAAATCATGTGCACTTGATGTAAAATATAGAAATTAATTGTAATATATTTAATTTCAGAGAAAATGTTTGATCAAAACTTTATTAGATTACTTAAGTAAACAAATTTACAAAAAGTGTCGGAAATAATTGTAAGTCAAATGAAATGTTAAACATATCATCAAAAGCTTCAATATGTCCTCCACTAGACACTCTGCACGTCAAGGTTGACTGTGATGACGACAACAATCTGCTTCCGTAGTTGGTTTAAGTTTTGAACTCTGATATTGTAAACTATCTTTTTTATGAACCCCCACAAGAAGAAGTCTATTGGTGTCAAGTTAAAACTTCTAGGAGGCCATTTTATCCAACCTTCTCTGCCAAGCTATCTATTAGAGAACTTTATGCCAAGAGTACATCAAATTTAGGGTGTAATGAGGGGACACACGGTTTTGTTAAAAAATTGCACTTATGTTATTATTTACTTCAATTTGTACCACTTGAGGAAAAACTTATTGTTGCAACACTTTTAAATAAACATTGACAGTCAAGGTATGTCCTTCAAAAATCTCATTAACCCACACAAATCTCTTACATGCTCAAACACTCTATTTAGTTTTTAAGAACCTCTAATCCTACAACTGTGCTTTATCTGAGAATATCACACATTAAAAATAATATACATCCCCATTAATGTTATTAAGAATTTCAATTGAGAAAATAACATATTTTAGGTGATCTGCTAATTTTATTTATTAATTCAATCTTATAGGATCCAACCATAATAGTTATCTTTGGGATCCTGAGCTCCAAACTAGCTATAGATTTTTTGGGGCTTCGTATGTAAGATTCACACGTTCAATGTTTTCATTCAGCTGTTTTAAGAAAGCTTGATTCTTTAAATTGTTTATACCATCTTATAATGTGGTTCAACATCATGAACACGGCGAAAAGTTTGTTGGACAAAAATTACAGATTTCAACTCTGCTAACCATAATAATCATTATGCTTTCTGTTTAAATGTCACAATGAAAATCTTTATGTTTTTTTTAACGGGATTTATGCATATTACTGAAGATTATGCTAAAAATAACTCGAGATGTACCCGAATATTTTTGTGACAAATATTTATTTACCTTTTGGCTTTTCCGAATAATGAGTTTTTGAAAATGGAACAACCGTGTTGGATGATCCTGTACAACATGAAAAAAAAAATTATATATTGGTGTTGACCTAAAAAAATATATATAAATGTATTCTTTTCAAGTAAGAAGTATGCAATCCTGTCTTATACTAAGACCATTTCGACTATTCAGCTATCTCAAGAAGTGATGCTGTGATCTATCCGTTCCCACAAATTCAAAATACATGTACAGGTCTATATTATACTGTCAGAATATACTCTATTATTAAATTAATATTGATGAAAAACTAAAAAATTATTTAATAAAATATAAATTATTATGATATTATTATTCTGCCGTTGGTAAATACATCGTCATTCAATGATGTTATTCAGTATTGCTATGAGCTTATACAGAGGAAAAGGAAAGGGAAAGTAAACTTAGATAAAGTGGAGATGAAATTTGAATAATATAAGCCTTGTAAGTACTTAATATATTTCTTAATTAAAAAATAAATATAGAAGCTTATTATGTAGGATACATTTATAAAAATAAATTATCTGTTATACATTTTGTAAAATTTAAATCTATTATAAAATCATTAAAAGACTATATTGACAGTATGTACAATATGTTTAACTATTATAGGATGAGGCAAAATAATGGTAACTGAAATAACAAGCATACAGTTTTACATTTCATTTTTAGTTGTGTCATACACACAAGCCTTCTTGGTACTGAACTACAGAGTGGTATAAAATGTAATGATGGACAGAAGATGGATTCCTCATGAGCAGAGGAACAGAATAGGGGCCTGAAATTCACTGAACATTTTTCTCACATTTTATCTCCATGGGAGAACCTCAAAAATAGCTTTGATATTGATATCTAAGCAACAACTTCTATACAAACCAAGATCTTTTATGATGAATTCTTAAGGAGGAAACCTAACAAAATCTAAAAAATTGTTTCCACATACAGCTTGTGTCACAGGCAAACAACTTTCCTTATCAATGTCAAAGTATGTAGTGTTAGAAGAAAACAATTTCACACATATTCTAAAACATCAACAACAGCTTCTAATCATTGATGTAACTTTCGAGCAGGGTAGTAAAATGGTAATTGATCACACGGAATATATCGTTCAAACGTATAATCACACAATTTATAAAGCTTAGCAAGTATAACAAAGCATTATTTTTCCTCTTTCAGTTACCTTGTTTTGCCAAATCCTGTATCATTGTTAAGATATGTAGGAGTAGTTGTTTTTTTTTTTAATTATTGATCACATCTATCATCCAATTAACAAATTTTAATTTTGAAAATATTCTTCAACTTTTATCAACTACGTGTACGAGTTGATATTTTTATCAACAAATAAATATTATGATGTTAATTAATTATATATTTGTTAACTTGAATAAAGAAAAGCAAATATATTTTGTTTTCACTCTTTAAATACTTTGACATCGTTATTAAAATGAAATATATTTTTTCTATAATAATCATTAAGATCCTTATTAAAGCTTTATTGCACATTAACCTAAATTACCGAACTATATTATTTTTAACCCTCGAGAACTCTGTATAAGTTGTTTTAGTTTTTTATTTACACAACTAAGCTATTGTACAACCCAATGTTTAAACTAACAACAAATCTGATCACTTGTGGACAAATTTATCCTTGGATATAATAACTTTTTTCCCAAATAAACTAAACCTCCCACAGTATCAACATACTAGCACAGGAAGAATAATTACACAAAAAGAAATTATATTAGTCATCAGATACTTTCGTGAGCTAAAATTGCAGCCGACATATTTTGAGAAACCAAATAAAATGGAATACAAAGTCTCCATAAAATTTAAACACAGATTATCTATACCATTCAAATTAATTTATCAATCTGCTGTACAAAAGAAACCTACAAGTGTGCCTGAGGGTTAAAAAACATAATTTATTGTTCTTAAACTCTTTGAGATATTTAATGACTAGCAATGCATAACTTTTCCTTAAAACATTAAAGCCAATCAACAACATTTTAGTTAACAATAGTGACCAATTTCAGCTTATTTCTCAATTTAATTTATAAGAAACACATAACAGAGTGTAAATAATTTTGAAAGTAACTAAAATAATTAGTAGCATTAAATGCAAGCGCTGCTAACAAATCATACACATTACCTATCATTAGATCAAAAACAAATAGTAAATCTTTAAACAAAATTACAAACAACTAGTTACAAATTATTTTCATTATTTAGAAAACAAGCTCAAAATATTAAAATACTTTGGTGTTTCCAGATCAATACCGGTTTCATTTTTAATATCGGCATGACTAGGAGTAAAATTTGTTCTCTGATAAGCTGAAACTGACTACCCAAATAGCATATTATTTTCATTTCTTAGTTTAGGAAATTATATAATTTCAATTTATTTATCTAATTTACAAATCAAGATTATTTGTTATAAATTAATTGTTCTGAAATTAATTAATTCATGAATTCTGAGTTTCTGGATTTTCATTCACCGGATGGAAATTCAAAGCAGCACTGTTGATACAAAATCGCTTCTTTTTTGGTGGTGGTCCGTCGTTGAAAACATGACCCAAGTGTGCTCCACAATTTGTACATGTAACTTCAGTTCGAATCATACCTGGATTTGCGATCAATAATAGAAGGTTGGCGCCAACTTTATAAGATTTCAATGATAATCAGGAAAGGTTTTGGTTCGAAGGACAGGAAAAGGAAGTAAAGAGAAAACAAGAACGCCTTAGATTAGCATCCATTTATACCACCAATCCCAATATTGTAACATTCCTCATGCAAGTTATCTACCACCAAAATGTTAGATTCTAAGCCACAACATTCAAGGAATTAGGAAGAAACGGAAATTATTTAAACAACTAAAATTCTTTAAAAAATTTTAAATAAAAAGAAACAATTTGTCCAAAATTATAAATTGTATTTTTTTAGATATACCAATGGGAGCAACCTACTTATAAATCAAAACACTAAGTATTTCAACTAGTGTATCTCAGCTAATCCCTATTTTTTGTAATGGAAAAAAATGTGATACAAATCACCAGATTCAGAATTTTAAGTAGACTACATAAAACAATACTGTTAAATGCTGAGGTAGCTTTCAACCCCTTCTTAGTTCAAAAACCCTTATTAAGAGTTCGTTACGATTTAAGGTTAATTAAGAATTTAAAGTTAAGTTTAAAATATAATAGTTAAATATTCCCTTTGATACACACCACACCAGCAATCAAGTTAGGTAATTGCTTGACTTGCAACCTACTAGCAGATCACAAAATGACCAAGGGTATGATATAAGCCAAGGTTGCTAAAAAATCTAGGTCAAATGTAGTAGGGAATTATAGAGGGTCAGTTGTTGACGGCTGGAGTTGGCACAAGGTTGGCGAGAGGTCAGTTGATAACAGAAGAGGCCGGACCAGTGGGAGACTCTGCTGGAATGATACCAGGATGCTGTCAAGAAAGGAGATCGCTAATCGAAGAGAATTCTATACGAGGGATCAATAAGGACACGGAACCATGAAGAGTCTGCAATAGGAAGGTAAGTAAGCTTTATGTGCTGAGTAAATCAATAAATTCTTGGAATTCATATTTAGATATATATTATGTCAATCATTGGGATAGCTCTGTAACGAAGCTTAGAATATTTAACTTGTAAATGAGTTTAATGTTGAATGTTTAATATATAAGCATATTAAAGATAATAGTAATTAATTACTACTATGTTTCACGTGTATTAATAATAATGAACTAAAGAAATTGACAATACAAACATTTCTAGCACTGACTCACGGATTGCTCAATCATGTCATTTGAACCTGATTTATAACAGGTTCTAATTTTTAAAACTGGGTTTTTAGCAAATTTAGCCTAACCTAACCTAACCTAGTCAAACAAAAATTTTATTATAAGTACACTTTCATGTAATTTGAATTTTTGATCAACTGGATTTGCTCAAAAAAAAGTATATTTTTAATACTTCAACCATGGACTGGATTTACTTAAAACCAAGAACTACATAAAAAATTATTTATTAATATTAAAGCCGTGTTTTAGTCCAAAAAGAAAGCTACATCAACATATAATGTATGGAATCAGGGATCATTCATTATCCTTTGTGACTGGAAGGTCAAATTGTGTAGAAGTTGCAGGAGAACTTTCAGAACGGTCTCAACTGAACTATGGAGTCCCACAGGGATCAGTTCTTGGGGTTATATTGTCTCCATTTTATTATGACTTGTAATCCTAAACAAGTATTGATAAGATAATACAGTTTGCAAATGACACAACACATGTCTTACAAGCAGAAAATTAGAAATTTGGAAATAAAGTCATTTGTAGAATCAATATCACCAGTATTTTCCTGAGAATTCTAAACAAACCAGTCTGATGTATTTCAGATTAAAAAAACAAAATAACATTACTGGATCATCCCTTTTGTATAATACTGAGATAGAGGAGGAGGCCCTGTCGGTAAAGTTGCTAGGTTTAGTTGTTGACAGTAAATTAACCTAGAAAAAAAACATTGACAGCATCTGTTCAGTTCAGCGATTTTTCTGCTAAGAGATCTAAAATCATTTGATAGCTATAGTAAAAACAAGAAACCATTCTACTTATTTGAATTAAGTTGTACATCAGAAGCATGCAAAACAGACGGGGAAAATAATAAATCATATTGAGTATTGTACATATTTAATGGTAAGATCCTTCTCCAGAGTTGTTTGTAATATTCATTTCTACTTCAAAATTTAAAACAAATTTTGTTTAGAAATTTGCACATACAGTAATTAATTTTAATTGAAAGAATTCTTAGTTACAGTGAAACGCTGTGTAAGCGAAACCTGGCTAATCAAAATGAATGCATTATTTAAAAAATATGTAATAAAATTTAAAACAAAACTACATAAACCATTGGCGAAAACCACTGCTATCTAGCTTTGTTTACAGTTAGTTGTTGACCAGCAGGCTCCAGATACCAATCCACTTCCAAAAATATACTTTCATCCTGCCACCCCATATTCCGCAAAGCTTTCAGTCAGCAATTAGTGCTTGAGTCTGTCAGTGTTTGTATTCGAGCTGATATGCATCATGTTACAAAAAATCACATGAGATTTTGTTTGGCTTAAAATGTGTTTTTGTTCAGAGTGTGTTACATAAACTTGAATTGTTGAATTGTGAAGTTGTGATTAGACGACACGTGAAAAAGATATCACATAAAACCATTCTGTTATTAGACAATGCTCCAACTCATCCAAAACTCTTGAAATATGGTGAAATTAAAGTTCAACTTCTTCCAGCATACGTGGCAAGTTTAATCCAACCAATGGATCAAGGAGTAATTGAAACATTTAAGCACCACTATACAAGTTTAATCCAACCAATCGATCAAGGAGTAATTGAAACATTTAAGCACCACTATACAAGTTTAATCCAACCAATGGATCAAGGAGTAATTGAAACATTTAAGCACCACTATACAAGTTTAATCCAATCAATCGATCAAGGAGTAATTGAAACATTTAAGCACCACTATACAAGTTTAATCCAACCAATGGATCAAGGAGTAATTGAAACATTTAAGCACCACTATTACAAGTTTAATCCAACCAATCGATCAAGGAGTAATTGAAACATTTAAGCACCACTATACAAGTTTAATCCAACCAATGGATCAAGGAGTAATTGAAACATTTAAGCACCACTATACAAGTTTAATCCAACCAATCGATCAAGGAGTAATTGAAACATTTAAGCACCACTATACAAGTTTAATCCAACCAATCGATCAAGGAGTAATTGAAACATTTAAGCACCACTATACAAGTTTAATCCAACCAATCGATCAAGGAGTAATTGAAACATTTAAGCACCACTATAAAAGTTTAATCCAACCAATCGATCAAAGAGTAATTGAAACATTTAAGCACCACTATACAAGTTTAATCCAACCAATCGATCAAGGAGTAATTGAAACATTTAAGCACCACTATACAAGTTTAATCCAACCAATCGATCAAGGAGTAATTGAAACATTTAAGCACCACTATACAAGTTTAATCCAACCAATGGATCAAGGAGTAATTGAAACATTTAAGCACCTCTATACAAGTTTAATCCAACCAATCAATCAAGGAGTAATTGAAACATTTAAGCACCACTATACAAGTTTAATCCAACCAATGGATCAAGGAGTAATGGAAACATTTAAGCACCACTATACAAGTTTAATCCAACCAATGGATCAAGGAGTAATTGAAACATTTAAGCACCACTATACAAGTTTAATCCAACCAATCGATCAAGGAGTAATTGAAACATTTAAGCACCACTATACAAGTTTAATCCAACCAATGGATCAAGGAGTAATTGAAACATTTAAGCACCACTATACAAGTTTTTTGCTTAAACATATTTTACATGAAAGTGGAAATAAAACATTAACCAAATTTTTTAAATCATTGACAATGAAAGACATGTTTTATGGGTGTGGACAATCTTGGAAAAAGGTTTAGCCTGGCAGATTACAGAGACCATGGAACAAACTTTAGATGGCCTCTCAACTTTAACTGATGATCCGAAAGACAAGGACTTTGAAAACATATCGGAGCTAAGTTGTGAAACCACCCAAGACCAAGATGTCTCGAGTTAGGTCTCGAGATGATTCTAAGTTATAGACGACAGATAAAGACATTGTTGAGATGATCAAAGAACCGGCATTGCCTAGAGAGGCAGACGATGCACACCTAGACCTCAGCTGATAACACATTTAACGCACTTGAGGTAATTTTTTTTACATCTACCTTGTCTATCAATGCAACAAACAGTTACAACAGCACAATTGTTTCAGGGTGTTCTCCAATTTGTGGAACAATCCATTGATTCCACACCTGGTGATATTTTATTAACAAAGAGATGGCGAGATAAAGTTGCTCGAAAACGCTGTGATGAAAAAGATTTTTGAGTATTTTAAAACTAACTAAAAAGTACCTTTATAGTAATATCTATAATTAAAGGTTAAACTGTTGTAAAAATTTCATTTTAGCCAAAGATATACCCACGGCTTAATCGAAACGGTTCTGCCACCATTAATTAGGGTAAACAGGATTTTACTGCATATCAAATTAATTTACATTATATGTGTCGTTTGTTTTTAAGAAATGATGAAAGTGACAGGAGCTGTTATAGCTATGCCTATAGAGCACACCTCCATTAATTCTGACAATCCTTACACCATAAATATTTGAATATATGATTAGTACCTATATCTAACGTATTCCTAATGTAGTCTGATCCCGTGCACTATATATTGTTACTGTATATTACTCCCATTACTTTTTGCCCTTATATTAATATACTTAGTGTCTGTCTTTTAATTCCAGTGTACAAGAATGTCCTGTGTATTTAAATACACTTTTATAATATCATTATGTAAAACTGTTGCACGACAGAAACATAAACATAAGTTGCTTTCTCTTCAAGATAAACTCTCTGTAATATTAAAACTTGAAAAACGGACTACTCTTCCTTAGTACAGACGATATATTATGAAGCTTTATACAATGTTATTACCTATAACCTCCAAAGCAGATAACACAGTATTTACTAAAGTGACTTTATTCATATATTTTAAATTGTGGTTGTTCAACATAACAGGTTTAAAATTCTTTAGAGCAATAATTTAAAAATAAAAATTTAAGCCTACAGATTTAGTTATAAACCAACCTCTACTGTGATGGATTAGTGTTTTATAAATTTTAGAATCAACTCGAATGTAAAAAATACAAACTATATATACAAAATATTAAAATATATATATATTTATTTTAATTCAAATTTATTACATAAAAATAATATTATTTATGAATTAAGGATAAACCATACTGTAATGAGAGATAGAGCAACATATTCAATAAAACTTATTTTGTTTACAGACATTACAAATGTTTATAATTGGTTCAATATGGAAGTTCACTTTACAGCCTACAGGAGTATAAGTTTTTTTTTTAGAACTTGTGTTTTTATATTGATTATTTTATTATTGTTTAGATCACACCAGTCATCATGGAGTGCAACATGCTCATTGTTATTTATAGTTTTATGAATCACCACCAGCTATTTCGAAGACCAACCATCACTGCTTGAAACAAATTGAGCTAAGTGAGGGTAGATCTACAGTTTCATATGAAACAATTGAACAAGTGCAGAAAAATTATGTTCATAGCCCGAAGAAATAAGGTAAACATGTCAGGTTAGTGTCATAGACTTTTATTTTTAATGTCTGAGATTTACGCCCTACGGCTTACAATTGCTACAAGATTTAAGTGAAAGAAAAAAGACAACTTAAATTTTGTATTGAAATGAATAGTAATGACAATTGTGTTTAGTGATGGGTGTTAAGGTAGTACAGCAAGATATGAACAGGGAGTTTGTATTTTAACAAGATAGTGCATCTCCACATTTTTATATTGGAATTGGTGGAATGATAGCCTTGCCATTACGACATCCTGGTCATAAACTCTAGGATTTCTGTGTGACAAGTTTATATCATGATACTTACCCAACCCTATCATTCAATGTAATACAAGCAGATCCTCTAAATATAATGTCCAAAAGTTCAATTCCTGGACCTTGTATCAAATGTTAAATATGTATTGGTAGAACAAGGTGTCTTATATCCAATAGTGTAAATTTGTTAAACCCAGAAACTGGATATCGACAATTCATTGCTGCAAACTTGTATTTCTGTAATGGCTATCCACAATGTAGGATCACTTTTTTACATTTAAAACATTTCATCCACTAAATATCGTTCTATCGCAATAATTTAACTATTATTGTAAATGATCCGTACTTACAAATTTTTAAAACTAAAAGTTCATAAATCGTAAAAAAATAATTTAATAAATTGCTGGAGTTACTGTACTTTGTCGCTAACAATAAATGCGACAATTCTTGAGGCAAAATTATGTCATATTTGTCTATTTGTCACAAGTTCACATTTTGGTCAAACTACTCGAAAGATGTGCTATTTCATAGTATTTTTCTTTCCCTTTTCGAATAGTGCTTTCAAAATTATCATCTCTCTCATAGTTAGTGAGATAGAGACATTTTAAAATGTCATGACCAAAATGAACCACGCCAGTGTCTTTTGCAACAATCACACTTTCTCAATATCGATTATTAATATTTTGATTTTTCTGACAATTTATATATCATTGGAAAGACAAAGTTTAGAGCTTTCGTTAAATATATTACACATCTCTGTGATGTAAATATTTGATTTGTTACTATCTTCAAGTCATGCTTCCCAAACGGAATCTTGTTCTTTTTGTCATTGTCTCTGAGTTGTCATTTTGTTTGACCAGCATTGCTGGCACTCAGCCAAGTTAAATTGCATTTCAGGTTATCTTTTGTGAGTTTATTATTTTTTAATTTATAGTGATTTATTATGTTTTGCTGATACAGATTAATCTTCACAACTATATTCTTCGATCATTGTAAATGTTTGAATAGTGTAAAAAAAATGTCTATTTTATAGAAGTTGGTTGGTGATTTTTTTTTTGTTTAAATTTTTGTAACGTAAAGACAATTTTCTCATTCTTTATTTACCTGACTAAATAATGGTATATTATAAAGTTGGGTTTAGAATAAAATTATTATTTTTGGTGAATATTTCAAAATATGTCTATAACCAATTTAGTAATTTAGCTGAAAATCACTGTTTCTGTTTCCTGTCTGATCAGTCAAAAACCAGAGATTGAAACTTTTGTATGCTTTGTATACTTGCGCAAGTGACAATGTTTTTGTTACATTTCTACCCACAAGCCTAACAAACTGCAATTTCGGATAACAGAAGCAGATGCAAACATAGACGGTAGGTATGTTCGTAGGATTTAGAACAAGAATAACCTATATTTAATAATTTTAAGCAGAGTTTAAAGTTTTATTGATTCTTTTGATGTATGTTACTTTTGAATAACTAATTTGTGAATAAGCTGTATATTGTTTAAGCCTCATATAAACACTTATGAATCATGAATAATTGTAGAATGGGCGTGTCTGATAGTTATGTTTTTCTTTCCCCCCCCCTCAAATTATAATTACCAATCACGCAAATAAAATTCAATTATACTTTATTTATGATCCCTTACTTTTATAAATTTGTTTTTATTAAAATAATTCTTGAGTCTATTGGAGGATATAACAGTTACAGTGGTGCAGTAAATACTCAGAATTAATTTTATTTTTAACAACGTTAACCCTAATATATTTATTTAAACTGTTTGTTGCAATTACTAAATTATTCAACCGGCTAGTGATAATCAAAAATTTAGTGGTTAACCTGATATAAATTTCAAAATAATATAGACTTTATCAGTTTCTACTGTTATTCCATCTTATATACTATGCAGAAGTTGTGGCTAAGCCTATATATTTTATAATTTGAATACCATAGTTATCAAGCTTCCCAAATGTATTCCATTATAACAAGCACCTCATACAAACAGAAATGGTAGAGGATGATTGATTGGTAAGAGGATAGATTGGATCTGTGAGTAGTAGATGACATAATTCAGAAGATTAGTATAATCACAAGAGTTCACAGGCCGACACATGTTTTGATAAGGTTCAATATTAATGACCGACTATTACACACAAATCATTCATTCAACTTAACAGATTTATCACTTATATAATGAATAAGAAATATTTTAATTTGCAAATATTGTTCTTTTCTTAAACCTGGAATTGATAGATTATACAATGACATAAGTATTTCTTAATTAACTATAAACACAGATAATCTGTACTGATACCCTTTAACATTTGATATGTATATATTTACATGTGTCAGCCTGGTAAATTCTTGAAAAGCTAAGCTATAAGCTGAAAAATGTTAAAACAAAAACATTCTTTTATATTTTTGTATGTTAAAATTCAATAAAACTTCTCTTTACCTTGCACAATACTTTATATAACAAAACTAAAATCAAATATTGCCATTTTTATTTTCCTTTAGTGAGGATATGAAAAATTTAATATCTCGTTTTTGGAAGGTATATATAAACAGTTTTCGGTGTGGATATAAATCTGCGAGTCCTTGGTGTTATCAAGCATAAGCTAGTCAGAACAACTCAAAATATTAAGTTTGATGCAGAACCCTGTTCAGAATGACTAAATTGGTTAATATCTTGGGGGCGAGGGGTATGAATATGATTTATTAACTTTTTTAAGGATATAAATTACGTATAAAATTACACATAAGTAAATTACATGTAAAAACAGATACAGAAAAGAAACGAGGCGGGAGGATTTAGTAAATTTCATATAAAAACTGTTACAGAAGAAGAACAAGGGGGAGAATTGGTTACTTATAAACTATATGATTATCAATTTAATTTATTAACAATGTAATATTGTCTTTACTGTTTGTAATTGTATCCTAAGATAAAAATTACACAGTTTATGTGTTGTCTGTCATTTGTGAAACTTATCTTTTTCCTAAACCATAAACAAAGAAATCGCGTATCTAATTTAGGTTATATAAAAGTTCAGTCAATTAACCATTTTAAAGATCAAACCTTTCACTGTTACTTTTGAAATTTATTGGTCTCTTAAATCATAACAAAGAAATTGTTTATGTAATTTAAGTTATATAACAGATTGAGTCATTTTTTAAAAATTTAGTTTAAAACGTAAAGCAATTCCCCTCCCCCATTAGATCTTGTTTTCGTTCACTCTTGGAGATTTCCAATTTTTCCTATATTAAAGATATACAAAGTGATAACTAGTTTACTCTAAACCCGGGGTTCTCAACTGGTGGGTCGCGACCCCCTGGAGGGGCATCGAAATACGGGGAACATAAAATTTAAAACGGTTATTGTTATAGTTAATTATTTGAAAAAAGAGACACAGAAATTGTATATTACTTTTACAACTTTTTCTTCAATTCAATTAATGCGAAACTTGGGCATTTTTGGAATTAACCAATTTTTGAATGACTGGATTTATTTTTGTAAGACACTAAACAATGTTACTTTCCAGTGTCAAAAGATTTCTTGATTTGTTTTTCAAATTCAACATTATGGAAAATCCTTGTTCACAGCTGTAGGATGTGGCAAATGGTCTGATCACTTGACAGCTCTGTCAGTTCATCATGGAGCCAAATACTTAGCTCAGCATTTTGTATGGCTTGCTCATTAAACAAATTGATTACCCACAAATATCCACTCATATCCTTAATTGCTATATAATCTCTCAATTGTGCAATTAATGCTTCTAGATGAGATGATATGAGTAGGGAGAGAGATGACATGTCAAGGGATGTATCAACAATACTCGAAACAAACTCTTTAAATTTTTGAGTAAGCGAAAATTTTCAGTCTTCTTTCTTAATTCGTGTGTTCCAAACAGTAAGTATTTTATGAATGTGTTTACTCTGTCTTGAGCATACAGAACAGTTTTGTCTGGTCCTTATAGGGATAAGATCAAACTATTGAGATGAGAGAAGATGTCAGCTAAATAGGCAGGCAAGCTTTATCAACCACTTTCATCACTGAAAAAACTGGAAAGTTCGAGTTTACTGTCAACAAAAAATACCAACATTTTTTACTTTAATTCCAACAGCCTGCTTAACGCATTACCACGAGATAGCCATCATACTTCAGTGTGAAATATCAATTGTTTGTGCAAAGCTCCTATACTTCACACAGTATTTTCAAGTAACTTACTCTGCAATGGGCTACTCTTAATGTAGTTAACAACTCCTTTGACAGCTTCAGTTAAAACTTGACAGAGTTCATCTGGAATTTTCTTAGCTGCCACTATGTAAAAAACAGTGGACTCACTTTCCATGTGGCATTAGAGATTTCAACCTGGCAAACAAACCACTGTTCTTTTCCGTAAGGGCCTTTGCTCCACACTGCAAGTTGAAATGCATTTGTTCTTTCAAAAGGTTCAGTTGCTTCAGTAAACACCTTAAAAATACTTTCACCTGTTGTATTATTTGGCAAAGGCTTACAAAATAATATGTTTTCGTGAATAGAATGATCACAATCATACTGAAAGTAGCACTAAAACTGAGCACAGTTGGCAACATCTATTGACTCATCAAACTGAATTGAATAAAACTACGACATCGATATGATGCGCATCGCAAGTGTCGCAATACAATAAGTGATGTGTAAATTTATATATATATATATATGTCCATGTGTTTTTATATTTTATTTTTTAATGTTGTTAACGATCTCAACTGAGTGAATAGAACTCTGAAGATGGAGCAGATGCTCTGAAACGCGTTAGTGTTTAAAAAAAGAAGTCACCTGGCGGAAACCATATAAGGTAATTCAACTGTTAGTTAAAACAATAGTGACTTGGATACTAGCAACATGATTCTTAAATTAGCAACATGATTCTACTTTCTTTTATTTGCTACTGTAGCTGGTTCTTAACATGGATAAAATAAAGCAAAAGCTTAAAGTTTCAAATATTTTAATAATATAAATGAGCTACAATTGTTTCGCCTTGCGGCATCATCGGGCAACTCAGTTGTAAGGCGAAACACAATTGTAGCTCATTTATATTATTAAAATATTTGAAACTTTAAGCTTTTGCTTTATTTTATCCTAGAATATGGAGTTTCAACAAGGAATATCTGCTATTACATTAAAGGTTCTTACATTCTCAACCATGTCAGATATTCGTCTCGACATGGTGTCATTAATTATAATTGGGTTTTTTTTTCAGTTTTTCAGCATCTTGAAGACCGATAATATTTGAAACCATATTGATTGCGGCAGGAAGAATTAATTCCTCAGCAACTGTATGTGGTTTTCCCTTTTATAGCAATCTTGAGCGCTATCTCGTATGAAACTTTAAGAGCATTTTTACTAACATCAGCAAGACCTTTAATAATTACTTGTTGACTTTGAAGAGATAACAGTTTTCTCTGGAAAAACTCCACTGGTTTGTCTTTCAGAGCAAAATATTTAATTTCAAGATAATGTTTCATTTCTGCTGACAATACTTCGCTATATATAACACATTGAGGTGTGTTTGCTAGTTCAGTGAAACTGAACTGTATGTATGACTGGTCATATTTGCAGCACTTTGTTTTCACACATTCACTACCGTCACTACTTTAAAGACACTCTTTTTAAAAAATGTATCCATGATCTCTAACTGTAACTTACATTATTATTCACGGATACAGATCAAAGTATATTATATAGTCTGCTCCACAAGACATAAGGTACTCGTCTAGCTCGTTTTCGGAGGGTACACGAACAGACATACAACCTCGGTAGTCAAGCAGACCTGTGACTGCAGAAGTGCAGCAATAGGGCAGTGACCTGTACTGTGAGCACAAGTTATTGAAGGAACGCAAATAAATTGGAATATTTTTATTAAAACTATTGTGACTGTATACATCTTTTTTTAAACATAATTCAGAGGAGGTTGGCCAAATAGTCAACTTAAAAAGAAGGTCGGAGTGTCAAGAGGTTAAGAACCCCTGCTCTAAACCATCAGTGTTATAAAACAAAACTTTAAAGTATGACCCTTCGGGAATTAATCAGCTAGTTAATTAGAATAGCTGTTTTTAAATTGTCTGCCAATTTTCGAATACAACTGACAACTTATTTTGTTTAAACATTAACTTAAACTTTTATTACAGATTTAGATAAAAATTAAAATTTAAAATAATTTATTTTTGATATATTTATATTTTTTTAATTCATAACCATTTAGAAGATATAGGGTCTCAAAATGTACAACTTTTAGCACAACCCAAGATCTTTACAGCCGTCTCTCCGACCACTGTTGATATACTCTTCATTTTCAAACATGTTAATTACAACAATATTAATTACCAAAACTGAAACAATGATGTCTTAATAATCTGAGAACTTTTTTCTATCACTCCTAAATCACATCTGTTAGAAGAAGAGTCTATACCAAAAGAAAAGATTGTATGACATTATTAAATTACTTTAGCAAGGGTAGACTGTTAAATTTATTGGAAAATTATGAAATATTCAAAGTAAAATTAAATGGACAAAATATTATAAATTACCAAATAAATAATCACACAGATGTTTTAGTTTAATAATTAACACTATTTAGTAAATATGGAAACTAATCAATAACATAGCAACATGGTGTCAACCAAATCCAGAAGAGGGTGAAGCCTATAGATAGAGAAAAAGAGAAATTACTTGGTTTATAGAAGACGATACCTTTGAGGGGACAAAGCAGTATGTGAATAGCTTTTGAAAATGGAGTTCATCCGAAACACATCAGTAGAAGTATATACTTCATTATGTACATTTTAACAGATATATAGATCATCATAATAATTATGTACCGTATTATTAACTTAATAATACCAAGATAAAAATAAAAAAGGACTATTTTGCTTAGATAACATAACCTGCAATATGTTATTGACTAGAAATAAGCATGTATTTACTGGTTGTGTCAATGTTTGTATGTAATATCTCATATCTACTGTAAGAATTGGGGTAGTATTTTCAAGTAGAATCAAGGTAGAATCAAGTAGTGTATTTTCAATAACCCTTTGAAAACCTACATCTTCCGAACAATTACATGTTTTTTTTAATGTCTGGAATTAAATTGTTTTAAAACTTAACTTTCTAACGAAGTTCTGGTTCAAAATACAGATTATCATATAACAAAATTAAGTCATCAGACATTATTGAAAAAATAGCGGACAATTGAACATTTTTAAAACAACTATTTTAATAACCTAAAAAATTATGGAAGGCTCATCATTTAAAGTATTTCCTTTTTCTTGTGGTTCAGAATAAACCAGTTACCACACTTATTTCAATCAACTTGTATGCATTTTATTTAGAATTTGTTAGGATATATCAGTTTGTACAAACTGTCTTTTGGCATTTGATTCAAGCCAAACACAATGCCTTGGATGATATGCAGCATCATTTTTAAGTATTGAGAAGAAAATAAACTAATATAAAAATAATTTCATGAGCTGATTTTGTGATTTGATAAATTATTCTATTCGTTCCCAAAAAACAGTTCTTCCAGTCTAAGGAATTTTACTTTCAACAAAAAATAAATTGTTAAATTGATATGTTATCATTAAACAGTTTTATTAAGCAGGCCTATATGTTTCTCTATGGGGTTAAATACAAAATTATAAGAGATTTAACTAATGTTGGTCAGTGTCACGTCTATCAAAAGGTCAAGTCAAACTTTTATTTTTCCATTTTATCATCTCGAACTCTGTGGCCTATTATTAAACTATGTGGCAATCTTTTATAATAATAATATTTTTTTTTGATATATTGTTTGTGTTTTATATAGAAAGTGATCAATAGTAATATGATATGACAATGCAATCGTATGTTGTACCAACAATACTTGTTAAATGGTTCACTGAACCATCAAGGTTTTGTTCAATAAAGTATTGTGCAGCTAAAATTCAATTTTGTTTTTAACACAATAGTTGTTAATGAAAACTCAACACAAACATATCTCTACAATGCAAACAATAAATATGTATTATACCTAAAACACACACAGCCAATCATTAAGTGTATTTGGGTTTAATTGGTTTCACTGTCCTACCTAATTATAATAATGCTCAACCATCAAAACAGAAATTAAATTAGCGCTAATTCAGATGACGATAGTTTTTATTGTAGATGTTTGATAAAATTTGACCATATCCACATTGAAATTCTAATTATTACTACTCCAACTTTAAATGTAATCAAAAATTATTTCTGTAAAAACAAAAGAATTTAAAAGTAGAGTATAGTTAAATGTTGGGAAATTGTTTAAAATAGAACACACATTTTGTATTGTTAATAAAAAATGATTTATACATTTTTAATTCAACATATTAACTTAACATATTATCTGAACTTGTATAAATTAAAAAATAACATTAATTAAATTTAGATTTACAAGATTGGTTTCAATAGATAATTTTATTCCGAGCAATAAAAATATTTGTTACATCATTTCTAACATTAACTTATAATCCTACACAGAATCAACAATGTACATGGTTACAAGTGGAGTTAGTAATATGGTGGTTATCTCTAACGATGGTACCTTCCTTGTGGATCAAGGTAAATGGACACTCCACAGATTAGCTGGGTAACAGGAAGCATACGATTTGACAAAGATAGGAGACCTTCCACTATGATAATTATATTAAAGGCTCCATGTAGGTAGGTGGAATCCACGGTCAGATTGCAGACAAGTTAGGAAACTGGTAAGACGGCTTGATAAGCAACTTTAGGATGGGGTTGATATACAGACATCACAATATTATAGTTAAGAAGGATTAAACATCTTGAGATAGATGAGAAGAGATTGAAACCAAATCGTTTATTGAAGAAGTGTTCGGTGGAAGGTGTTTGGAGCTGTGGGAATATATAATTAAACAAACAATAATTGAAATAATACTTAATTTTAGTACTTTGATTTCTAATGAAATGAAACATTGATGTAAGCAAATGAAGGTCACACACAAACAAACAACATGGATAGAAGAGTATTTTGAAAGACTAGAGATAAGTAAAGTAAATTCAGATATTTTGATCTACGTTCTTCTTAATTAAGAAATCTAATGTGATGGAACTGAAACCAATTAAATCCTTGTACACTTAAAAATAACTTTACATTTTGTAAGAAGGCAAAATAAACTTCATTTAAATAAGATTTTGTAAAATATAATATAATATTTATACTATTGTTGGTTTTTTATTATTTATTTATTCAACAGCCAGGAGACTGTACAACATATAAACCTTATTAAATATAAAAACACATTGATACAAAAACTATACAGGAGAGAGAAACAAAATATTCTGTTATCCACTAATGGCTATCACATGAATTCCTTTATGGAATAAAAATTATGTTCCTTTAAATATTTAATTATTTCTTTTTTAAAAGACCTTTCCCCTTTTATTATTGTATTTTTTGGTGAAAAATAGCACTAGAAATTGTTGGTGATTTAGTAGTTTGAGCAAGCAGTAATTATGCATTGAAGCTTGCCTTAAATTAAGAAAATTGTTGAAATTGTTTACTACCAACCTTATTTTGCAAAAATTAGATCCTATTTAGGTGTCACCAGACATTTTTGAAGTACCAAAATTCATTAATTTAGTAAAATATAAGAAATGTAAAAGTACGAAATACAGTTCAGGTTATGAATGCATATGTAAATGTTTATGACTACGTTAGTCAAGTTACGAATGTATGATCGCTTGTTTTATTACGTCTGGCTTAGATGACTATATAATCACCCAGCCAAACCTAATAAAACAATAATATGTTTTAATACTAACTTGAATAACTTACTCATAACCAGAGCTGGATTTCCATTCATAATAAATTAACCAAATCTGGATTTTGTACTTTTTATTTATTATTTTCTAGTCAAATAATTTATTGAGCTACTTCAAAAATGTCTGGTGACACACCTATGATCTCATTTTTTCCAAAATAAGATAGGTAGTAAACCATTGCAATGATTTTTAGGACAGGCTTCAATGCATAATAATTACCGAGCAAGCCTATGTTTTGGAATGCTTAGGTTGTATGTTTTCCATGTGGTGTATCTATTATCTGATTCTGGTCTGTTTTTGTATAAAAGTTTTTAAACTTAGAATACATTATAACACTCAAAACATAAATGGAAGTAAAAGGTCAAAGCTCCAATTTTTGGAGTACATAACAGCACGAGTGTTTGGACGTCTTGTCATCAAATTATAGCCCGAACTGAAACTTTTTATTTTAAAAATGTTCGTCATAGTCCCTTTTGAATCATTATCCTATATTACAAAACCCATATTGGACATGAAAGTAGAATAGACAATAAAATACCATTCTCAAAACTAATGAAGAGCAATAATTTGATTTTTCCAATTTAATTTTGCATCTACTGTCTTCTTCACTCAATTAATGATTATTCACAAAGACATTTATCGAGCTACAATTTGTTGTATTCTTTGCCGACAACAAAATATAATTTGTTTTTCTAAATTTAGAACCAAGTTGTTTTTTTTTTCTCAAAAATATTCCATATTTTGATTATGGTCTATGAAAGATTAAATTTCTAAAGTTATGATCTTCGTTTGACAGAATGAGAGCTTTACTCCAAAACAAATATCATGGTAGATCATTAATATATAATAATATATAAACAAAACTGGTCCCAAAATTAAATTCTTAAGAATATTAATCGTAATTCTGTTAATCCTAAGAATGTCAGATTTATGTACTTTCTCCACAACATCTGTAAAGTTAAACATTCTGAACTCTATTTTTAGATATGTTTCAATCGAAGTGTTTTTTCATGGCTTCTATATCTTTTCAATTGATTAAAGAGCAACTCGTGATTCATACATTACTTTTATTTCAAAACTATACATTACCAAGAAGTTTTTTAAATAACATTTTTTTAAATTATTGTAATTAATTGTTTTGACAAAATGCCAGTTGAAAATAACCCATAGATATTAAAAAAAGACAAACATTATGAATCACTAGGTTATATCCAGATCGTGAATAAGAGATTCACAGCCTACACTTGTAGCTAAAATCACTATTACATGTTAAATAATATTGCAGAAACAGATGTATATCACGCCTCAACCCCACGAGGGTTGAAATATCTATCCTAAAAATTATAAAGCTTTAATCAATAACTTTCCTTTTGTTAAAACAAGACATAACGTTGAAATTAATTAGTTATTCCTGTTAAGTTAAAATATTACAAAATCTTTTCTCCAATACATATTAAATGTATAGGCCCTAAAATACTCAATATTCATTGGTTTACTTGTTGGAAGATTTATGTCAGAATACCAAAAATTCTTTCCAAATAATTAAGATAATATTTGAGGTTATTGTAGCCATTGACAATTGATAAAAATGACATTGTATTATTACAGTAAATTTTTTAATTAGCTGTAATAACATGCCTATAGTATATTAATGATAGTTTATTTTGCCATCTATGATTAGGATCTAGCTTACCATTTGATGTATCTTTTGTTAATTTTACTTTTCCTTGCTCTAAAACATCATTGAATGCAGGCCATCCACAATGTGATTCATATTTAGTGTCCGATGCAAACAATGGTTCGTCACAGACAACACAGCTATATGTACCAGCATCACTGCACTTATAGAACTTCCCACTATATGCTCTGCAACGAAAAATCAAATATAACAGAAGTGTTCAGCTCAAGTTCCAGAAAAATAGTTGTAGCAAAATGTTAAAAAGTTAAGAAACAACATCACACATTTCTGAAAGATATGCGGAATCAATCAGCACAATTGGGTTCTGTAGGTGAATGCAGCGGGAGGACAAGAACATGATATTAAACTTTTATGTGTACAATTAGATAACAATATGCCTGAACAGAAATTTTGTGGCTACATATTAAAAGCCCTTAATCCAGCTATAATGCAACAAATAGCAACATTAGACAATTCCACTTTAGTAAAATTAGAAACAAATATGCACGCTTTTGACAGGGTGAATTACTTCACACGGGAGCGTATTGGTATTAATTCATCATACAACATTTCTGAGAATCATGTTGGTAAGATTGAGAAAAAATTAAACAAAATAATATGTATGGTAGAATTGAAAATTGCAAGACCTACAAGAGAGGATGGAAAAAATTGGCAAAAGAATCCTCGTTAAGATAGGGGGAGGAATACAGTTGTGATAGACATCAAACAAATGGCGATGGGTTGCCACAAAGATATGAATCTCATGACAAACACGGGGTACACATACACAACTTCACAAGCAACTTTTACTAACACAAATAGTGGAGATAGACAATACAGAGATCCTAAATAAAAGTGTGGTAAAAATGGCCACTTTCCCAGAGATTGTAGAGCTAGATATTAAAAAGACTAACTAGACCAAAAGTATGTAATTCATGGTCTCGCTTGCCTTTCCAGCCTCGGAAAAAGTCATATTTTTTGCAAATATAAAATATGATCATAATAAGATATGACAACACACCACTCAGCGGTGAAAAAGCAGAGACATATACAATTAATGAAAAATTCCCATAACAATCAGAAGAAAATACTTACATGTGACAATGAGATTCGACTAAATAAGAAACTTCACTAGAGCACCTTGAAAGAATTCGTTACAATGCAACATTCAAGGGTCGGTGTCAGCATTATCTAGAATGAATTACACTAATGCAATTAACAATATATCCCTTGATACAACAACCCTGTTAACAATCTGTTCATACTTCGTTAAAATGAATTTGTATTATGCATACCCATCGGTATGAAGGTATATTGGTATAATCCTTTATGCAGCACAGATGATGTATACGCTCTATCCTCTAGAAATAATATGGGCTGCTGGAAAAATGCTTAGTTGATATCCATAAAAGAGATATGTTACAGTCCCCAAAGTGTCAAAAATAGTATCCACCCTAGGTAATAAATCCTCACTCGTTATTTAAAATTACATTACAATATTTGTTAATATAAAACTATCTATTGTATAGTTTAGTAACATTTTTTAAGAAAACAGAGTTTTCTACTTTCAAATAATATTTTTTTATCTAAACAGTGTTTGGCCATAGTTGATTTATCAGTGCTATTATATTTAAAATTTGTGTTTTACTTGAAGTTTTATTCTATCAAGTATAGGCTACCATCTCACAAGTCAAACTCAATATTTGTTTATAAGAAACTATTAATTAAATTCCACTATTATTTATATGAAATACTGTTTATATACAATAATAAATTACCAAAATCATCATATTTTAATAGAAACTGTTATGATGTTCAATGGATATATGTCATAGGCCCTACCTATAATATGTGAATCTTGATATTAGTCCTACTAACCTTTTAGGTAGGCCCTACCGGTATTTTATCTATGGATATTGTTTACCTCTATAGTTAAAATATAGTCAAAGTCTCGTTGATTAAAACTGCCTTGTAACATATTTTAATTTAACAATTAAAAATTAAATTCTTAAGTAATATTTATGTCAAAATTTCACTGTTGAAAATGAGTTTCTTTTAAAATAGACTTTAGAAGTGAATATGAAAGTTCCGAATTCCCATTGCGATATGTGTATAACCTATGTACATGGAAATTTGTATTTTTCATTTTCAATTTTTACTGCGAAAAAGTAAATTCCGCTAAAAATAATAATATTTTTCTGGTAAATAAATGTGCATTGCAGATCCCTTAGTGATTTAGTAGTGAAATTTAATGAAATGGTATTGTACATATCTCATTTTTAAACAATTAATTGGATAATCTTTTAGCTGAGAGGACTCTTTTGAAGTATCAAAATCCATTACTTTTGTCTAAAATAATCAAAGATAATAAAACACAATTTTTTATTTTGTACTATCCACTTTTTATTAGTCTAGCCGACCAATGGTTTCGCCTGCTAAGGCATTGACGAGGCTGTAATACAGTGGATAGTACAAAATAAAAAATTGTGTTTTATTAGGCCTATCTCTTTAAACATGGAATTCCACCAAGAACCATCGGTCTCAACAGTAATGAAAAATAAAATAAGCAATTTAAAAGTATGAAATCCTAGGACTATGAGGTTAGAACATCTGTCTACGTTAATTTTTATGGCCACGATGGTGACTGGTGAGTGTCCTATAGCTCGATGTATATGTTCGTCTACGCAAATAGGTCTGGTTAGGTAATTATATATATAAATATGGTTACCTTACCCGACATAGTAAAGGAACTACATGTCTGGGAAAGTCAATATATATATATATATATATATAAATTATATTTACCTTACCAAACCTCTAGTTTCTTAACTAGGTCAATAAATATTCACCTGCCGAGACCTAGTTGACATGATTCTAAAACCATACAACCAATCTTAGTAATTCCGCTTCAAAATAGCGATTTTCCATCAAGTAGATATACTCATTTACAACTCAAGTGTTTTTTATCTCTCATAATCCATTATTTACTTAACAATGTATGAAATTGACAAATATGTAACATATTCAATCGTATAGACGACATATTGAATTTACTCATAGGGCACAGAATACTTTGTGGTGATTTAGCCAGCATTGCCCCCCCCCCTCCATATCCAGTGCTAAATCACCACAACTTCATTAACTTCTACAGGTTGATATTACTACGCTTCTATGATATAAGATTCAGGATGACTTGGTCTTTGAAATCCAGACCTAGTAAAAGACTATGGGTAAATTTGCATATATATAGTTACCTACCCTGACCTTAGTAGTTCACACTTATTACAGGATTTGATTGACACTAAATGATAAATAGTTTGACAGTTCTTCATAGTGGCAGTTCTTAAAACAGAAGTATTTTCTGCGTGGAATAAAAAACATACATAGATTTTACTTAAAACGATGAAATATGTGTCGAAATTACCTCAAAATGCCATAAAAGTCATTTTAAATCGCTGTTTTAGGACAGAAATAATTAATTGCATAGTGGGATGCATCTTTAATAAGTATCGAAAAGATGGACAAAACGCTATTTTGAAGAGAAATTGCCGAGATTTCGCACTTAAATCCATCAGACAACTTCTCTAAAGACTAACCAAATAGACAAGTAGAACTAACCTCTCTGTTCCTTTCTCCTGGGTAACATGATATTGTAAAGGAGTCAGCCTTTTCTTCAAATCGGATTTTTTATCTTCTGTATCAGACATATTATTTGACAATCTTCTTCTAAATTGACACAAGGGAGAAATTGCTGCACTGAGATCGTTAACCTTAAAAAAAGGATTGACACATTTTAAGGTACCTATATTACTTATTGTGTCTCTAAACACAATTTGCTTAATTTGGAATTTATTCCCAGAATTTACAATAAGAGACATGCATTTATTAAGAGAAAGCATTGATAAATAATATGAATAATTGCAATGGAAAAATTACAAATTTAAAAATCAATCAGCCTTGATATAAAAATTACTTCTATTTTTTTACCTGCGCAATCTACTGAATTAATACTGCACTCCCGCTGTCAAACTAGATTCGCACTGTCTATTCACTCTATTCTGTCTAGTGTCTAGTGTCCTAGTACTAGTATCTACAGGCTAAATCTAAAGTAAACACACAAGGCCGTGGTCTAGTGTAGAGATCTGGTTATGAAAAAAAATAATAATAACATTAATACTTTGTAGGTTAAAAATCTATTAATTTTATAACGCTAAACGATTACAGTAATACTAGCAACTACATGTTAGCCTATTATCGAAACAAAACAATTCACAAATATTTGTTACCGTTAAAGGTATTAAACCGATATTTGAATTATCATTAACATAACGTTACGTTTAGTTACACTATATTAAAGGATATAGCAATAATTGTACGACGATCATTTATGCTATATACACTCAGAATAAAAATTGATTACTCATTTCAATTCAATAATTAATTTATTGTTATTATAGTGTTTTAATATTATTATATATAATTAATTTTACAATTCACTATTTAAATAATATATTACTATTACTCTTTTTACAGATTTTGTAATTTGAAAAATAATGGTCGGTAATATCAAGTAAAAAAGTTTGTAATAGGTAGTCGTCGGTCTGATGTAACGTATATTTCTATCCAGTAAGGTATTAACTAAATTAATATGATAGTGAAATTTATTACCGGAATGCAGTGACTCGTCAGTAATTGGTTGTAACTGTATTTCTCATCTTTAGATCTCTACTCTCTAGTCTATTGAAAACTGATGCAATCGAACACCCCACCATATCAGCATTTTATCACCTAAAAAGTTAAAAGCCTTGAACTATTGGTTGCATTCATTACTTTATAAATTGTTTTTTTAAATAAATACTGAACCTAGATCATTATTAAGATTGAAAAGTTTAGTTGAAGTAAAATAACATATCTTCGGTGTATAGATTAAGAATGCCATAGTATTAGAATGATTAGGATCATAATCGAGTGTTAGAATTAAATCAGGATAATACTTTTTTTTTTTTTAAAGAACAGGAGGATAATTTTTATTTTCCCATTTCTTTGAGATTTGTATTAAACTTAATTAATAACAATAATTAATTTAACTCATAAAATAATTAACCTATCAAAAGATCATTTTTCAACGTTATGAAATTGTATTAAAACAAATATTTAAACTAAAGTGAAATAGAACTGTACATTTACTCAACCAAAATGATTTATAAATATTGATAATAATTAATAATAATATACAAATAATAATAACAACAATAGATATGCAAAATATAAATAGAGAATATATCTAATTTTTCAGAATATTTATTCAATATTCATTAGGCTGAGTTTTACAGCTGACGGAAACAGAATTCAGACAGCCGGTTTAGTTGCTTCCTTATTAGTGTGGTTTCATCTGGTAAGTGGTTAAGAATTTGTGTAATTTATTTTATCTGTAAATATTTATTGCATCTTTAACTTCCAAATAATATCTTTTTGAATTTTTATTGATATACCTTTATTATTTGGTTGTATAAATTTATTTTCTTGAAAGTTTTGCTGTATTAGTTTAAACACGTATATTGTTATTGGTTGGCTGGCAGTAAGGCATGCTACATTTTACACATTTCCCATTCTGTTGTAAAATATCTGTCAGTTCAAATACGGTTATATGTTTTAATAGTAACAGTGAACAACAAATTGTATCTTCCCTTTTCAGTATATATAAGTTAGGCCTATTGTTTCAGGTTAGGCCTCTACCTGAAAAGTGATTCCACTTGATAACGTTTTCTTCTCGATTTGAAACTTTTTTTTTTAAAAACTGATTGATTTAGTTACTGTGTACTCTTAATATTAATATGTTTTTAACTCAGAAAGCTAAATTACTCTTTAGGGTAATTGTTTACAAAGAAAGTTACTGGTATTTTTGGCAATTTTTATTTCAATCATGTTCTACATACCTTATTTCTTAATAATAAAATAAGTTGTCAACAAGGAGCTAACTTTTTCACTGAAATATCACTATTACAAAACTTCTGAATTTAATGAATTTATAGATCATGGAAGTGGAGCAACATTGAGCTCTATTAGTACTTGGATGGGTGACTGCTTGGTAAATAATGCACAATTTCTTCTTCTTCTTTTTTTTTTTTACAAATATAGGCAGAGGTCAGGTAAGGTGGATATGTATATATAATTATATACATATATATATATATGTATACATATATATATACATATATATATTTCACAATATAAACGTGTGTCTCCAGTGACTAGTTTTCCGTCTGTCGATCTGTATGTGTTTTTACAAAGGATTTTATAACAAGATTTATTTAAGATAAAAACTTAAAATTTGGTATCAATACGTACCCTAATAGGTAGAATAAGTGTATAAAATGTCGTTGCTGGAACTAAATCCATTTCAAAATGGCGGCTGTTTAAATGTTTTAGTGTCAAATTCCACGAAAACCATTAGCTATAAAACATTATTAAGATAGGTAAAAGATGCACAATTAAAAGACAAATCGAATGACACCTTATTTACTAAAATCGAATAATAAACAACCAAGTTGTGACAATTCTTGCAAATCAATGTAATTTTCATTTTGCAAGAATGAAACCTAACCTAACCCAACAATGCTTGCTTTACTAATAAACAGCTGATTCATTTTTAACGTAAAGTGGACAGAAAACAGCTGATTAATGATACTCATTGTCTCTGTTTTTTACTAAATATACATTTATACATATAATTTTAGTTACAATATACATATATTTTAGTAATACAATATAATTTTACCTATTCAGACCTAATTGCTTTGGATCCATGAACATAAACATCGAGTCATGAAACACTCCATATACTCAAAATCATTGCTATATGAATTACCGTAAACAGATACCTTAACCTAATAAGGCTAGGATTTCGTACTTTTAAATTGCTTATTAAGACACAAATAATAGATTTTCATACTTGAAAAGTGTCTTCCCAGCTTAAGAATGATCCAATTGTTTAATAATGAGGTATGTAAAACATCATTTCATGATATTTCTCTATTAAAGGACAACACTGTATCAACTGGCCATTTACCAAATAAGGTATATAGAATATGATTTTTATTAATCCCCAAAAATACCGGTAACTTTTCTTTGTAAATATGCAATGTAGCATACGTGTTAAATATTTGCTTCTATTTTGTCTTAGTGATTATGGCATCTATACTAACACCATTTTATTTGCACCAAATATATTATTTATATAAGAAAATAACAAATATGCAAGTACTTTACTGTATTCCTGTGTCTGTATTTACATTGCTCAATACATCGAGAATGAAGTTTCGTGTGACATTCCTCCTAGATATTATGTTGTATGACTGTGTAATAATATTCAATACGTTTGCTTAAAACAATATAAATAGGTTTAAACGAATTTGTAGGCGTATGAAAGTTATTACATGAAGGTTAAATCAAGTAAGCTATGTATCAATAGCCTATATATTCATACCTGACCTAATAAGACAAAATATATAGAAAGAGAAATGATTACAATATCACGATGAAGGGAGTAATATTGGATGGTGTAATTGTTAAAACGGAAGGTATTTAGAATACGAATTGCATAAATTTTGAAGTAAAATTCATTTTTGCCCTTACCTTAAGTACATTGACTCACCTTTCCGTCACGGCATTCTGCCTTGGCTTTTGAACTTTTTTGAAAGATGTTACCAGACATTGTAATAGTTACTAAAATGCAATTGAACAAAGATTAATTAAAATATAGTGTAACATATGGCCTGGAACCACATTTTTCTTCTGACAAATAATATGATTTCATCCCTTGATTATAAGGTAGGGTCTAAATACTTTACGTTTTCATAATTTTTTATAGAAAAATCTGAAGGCTAGGTACAACGAATATTTACCTAATTTGTATTATTACCAATGGACCAAACATGTTTAATTACATTAATTATTATACTTATAATTTGTTATAGGCCAATGTTGAGACAGTATATAAAATTACATTTAAGTTAAAGATATATTTCAACATATGTAGCTTGACTCAATTTTGTCTTTAATAAGGTCCCCGATTTTTACCCTAATAGGTCACCAAAAAGTCGCCGAATTTGATTTTAAAAATCTCATAGGCACATATCTAAGATTTTCATTCATATATGTGTAAAGTGTTATTCGTAGCCCATACAACTGTAGCTAGACTAAATAATATAAGATGACATATTCACTACCCAATGAACGGATTGTGATAAAACTATGCTTAGCTAAATATATCCATAGTTAAATGATATATAGACATTTAAATAGAAGTGAACAATTTTTTTTTTTAACAGTATGTGAATTTGTATATTACATGTATGAAAGACAATTTATTAATGAAATAATTTTTGTGTGAACCATCATCAATTTCCCAGTGTTGTATAATTTTCTGATATTGCTGTGTTTATGATTTTGGTTGAACTTTGAATAATTTTCAATTTATTTTGTTGTTCCACAACAAGATTTTATTTTGTAATAACCGGTATATTTTCTTTTCTTCTTTTTTTAAATTGAATCAAGTTCCAATTCTTTTCTCAAGATTTAACTTATATTGTTATCATTTCATGAAATTCTGGCCAATTTTATCTTTATATTGAATCTGATCCATATTAAAATCTTTCTTTTGGAATAAAATTATTGTTAATATAGTTATTTTAAATTGTTTAACCTTTTTAGTTCATTTTAGAGTACGTTTCAAAATAGCTTCCAATGTATGACTGTTGCCCTTCAATTAGTTTAATAAATATAGCATGTTGCAGTTAGTAAACAATTTTCAGAAACTTCTCTCTCCCCCTTACTCTCTCCCTACCTCCCTCCCTCCCCTCCTTCCCTAAATGTATAAAACATTATATACATTAGCTTATTTAATTAACTTTGTTTAATATTATTTATAAAAGTTCAGTTTTTTATTGTCCTTAATTAAATTTAGTTATTTTCATTTACATATAGGCTAGTTCCTTTATAAATTCAAGTGAGTTTCAAAAGTACAATGATGAAATATTTGAGATTCTTGATGAAATTTAAATTTGGATAGTCATTTTAAATTTGTTAGGTGTTACTTGTAGTCAATACAAATTCTATTTTTAACATATGAAATGCTTATCAGTTTTTTCTTTCTATCTTTTCTTCTAACAATTATTGATATATCCCTGCATAAGTTGCATATTACTTTATCTCCCAAAATCTAATATATTTTTCTTACAGCAGCAAACGAAGAAAATGATCTGTCTTCAATGAGAGCAAGAATGGGAATTCCAATTCTTGTCTGGCAAAAAGCCATTTTTCTTTTACTTCTTATCTTAGTATAATAGTGTCTATATAGATAGCCTATTTACATATATCTTAAATTTTACAACATATCACTGGATCTCCTTTATAGTTATTTAAATATTGTTATATTTATATTTTATATTACATTTCTTGATCTATTCTTTATATTATTTATTATAAACTTTTTTTTTTATATATATATATTAAAAATTCTACATAAGTATTCTACATTCGATCTAATTGTATTATCTCAGCTGTTGTAATAAAACAGATTTTGATTGGTTTAGCGTATTTTCCATGACAACATTGGAATTTGCAAAATATATTCTAGTCAAAACTCAAAATTTGTTGTTCCCATTTACAACATTTACTCCTTTACCTCTACAATGATGGTTAATGATATAAAACAAATGAACAATTTGGATGCTTGATTTGACAACTGCTTGTGTGGATAATTAAATGATTTTTGTGACGTGGATTGTATTCAAAATGGCATCTTCTCATTTGGACAACTTTTATGTCATTACTTGGTTGTGATTTCTTTCTTTTTTGTTTGTTTGTATTCTTACTTGCATGTTATTTATCTTGGGATCATTACTAGATTATTATTTATTAGAAAGGTCCCTATAACAACTCGACTGGTCTACCTTAGGACTAGGCCCTTTTATAAAGTTTGGTTTGTGAGGTCATGTTTAGTATTTGTTTATTATTATTATTTCATTAAAACTCCGTTTATTTTAGCTTCCCTTAAGTGTGTTTCAATATCTTTTAGTGTAGAATTTATATTTTAAACTATTTACATAAGAACTAAATAACTACCGAAGACAAAACAGAAAGTCGTCCTATGTTGTACAACATTACACTACGTTCAGCTGAAATCAATGTAGTTAGCTAAATATTAAGCATTAGCATATATTTTATATGGTTACAATGAATGACGAAAGATCAAACTATCACTATAGCACAATTTCAAGTTGATGTTTGTAGAAAAAACAGGTTGACTAACCTGTGAAAGTCTGCTGTTATTTGTTTTCAATGTTTGTTGGAAGGTAGTGTTGTAGCATTTAATTGGCTTGCTTGATATAAAAATTGTTGTTGAAAGTTTATTTTATGTATTTTTATTGTGTAAATAAATATGAGTGAACTTTGTAATGCAAGTGTTTAGATCAATATTTTACTGAGGATTCCATTTTGTGAAATAGATAATGATATTCGTGCTTATGTTGAAGACATTCCTTCAGAGGAATTTATTTGATAGATTATGTAACAGAATTTTGAATTTTTTACTGTGGCTGAAATAAAACAGTGAATAAAAAAGAGTTTTATTTTTACAATCCACCTTCGGTATTTTTTTCAGGACATAGCCTACATTATGTTACATCAAGATTTTAAAGTTATAATTTAATCCATAAATGTGTTATTTTTAAATACAAGCATGATGCGCACAGAGTCCAAATTATACCTAGCATTAGAGAGTATTAGAGTCATCTCTTGGAAGGTTAAACTGTGTTTTGTACTTCATCATATATTTCAATAAGTTTTCACTTATAAACCAATAACTGTTTTTGATCACATTGGCCAAACTGACAGCAAAAGTAAGACTAAGGGGCTCAATTTTAAAACATTATTTCACACTAATATCAATGTATCTAAAAGCATTTGATTTAAATTTGAACTTCTTCGAAAACAGATGATTTTTCAAGAATTATGGATATCCAAACATTTTATTTTTTAATTTAATATAAATTTTAATTATGATTAATTTTTGGATTATCAGTAATATTAATGGTAATATATATTTTTTTCTTCACAGGTTTAAGAAATGGGACGTGTCATTCGTGCTCAGCGTAAGGGAGCTGGGAGCGTTTTTCGTTCTCACACAAAACATCGTAAGGGTGCTCCAAGGTTGAGGCCACTTGACTTTGCTGAGAGACACGGTTATATCAAAGGAGTAGTTAAGGTAAGAAAATGAAAAAGTTAATCAAGATTTATATATTTTCAATAACCTTTACAAAATGTTTGTCTGGTTCCCACTCCCCGAGTGTGGGGAGAGACACCCGTTCTAATACTGTTGAATTAATGAATTGACATTTTACAGCACTTGTCTTATTGAAAAAGAAACAAATGAATATGAAAATATTACTTCATAGAAATGTGTTTTATATTTCAAGAAAATATGTCAGGATTTTATAATTTAGAAAGTAGCCTACAACAATCTTGAAAATACAAAACTATGATTATATATTTTGTTGTCAAACTAGCTTTCTATCTATAGCAACAAAAAGTATGTTATAATATATATTTCCTATCAGAATTCTAAATTTATATAAAAAATGAGAATTTTCATAAGTATTAAATGCATGTATTATATGTAGTTGGATGGAAGTTTATATTCCAAGAAGAAAAGTCATATTTAAAATCTCAATGGTTTGTAATATTTATTTTGCACAGTTTTAATCTTAGACCACTGTATAAAACTAGTTATTTATTATTGTATTTTTTTCAGAATATTATCCATGACCCTGGTCGCGGTGCACCTCTTGCAGTTGTACATTTCCGAGACCCGTACAGGTTCAAAACAAGGAAAGAACTTTTCATTGCCCCCGAAGGAATGTACACCGGTCAGTTCTTATACTGTGGTAAAAAAGGTGGGTTTACTGATTTTTGATTGTATTCGTATTAAACATGTATTAGTTATTACAACTGTCTGCATAAAGGCAGATTAGGCAAACCTTTAATTTGAAAATTTTGACAATAGTTTGGGAAGTTAGTGTGAATTTGAAACACATTTTCGTTCAGATTTTTTGTTCAATTTTTGTTTTTAAATGTTATTATTATCCAAATTTTAATTTCTGAATTTATCTTCCATTCATAAATGCTGGGATATTTTGTACAATTTCCAGAAAATGATACATTTTCTTTTAAGAAATGCCTGTTGGGAATATACTTTCCTTTATGTCAGTTTTTTTAGCTGTTTATATTTTTTTCTACTTTAACCCTCCAACTGGTGATCGACCCCTTTTTGCCTTAAAAGTGGTCGCTTCGTTAGTCACGGCTCTATTCACCAACTAAAAAACACGTATTTTGCCATTCAACGTTACGCCCACTTAAAATTGTCCCATCGCAATAAATAAAATACCGTTGGAAAGCTAATGTTCCGTAGATGCATATCATGCAAAAAAAATATCAGAAACCTTTATTAATAGTATTCCAAAAATTGGCGAAGTTCGCATAGTTTTCATGCGAAACGTCAAAGTTTTACGTCAACAAGTTTTAAACAAAACATTCGTCTCATTTGTCAATTATTCCTATTTCGAAATTTCAATCTGTCACATCGGACATAACACTGCTTGATAGATCGCGTCTTTCTCTTCAAAACCGTATTTATCAAATGTTTCCAACTAGTATAGTTTTTATTATATAAAAATTAAACCAAATCAAGAATTTTAACGCTATTTTACACGCTAAAAATTACATTTTTTGCAATTCAACTTTTATCCTAGTAGATATTATATTATCGAAATGTATTTTATACCAATGAAAAGGTTATCTTTCAATCTTTCATAACCAAGTTTAGAAAATTTTATGTAGCGTGTAGTAAAGAAATAAGACTAGACTGAAGTTTACCTTGTTAGCGCTAGATTGCGACAGTTTCTCGCGGCGAGTTTTATATAGAAAATATCACCTATATGTTCATATATTTTTTCGAAATGGTAAAACTTGTCCAAATGTTACAAGTTGACAATATTATATAGTATTTTTCTTCCTCTTTCGAACTATGAAGACGAAATCATCCTAATTTATATAGTTTACGAGTTATATCCATTCTAGGAAATGATCCTCTGAACTTTCAGACCGGTCTGCGATATTCAGTGTCTAGACAGTCTTGAAGAATCCGATCTTTATTTTTATACAATCTTGTCGTTTTTGATATAACTGTAAAGAGGAGGTTTCAATGTTTAACCTTGTATTTGAAACACATCTATACAAGGAAAAATACAAAGGCTGTGGTACTTTATAAAACGTAGAATAACCTCAAATTTGTTACTTCGATCTCGCAAGATTTTTGCCGATGTGGAAATTTCAAAGTGCAATAGCTTTGTTTTTATAGTGAATATAAGTTTCATGAAGTGATTTTTTTATTATAATTTGTTTATACAACTTAAAATAAATGTGTCAATGTTTGTAGAGTGTAGTTATGAGTGATAATTCATATTTTCGGCCTAGTCTAGCCAAATCTAATACTATTCAGGCCTAGTTCTAGATTTGCTATTGGAACTTTTAGTTTCAAGAAACCATTTATTTTGTTATAATATGTATATACATAATATATAAATGTATATACAACTTATAATAAATGTGTCAATGTTTGTAGAGTGTATTTATTAGTGATATTTCATATTTTTGGTTTTTTTTTCACAGCCCTAACCTCAACGTCTAGGCTATTGTGAAGGTAGATTTTTATCATAAATGACCCATGTCTAATAAAAATTTTCAAAATTGATTTTTCTTTTTAGCAACTTTTATCCACAAATATATTACAAATCTGTATCAATATTTAAAAAAAATCATAAAAAATTTTTAATATGGTTTATATACCTATTTCTGTGGAATTTTGCCTCGGTTACAGGGTAAATTTGTTGATTCCGTCCGTAATAACTCTAAAATGTTACCATATAATTTTTTTGCATTGCACACATAAAATCTATGTATATTTGTGAGAACATAGGTAATAAAACTTTTGTTTAGAATAAAAATTATATTTTTGGTTACTGTTTGAATATAGTTAGTCAATATTCACATTTTACGTAAAAATGTACCTCGTCTAATAAAAATTTTCAAAATTTATTTTTCTTTTTAGCAACTTTTATCCACAAATATATTACAAATCTGTATCAATATTTTTAAAAAATCATAAAAAATTTTTAATATGGTTTATGTACCGATTTCTGTGAAATTTTACTCTCCGTTACTCTGGATTTTTTGGTATTTGACCAAAAAACTCCAAATGTGATGCATGTAACATATTTTTGCACTACACAACTAAATTCTATGCACCTTTCTGGACATAATCATATATAGAAGTTCTGTATAAAATATATTTTACTATTTTAAATGTTTTTTGGAAAAAATAAAGAGAAAATTCAGTTTTTTCGTAAAATATTTTTTAAAATTTTTAAAATATAAATTTTTTTTTCTAAATATATTCAAAAATATTACACAAAACTTTTGTATATCTTAGAAAAAGGTAAAAAGCTATTGATTTTGGGTGATACAGATATTTCTGAAAAAAAGTTAATATCATTTTTGACATCTAACATACTTACTCCAAAACCGTTTCAAAAAAAAAAAAATTTATTACATAGATGAATTCTATGCATCTTTCTGAGAAAAATGATATCTTATAAGTTAGGTTTTGTATACAAATAATATATTTTATTAATTTTTAAACGAACGAAGAATTTTTAAGACCCATTAACATGCACCAGCTGGAGGGTTAACCCTGTAGGAGGCTTAAGCATGTTAATTCACTTTGTTTGTTTAAAAAAATATAAAGTTATCATTTTTTAGAAAAACCTGAATCATCCTAAATAAAATTTTTATCACTGTTTTTCAAGACATACAAATCAAATGATTTTTCATTAGACATGGTTCATTTTTACGTAAAAAATGAATATTTGCTCATAATAATAATAATTATTATTCAAAACCCAAGTTTTTATTACCTATGTTCTCACAAAGATACATAGATTTTATGTGTGTAATGCAAAAACTTTTAGATGGTAACATTTTGGAGTTATTATGTACGGAATCAATGAATTTAAAAAACAGTTGAAATTTGATTTTTTTATTTGAAGGTTTTTTGTACAACTTGTCAGACTCATTTATACTTGTATAATTACTTTTCTGGACATATTGATTTTTAGGTAAGTTAAAACTTGTGGAATATCATGATGATTTCTAATGACATAATATGTTGATGATAATTTTAGAGGCTCTTTCTGAGTATTCCAAAACATTTTATATACAAGTTTGATACTATAATAATTGAGGAACATGATATGCGAGTTTTCGTTTTTAACTTGTACTTGTCCGTCTCATTTATACTTGTGGAATATCATGATGATTTCTAATGACATAATATGTTGATGATAATTTTAGAGGCTCTTTCTGAGTATTCCAAAACATTTTATATACAAGTTTGATACTATAATAATTGAGGAACATGATATGTGAGTTTTCGTTTTTAACTTGTACTTGTCCATCTCATTTATACTTGTGGAATATCATGATGATTTCTAATGACATAATATGTTGATGATAATTTTAGAGGCTCTTTCTGAGTATTCTACAAAATTTTATATACAAGTTTCATACTATAATTGAGGAACATGATATGTGAGTTTTTGTTTTTAACTTGTACTTGTCCGTCTCATTTATACTTGTGGAATATCATGATGATTTCTAATGACATAATATGTTGATGATAATTTTAGAGGCTCTTTCTGAGTATTCTACAAAATTTTATATACAAGTTTGATACTATAATTGAGGAACATGATATGTGAGTTTTCGTTTTTAACTTGTACTTGTCCGTCTCATTTATACTTGTGGAATATCATGATGATTTCTAATGACATAATATGTTGATGATAATTTTAGAGGCTCTTTCTGAGTATTCCAAAACATTTTATATACAAGTTTGATACTATAATAATTGAGGAATATGATATGCGAGTTTTCATTTTTAACTTGTACTTGTCCGTCTCATTTATACTTGTGGAATATCATGATGATTTCTAATGACATAATATGTTGATGATAATTTTAGAGGCTCTTTCTGAGTATTCTACAAAATTTTATATACAAGTTTGATACTATAATTGAGGAACATGATATGTGAGTTTTCGTTTTTAACTTGTACTTGTCCGTCTCATTTATACTTGTGGAATATCATGATGATTTCTAATGACATAATATGTTGATGATAATTTTAGAGGCTCTTTCTGAGTATTCCAAAACATTTTATATACAAGTTTGATACTATAATAATTGAGGAACATGATATGTGAGTTTTTGTTTTTAACTTGTACTTGTCCGTCTCATTTATACTTGTGGAATATCATGATGATTTCTAATGACATAATATGTTGATGATAATTTTAGAGGCTCTTTCTGAGTATTCTACAAAATTTTATATACAAGTTTGATACTATAATTGAGGAACATGATATGTGAGTTTTCGTTTTTAACTTGTACTTGTCCGTCTCATTTATACTTGTGGAATATCATGATGATTTCTAATGACATAATATGTTGATGATAATTTTAGAGGCTCTTTCTGAGTATTCCAAAACATTTTATATACAAGTTTCATACTATAATTGAGGAACATGATATGTGAGTTTTCGTTTTTAACTTGTACTTGTCCGTCTCATTTATACTTGTGGAATATCATGATGATTTCTAATGACATAATATGTTGATGATAATTTTAGAGGCTCTTTCTGAGTATTCTACAAAATTTTATATACAAGTTTGATACTATAATTGAGGAACATGATATGTGAGTTTTTGTTTTTAACTTGTACTTGTCCGTCTCATTTATACTTGTGGAATATCATGATGATTTCTAATGACATAATATGTTGATGATAATTTTAGAGGCTCTTTCTGAGTATTCTACAAAATTTTATATACAAGTTTGATACTATAATTGAGGAACATGATATGCAAGTTTTCGTTTTTAACTTGTACTTGTCCGTCTCATTTATACTTGTGGAATATCATGATGATTTCTAATGACATAATATGTTGATGATAATTTTAGAGGCTCTTTCTGAGTATTCTACAAAATTTTATATACAAGTTTGATACTATAATTGAGGAACATGATATGTGAGTTTTTGTTTTTAACTTGTACTTGTCCGTCTCATTTATACTTGTGGAATATCATGATGATTTCTAATGACATAATATGTTGATGATAATTTTAGAGGCTCTTTCTGAGTATTCCAAAACATTTTATATACAAGTTTCATACTATAATTGAGGAACATGATATGTGAGTTTTCGTTTTTAACTTGTACTTGTCCGTCTCATTTATACTTGTGGAATATCATGATGATTTCTAATGACATAATATGTTGATGATAATTTTAGAGGCTCTTTCTGAGTATTCTACAAAATTTTATATACAAGTTTGATACTATAATTGAGGAACATGATATGTGAGTTTTTGTTTTTAACTTGTACTTGTCTTCTAACTTTTTTTATTTATTATTATTATTATTTATACTACAACTAAGTAATAAAATTTATCTAGTAGCTTATATATAATATACAGTTCACTATTAGGCAGAAATTAGCCCACTGATTAAATCCACCGGATATCCACAGTAGAACTGCAGGAAATAAGTATTATTACTGCGCTAAATCTTCAGGCTTGGTTCTCTTAAGTCTCCTTATTATACTGTTGGTATTCAAGATCTGGAGCACAACTAGATTTTCATGATTAGTGAGCTACTTTGAATGCCTGATTGACATGATTTTAATCTCCTCATTTACCGTGTTCATCTTTAGATCACTGTGGATGTCATCATTCCTAATATACCAAGGAGCGTTAACAATTCCTCATAGCAC
This sequence comes from Aphrophora alni, assembly GCA_963513935.1. NCBI lineage: Eukaryota > Metazoa > Arthropoda > Insecta > Hemiptera > Aphrophoridae > Aphrophora > Aphrophora alni. Next base: position 110,559,193 of record OY740773.1, read on the forward strand.
CTTGTTTTGGACGTTTTGAATAATTTTAATATTGGACTTCTTGGTGCAACCCCAAAGTTGCAAACCATACCTCCAGATTCTTCTAACGGAGGCCCAAAAGTTGTGTGCATCTAAAATAAATGTCATTCAAAATGAGTTATTTCCTTTAATTTTTTTTTTTTTTAACCGAATTTTGGTGGCTTTATATCTATATCTAAGAAGTATTATAGCATACAATAATACGAAGCACATTAAAGTACAGAGTGCTTGGTTTAGTTACAGAATACTCTTAGATGACAACACTAGAGGTTCTAATATCTTAGTTTTTTAGGAAATATATGCTTTAAGGTAAATTGTGAACATTTCTATAATATTTATCTACATTCTTAGTAGCTCTTTCTGAGCATTGCAGAATAACTTTCTGAATTCATATAATATTTTGTTTTTGATTTTCTGAAGAATACTTTAAAACACTAGTCGATAGAAATTAGGTTTTATAAATGATTTATATATTATTTACTCATTCCGGATATACAACTAAAACTATCATATAATAGTAGAAGATGCTCTATTGAAAAACTAAACTCTTCATTTTAGAAACAATATTTTGTTTTAAATTTTATTTGTTATTTACAGCTAACCTCCAAATTGGTAACGTAATGCCTGTCGGAACGATGCCTGAAGGTACAATTGTATGCAACCTTGAAGAGAAGACAGGAGATCGAGGTCGGCTTGCTAGGGCATCGGGAAATTATGCTACTGTGATTGCTCACAACCCAGACACAAAAAGAACCAGAGTTAAATTGCCTTCTGGTGCTAAGAAAGTTATCCCTTCTAACAACCGTGCAATGGTTGGTAAGTAAATATTTTTAAGCAATATTCAGCTAAAAGAAATCAGGTTTTGTAACAGTCTAGGGTATCCAGAGCAAAATAAAATAATTTTGTTTGTCTGAAAGTCGGAATTTCTACACTAGTGTTTTAAGGATGTCTAGCAACTGGAATTATACAGGATTATGTGGAAAAGAAGGAATTGTTCGGTGATTTTGAAGCTGCCCTTGAATAAACAATTATATTTTATTCTATTTTTATACCGTTTATAATGGTCCAAATCCCACCTTGTATTAATATCCTATAACTCAGATTCCTATCAGTAAACAAACCAATTCAAAAGTAGGCCAACAAACCTAACCTTCACTAGAAGTTCTAGGTTAAAATGTAAGTGTTGTAGAAATTAACTTTGTCAAATAATCACTAAACCATTCATGTATTACGATCAATACAAAATGTATAATGTCAATTTAAATAGACTTGCATAACTAACCTGTAGATTATATATTTAGATTTAGGCCTAAATTAGACACATAACACAATTATTAGCCTTGACAAAACTTATAATGTAACTAACTATAACACTAATCACTGCACAAATGCCAATTAGATATATATCATGTATTTATTCAAATCATCTTTATTTTATTGTAACCATCAGTTGAATCTTTCCAAGTGTAAATTAATTTCAACTACAAAGGCAATCGCCAATATAAAACGTAAACAAGCCAGCCATTTTTGTCTGTATAAAAGATATCAATTAGCGATGTACTAGTCAAATGTTGCAAATGTATTTATTAAAATTCAATTGTAGTCACTTGTTTATCATAATTAAATAATCAGTAAATCACCATTATTTCATGTCAAAGATATTGGTATGTAATTATTAAAAATCAATGTTAGAATTCAGTATTAGACGATAAAATTCGATCACCATTTCAAAATTCTTCAACCCAAAAAAAGTTATTCCATGATTTTGGTAATTAATAAATATTATTTTGGGGTCTGAGAAATCAGAGTAAAACAAAATTTTACATGTCAAATAATTGGTTAACACAAAATGCATTAATAATGAAAATGTTATGAAACTTTGTAGACTCTTGACAACTATGACGTAGCCAGACCAACCGAGATGTAGAAACTGAAGCGGATAATTCAACTTGGAGCCAAGAGGTTGCATTTAACAGTACCTAGCATCTCGACGTTTGAATTTTTCAAAAACTACCCCTACCTCTCAATAAAGCACTTTTGGTGCATTTTTGTACTATATTGTACCAGAAAATAATTTCATAAAGTTAGGCCTTTAAATTTTGTGTAAAAAACGATGATTTAATAGTCTGATTTATCGCTGACTGGTCTGTGTCGCATATCTTATGATCGGCGAGTTTTCAGATGACTGGTCCGTTTGGCATGTTTGACTATCGTCGAATTATCTCACGGCTGGTCCGCAAAGAAATTAATATACTCTTAGCTCTATAAGCTCCCGCACCTATCCTAAAAAAATATCCTCTCAATTTCTGAGCAAATGGTTATTAAATGTTGCATAAAATTAATCTTCAAAAATTTTTAATTTTAATTTTGTATAATAAGGTCAATTTCTATAGTAATAAAGATTGTATAAGGAATATATGTATGTAATTTAAATAAAAATGTGTACATCCTTCAAAAATGATTTCTTAGTTATCATTATTTTTTAAAATTACATTCATATTTTTTACCTAATTAACAGAAGATTTGTAAAATTCTCATAAAAACATTATTGTAGATAATTTTATAGTCTAAAATTTCATGCCCTGACTTTTTTTGATAACATATGTATTTAGAGAGATAATACAACTTTAGGACACTTTTATTATTAATTTTGAACCTGTTTTCTCCATTCTATTGGATGCGACTTGAGAAAGACTCAACTTAAAAATTCAACCCTATTACAACATTGTTGTTGGTTATAAAAATAATAAAATATCTGAAGAAAGAGGGGAAAAAGAAAAAGAAAGACTAACGAGATGATTATCATTATGCATTCACAACAAAATACTACCATCTTGCTAAATAATTAATGTAATGTATAATAATGAAAATGGAAGAACAATTTTTTTATTTCTTGTATCTCAATACTACTGAATGGCGGAAGCAGGCAACATTATACTGAAAGTAATACAATCTTATTCTGCAATGAATACACATCTTTCTTAAAGTTACATATTTTTAGGACTGTTACAGATTATTAAAATTGCATTTTTTTTTTGCATTCAATCCATCCTGGATTGTTTGTATCACACGTGGAACCTACTAGTAGAATCAAATAACATTAAAATAACTATAAAATCGAATTCTTGTGTATACTTACCCGATCCATCACATTTATTAGAGTGTCTGTTTATACTTTGGTATACTTTAATCAAATATAAGTACAAAATTAAAACTTAAAATGTTCATACTTTTTTACTTGTCAGATTAATATTGTAAACACCTATGTCCAGGTATCGTTGCTGGAGGTGGTCGTATTGACAAACCTGTATTGAAGGCGGGTCGTGCGTACTATAAATACAAAGCTAAACGTAACTGCTGGCCTAAGGTAAGAGGTGTGGCTATGAATCCCGTTGAACATCCTCACGGAGGAGGTAATCATCAACATATTGGTAAAGCTTCCACAGTTAAGAGAGGAACGAGTGCTGGTAGAAAGGTATGTAAAGACACTGAGAAGATACTCTTTTCTATAACATTAATATGTCATTAAAAGGCATCTATGATTATAATTAACAAAAAGACATTTGAAACCTGATTTTTATGATGTCTAAATAATAATATGAGGTGCACTGTTTTGATATATCATAATATATCAACATTTCCCAACCTTTTTTTCACTCACCATATCCCTCCTCTCAGAAACTATCTACCCATCTCCCTACACAAACTATTTTTGTTAATAATGTTCTTAGGTTAACTAAATAGCAAAAAAAAAAAAAAAAAAAATCGATGTTTTGTAATAGCGGACTAACTTTAAAACAAATGAAATAGCATTAAAATAACTTTTAACGTCATTAACTTATGATGAAAGTTTATAACACTTATTCATCTTGATATAAAAGTCTTAAAATAACTTTCAACCTCATTAACTTATGATGAAAGTTTATAACACTTATTCATCTTGATATAAAAGTCTTAAAATAACTTTCAACCTCATTAACTTATGATGAAAGTTTATAACACTTATTCATCTTGATATAAAAGTCTTAAAATAACTTTCAACCTCATTAACTTATGATGAAAGTTTATAACACTTATTCATCTTGATATAAAAGTCTTAAAATAACTTTCAACCTCATTAACTTATGATGAAAGTTTATAACACTTATTCATCTTGATATAAAAGTCTTAAAATAACTTTCAACCTCATTAACTTATGATGAAAGTTTATAACACTTATTCATCTTGATATAAAAGTCTTAAAATAACTTTCAACCTCATTAACTTATGATGAAAGTTTATAACACTTATTCATCTTGATATAAAAGTCTTAAAATAACTTTCAACCTCATTAACTTATGATGAAAGTTTATAACACTTATTCATCTTGATATAAAAGTCTTAAAATAACTTTCAACCTCATTAACTTATGATGAAAGTTTATAACACTTATTCATCTTGATATAAAAGTCTTAAAATATCTTTCAACCTCATTAACTTATGATGAAAGTTTATAACACTTATTCATCTTGATATAAAAGTCTTAAAATAACTTTCAACCTCATTAACTTATGATGAAAGTTTATAACAATTATTCATCTTGATATAAAAGTCTTAAAATAACTTTCAACCTCATTAACTTATGATGAAAGTTTATAACACTTATTCATCTTGATATAAAAGTCTTAAAATAACTTTCAACCTCATTAACTTATGATGAAAGTTTATAACACTTATTCATCTTGATATAAAAGTCTTAAAATAACTTTCAACCTCATTAACTTATGATGAAAGTTTATAACACTTATTCATCTTGATATAAAAGTCTTAAAATAACTTTCAACCTCATTAACTTATGATGAAAGTTTATAACACTTATTCATCTTGATATAAAAGTCTTAAAATAACTTTCAACCTCATTAACTTATGATGAAAGTTTATAACACTTATTCATCTTGATATAAAAGTCTTAAAATAACTTTCAACCTCATTAACTTATGACGAAAGTTTATAACAATTATTCATCTTGATATAAAAGTCTTAAAATAACTTTCAACCTCATTAACTTATGATGAAAGTTTATAACAATTATTCATCTTGATATAAAAGTCTTAAAATAACTTTCAACCTCATTAACTTATGATGAAAGTTTATAACACTTATTCATCTTGATATAAAAGTCTTAAAATAACTTTCAACCTCATTAACTTATGACGAAAGTTTATAACAATTATTCATCTTGATATAAAAGTCTTAAAATAATTTTTTTAAGGCAATGATGATTGAGGTGTCTAGGATGCAGTATTATCAGAATCACTGTATTTATATTTTAAATGACTCCTAGTACATACTAGGAGTGTGTCCTCCCGTCTACTTGCTTCCTAACTTGACTTTACAGTACAACCCATTCCAAGAAAACTAGGTATACAAATTAATTATTGCTTGGCTACATTTAATTCTTAAAGTTTAAATACAAGTTAATTCTTAAAAGTTTAATTTTGTAAACGTTTTATTCTTAATTACTCCGATAAAGAAACGAAAGTAGTGTAGGCGTTTACACAAAAGCATTTGATGTCTATATTTTTTATTGGGGTTGTACCGCTGAAAGCAAATGCAACAAACGAAGTGTGAAGGCCCCTCTTTTCCTCTACACCCCAGACACTTTCCTACCTTGAGAATACTGTAAATTATGTTTGATAACAAAATTTAATGTATTAAAAAAAATTTAATCCCTCTTTTTTCATAATGCTAACTTTTTATTTGACCAAATTTAATTTTTTTTCTTCTTTTTCTAAATGCATATTTTTTGTTGTAAATTAAATGCAAGAAGTTAAAAATGTGAGCGCATCTATGATTATAAAACAGAGACATTTGAAACCTGAGTTCTATGATGTCGATAATAGTATGAGATGTGTAAGGAAGTGTTTAAATTTTAAGGATTTTTTTTTTTTTGTAGCAATGTATTGTAAATCCTCTGTTGACATAATAAGTGAAAGAACTGAGTTGTGATATTCAAGTAACACAAACAAATCACAAGTACAATAAAATGGTCCAAACCAGTCTTACATTCCAGTACAATATCTGTTATCACAATAAACTAATATTTTATTACCTCGTATATAAAACAAAAGATCAAGTTGTGAGCTGGTTTCGCTAATGTGTAAACCCAAAACAGAATTAGTAATATTGATTCAATATTATTGTTTTCCCCCTAAAATTTGAAGAATATTTTTACAACCTTTAAAAAAATTTAAGACGAGAGAAGCATCTATGATTATAAAACAGAGACATTTGAAACCTGAGTTCTATGATGTCGATAATAGTATGAGATGTGTAAGGAAGTGTTTAAATTTTAAGGATTTTTTTTTTTTTTAATGTAGCAATGTATTGTAAATCCTCTGTTGACATAATAAGTGAAAGAACTGAGTTGTGATATTCAAGTAACACAAACAAATCACAAGTACAATAAAATGGTCCAAACCAGTCTTACATCCCAGTACAATATCTGTTATCACAATAAACTAATATTTTATTACCTCATATATAAAACAAAAGATCAAGTTGTGAGCTGGTTTCGCTAATGTGTAAACCCAAAACAGAATTAGTAATATTGATTCAATATTATTGTTTTCCCCCTAAAATTTGAAGAATATTTTTACAACCTTTAAAAAAATTTAAGACGAGAGAAAATTATGTTTTTTTTTTGCATTTAAAATTTTCAACCTGTTAGTACCATATTTTGATACCAACAATTTCTCTTTTCCCCTACTTCATTTGGTACCTAATATTTTTTTCCATTTCCTCCATTTTTGTTCTGGAAATGGTTCAATATTACTTATTAATTTAATTTAAGTCTTTCTACTTTATTTATTCAGGATTGTTTGTTTTTTAACAATTAATTCATTCAGTTCATTAGCCTTATTATTAGTGTGTTTTGATTATTGTTGGCAAGCCCCACCATTTTTTAGATGCCTGAATCCGCTGCTCTTTAGCAATGCCCTTTGATTATTGCTATATATTTTAGCTATATTTTTTCTGGAAACTCATAAATCTTCCTTCAGGATTATCAGATTTCCTCCTTCTTTGTATTCCTGGCGATTTGGTGCACCTTTGAAACTTTGATTGATTCATGTGAGACTTCTTGTTCCCGAGAAAATGTTCCCATTGTTCTAGTAATTTTATTTTCATACCTTGATAGGTTTTGGTTTTGAAAGTCACTTCATTTTGGCTATTGTCTCTAACAAAGTTTATGCCTGCACCACAAAACTTGTACACAACATACTTTGACGATATTCACACCTGCACTATTGTTTTCTTTACACTTGCTTTTAAAATTCTTTATTTTTCTTATTTTTAAGATTAAATTAATTAAAATTTCCGAGTTTTAACACTTATTCTCTTCTACCTACTATTTTCTGTCTACATATATTTTATTGTTATCTTATTTTAATTATTTATCTGCTTTATTATGTAATTTATTTCCTCTCCCTAAAATAATTAAAATTTAATTTTTTTTTATTAATATTTCCCCCTTTATTTGACCTTACTGATTAATTTGTTTTAGAATATTTTTTTTAATTAATTTTATTTTTGGTGGTATGCACTTTTAAAGATCCTTTATCAACCAACATTTTATTTTTTTCAAAAGACTTCATTCTTTATTTTTATTTGTATTGTTATTCTGATTGTGAATCATTAAAAACTTTTTTGAATTCTGAACATTTAAAAAAAAATTTAACTTTAACATTACATAATAACTTATTTTAAACGAGACAAAATAGAAAGAACTTCTGAAGAAGTAATCTTAAATACACTTTGAGAAGTATACTGTAACAACCTCAAAACCAGTTTTTTCATAAATTTAAATTCATCAAATTAGTTCCAATAATTGCCAAATATTCTAAGTTAGGGAAACAGTTTGAAACAGATCACTGAGTAAAGGTCACATTTAGTGATAAGTTCTTACAGCTCAGAAGCTGAAAAAAAAAAAAAAAAAAAAAAAAAAAAAAAAAAAAACAAGCAAAGCTACAAATATTAAGAAAAATTATATTTTTACAAATATTCGAATTTTTCCTATTCTGCGTAGACTCTTGCCCGTTTATTTGCTGTCCAGAAACAATGTATTTGCTGGTTGAATCAAAAGTGATAAACATGATCATTGAACTTGTTTTTGTTTTTTTAAGCTTGCTTATTTTCAAATTCCCACATTTTTATCATAAAACCCGGTTGGAAATGTTCTATCTAGTTTTACATTAGTAAACTTGACTAGTATTAGAGAAAGTTAATGATTTTAAAAAAAAACCCATCAAAAATCAAATTTATATTTGACTTGGTTTAAAATGGTCGTCTGTCATCTTGAATGATTCTTGAACATTTTAAATAAATTCCAGCGGAGTTGCAAAAAAAGACCCTATCTGGATCTAACCTAGTTTCATGTAGTCTTAGGTTAGATCTCTCTCCATCCCTTTCCTATCACCTCTCTCTTGACCAATTCTTCTTATCATCTGACACTGACACTATTAGAATATTCGATGGCTAGGAGTCTTTATTTTTTGTTATTTTCTTCTCTTAAAGTAATAATGACCGAAAGGTTTTTGCCTTTAAGCAACAGGGGGGGGGGGGGGCATATTTTGTGATTGTGGTCATGATTATGGATAAAATATATATATATTTAATTTGATTTTGACTTTATTATGTTATAAGATGGGGTATTTTTACTTTCGCAAATTTAAGTCTAGTAATGATAAAGTAGAATTTTAAAATGCATTGTACTCCAAAAGTGTTTTGATTAAAAATAGTATTTTTTTCATTGTTATGCTTTGGTTTATTCAAAGTGATTCAAATCAATTGACCATTGTACAAATTTATTTTTATTTAGTTCAGCAACTGTTGTATACTTAGTATGAAACTTTACTTTAATGATCATTTTTAATGGAATTGATGTTAAACTATGTAACATAATGTATTTGTGTCAATAGGTTGGTCTCATCGCTGCAAGACGTACTGGAAGAATCAGAGGTGGAAAGACAGACACAAAGAAGGGAGATGATTAGACTATTTTTGTCTATTTGTATTATTTGAAACAATAAAATATTTCTTTTAAAAAGATTTTGTGCTATTGATAAACTCATGCATGACCTCTAAATTTTCAAACGTCAACCCGGGTTTTGTGACAAGAGACAACTATCGGGATTGTCCGAGGAGTCTGTGTTGAAAAGGAAATATTTGGACAAGGAGTCTGGCTCCCAAATTCCTTATTGTCCGCCACAGTACTGAGGGGTCAGATCCGTCAAAGATCTCCCCATTGTTATTAGTAAAGCCATAACTGGTGCTTCAGGAGTTGTTCGTTCCATTAGAAAACTGAGAAATGGGACTTTATTAGTACAGATTGACTCTGATAAACAAACTCATTCTCTATTAAAATTAAAGTCCTTTTTCAATGTTGTTAACATGTTAGTTAAACCTCATAAGGGTTTGAATTTTTCTAGAGGCGTTATTTCCTCCCTACCTAACGATAGTACAGAGGAAATAAAAAAGAGCTCGCCAAACAGCACATTACTAATGTTGAAAAAATTTTTCATATAAATATGGCAAAAAAAACCAACTGGCTCTTTAATATTGACATTTGCTGTACCCAATCTTCATGAGCGAGTGTTTGCTGGATTCTACAGTCTAACTGTTGGATTGTACTTTCCGATGCCAAGAATTTGAACATGTTAGCAGCACTTGCTCCACAGAAGAATTGTGTGGACAGTGTGGCATTAAAGGCCACAAAAGTGAAGGTTGTAATATGGAAGCAAAGTATGCAAATTTTGATGCTAACCATCCTGCACGTTCACCGAAATGCCCAAAATATAAAATTGAGAAGGTAATTTTAGAAATTGTTGCCAAGGAGAAACTCCTTTCCAGAAGCTGGGAAAGTATACAGGCAAAGAACTGCTCTACCTCCTACCATAGAAACATCTTACAAAAATGCGACATCAACCCTAGCTCCGAATTCATGTTCATCGTGTAAGGAACTAGGCGAGATGGTTCGCTTACTTGCCGAGCAAATAAAGCAATTAATAGCAGTCCAAAGCGGTACTTCTGTTAACTTGCCTTCTTCTTCTAACATTGACTTTCTTGCCAAATCTACAAAGCCTATTGCTATCAAGGCTAAAACTTTGTCACTAAAAGACCTCAAATTAGCACCGATAACGAGACAGCTAATTAAACCAAAATAGCAATCATTGTTAGTTCTAACAAAATCTTAGTCTTTTATGAATGTCCAGAATACAAATTCTCGAGGCAAGCCCAACACACCACTGGGTGTTACAATGTCCCCACAAATCCGAAATAAAGTTGGGGCAGGTTTATCGAAACTCCTCCCAAAATCCGAAATAAGGTTGGGCCGGGTTTATCGAAACCCTTCCCAAAATTAACTCAGGCATCTCACCAAGCCTTCATTTCAGTTGGTGAGGTTGCTATAGGGCTTGACCCTGAAATATCTAAACTTAAACCACTTGAAGGTCTTTCAAGCCAGGCAGAAAGAAATGTGAATAATCTTGGATTATGAGCATATAGTAGGACAAAAAAGTTTGTCTTTTCATTCAGAATTATTTTAATATGAAATAATGATACAGTTCCAAACACTAATTAATTGTTAACAAATTCATTTATGTTATTAATTTTATATATCAATTATAAAATATGGCCAGAAATTTAAACTTGAATAGCGGTGATACAATGGAACATTAAGGGTGTGAGAAGTCACATCGAAGATCTTAAGGTTCTTGTATGTGATGCATCACCTTTAATAATTTGTCTGCAAGAGACTCATTTAGTTTGAGGGAGTTTCCAGTTTTTTGTACTGATTTTGTCACTGCAGACAGAGCTAAGGGAGGAGTTATAATACTCGCCCACAACTCCATCTGTGAACCTTAAGACATCATTTCAAGCAGTAACAATAACAATCACTACACAATATAAAAGACAATTTGTTGTTTGTATTTGCCACCTAATATCAGATTTGTGGATATGGAACTAATTGACCTGATCAGACAGTTGTGCCCCATTTCTTTTGGTAAATAATTTTAATGCTCACCACTATACTTAAGGTTCTAACACCTGCAGCCCTAGAGGGAACCTCATTGACAGGATTCGATCCAATTTGGATTTACTTCTGCTCAATGTTGGGTCTCCAACAAATCTGGCGGCTTCTACAGGTGATTGGACAACTGTCGACTTGTCATTTTGTAGCTTGAGACTTGCTACTAAATTTAAGTGGTCCGTTCTATCGGACACTTTCAGTAGTGATCACGCTCCTGTGAAGCTTACATTTTCTGACTTCTCTTACCGTAATGATTGTCTTACCAGATGGATATTGTGCAAAGCAAAATGGGAAAGTCTCAATAATGAATTGTATTACCTATTTATAAAAATGACGTTCCTATTAATGAAGCAGATCAGTCTTTTATGGAAGCACTCCTTACAAGCAGTGGACAACAACGTTCCGAAAACATCAACGAGACCACTACATCCACTAGTCCTGTAGTGGTACGACGAATGTAGTGATGCTCTCGGTTTACGTCGTAAAGCGCTAAGGAAGTTTAATCAAAAACCTCGAAAGGTATAAAATTCTACGAGTCAAAGTACGTCGATTGTTTAGGCATTGTAGAAAGAGATCATGGGCCCAGTACATTTGCACAATATCTTGAACCACATCCATGTCAATGGTGTGGAAGAAGTTATGTGCTGTTTGTGGGCCTCCTCCCTCTGCTCCTTATTGGAGCTTTTACTACAAATAACTATGAAATTGCTAACATTTGGACTCATTCACTTTTCTTCAAATACTGCTTACAGCGATGCTTTTGTGTTGTATAAATTATCTCGAGAAGCAATACCTTTCACAGTAGGTCTGTCGGAAGATTCACCATTACTACTCCATTTCCTTTATAGGAATTAGAGTCTGGTATGTTGGGACGGGATTCCGCTCCAGGCCTGTACAGCATAGTTTATTCCATGATCAAACACCTTCCACCTTCAGGGAAGAAACTCTTCAAGATTGACAGGATTCAAGTTCTCTGCTTCCAAGACGCAATGCATTGCTTATAGTCGTCGAAGACTGAACCATCAGCCTTTATTGTTTCTTAATGAAACACAACTTCAAACTACTGAAACTGCTAAATTTGTAGACCCATTACTTGATCATAGACTTTCTTGGATTCCGCATATATCTAATCTGAAAACACGGTGCAGTAAGATACTTGACATGTTATGTGTTATCAGCGACTCTTATTGGGGATCCAATAACAACTGTATGCTATGTTTTTACCATGCTGTTGTTTGATTATCAATTAAAGAACAGGTTCCTCTAAAAACACTTAATTACCAACATTCATACTAACTTAAAACTCTATAAATCCACTTTTTTTTTTAATGTAAAAGTGGATTAAGTTAGTATGAATGTTCTGATAGTATTATAATCTTTTACTGATATTAATTTAGTCAATAGTAATCTCATAATAATAATTGGGTATTGCCTAATAAACTTACTAATGTATGCTTATATATAAAATTTCAAAATAATATTGTAAAAGAACATCATGATAACAATCTATTAATAATTATAATTTCCCCCAATAAATTAATTCTGGGTGGACTAGATATATTTGAACAAAAAAGAAATCATATTAATCTTATAGATGGTATAAAACTCATCATAACCTTTCTAAAAAAATTCTACGTCTTATTAAACGCTCATATATAATATTAGATAAACAAAAAAGACCAGAAGAACAAAGATCATGTCCAAATATTAATAAATAAGAACCTGAACAACCTCAACTAAATATAGTTATTAGACCTATAATTACTAAACTCATGAGCTACTGTGTAGCTTTGCTAATATGTATTACTTGAATAATAAATTTTGGTAGTTGACATTATTTATTTATTTAATACTTATTTTGGCTTCTTTAACAAAAAGTGCACAATTCCTATTTTGTTTTTAGTTACCTGCAGCTATATACATACCATATCTTACTCGATGTAGACAGCAACTACAAATAACATATATTTGTAGTTTGCGCTCCAAACCGTATCATCCGGCTTACGACATAGTATTTAAAATCCCTTGGTTGATATGTATAAGTGTCGTCAAAATTGTTCTGGCCCATTTGGCATCAGAGCATTTAGAATCCTTGATAATTTGCGCCTTGTACTTTCTCCACTGAATGAGATACTCCATGTTTTATTGCTCCGTGGCTCATTCAAATGCCAACTTTTGATTTTTCACTCTCCAGGTTCATCAAGCACAACACTCCTTATGTAGTTTATCGTCAGGAGTTTTGCAATATACTTGATGAATACCCATCTAGTGAAATTATATTCACAGATGGTTCTAAACTGGACAGTAAAGTTGGTTGCGCATATTACTCATCCGGTCGGACGTACATGTATGGATGACCCTCAGCTTGTAGTGTATTTTCTGCCGAACTCTTTGCTATTTCGTAAGGCCTTAATACGGTTCTATCTGGTTTCTGTCACTATCTTTTGTGTTTTGATTCCAAAAGTGCTTTACCGGCTATCCAGGATATGTGTTCTAAGCGTCCCTTGGTTAAAGATATCTTGTGTTTCCATACGACCTCGGCTATGGGACGTCGGAGTATCATTTTGCTGGGTACCTGGGCATTGCGGAATTTTAGGAAACGTAAAAGATAACGAAGTGGCAAAGGAAGCTACAGGTCAGATACCAGTCACACATCGTGTTTTGGTATCCGACTTTGTATTGACAGTTAAAATTATTTTGCATAGGCAGTGGGAAGAAGAGTGGACAAATACAGAGTCCAATAAACTGAGAGCAGTTAAAGATACTGTCCGTCCGTGGAATTCATCCATACGTGCCAGTAATGTCAAGAGGAGGTGGTGGTTACCCGTAGTTGTATTGGACATTCCATGATCACTCATAGATTTCTGATGGAGCACGGGAATCCGGCACAATGTCCATTTTGTCAAGGTGTGTTATCAATTAAGCACATCCTTATTGACTGTATTGCTTTGAGATGTGTGCATACAACATTTGCCCTTGCCAATTCCACTCAGGCGATGTTGGGAGATAATGCTCAAATCCTTGATCTGGTATTGTCCTTTTTGCGTTGTCTGAAAATGTTTGATAAAATCTAGTCAATTATTGCAGTCATTCTACAACTCTGTAATATTGTGTTTAGTTTTTCTTTGAAATTTAATTCTTTCTGATTCATTGCAGGGCCCTTTTACAGCCCTATAATATTTGTTTTTATTGTTATTAATTGTATTTTACATATTTTATAATTGTTAGCTCGTGCTAGGGCCATTTTACAGCCTTGTAACATGTTGTTTTTTTGTTGTGGTTTAATTTTTGTTTGTTAATTTGTAATTGTCCTGTTATTGTTTTTAACAATTCTATATTACTCTTTTTGTTTTGTGTTATTTGTTTGTATAAAGGTGAAGCATCTTCATGCTGAATTTTATGAAGGCGTTAATGACCGGAATGATTTTTGCCTTAAAACTGATTTTGAAATCAGAAACTATGAAAATTATGAACCTTTCATACTGCTGGTGGCAAAGAGAATTGGTTATATCGTAATCACTTATTTCCTTTAAGACAACCTTAATCGAAAACTGTTGTTTTGAAATTTTAGATAGTTTCTTTTTCATCTCATCTTTAAAAAAAATCATATTTGTTGAATTAATCAAAAATCAAATTTAATCTAAGCGTACCACCTTCTGTAATAATATTATTTAAATGTTTCTCTTAATTCATCAGCCCCTTCATTATCTGAAGAGGCAATCTCGTCCACAACTTTTAAACTGTGAAAAGCGTTGCAAGCCCTTAAACGTTTGAACCACCTCCACTAGTATTAAATATTGGTAGATTTTTATTACCTTGTGGTAATTTTGCTCAGACTTTTCTTGACTGATTGTCATAGAAATTAGATACATTCTGCTGGATATGATGTTCAATCCAGGTAGACAAAAGATTTTCCATTCCATCAATCTCAATGTAGCTATTCCAACAAGATTCAACCCTTTTATTACATCTGCATTTGATTGGCTTGTTCTTATAGACTACTCTGAAAGACCTATTACTCACTGATTATCGACAGTGTGCATTTTAAAACTTCTAGTTTAATCTCCAATAAAAGAGAATTTCTCCCACGTTTTTCAATATTCACATTTGAATGTTTCTTGTGGTTTTGCGACATTTTCAAATAACTCGACAACAACACTAAACGAAATATAACACCACTCAATAAAACGCTAACAGGAAATATACTTGTTAGATTAAGTAGTACACAGCGCAGAGCCACTGACAGAGATCGATAGCTCGAAGTGACTAAATTGTAAAAGTAGACAAAACCCAGACAATGACAAACAGTGTGCCATCACCACATCATTACTAACTGTACGCTCCAAACGCAACTCAGCTCACATACAAAACCTTTCAAGGACTATTTTTTTTTTCTTTTTCTTTTTAACTATTGTTATATCTGATTAATGATTCTATCAGCTGATGAATCAATCAGACGTTTGTATTGTCACATGTTGTTTTGTTGTTCCAATTAAAAACTTTGTATTAGTGGAATTAAAATGTTATTACTACAATTGAGATTATTTATTTGTAATTTCAGTAATTATATTATCTCATATATTTTATAAAAGTACAATAAAATGGCGACGAGTGAAGAAATAAATGCTGCACTTTTGAGATTTCTCCAACAAAACATTCAAGGTAACAAAACTTCAGGAAATATTATCCAACATAGGTTAGATTCTTATGATGAAAACAATGAAAGTTTCAATACTTATTTACAAAGGCTAGACAATTATCTAGACATAAATAATTTAAAAGAAGATGACAAAGAAACTGACAAAAAGCGTGTCCAAGTCTTGATAAGCTGTTTAAGTCCTAAAAATTTCCAGTTGCTTACAGAATTAACAGCACCTAGTTTGCCTAAATCTAGATCATTTAATGACCTTATTAAGTTATTAAGGGACTATTTATGTCCTCCTCCAAATGAAGTAGCAGAACAAAATAAATTTTATTCTAGAATTCAATATGAAGGGGAGAATATAGCAGAATATTTAAAGGGTCTTAGAGCATTGACACTAAATTGCAATTTTACATGTGGGCACTGCAAATCAAATACTATTGAGGTACATTTGCGAACACAGTTCATAAGGGGACTCAACAATGCTGAAATTCGTGAGCGCTTACTCCAGGAAAGGGAATTGAATTTGCAAAAAGCTGTTGATTTAGCTTTAGCCATGGAATCTTCCCGGCTTGGAAGCAATCAAATGTTTTCATCTGCCAAGGTAAATAAAGTGGCTGTTAAAATAGCAAGCAGTTCAGAGTATCCACGCATTTCTCGAAAAGACCTTATTGGTAAATGTTTTAGGTGTGGCAAAAGTAACCACAAAGCAAATGAATGTAAGTTGAGCCATCTGATTTGTTCTAAGTGCAATGTAAAAGGACATATTGCTTCAGTATGTCTTAATATAAATAAACCTGTACATAAGAAAGCTTTTCAAAAACAGACGGACATACAATGTATTGAGAGCTTGCAGTGTGACCAAGAGACTGGGTCGATGCAAAATCAGACCAGCGATTCTATGTGTGATTACAGGGGAAATTTATTGGAGACGTATGAGTTACATTCCATGACAAACAGTTCTAAGATAATTGGAAAGTATATGCTCACTCCAATAATAGATAATATTCAATGCCAAATGGAATACAGGTGCTGCAGTTTCATCTATGTCCTTACACAACTTTAAAAAATATTTTCCTTCCAAAGATATTCGACAAGTTAATAATGTTAAGTTGAAAACTTATACAGGAGAGTCTATTCAACTGCGGGGTGTAAGTGATGTTCAGGTAAATTTATATGATAAAACCATGAAGGGCCGCTTGTTTGTGATAGATAATGATGTTGACAGCATATTTGGCCGAGAATGGATTCGTGTTTTAGATGTTTCAATACATGATATCCATCAAATCTCTGAGAACATCACCAATCAGTCTCAAAAATTTAAAGATGAAATATATGAAATGAAATGATATTTATTGCTCCTTATCTTTATACATACAAGTATATATACAACCTTACATATAAGGGAAACAATAATAACATCCCTAGGTTAAAACCTGTTTGGGATGTATATAAAAAAAGAAAAGCACTTAAACATAACAACTTAAAATACTCGGAATGAAAGAAAAACCCGGCAACCAACCGCACTCCTCCGAATCTTACACACTACATCAGTCTTAGCGTGAAGTTACAATAATGGCTTCCAAATTAAATACAAATATAAACTTACAAACTACCACAAGAAATTTGAATAGAAATCACACATTACATCAGTTTTATATATACATTTCCAGCTTTAACTTAAACAATCTAATAAGGAATGGAATTTGAAATAAAGCCATATATATCCATGCAAACACATACATACACCAACCACTACATGTACATATATAAACATATACATGCACATATATACCCACACACACACACACATACACATACATGCATACACATATACATATACATATACACATACATACATATACACATACATACATACACATACATATACATACATACATACACACATACATGCACACATACACATCATACATACATACATTTCTCCTCTTCAACCACAAAACAATGCAATACATTTCCAAAATTATACTTCATTGTAATGTGCTAAATTCAGCAACACATCAACTTGGTTAATCAGAATTTCCCTAACGAACCTACAGAATCTCTTTTTATTCCTACAACCTTTAATATAATCTGGCATTGCGTTAAAAAACTTAGGAGCGAGATATGAGTAAAATTTCTTAAAAACTGTTAGATTCGGTTTAGGTATAAACACATTTAAGTAATTACGTAATTTTCCTCTTTTTGGTCCTAAATGATTTTTGCTTTCCCCACTTTTATCAAAAAAAAATTCTTAAAACTTTATAAATGTATAAACTTTTAAGTGGTAAAATATTTAAAGTTCTGAATAAGGGTGCAGCATGTATCATTCTGGACTTGTTTAGCATAATGCGGATAAAATGTTTCTGCAAAGTAATAACTGGCCTTAGATTAGTGTGATATGCACCTCCCCAAACCGCAATACCATATGCCAGCTTGGAGTTTATTAGAGCAAAATAAATAGATTTCAAAAATTGAAGTTTACATACTGATTTTAATAGATAAAAGGTTCTGATATATATGATTAGCTTACTCTTCAAATAATGAATGTGTACCTTCCATGTTAATCCAGAATCCAAAAACAAACCCAAATATTTAATGTCCCTTACCTGCTCAATTTCTGGGCATTTACAATCCCCAACCTTTCCGCACGCTGGATTGTGATACTTCAATTGGTTTGAAAAGAAAATCTTCCTAGAGGTATTAAATATCACATACTTTGTCTTAGGGCTCATCAACATGAAATGTTTTGTGAACCACCAACGTAAAGCATTTAAGTCATTTTGCATGTCCCGCTTTAATTCTTCCATGGATCTGGCTTTGTAAAATAAAGCAGTATCATCAGCAAAGGCGACAAGACTACCCTTAAAACGACCGTTACAAAGATTGTTAATATATATTAAGAAGAGGGGTCCAGAGAGTACTGATCCCTGTGGGATACCATACTTCACTTTCCCTTGGTCACTGATTTTGCCATTTACTCTAGTTTGTTGTGTTTTGTCCGACAGATAAGAGCGAAACCAGTTTAGGGCAACACCCCTTACACCTGCATCGTACATTATTGACAATAGAATAGAATGATCGACAGTGTCAAAAGCCTTCATGATGTCAACAAAGATACCAGCGCAGTAGAACCCATTGTTAATACCATTGTAATAATTCTAATATGTGCTGAAGTTACTTTTGATATTAATAATTTGTTAATTTGCTCGACTTTAGGGCGCCAGGTTTGCTTTAGCATACCAATTTAGAAAAGAATGAATTTAATTATTTATAAGATCTCTGGGGTCGTAGGGTCTTTTTACAGTGTACTTACAGTGGATTTTGGTTTTAAATGAGAACACTTTGGCTGAAATGTTACAAAGAAAACATTTATTAAAGATTCAAAGAAACATCCTACAAATATTATTAACCACAAAATCATATTATAAATACTAGTTATCCTTTTAGTTTTAATAACAAATTATGAATTTATATTTCCTTTATTTCTTTCTTTCAAATTAATTAATTTTATCTTCAAAAATGCTTCTACAAATAAAATTGTTGCAACAGGAATTTAATCTATGAAATCTTATTTTTAGTAACTTTGTAGCTCTAAAAGAAAAATGAAAAGATTCTATTTTCATCATTTAAAAGTTTCATTTTACTAGTATCTCTTCTAGTAATAATCTACAAATTTTCTTTAAATAGATAAACATTTACAAAAAATTTATTTAAAACATAATACAGGTTATTAATCAAACAGGTAATATATAGCGTCTATACCACAACGCCGATTTAAATAAAAAAAAAAATTGTCTGTGTCCAAATGGAAGACTGATGTCCTACAAGTTGAAATTTTACGGCTCGAAGTGGATTCTCCCTCGTCCAGAAGTTGTTTTCTCCAGTTGTTGAGAATATTCATAACTCGCGTACATAAACTATTGTCTTTGAAACACGCTAAACATGGATTCTTAGATACTTTCGATCTCTATTTGAGATAAAAAATCAAATGTACATTGTTCTAATAGAACCTAGAAACTCTTTCTACGATCTTATTTCTTTTAACACTGGATTATTACTTGAAAAACACAACCTGTCTATTTTAAGCGGTAAACTCAACTTTTAGAAAACACATCTTGTCCCTTCAATCGCTGGACATCGAATTTTTAGAAACAACCTGTCACTCCTAACGCTGGACTTAGACTGATGTTACCATGAGGCAAATTCCTACTTCCGAAAGCGTTCTTTCCGGTTACTGTTCACACATTTTACCGCACTGCCGTAAAATACAAATAATTTACATTTTATAACAAACAAACTAAATTACATTAAAATTAAACATAATAATTCATACTGTTGTCTTGAAAATCCATTTTTCTTTTATAAATGACGTGACTAAATTTAAATTATTATTTGAATCTCTTATCTCTTTGGCTTAACCGCGTCTTTTAAATGAGTCTATTTTAAAATCTGACTTTTCACATTGTCACAAAACCCCACAAGGTTTGTATTTCAATACAGGTATTGGAATACAAAGCTTTTATATATATAAATTTCAAATCGAGAAAAAAAAATACTAATGGATGTTCAAGACATTTCATTTCAGAAGCTAAGGACCTCATGAAAGAAAATAAGTATCCCTAGTATACTTAATTTAAGAAAGATTCTCTTTTCTTTTAAAAATAAAAATCTATTTGCTAAAATCCTATTTCATTATTTTAATTTGTTAGCGTTATATTAACTCATTAAAAAAAAAATATTATACGAATCAATTAGTGCTAAGTCTTATCTCTATTTATACAATAAAACCCATCATCAGTTTCCTTTCCAACCTTGTTGGCTGAAACTTTCCATCAACATTTTTTTTTGTTGACAGGATCCCGTCACTCAAAGCTTATCTCCCAGACAGCCGTCTATATACTTTTTCTCGTCTCATCCTCTTTGCCAAGACGACATTTCTACATCCTTTGAAAATCTACCTTTGACTCTAGATATTCATCTGAATCATTTTTCAATTAACCACAATTACAATTTAAAACCTCTCATTTTTAATTAACATTTTTACGAAATTATTTACTTATTACTCAACATTACTTCAATTCACCTTAAAACTTTTCAATTATCATCTTATATTATTATTCATTTTAGTTTAAATCCAATAACTATCTATTCTTACTTAAAATCTCAATTCTCCTTTGTCTTGCTGGGATAACATGTTAACTACTGATTTTATAATTACAAAAAAAAAAACTCTTTTCTTCAACTAAAATTTAAAAATATAACATCATTATTATCAAAAAAAAATATAATTACTTACAAAACTCATCTATTTATTTAAAAATTACCTCTTTACAATTGTATTGTCTCTCAGTATCCTATCTTAAAATTATTTCCATCTTATCTTTCATATTTTAATAATCAAAGTTGCATTAATCCCCAAACAAATTCTTCATAATAAAAAACTCCTTATTATTTACCTATATTCTTTCATAAATAATCTCCTTATTTCAACGTAGCTTCCTTTAAAAATCATAATAATCGTCGTTTATCCGCAGAATTCCTTAAATCTCCCTTTATTTCATTAAAATCGTCGCATATTTCCTTTATTTCATTAAAATCGTCGTATATTTCCTTTATTTCATCGCAGTACTCAAAAAACCTCTTAAAAACTAAAAATTTACCATTAATGCAACCTAACTACCTTTTTTATAAAAGTTTCTTAACAGAACAACTTCATTTTAAATACCACTTTACTCAACAATTCTGTAAAGTCATCATCTTCATATAAAACTCAAAAATTCTTTCATTTAAATTACTTCATATTAAAATCTCCTTAGTCATCTATTACTTGTATACAAAACTTCAAAAAATAAAAAAAATTATCATTGCTTTCCCAGCTAACACCTTATTTCATCAAAATCTTTAGACACCTTTATCAAATAACTTCTCACAATCATCTATTGTTTTAAATTCAAACATTATTTATTAAAAAATCGTTAATTATTTATTTCATTTATAAATCTCATCAAAATCTCTCTTATTATTTTTAATTTATTACTCCTTCCTTTAAAAAACAAAAACTTAACCTCCCTCATTCATTATTTATTTTAACATCAAAAAAACTTAAAAACTTAATTATTATTTGTCTTGGCAAAACTCACATAAATTCTCAAACTTTAAACAACTATTCTTCACATTCTCAAATCATAAATCACTTAAAACTAACAATTTTTTATCTCATATTATCTAATAATCCTTAAAATTTATCAATGTCAAACATACAACTTATCGTTTTACAATTTAACATCTAATTACCTATCCTAATCAGCTAATCAACATTTTTACAATTTTATAAAACTTTTCGCTTCATTTCATAAATACCCTCCTTTTGTCACGTCCGATTTATTCTTGCATATGCAGATTGATCGCGTCTGCATACCCTACAATTTGTTTTCAATCAACATCTGTCTAAAATTTATTACATGAAGTTTTTTCATGTAATAATGTCACACTTTTTTATGCATTTTTCTTCCTAACCTCTCCTACAACAGTTCTTCTAACCGCCTACTTTATACCGTGCATACTTCTAATTGCTCTTTAGACTCTTACACAGAGTAACATGTTGTGATGTTGAAATGTGCAGTGGTTGAATACAATATCCCTACTTGATTCAAGATAAAGCCCAAAACACATCCCTATTTCACAACACGCCCTCTTATGCAGTCTCAGAATGCCTTATTCTTACGAATAAAACATTCTATTATTACTACACAAACGCCTACCTCCTCCCAATTGTTCATGTACTCCTTAAATGCATCTACACGAAGAAAATTTTAAAATTCATAAAAAATTTCATTTAAATCGTATCATCCGAAGTTGAAAAAATGTTTATTTTTTTTTTTTTACCAAGTTTATTACTAGCATCGTCGATTTTCTGTTTATGTAATCCTTTCTAGATGTTATTATTCAAATTCAAAAAGAAATTTTATTTTTAAAATTTATTCTAAGTTCTTTCCTTAGAAATTTACTTTTAATTCTATTAAAGTTATTTAAGCAATCTACTTTTGTTCTTTATTTACTTTATTTAAAACCAATTATCCTTTATTTAAGTAATTTTTATTTTGAAAACGCAAGTTAACTTTGAATTATACGTCAAAAGCTTTTTATTTTCCTAGACAGCATTTTGGTAACACCCTATATTTCGTCTCAATGTCATGCATAGGAATTCTAGGCCTGGTTTAAGCATAAACAAGTCCCCTCGATATGAGACAATCCTTATCTGTCTACTGATAAGACATGAAGACCTTTTGGTTCCAACTAGATTCTATTTCTCTCGTCATTATTGAATATTTTATTGAATCCACCTACTTAATATTGAATATTATTTCTTCAACGTTACTCTGAATCCTCGCTTCGAACTAACTATCTTATCTATGTCACGTAAAATCAATATTTATCTTAGAGTAAACAACACTCGGTTATTTACTAACAATCTTGCATCTTTCACTTAGCAAATACCTAAACGTTTCTAAATATTATTTCTTCTTAATCATACTAGCTTGGCATATAATTATTTTCTATATTTCTGTCTTAGCTTACAAAATTTATCAGTACACACAAATTATTAGTATTCATAACTCTTAATTATCTATTTTCAAACTTAAACTTACTTATTAACAAAATCTTAACTACTTTTTATTAATTATTTTAAAAATCAAGTCCGTGTGTTTATAAAATGTCCTTACATTTATTTATTCATTCCAAATTTCAATTGATTACAACTCAATTATAAATTATATATTTTTTTACGATGGTTCCCAAATTGGTGAAAGATTTTAAAATACATGATTTGATTTTTGTAAATATCTCTAGCGTTAAATACCTCTGTCCACATGGACAGTTTGTCTTGCCTAGTCATCACAACAGACCCTTTCCTAACAAAAGATCGCCCTTTGTTATTGTCTCGGAGTGTTGACAAAATACCTTTCTCTTTCTCCCTCTCAGGCATACCATCACCCCTCCTTCTCTCAAACAACTCAGAATCTACTGACCTAATTTCAACATCCGTTAGTTTAGGAATTCTAACCCCACCATTCTTATACATCATCACAAAGCCTTCTTTTAATATTTCTTTTTTAAACTTGTATTCAAAGCTACTCTTTTCCCAAAAACTTTTAATTATCTGTTCTTGTATTCTAAAAACATTTCTAAATTCTAACATCGTGTATTTTTCAAATTCTACAGTCTTATGGTAAACTCGTTTTTTAAGATAAACAGCTGATTCCTTTATTATTAGATTATTTACCTTTACTTTGTTTTTTGAATTAATTATACCTATTCCAACCCCACCAAACTTATTCACTTCAACATTACTTGTTATCTCTAGATTTACCTTGTTACCTAACCCATTATTCATTATTTTAGAAATTTCTTGAACACAATCATTCACACAATTGTCTTCAATTATTATTAAATCATCTGACATCTCTTTTGTTTCATTAAAACTGTTAATTTCTACTTCAGCTACTGCTTGATCTAAATTGTTATCCAAATTATTAACATTTTCTATCAAAACACCTTCTACATTATTTATCCATTCAAATTCTACTTTTTTCTCACAATAGCTTACTTCAATTTCTACTTTATTATTAGTTTCCATTACATTACTTTCCATTTTAAGATTCTGTTCTAATTTTACATAATCTGATTTTATTTCAACCCTAATTTCTTCAAATTTTTTACACATTGCTTCTTTTAAGTTTAAATTATCTTGTCTTAGCTCTAATTTACTCAGTTTCAAGTCATTATCTATTTTATCCAGTTTAACATTATTTTGTTCAAGTCTAATATTAAAATCTTCCAGTTTAGCATTGATTTCCAGCTTATTTTGATCAAACTTGTTACTTATTTCTTTTAATTCCAAATTGTTTTGATCAAACCTATTATTTATACATTCAAACTTCTTATCATTATCTCGTTTAAATTCTAGATTATTCTGTTCAATTTTATTATTTGTTTCTTTTAATTCTGAACTATTTTGACTAAATTTACCATTCATCTCTTTCATCATTACTTCCAACATTCTCATTACTTTATCATCTCTATTTAATCTATCCTGTTCAATTACACTAACCTGCTCAATTACCCTAACCTCTTCAGCTCTTAATTCCCTATCTGAATTTTCTTCTACTATTTCTACCCCTGATGTTTCTACTAATTTTTTATTCATATTTTCACACTGCTGTTTACTATTTAGAATCCTATCACTATCAAACCCATTAAAATCCGAACCTGAACTACTAATTTTACTCATACTTGAACGTCTACTATTACTATTACTGTTTATTTCTTGATCTAGAAAATCTTGCGCGAATTGTTCATCTAATTCTTCATTACTTTTTGTTATTTCTATTGGTAGTTGCCCTATGTTTCCAAAAATACTCTCTGTATACTCCATTGGTTCTAAATTGTTTAAAAAATTATGATTTTCTAACCCTACCTGTTCATCATTATTATTAACATTTACAATTTCTGACTCCATTTTTTATCTTATATTTAACACAAAAAAATTTTTTTTAAAAAGAATCTTTCTTATTTTATTTAGAGAGTCCTTACCTTGATTTTAAGAGTTCTCATTACCAAAATCACTGTACTTTCGACTAAAAAGGCCCACAGTTGCGGCGACATTTGTAATAATTCTAATATGTGCTGAAGTTACTTTTGATATTAATAATTTGTTAATTTGCTCGACTTTAGGGCGCCAGGTTTGCTTTAGCATACCAATTTAGAAAAGAATGAATTTAATTATTTATAAGATCTCTGGGGTCGTAGGGTCTTTTTACAGTGTACTTACAGTGGATTTTGGTTTTAAATGAGAACACTTTGGCTGAAATGTTACAAAGAAAACATTTATTAAAGATTCAAAGAAACATCCTACAAATATTATTAACCACAAAATCATATTATAAATACTAGTTATCCTTTTAGTTTTAATAACAAATTATGAATTTATATTTCCTTTATTTCTTTCTTTCAAATTAATTAATTTTATCTTCAAAAATGCTTCTACAAATAAAATTGTTGCAACAGGAATTTAATCTATGAAATCTTATTTTTAGTAACTTTGTAGCTCTAAAAGAAAAATGAAAAGATTCTATTTTCATCATTTAAAAGTTTCATTTTACTAGTATCTCTTCTAGTAATAATCTACAAATTTTCTTTAAATAGATAAACATTTACAAAAAATTTATTTAAAACATAATACAGGTTATTAATCAAACAGGTAATATATAGCGTCTATACCACAACGCCGATTTAAATAAAAAAAAAAATTGTCTGTGTCCAAATGGAAGACTGATGTCCTACAAGTTGAAATTTTACGGCTCGAAGTGGATTCTCCCTCGTCCAGAAGTTGTTTTCTCCAGTTGTTGAGAATATTCATAACTCGCGTACATAAACTATTGTCTTTGAAACACGCTAAACATGGATTCTTAGATACTTTCGATCTCTATTTGAGATAAAAAATCAAATGTACATTGTTCTAATAGAACCTAGAAACTCTTTCTACGATCTTATTTCTTTTAACACTGGATTATTACTTGAAAAACACAACCTGTCTATTTTAAGCGGTAAACTCAACTTTTAGAAAACACATCTTGTCCCTTCAATCGCTGGACATCGAATTTTTAGAAACAACCTGTCACTCCTAACGCTGGACTTAGACTGATGTTACCATGAGGCAAATTCCTACTTCCGAAAGCGTTCTTTCCGGTTACTGTTCACACATTTTACCGCACTGCCGTAAAATACAAATAATTTACATTTTATAACAAACAAACTAAATTACATTAAAATTAAACATAATAATTCATACTGTTGTCTTGAAAATCCATTTTTCTTTTATAAATGACGTGACTAAATTTAAATTATTATTTGAATCTCTTATCTCTTTGGCTTAACCGCGTCTTTTAAATGAGTCTATTTTAAAATCTGACTTTTCACATTGTCACACCATCATATACTTGAGACATGAAATTTAATAGTGCATTATCTGTACTTAGTTTACTCCTAAAACCATATTGTCTGTTACTAAAGAAATTTTGCTTTTCAAGAAATGTAATTAATCGTTTTTTCACGATCTTTTCCAGGACTTTAGAAAAAACCGAAAGGAGAGCTATAGGGCGATAATTAGTTGTGTTAGATTTATCACCTTTTTTGTATACGGGTTTCACTATTGCCTTCTTCAATATTTCAGGAAATTCCCCGGAACCTAAGCTTAGATTAACTAAGTAGACCAGAACATCTAACATAGAATTCAAATTTTGCTTAATTAAAACTGGCGTTATGTTGTCAAACCCCGGTGCTTTACAATTTTGAAGTGAATTTACAATAGTACTTATTTCCATCGCTGTAGTGGGGTGGAAAAACATCGAGTCACTACGAGAACTACAATAAAATATACGAACATAGTCTTCGTCTACAGATATCATCGAATTCCTATCTAGTTTAATTTGTTCCCTAAGATCGGACGCAATAGAACAGAAAAAGTTGTTAAAAACATTTGCAACCTCAGCTGAATCAATCATGGAATTGTTATCAGAATTGTTATCTCTTAGCATAATCTTTTCACCACTATCGTCATTACTCCCGATGATCTGTTTAATGATTTTCCATTGTCTTTTGGGGTCTTTTTTGTTATTGTCAATTAATTGACTGTAATAAATTGTTTTGGTTTCCCTGATTATGTTAATCAATTCATTTTTAAATTTATTATATATAGATTTTATTCGATTATTATTTGGGTGTTTTAGACAATTTTTGTATAACTTATTCTTCGTATTTATGAGCTTAATGAGTTCATTATTTATCCAGGGTCTCAATCTAATCTTATTGTTTCTACTTTTACACAATGGTTTTTGCGAGTTTAATAAAAGTAACTCAATTTTTTGAATAAATATTTGAAAAGCTACGGAAACACTATGGACATTGTAGATTTGATCCCATTTAGTTTGTTTAATTCTTTTTGAGAACTGATTATAATTAACCTTGAATGGATTAGGTTGAGTGGCTTTATTTCTCAAAATATGATTATACTTTAAACATAAAACTGTCATTCTGTGGTCTGTTATACCGCTTTCAATTACCCTAGTTTCATATTTTAGATTTATACCAAACCTGTGCCTAAACAAAATATGGTCAATACATGTACTCGAGTTAGCTGTCACTCTAGTGGGATCCTTGACTAATGATATTAGCCCATGGGATGCCATCCTGATTAAATAGTTATCAACTGAGCACGATTTTTTAAGTAAATCTATATTAATATCTCCACTTATTATAACATTTGGATTGTTAATTGTTTCTATATATCTATCAAATTCATCAACAAATTTATCAATCTTAAATTCCTGGCATCTATACAGAGCAATAACATCAATAACCACGTCATTACTTATCTTTATTTGCAAATGAACAACATCAGCTGTTGAAAGTATAATATTATCTACACGCTCACAGGAAATACTTTTAGATATGTAAACAATTACTCCGCCCGCCCGATAACGATGGTTACATTGTGCAAACATACTATACTCAGGTAAACTGTACTGGGCAATCTCGTTATCTACTATCCATATTTCGCTTAAAATTAAAATATCTGGCAATCTATTTAGTTTCACCAATTCCAATGCAAACAAATCAAAATTGTGTCTCATGCTTCTGATGTTTTGCTGGGCAACCAATATGAAGTCATTAAAACAGTTAAAAACATTTTCTTGTTGAAATACTACCATTAAAAAGAAAAAAGTAAAACCATTTCTTCTTTAATTAAAAAACAAAGGGAAAAAATACAACAGTTAGATCCTTCGCAACAATATTTTGAATTATTAGACGGCAAAACAACAGAGCACAAGACCTGGACAACACCCAAAACACATTTATACGAGCGTTTATTGTTTAAACTAGAACAGTTACTTGAGTTCACTTTGTGGTGTCCGTTGACTGCAGTTGATTGAGTGGTTGCATCTTCTGTAAGCCGGTAACATGGTCCATTGTCGTTACTGTGATGACCTTCGCACCTTCCTCGGGCCGCACTAGGATCCTCCCATTTCTCACCCAGACAAAACGGAAATGTTTCTCCTTCTGCAATTCTCGCACTGCCTTAAACACACGCCTTCTTGCTTGACTTAAGCTCTCGTTCATATAAATTATCTCCTCCGGTACTTTCGACAAACCAATATCCTTCGTATTAAAATTGCGTTTAACTCTTCTTTTTTGTAGGATCTCTTCTTTAATGACTCTTCTCGTAAACTTCACTATAATACCACGTGATCTTCCAACATTTTCCTCCTTTCTTGGTCCCAAGCGATGGCAAGCGTCAATCACACCTTCATCTATTTGGACTCCTAGGCTATCTCCAATTGTTTTAACTATATTGACAACATTCTCGTTATCTGCTTCCGGAATCCCATTTATCTCAATACAATTTGCTCTAGAGTACTGTTCCATGTCGTCAACTCTAGACTCCAAGGCTTGAATGTTCTTTTTCAAGGTTAGATTTTCTTGACGTATTTCCTCAAAGTTGGTTTCATAGATTTTCAGCGCCATCGACTGAGCTTCAATTTTATTCTTCAAGTCTTCAATGTTTGCATGGCACATTTCCACCGATTTTCACAACTCAGTTTCAAGATCTTTAATTTGCTTTCTAGACTCCTCTCGCATTTCATGAAGTAGTTTTATTACGTCCGTAATGCTTCCTTCACCACTCTCAATCTTGGTCTGAACCAGCAAACTCTTCCTCCTAGTCTTCCGACATCCGTCACAGTGCCAAATCTCTCCATTTTCTTTAAGGTAATCGATATCTTCTTTAGACATTTTGGCGCAAGCACCATGGAAACCAAGTTGACAATCGTTGCACTGTATTTTAAGTTGGCGGCCCGAAATAACCTTAACACAAATCAAACACTTATCACCCATTGTATACAACAAAACCAATCCAATTCGACAAGAAAACTGTGAAAAAAACAAACCAGAAAACACAAGTTTGCAATTAAATAGATTGGAAGCAAAACTATGATTTGAACACGATTCAGACTGTACTACGTTATCAGCGATAAGGAACCGGTTGGCCACAATACGTCCTTCCACTTCGAGATCTGAATCATAACTGAATATGCTAGATATGCTCCTCTCTTTAATGATACCATAGGAGTCATACCAAAATTGAAAGGAAACCTATTACTGCATTCCAATGCTAGACCAGTTTTTATAAAACATCGCCAACCTCCTGTAGCTTTGAAAAATAAAATTGAGGAAGAGCTCAAGGAGTTAGAAAAAAATGGTTTGATATCAAGAATGGACAGTTCTAGCTGGGGAACGCCTATTGTGCCCATATTAAAGGGTGATGGTACTGTAAGGATCTGTGCCGATTACAAAATTACCGTTAATCCACAGCTGCATTGTGATAGATACCCTATTCCTCGCATTGAAGACATTTTTAACAACATGAGTGGAGGTAAATATTTTACAACCCTAGATTTACACAAAGCCTACTTGCATCTCCAGATGGATGAAGAGAGCGCTGAAATACAAGCAATTTCAACACATATTGGTAATTTCAAGGTCAATAGATTAATGTTTGGAGTTAACAACGCCCCCAGTATTTGGCAACGGTATATGGAGTCAATTTTGGTAGGTTTAGATGGTGTGGCTGTTTTCTTCGACGATATAATTATTCAAGGAAGAACACTGGAAGAAGCTAAGATTCGCACAGTTCAAGTTCTTGAGCGGCTAAAAGTGAATGATCTCCATTTAAACAAGGCAAAATGCAAGTTTTTCCTTAAATCTGTCACTTACCTAGGGCACATAATTGACGAAAAGGGTTTACACAAGACTCCTGAGAAGGTTGAAGCTATTTTAAAGTCTCCTAAGCCCACTAACGTTACAGAGTTGAAGCAATTTCTCGGAATTGTCAACTATTATGGTAAGTTTATTAGGGATTTGGCTAATAAACTTCATCCGTTGTATGACCTTTTGAAGAAAAACAAATATTTTAACTGGACAAAAAGTTGTGAAGATACCTTTAATATGATAAAAAAAGAAATTGTTGCTGATACAGTATTAGTTCCGTTTTCATCGGATTAGCCACTTTTGCTTGCCACTGACGCTTCACCACATGGTTTATCGGCCATTCTCTCCCATCGAATGCCAGATGGTTCAGAGAGACCAATTGCATTTGCATCCAGGACATTGAGTAAAACCGAGTGTAATTATAGTCATATAATCAAGGAAGCCACTGCTATATATTGGGGAGTTTTCAAGTTTTTCCATTACTGCTACGGACGTCATTTTACCCTCATTACAGACAATAAACCTCTTTCATCCATTTTTCATCCTTCAAAAACCCTACCTCCTCTCACTGCCACTCGAATGGTACATTATGGTATGTATCTGTCAGGATTTGATTACACCATTCAATATCGAAAGGCTTGTGACCATCAGAATGTGGACTATCTTTCTAGGTTTCCAGTTAGTGACAATCAAGAAGCCTCATTTGAAGACTCATTGTCTGATAAAGCTATTTTACAGGTACAAATGAATTGTTTACCAGTGACTGCTGATCAAATTAAGAAAGCTACTGCCTTAGATAGAGAATTGAGTTTAGTTTACAATGCTTTACAAACTAACACATATGTTGACAAACCTGAATATTTCAAGGGTCTTGAAAGTGAACTAACACTCAATAATGGCTGTATATTTAGAGGTATACGTGTCGTTATTCCCAGTTCATTAAGGAAACCAATACTTGAAGAATTGCATACCGCTCACACAGGCATAACTAAAATGAAGGAGCTAGCAAGGCAATATTGCTGGTGGCCTTCAATCAACACTGAGATAGAACAGTATGTAAATTCATGCAAACCATGTGCTTTAAACAAAAATAACCCCTCCAAATTTTTTCAGCCTTGGGAGAAAACTAGATTTCCCTGGGAGCGAATACATATTGACCATGCTGGGCCATTTAAAGGATGTTATTTCCTAATAGTGGTAGACTCATACAGTAAGTGGCTTGAAATTCAGGAGATGTCAAGTATAACTAGTGATGCAACGATTCGAGCTCTAAGAGAGATATTTGCAAGATTTGGCATTCCCTGTGTTATAGTAACTGACAATGGTTCTGCATTCATTTCAAATGAATTCAAACAGTTTGTTCTAAGCAATGGAATTCTACATAAGAAAACGGCTGTGTATCATCCATCTTCCAATGGACAAGCAGAACGTTACGTTCAAACAACTAAGCAGAAACTGAAGGCCTTAACTGAAGAACCAGGAGCTATTCACACAAACCTGTGCAGGTTTTTTATTCAAAATAGAAGAGTCATCAATAT
This sequence comes from Aphrophora alni, assembly GCA_963513935.1. Taxonomy (NCBI): domain Eukaryota; kingdom Metazoa; phylum Arthropoda; class Insecta; order Hemiptera; family Aphrophoridae; genus Aphrophora; species Aphrophora alni. Next base: position 110,591,288 of record OY740773.1, read on the forward strand.
AACAACTGGGAGAAGCCCTTCCGAGCTGATGTTAAAACGTAACATCAGAACTCGTATAGATCTCATTAAGAGCCAACCAATTTTACAGGATCAACCGCATGGCAAACTGAGACAATTGGAGGCAGGAGATAACATTCAAATACGAAACTATGTAGACAAAAATGAAAAGTGGTTATTTGGAACTGTAATTTCAAGAATTGGTACTTGCAACTATGATGTTAGTGTGGGAGGGAAAATCCACAAACGTCATATTGATCAAATAAGACCAACCTTAGTTAATCCAGAGAGGAATTGCAGCACCCCTTTTGTGTATAGTAACATTCATGAAAGTAGTCCAAAAACACTTCAAGGAAGTTTAAGGGAGACAGAAACTACAAAAATCAACAACCAGGAAGATGCACAAATTATACCATCCGACACTGTCATTACTACACCAGTAAGAAAATCTACACCAAACCAAAGTGAGACTAAGATGCCCTTGGTTCCACGTAGATCATCAAGAACTATCAAGAAACCAGAAAGATTGGATCTGTAAACTTTATTATCTTGGGGAAGATTGTTATATCTGATTAATGATTCTATCAGCTGATGAATCAATCAGACGTTTGTATTGTCACATGTTGTTTTGTTGTTCCAATTAAAAACTTTGTATTAGTGGAATTAAAATGTTATTACTACAATTGAGATTATTTATTTGTAATTTCAGTAATTATATTATCTCATATATTTTATAAAAGTACAATAACTGTGGGACCGCTTATAACAGGGATTGCCTGTATCATATTGAGGGATCTTGAATTATTTAATGACATTAAATAAAATTAGAAGCGAGATGAGTCTTTATCAAATTAATCACATTTTAATAAAGGCAGTAAATGTCTGGCATTAAATGCAATATTATATTAATTAATGAAAGTTAATTAATTTTCATCAAAATTGTTGGAGCTGATTTTGATTATCTTTCTATTCTCTTCATTTTTCCCCTTGAATTGAAATTCTGAAGAATTTTATTTTTATTTTAGAAAGTTTTTTTTTACGAGCTAATAGCCCTTGAATACTCTACTAAATTCAGGGTCGCAAGAGGTCAATAGAGACCTGTTAGAAAAGATGAGATTAATAAAGACATTGAAAAGTGTGTAAAACCAGCTAGGTTCTCTTGGGATTACCATGCTTCTACTCACAATAGTAAGTCCCTAAGGAACCAAATATTGCAGATATATTCCAGTGTGTATTCAAACAGAACCATGCAACTCGAAAAACCACTGACCATGAGTCTGAATTCAATTACTGTGTTTATAATTATTTATGCATAAAATAAATATATAACAACTTATATGCGGCACTTTTCAATATCCATGAAAGTTAGGATAGGAGTCTTCATAGGAATTGATTTTTTTTTTTTTTTTTTTCGTATCTCAATAATAGATTTCAAACGTTTGATTTGTTTTGGATTCTGAAAAGATATAAATGTTGAAAATGTAATTAAGCATTGTTAAATAATGCAACAAAAATAGCTAATTTTCTTGTTAATTTTTGTCAGCTTTATAACAAATTGGCATAAACATATTATCAGTCTAATTAATATCTATCTTTTCTTGGCATTACATAAGAATATAAATAAATGTATATAGGTGTTTACAGTTATTACTTGTTATTTAACAAGCTCATATGTTAGATCCCAGTTGGCTGCATTGATTTTCTATATATCTGATCACTTTGGTGCATGGGCGTACCCAGAGGGGGGCAGCTGCCCCCCCCTGGAAGCAAAAAAAATAAATCTTTATTATACATTTTGTTGCTGGAATTTATTTAATACAATTCTTAAAATAACTATTTTAATAATCAATTGTATATTGAATCACCATGGCATACCCCCCCTCCTAGTTTTGATCCTGGGTACGCCCTTGCTTTGGTGGCATAACTCGTAGAGATTAAGCAATAACTGAATGATTTTAAAAATAGTATAAAATAAAAATTGTTGCTTTTTGAAGCTGGGGACAGATTTTTTTTTACAGATATGAAATTTTGTATATATTTTTCTTTAATAATTCTCGAATATTAAATCAGTTTAAAATATTAAGATCACTTCAAAAAATCAATTTTTTTCTTTCTGAACTATAATAGTTTCACCAATAGACATAATTATGATCCTTTATCAAATATTCCATATATTTTGGCTATTTTAAAGCTTAATTACACAACCATTTGTTGCTTCAGAAAGGCAATCGCCATGTAGCTGTTGGCTAAGATTAATTGATTTCAATAATATAGTTTGTAAAATGAAGGAAGACAGCTGGGGGTACCTGGCAAACTCTCTCTCACACACACTCAGAGATGTCCTGCCCAAGACAAACTGCCTAAATAGTGACTCTCCCACTGCAAACTCTTTTGATATAAAGACTACTTTCTTAGGATTCTAATTATTGTTAAGTCATTCCTACTGAATGTATATGTTCATAAAATTTGATTAAAAATGATTCTAAACATCACATTTTAAAACATAAGGGAGAAATAATGTGAATGAAAGAAAAGTAGAATAGTAAACAATGTTGAATTATATTTGTCAATAATAATTATTGAATAATTACATAAATCATGAAAATGTTATCTAATATGTCTTAACTTTTGCAAAAAAACTGCATCCTTTTTATAAACTGAAACCTCTTGTGGTATAGCTATTCAGTCTGTACAGTGTCAGCAAAAAACAACAATATGATCTGTTAGCATGATGACAATAAAAAAATATAGATATTAGTATGATTTAGAAAAACAACTCGTAAATATGAATTGTTTACAAAAATAAACTTAATCCATTAATTGTACTAAAATCAAGTTATAAATGGCAGCAACATCCTATAAACTTATAAAAAATAAATAGTACAGTACCAGGAATTTAATTAAATATCATTTTGCCACACAGTTTTAGGAAAACTCACATAAATTTGGGGACAATTAAATAATAGCAAACATATCTCTAATTAAGTACTGTACTAGATTAAATAATTGCCCCCTTACTTTAGAAAGTAATGTTCTGTAATAATGTAATGTAAAATAGAAAATACTAGATAATTTAAATAACCATATAAATAAAATTCAAATAATCAACAAAGTAGGGATGAAGCTAAGAATAATCGTAATTCACTCATCAGCTTCCAAGCAGTCGCTAGAAAGTACATCAATTCACTCTCTGCAAGTTTTTGACTTTCTGTGCTGTAATAGACTTTCACACTGTCAGTGATTGGCTGATTGCCAAAACTGATTGAGCAAGACACATTATGGGAATCACAATGACATCTGACCGATCTTATAACTTCTTGCGGCTGTGGATCTAAATCATTAAGTCTTAAACCTAATCTTCAATGTAAATCACCATAATACCTTTTTTTCTTGAATTAGGAAAGAAATGCAGAAATTTACACAATAACAAGTTATAAAATGCTTTGTATAAATATTGCATGCAGATGCTTTTGCTTTAATTAATTTTAATAATTTGTGTCCTAATTGTTTTTCTCCATGAATTATTTAATTGATTGTTGTTGGTTAATTAAAATAAGAGAAAGCTAGAGAATTAATTCTTTTGTAATATAAAATTGACCTTGTCTCAATCTGACAGCTTAGTCAAGCCAAAGCACTTTCAGTAATGTAAAGCTTGCTAAGTCTAGGTCAAACTCAGATTATAGCATAGTTGTGTAATCTCATGCAAGTTTTAATTCTTTCTAGTCCTTTTGTCGCAAGAAATTGATCATTTGAGAATAACAAATTCTAAAGAGTATTTAAAATTACATCGCAAAACTATCTAATTTAACTCTGTTTAAATTTGTTTGCAAAATATTTATTTACAAAAGTTGTCTGCCTAACTGACTTTTATTTTCTATCAACAACTATGCTGGTCCCAGAAATAGAGAGAGATTCCTTCAAAGGAATATTCAGACAAAATCTAATAACTAATCTTATCAAAAAGTAAATTTCATTTGATCCAACTTTTGTTGCATTAATTGTAATTGATATATCTCAACTTTTGTTTAAATCCAAGGAACATTCTGGTACTTTTCTTTTTCAAATAAATAAAATTATGAAGTATAGGTTAGTATAAGTATAGGTTACTTTGTAATTAATTGAATTTAGTAAAACTCCTTTAAAAACAAAAAATAATAATAATAATAATAAAAATACCGAAGTCCATATTCACCACAAATTTAAGCTGTATATGTTTTTAATGAATAACAAACAAGTAATGAGCATTATAAACAAAATCAGAAATATGAAGTGGTACCCTCAGATCTTTGATCATGTATTATACTTCTTGCGTCGTCTGAAATATTTTGATAACATTTAAAGCAAATTTTAGATTCGATTATTGCAGAGCTTCTTTACAGCTATGTAATATTTTGTGTTTTATAATTAAATTCCTTTTTGTTGTTAAAATTCTAACTTACATTGGTCGTTGCAGGGTCCTTTTACACCCCTGTAATATTTGTTTTAATTGTTATTAATTATAATTTATTGTTCTTTGTAATTGTTAACTTGTTGCAGAGGTATTTTACAGCCTTGTAATATTTATGTTGTTGTTTATTTTGTTTGTTATCTAGTTTTTGTATTGTTATAGAATTTAACGGTTTATATTGTGGTGATCTGCCCACCACAATTCCCCCTGCACTCGGGGTGGCAGTCACGTGTCCGCATCCGGTGCCTTACCAGTTGCCCGGTGCCACAAATGCAGGGGCAGCGGATGATGCCTTGCGGTTTCCCCCACCCTGCGAGCTCAGAAGTCGGGTCACGACTTCATAATTCGATCAAAATCCGTCCCCTATAGTTCGAGGCATGTCACTGTTTCGAATAAATTAAATTGTTCCCAAAAATTATACAAAAACAAAATATGCTGTAAGATTAAAACTAAATATTCCGATTTCCTTAAAGTTTGTTATAAAGATTTTAATAATATTTTTCAAGGACTCGAAAAACAGTGTATCGGTAACCAAGTTACATAACAACGTTGTAATATCTCATAATTTGCGTTCACCATTTCAAACTAAGGTTTAGAATTAATTAATCTATTGACATTTAGGTAGATATTCCGAAATAGACTGTCATTGTAGATTAAAGGTGGAATAAATAAAATAATAATATTTATAATTTACGTCAGTCGATAAAGTGGCCTCAAGGTTTGACTAATTCAACCCGATGTATTCAAGGAAACCCAGTATGTCCGTACCTGCTCCGCGATTGGTGGGATATTCGCCTTTCTCCCACCAATAAATTGTTCGAGGCAAAGAACGAGAAGATACGACTGGGATTGTTTTAATTTCAATCTCTACTGAATAGTTTATCACGGTGCCAAAGTTCAAAATGGCGATGATAAAGTGTTTGTTGTTCTTGTTTCTGTTCGAAAGTGTCGTTAATGTCGAATCTTTGACGAGACATAAGAGGATAGTCGGTGGAAATGAAGAGGATACACCGCCATTGCCTACCGATAATGTCGAGGAAGAGAGAGGAGGAGATTTGGAAAATTCAACAGCTATAAATAATTTAGTGGTTGTGAAACGTCTTCGGTCTGCCAAATTCAAAGGAAATTTGGAACCCGAAGGCTATCATGCATTTCATGGGATCAGGTACGCAGAACCCCCGGTCAAGAATTATCGGTTCCAGGTAAGAACGAAACTTTATAAACTCTTTATATTTAATATTAGTGACTATGTTTCTAAAATGTTTATTACATTTAGTACCAATATGTTGAGATTTAGGTCCACTGTACATTGAATAATCGCACTTAAGGTTATCTTTACAACATATTTATTGATTTGCGCAACATTTACCACCACCGTTACCCTGACCTAAATGTATATTAGGTTTTGCGCTATTGAAACGCTAGGTTTTAATTTGAATAGGATTTTGCTCCAAATTTTACACGATGTCTACATTTTCTATTCAACTCTAGGAAATAGGTCCTCACGGCGAACAAATCTTTAAAATGAAGATTCGAAAATGCTTGTACGTTCAACCGTTGCTTCGCAATTATCAAATAAAAATAACACGTGTAGATAATTAATAAACTGTGCAGAAACATTGCACAAATTATCCCACTCACTCGACCATCATCAAAACCAAACAAAATTAATTACAATTCATTTCGGTAAGTCGTCGATAAAAATATGAAAATGAACCATTGACGATGTCTTTGATAATACATATAATAATAGATAAGGGCATAAAGACGACTTTAGCAGTAGAGGTATTTTATTAAAATCAAACTTTATAATAAAATTCAAGGTTTATTTTTGTTTTTTACCGTTTATTCCTGAATCGAATATCTTTACTTGCAATTTTGAACTCGAGTTTGAGTCATTCATTTTCACATTTAAATAAAATTTAAACGACATCAGTAGAGCCGATTTTGAGAAATTAAGTATTTTATAAACAGGTTTTTTTTTGTTTTTTTTTACCGATAACTAACGAACTGGCATTAGATTTCCTTTGGGTCCTTTCAGGTTACACTTGAGCAAAATTTTATAAACATCATTAAAACCGATTTTGAGAATATTGTAATTTTGTGTTGTCTTCTTATGCCAGCTACCCCAAATTTTGAGTTATCAATAACTAAAAAATCGTCTCTAGATGTGGTCAAAATATCCTCACATACCAAATTTTTAAAATCTGTTCACGTGTAGCCTATGGGCTGTATTAAGGACTCAGTGGATCTTGTTTAACTTTCCCATAACTTTCCTTGTGTACGTGTGAAAGTAAAAATATAAATAAATATGGAGTATAAACACTTTGTATTACAACATCCCTGTACAGCTCAGGACGGGACCAGCCTTTCTACACAGGAACTAGTTTTGGCAAAACCCCTTTATTCAGTGGAAGAGTTCTTTGACATTTCGACAGCAATATTGAATAATTATTTTAAGTAAATTATGAATTTTGCTTGTTATAAAATTCTGATATAATTATATTAGGTGAGATTTTTTGCTCTTGTTAATTTTATCGAATGATGTACTTGACTTTTCCAATTGGATGAAAACCTCAAAGGAATAAACTTATTCTTATTCTCATTATAACTCTGGCAGGTTGGCGCCGATAAAATTCCGACTATCAGAAGTTCCACACTATTTCTGTATGTTAAAGTTGAATTGAAATGATGGTTTTTGTGTATTTTGTAAACAAGTGAAATTTAGTCTATGTATACAATAACCCACAATTATGTTGTAAAGATAATCCTGTGATTGTGCATTTTATAAATTGACATAATGTTAGGAACATCCAATTAAGAATATCATTAATGTAATCAAAGGTCTATGTTCATATGGCAAAGAGTGTACAGCATTCACAGCGTGTTGCAATTTTCTTTGATTATTTTATAAATGATATATTGTATGCCGTGGTAAGGTTATGCGAAGGTTAATCAACTTTTTTATTGAAATGTCAGATGTTTTTTTTTCATTTCCCTTGGTTTGAGAGGGTGTGGCATGTAGGATTAATGTATTAATAAACAGTAACAATTTGTAAATTATCACTAAACAGTTCATTTCTTAACAGATTAACTTTAAAATTAGAATGAAATTGCTGTATGCTGTATAGTATTTTAGTTATTTAAAAATAATACTATTTACGGTAGCTATATTTTACTATTCGTTTGCACTGTTCAGTAACTTTCTCACACTACATTAATTTGTGCTTTAATTAAAATTGAGATTTGAATGACGGCGCTCAAGCTTTAATTTTAACTGTTACATTGTTTTGCATAGAATTTACGTTATTAATTTTCACATTTCACTAATATTTGAATGAAATCGGCAAAGTAGACTATACCCTTGGTCACTTTTTGTTTTTATATCCCATTTGCCGATTTTTGGTTTTTATATCCCCCTGACTGTTTTTTGGATTTTATATGCCCTTGGCCGATTTTTGTTTTTATATCCCATTTGCCGATTTTTGATTTTTATATCCCCCTGACTGATTTTTGGTTTTTATATCCCCCTGACTGATTTTTGGTTTTTATATGCCCTTGGCCGATTTTTGTTTTTTACAGATAACTCACTAACCTGTAAAATATTTTTATGACGACAAATACGTTTTGTTTGGATCCTTAGAGGCTACACTTTTAGTAAAATTTGATGAAAATCGTTGTAGCCTATTTTTAGAAAATCCTAATTTTGCGTTTTATTTTCTTCTTATGGTAACTACCCCAAAATGTCAAGCTATCGAAAAAATGAATAAAATGTCCCGAAATGCCCAAAATATGGCCACATACCGAAATTGATGAATATAGTTTAAGTAAGATATGGCAATCTTTGAATAAAATATATAATACGTAAAAATCATTACAACTATTGGCTACTAAAGCATATAGAAGTGAACCATCCATAAAGTATCTAACTTTTATTATGTCTACTTCTGAGTGTGTATTGTTCAAGTGTACAGTAGTGCTGTGACATATTCACTGTAACGTCTTGTTCTATGAATATTGTTGTATGTCACATCACATACCAGTAAACTAATGAGTGAGACCTACTCTGGAACTTTGACAAAGAACTAAGCAAATTTTTTACTGGTTTTGCTATGTGGATGATGTCCTATGCCTATATAACATTATATTTACTACCACTGATCCCAATGTAAGAAGTGAACCAGCCATAAAGTATCTATCTTTTATTATGTCTACCTCTGAGTGGTGTTTTGTTAAAGTGTATAGTTCTATGAATATTGTTGTGTGTCACATCACATACTAGACAGTAAATCTACATACAAAGATATCATTATAAACCTACATTTTATTGCTCTAGAAAGACTAGTGGTAACAATAAACATAAGAGTGATAGCTTAGAAAATAGTGGAGAGTATAAGATTTCTTGTAATCATTGCAATTGTGTTTACATAGGTCAATCCGGTAGATCAGTTTAGAATAGAATTAAAGAACTTTTACATAGTTGGAAGTATGACAAATCTAATCCAATTCTGCACATCATTACTAGGACCTAGTACATAATTTTGATCCTAAGTCAACTGCTAAACTTCTCCACATAGAACAAAAAAGTAGAAAACTCAATAACTTGGAATGTTTAGAAATTAATAGATCTATTTTTAAAAACCATACTTCCAACCTAAATGTACAAATATATCTTAACTCATCACCCCTATTTAAGCTTATTGTATAACCTTTGTTTTCTAAAATAACCCCCTCTCCATCCCACTGGTCAGATTTGTTATAAATACTATATTTTCTCAAACCTTCTTACTTTACCCCTTTACCCTTTCCTTTCTCTTCCAATTTTGGTTATTTAGACTGGTTTTGTTTTCAATTTAGTAGCTTGAAAATCCCTAACGGTGAAACATTTGTTGCTCTATAAAGCTCTGTTGTGGAATTAAACTATTGTTTCATTATTTCCAAATAATATTGTATGTTTTATTCTGGAAATCCCAATGACAATACACACTTTTTATAAGTTTCTTGGAAGCTTTGTTACTGGTTAACCCTGACCTATTTGTTCTTGGTAAGCCTATTGCACAGAGGAGAAAGAAGTGGAACTGTTTTCATTTTTAAATTGTTAGACACCTTTCGGTTTCCTAGCCATCAAGTTTTTTTTATGCCTTCAATTATAATATAATTCCATATATAAGCTTTTGTATTAGTACACAATTCAAGTACAGTAAATGTCATTATGAGGAAGATAAAGATGACATTGACCTCAAGATTTGGAGACATATATTTTTTCGCACTAAAAATGTGCAGCTTAAGTTGTGCAGATTCTTTTCCTATGAAGCTGTCTTTATTTAAAGGCTAACGGTAACATTTTACTTGTTATATGTAACAAGTATGAACGTATTAAATTAGTTCAGGGCTTTAGTATGCCTCTAAAATGTACTGTAAAACCTCTCAAATTTTCTTAAATTTTATCAATGTGTTTAATAACAGTTCAAAATTGATTATGAAAAACTGCTAAAAGTTAATTTTTGTATAGTTAATATAAAAAATAAAAAATAATTTGGAATTACTATACATTATTAGTATACATTTTAAGAAGTTTATTATTAGTGAATTTTCATAGAAAGTGTTATGGAGGAAATGAAAAGAGACCTACATCACACTGAACCCAAGATCATATATATATATATATATATATATATATATATATATATATATATATATATATATATATATATATATATATATCAATTAATATTATACAGTTTAATATGTCATACAACACCTAAAATTGTTAGAAAGCTCTACAGAAAATTAAATTGTCAACAAATTCTGATAATTATTTTGCAAATTAAATAATTCAATTCAATGTAATAACATTGTCTTCCACCAATTCTTTTTAAAAAAATAAACAATTATACACCCAAAGTAAAAACGTTGTCTTCTGCCAATTATCTTGTAAAATTAAACAATTAAATTCAAAGTAAGAACAATGACTTCCATCAATTATTCTCCTATAAAATTAAACAAGTATACTCAAAGAATGTTGTCATCTGCCAATTCTCCATAGTATGGTCACATCTATGTAGGAGTTATTTTCATAGTGGTTATCTCATCTCAAGTTTCATGTCTAGCCTGAGGAAGTGATGTCACATCACATCATTATGTAATGGAGTTGATGTTTCTAAGCTACAAATCTTAATAGCTTTAGTCCAGGTAGTATAATGTAAAAACGGTATAATGTAATTCCCAACTGAATTTTATATTCACAATCAAACTTTGAATGTTTGCAATATTGAAAACTTTGGATAAATATGATAAAATATTATTTAATAGTAATTAGTAATTTAAAAAAATACTTTGCAGATGGCAGCCTTGATATATGAAATCCAGTGACGGACTTTACCCGCCCAATTGGCACCATTTTATCATGTTAGACTAATACATTCCATCATGTAGTCCAATGAGTGGCTTGAATATTACTTCTTATGAAATATTAATGGTGTACACAGGTTTATATATTTGTTGGTCAGTAGATAGAATGATTTGTATCCAAGTAATTTGATCTATAGTGTTGGCAGGATTTTTTCCCCTTGTGTACATGTTCGAGAAAGTAAACTGTGATTAAAAGAGAAAAACAAATCATTTTTTTTGAAAATAAGTTGTGACTTACCATTATGAAAGTTATCATTTCAAATTACACAATTTTAAAATATACATCTTATTGATTTATGTCAGAAAAAACTAAATTTATTAATTAGAATTAGCAAATTGATTTTTTATTTTATACACTAAAACTCTCAGACAGCTACATAATGTAGTTTCCACCCTTATAAAGCAGGTGTAGTCTACACACAGAAACCTTCAGTCCAAGAGAACAGAATAAGCTAATCTGACTTAACAGAGGGCTGTCTCCCAAGTGTTGAGTTTCTAAATTAAATATAGTAATTTGACGTTTATTTTATAACAAATATTAACAAAGAATACTTTTTACAATTGCCTTATTTTAAAATATTCACCATTGCATATTATAATGATGTTACACTTTTAACATTGATTGGTTTTAAGCTAATGGAAGGTTACTCAGTTCTGATAACCTTTGACATATTGGTAGCTTCCGAGCTATTTCATGGAGAGTATTAATTAATTAATTTTCATCAAAATAATCAATTATAACACTAATGAAATTTTTATTTAAACCTCCATAATCTGCGTATACTAAATATGGAAAAGATTTTAATAATATTTAATAGTTTTAAATCAATTTATAAATGGTTTATTTATTTCTGGTTTGAAACAAATATATATACTATATAAAATGTAATTCCAACATGTGTAATAAAAATGAATTTGGTGAAATTACTTGAGAAACAACACTTGTACTCATTAGTAAGAGTAGCAGTCCTTTCTAATACAAAAGTATTGAAACAACACTTGTAGCCATCAGTCAGAGGAGCATTCCCTTCTAATACAAAAGTAATCACTAATCAGTCAGAGTAGCAGTCCATTCTTATACAAAATAAACAAATTACACTTATAACTATCAGTCAGAATAGCATTCCTTTCTAATACAAAAGTAATGAAACAAGACTTGTAGCCAATAGTCATTGTAATATTTCCTGCTAATATAAAAGTAATCAATCAGAATAGTATACCTTTCTAATACAAAAGTAATCAGTCATATATCATTCCCTTGTAATACAAAAGTAATCAGTCAGAATATCATTCCCATCTAATACAAAAGTAATCAGTCAAAGTAGCATTTCCTTCTAATACAAAAGTAGTCAGTCAGGGTATCATTCCCTTCTAATACAAAATAATCAGTCATATATCATTCCCTTGTAATACAAAAGTAATCAGTCAGAATATCATTCCTTTCTAATACAAAAGTAATCAGTCAGAGTATCATTCCCATCTCATACAAAAGTAATCAGTCAGAATATCATTCCCATCTAATACAAAAGTAATCAGTCAAAGTAGCATTTCCTTCTAATACAAAAGTAGTCAGTCAGGGTATCATTCCCTTCTAATACAAAATAATCAGTCATATATCATTCCCTTGTAATACAAAAGTAATCAGTCAGAATATCATTCCTTTCTAATACAAAAGTAATCAGTCAGAGTATCATTCCCATCTCATACAAAAGTAATCAGTCAGAATATCATTCCCATCTAATACAAAAGTAATCAGTCAAAGTAGCATTTCCTTCTAATACAAAAGTAGTCAGTCAGGGTATCATTCCCTTCTAATACAAAATAATCAGTCATATATCATTCCCTTGTAATACAAAAGTAATCAGTCAGAATATCATTCCTTTCTAATACAAAAGTAATCAGTCAGAATATCATTCCTTTCTAATACAAAAGTAATCAGTCAGAGTATCATTCCCATCTCATACAAAAGTAATCAGTCAGAATATCATTCCCATCTAATACAAAAGTAATCAGTCAAAGTAGCATTTCCTTCTAATACAAAAGTAGTCAGTCAGGGTATCATTCCCTTCTAATACAAAATAATCAGTCATATATCATTCCCTTGTAATACAAAAGTAATCAGTCAGAATATCATTCCTTTCTAATACAAAAGTAATCAGTCAGAGTATCATTCCCATCTCATACAAAAGTAATCAGTCAGAATATCATTCCCATCTAATACAAAAGTAATCAGTCAAAGTAGCATTTCCTTCTAATACAAAAGTAGTCAGTCAGGGTATCATTCCCTTCTAATACAAAATAATCAGTCATATATCATTCCCTTGTAATACAAAAGTAATCAGTCAGAATATCATTCCTTTCTAATACAAAAGTAATCAGTCAGAGTATCATTCCCATCTCATACAAAAGTAATCAGTCAGAATATCATTCCCATCTAATACAAAAGTAATCAGTCAAAGTAGCATTTCCTTCTAATACAAAAGTAGTCAGTCAGGGTATCATTCCCTTCTAATACAAAATAATCAGTCATATATCATTCCCTTGTAATACAAAAGTAATCAGTCAGAATATCATTCCTTTCTAATACAAAAGTAATCAGTCAGAATATCATTCCTTTCTAATACAAAAGTAATCAGTCAGAATATCATTCCCATCTCATACAAAAGTAATCAGTCAAAGTAGCATTTCCTTCTAATACAAAAGTAGTCAGTCAGGGTATCATTCCCTTCTAATACAAAATAATCAGTCATATATCATTCCCTTGTAATACAAAAGTAATCAGTCAGAATATCATTCCTTTCTAATACAAAAGTAATCAGTCAGAGTATCATTCCCATCTCATACAAAAGTAATCAGTCAGAATATCATTCCTTTCTAATACAAAAGTAATCAGTCAGAGTATCATTCCCATCTCATACAAAAGTAATCAGTCAGAATATCATTCCCATCTAATACAAAAGTAATCAGTCAAAGTAGCATTTCCTTCTAATACAAAAGTAGTCAGTCAGGGTATCATTCCCTTCTAATACAAAATAATCAGTCATATATCATTCCCTTGTAATACAAAAGTAATCAGTCAGAATATCATTCCTTTCTAATACAAAAGTAATCAGTCAGAGTATCATTCCCATCTCATACAAAAGTAATCAGTCAGAATATCATTCCCATCTAATACAAAAGTAATCAGTCAAAGTAGCATTTCCTTCTAATACAAAAGTAGTCAGTCAGGGTATCATTCCCTTCTAATACAAAATAATCAGTCATATATCATTCCCTTGTAATACAAAAGTAATCAGTCAGAATATCATTCCTTTCTAATACAAAAGTAATCAGTCAGAATATCATTCCTTTCTAATACAAAAGTAATCAGTCAGAATATCATTCCCATCTCATACAAAAGTAATCAGTCAAAGTAGCATTTCCTTCTAATACAAAAGTAGTCAGTCAGGGTATCATTCCCTTCTAATACAAAATAATCAGTCATATATCATTCCCTTGTAATACAAAAGTAATCAGTCAGAATATCATTCCTTTCTAATACAAAAGTAATCAGTCAGAGTATCATTCCCATCTCATACAAAAGTAATCAGTCAGAATATCATTCCCATCTAATACAAAAGTAATCAGTCAAAGTATCATTCCCTTCTAATACAAAATAATCAGTCAGAGTATCATTCCATTCTAATTCAAAAGTAATGAAACAATAGTTGTAGCTATCAGTCAGTGAAACATTCCCTTCTAATACAAAAGTAATCAGTCAGACTAGTATTCCTTTCTAATACAAAAGTAATGTATTTATACTAAAAATTTCCCAGAATTTAAGTTACCTAGTATAAAGTTTTAATTGTAATTAGTTAAGTTGTTTTTACTGTAGTCCCAAGCTAAGCATAAAATAAATGGTGTACACATTTTCTCGCACATCCATACACAAAAACCCAAACATTAATCAAGTTCAACGTTGTGGTGTTCCCATATAATTAATTTTTAAAATACCTATATTCTTATAATAGGTTTTATTATTTGTCAACTATTGAAGACATTTGGGGTTAATTTTTTTGCCAGGGTTAAAAATTTAAAATTAAGCTTTGTAACCCCACCCCATGGAAGAAGTTAATGAACATGACAGTAAATTTGGTCCAGTTGTTTGGGTTTTGGTGACAATATATCCTGATGTCCAGACATTCTAACATTTTTTAACAGATTTGGTATTAGATAGTCAAAACTGTTGTTGTTTTTTCCAGTTATCTACGCACAGGAACAAGTATGTTGCCATATTCGTATGTAAATGACACATCTAAAAAGATGATAGGACAGACAGGTTTTGTTGTATGGTTGGCAAAGTGCCAGAAGGTAACAGTAAGGTCGTTGTCTGTGTATTTATGTAAATGTAGGAATCTCAACTGAAAATTTTACCTTAAACCAGACTTTAACATGTTTGCAATATGGAATCATTATTATATTGCCTTAATAAAAAAATTATTTAAAGACATTGTTAACAAATAGGCACACATATTCCCATACTTTTACTTGGAAGTATGCCATTTTCAGAGGCCTAACAGGTATGGCAAGCCCATTCTCCCTTTTTGCATATTATTTATAATTAATACTATTCATAAATTAATAGTGAGTAATAATAATAAAACCTCACATAATAAGATTAAATGTGTATTACTTCACTATATATATAGGAAAACATCCCAAAGATTAAAGTCTCTATTAATGAAATTACTTCCTGGAAATTCATCTGGCAGCTCTTCTTTGTACTCTGTTAAACAAACGAAGAAAGTTCATAAAAATTAACACAAGCCGGAAGAAGGGTTAAGAAATGTTTTACAGTAATTACATTAAAATTAAATAATGAAATGGGGTATGTTCAATGTTTCAATAACAAAAACAATTAATAGTTTTAAAAAGTTGGTAACATCTGTGGGACTGGGTGTTATGCAACTGGTCATATTTAGAATAAAGTTTGTTAAAAAATGCATAGATTTGTTCGTATCTACATCTATCTGTTTCTATGGACACAAAGATAAATTAAATAAATAAAAATACAGTTTGCAGATTTAGAAACTATGACACTATTTGAAGATTTTAAGAGATTGGTTTGTACAGTGTATAGTAGACAAAGATTACACTAAACTGAAATAGATGATAAATTATTAAAATTTGTCTCTTAAAAAAAAAGAAATGATTGCACATTAATTTTTACATATTTACATATTTTTGCATACTAGGAATCAAAGAATATTAGATTATTTTCAGTTTAATATATCACAGTAGTGTATTAATTATATTTATGTGTATATATGTCTATTTTACACTAGATTTGTAGGGTTATAATTTCTTAGTTTTTTTTTGTCTGTCATTTTAATTTAGTTTTAAATGTTTTTATTTAGTTTAGTTTTTTCCCCCTTAAATGTTTTGAGAAACCTATGTGTGTGATTTTTCTATTTTTCTTGTCTGAAGTGTTTTCTCTTTTGTTTTGTTGTCATTTTCACTATTTATTATTGTTGTTGTTATTATCGTTATTTTATTAATTTATTTAATGTTAATTTTTATATTTGTGTACGTGTATGTATATCTGTATGTTATTTCTATGTTAGTTTTAATAGGATTCTACATTTAATTCTCCATTTCATCATTTTTTATTTTACTTCTGTTTATTTTCTTCTTCATATTATTATTATTTGTTTTTGTATGTGTATATGTATGAACTTTATATATACATCATGAACAAGTTGTGGTTTGGTTGGTGTAGCTGGTGTATCACTGAAGAAGACGACCTTGTTGTTGAAACGCGTCTGATACTTGGGCGTATTTTTTTTATGAGAATTGTATTCTGTGTGTTTGTTATACTGTAGGGGTACATGTATTTTTTATGTATTATATGTTTCCCATCTGTTTCTTAGTGTAGTATTTTGTATGAATGTGATTATGGGTTTGTTTATTATATATATAATAAAACAAAAAATATATATATATATATATTATATTGCATGTTTGCGTGTGTATTTATGTAGGTACATTTCTTTCTAAATTAGTTTTAGATTTATATGTTTTTGGGGCGTGGAGTGGAGGGAGTAACATTTTATTTATCTTTGAATATGTAATGTTATGTTAATCTTTCGTTTTGTACCATAGGACTTGGGAGCGTGGTTAAATTGATTCCTCTTGATATATGAGTGAGGTTTTGGCTTTGTCAGTAGCTTTAAAGAATGTGAGTATGTAGCAACTGAGGATGACTCAGTCATTGACACGTCTTATATTTGTCTTGCACAAATAAAGCGTTCTTTTTTATGTTGTGTTTTCATTCATTTGGATACAACAAAAAGTGGAATTTGCAAACCAAAAAAAATAACATAAGTCTTATCTCAGTGTCACACATTTATTGAAAATATAACAGTAATTAAACATTGCTTGTTTCAGAGACCTCAATTTATGAAGGCTACAGGAGATATTGATGCCACGAAACCTGGGCCACCTTGTGTTCAACCAACTCCTGATGGCTTAGGTATCACTGGTTCTGAAGATTGTCTCTTCTTAAATGTTTTTACACCAAAGGTAAATATTAAAGCTATATTATATACAAGAGCGAAACTCATTGTATTGTAACAGATTCAAATTGAGGATTAATCCTATAAAAATGTCTTGATTATTCTATATTTGTTTTGTCAAAGTGGAAGAACCTAAACTTATTTTTATTGAGTTATATTCTTCTTTAGAGTGATTAAAACAGCTGAAAACTACTTAAATGGTCAACAAAGAATGAAGACAAATATTTGTACAAAAACTACTTTATTTGTGCAATATATGCCGACGTTTCAATAACTGAGTCATCATCTACAATTGCTACATACACACAAACCTCTCTCTCTCTCTCTCTCTCTCTCTCTCTCTCTCTCTCTCTCTCTCTCTCTCTCTCTCTCTCTCTCTCTCTCTCTCTCTCTCTCTCTCTCTCTCTCTCTCTCCGTAATATAAATCTCAAACCTATTTCTTTATTAATTTGAAATTTTTATTTATTAAAACTCATGTGTTCGTGAATAACTTTTATAAAAGTGGAACTATTTATCAAACTCCACATCTTCTAAACGTTGATAAGCTGAGAAATTGGATAGGTTTTATGACTCGCAAGCTTTTTGGGATGGTTACACAGATTTAAAAAAATTGTATTTATTCATGTTGTCAAAGTTTTCCTTAAGTAACTATATAATTAACAATAAAATCAATCTATCCATAAAACTAACAAATTAAAATTCTATTTAAATAATATAAGAAATTATTTTAATTCCACTTGCGAAAAGCTATACATTATACTTGTATTCAATTTATTTTTTCAAAAAGTACATGTTTATTTTTGTTTAATGAGTTAATAAATGTCAATAGCAATAATCTCATTACCTAAATACTTACAAGATAATTATTTAAAAATAACAAGGTATGTGTTTTTATATTTTCTAAAATTCTCATAAATTATGTAAAATTAAAAAATAATGATATCTTAGAAAATTTTATTAGAAGTAAAGTTTAATATATTTTTATTTTAAACAAATCAAGAATAATACAACACAGACAATCCAATAATTATAAAATCACTCTCTGATTAATTACCTAATCTTATATTGATACAGAGATGTAATAAAATAACACACATTTTATCACAAATTTCTAATTTTAATGATTTGTCTTAACAAGTAATACAAATAAAAAAAGGAAGTATGTTAATTTATATAGCCAACAAAAAATTCCTTAATTGTTTAGAACTATTTGTTTTATTCTTGAATATATTACAAATTTGGTTACTTACATATAGTTACCAAGCTCAGAAAATGGGAGCCCAGACTTTCCTGTTATGATGTGGGTTCATGGTGGAGGATTCCGAAGAGGGTCGGCTTCGCAGTATGGTGTCACCAATCTTGTGAGGAAAGGCCTTGTTGTTGTAACTGTCCAGTATAGACTTGGCTCTCTAGGTTTGTATAGTTTATAGCTTGAATTACGATTTCTTCAAGCATCATAATACATTTGTCTAATTTTGCTTGATAGAACCACACAAATAGGTGAATTGTCAGAATAAGAAAGATAAAAACAATAAAAAACGTGAGTACTACAGCTTAGACGTACTTATATAAGATTTATCCATCACATGACGAAAAACTTTAAAGTTAAGGGAACATAATTAATATTTAAAAAAAATTGAAATCGCCATTTCCAAGCAGTTTTATACTGATTGCCATAATAACTTTTTTATAATAATATTAGCATTTTTATATTCAATGCCATGATAACAATTTTAGTATTAATGCTAGCATTTATATATTATTACCATGATAACAATTTTGTAATAATAGTAGCATTTTTATATTCATTGCCATGATAACAATTTCGGTGTAATGGTATTATTTTATACTGACTGCCATTATTACTGTTTTGGTATTTATGGTAGTATTGCAATGATTGCCATTATAACTGTTTTGCTATTAATGGTAATAGTGTATAATGATTGGCATGGTAACACATTTTTAAATAATGATAGTATTTTTATACTGATTGTCATTTAACTGTTTTGCCAACTGATGTTTTTATTAATGATAGTATTGTTATACTGATTACCATAGTAACATTTTTTTTTATTAATGGTAGAATTTTTACACTGATTGCCATTATATAGTTTTGGTATAAATGGTAGTTTGTTATACTGATTGCATGGTAACGTTTTTTTTATTAATGGTAGTATTGTTATATTGATTGCCATGATAACGTTTTTTTTTGTGTTTAGGGTATGGTAGCATTTTTTCTTGTACAACAATATTATAAAGGAATTTTTAAGATATTGTGAACTTTTTTAGATTTTTTTGTTAACATTTTAGAACAATATTATATCTTTCCTCAATTCCATGACATAGAGATATTTAAATGGAAGTATTGAAAATGTTTATAGAATCAATCAATAATTTAAACTTTGTGTCACAGTTTTGAAACAATAATAATGTTTTTGAAATTAAATATATCAATATGTTTTTACCTAATTTAATGTTTCAGAAGCAATATTATTATAAATTAAAATGTTCCTTGAAAAGTAAGTTGACAGTATTCTAAAAGAAAAGGAAGGGGGGGGGGGATAAATTAAGTGTAGTATTAGAACAGACAAGAGATTGTGGGTTTAAAACTTGGCAAGTGAGACAGAAGAAACAGCTATAGTTTCAATGTTAAGAAGCTCTGCCAAATCATAAAGAAATTGAGATCAAACAAAGAGTCATTTAGAAACAAAGAAAAAGATAAGTTTCTAACAGTTGAAGAAAACCAAAGAAGAATATGAGGGGGGAGTACTTTGCTGTACTTGTTGAGGGAGGAGAGTGTGTGTGAGGAGGAAGAAATTATAGACAAGCAAATAAGAAGAATAAATGTAGATTCCCCAACAAGATTAGAAGTAATAGATGTGATTAAAACTCAAAAGAATGTAAAAACTACAGTCTTTGACAAAGTTATTGCAAAAAATGCTATAAGTAGATCCAGATTAACAGCAACTGATTAACAATTACCTTTATTTCAAAAAATCTGTGTAGAAGAGCATTTCTCTGTAGATACAACAGGAACATCTTGGTGAAGATCCCTAAATCAGTAATTTCCTATACATTTGAAACTTGGAAGGTCTTAACAAACAAGTTGGATGCTTGCGAAGAATCTTGAAGATTTTTGGTCTATTAGGATTAGGAATGAAAATAGGCAAAAGAGAGGTCAATTGACGGGAGATAAAGAAAGTAAATGGAGTTAGATTGGACATGTCTTCCAACAGCCGGATGTTACCACACAATTTTCATGCCTTTGCCTGGAACCCTGAAGCCTAAAGGCTGATGAAGGCAAAGGATGACATTGCAAAGCATGGTGTCGAGGGAGACTGAGCATGAGGGAAATATCTGGCAGGAATTGAAAATTCTTACTGCTGACAGAGTTTGCTGGAGATCATTTGTTAAGGCCCTTTGCTCCACAGGGAGATACAAGACATACGTAAGAAATTAAGAAGTTAATTAGGAAAAGAATTAGTTTAACATTCTCTGTTTTAAGTTATTTGTTAATGATGGAAATTCAATTTTATTATTATACATTTTTCGGACATTTGCCATCATTTGTGTGTTAAAATTCAAAACATGACGTTTCGGGAATAAGAATCAATTCCCGTTATCAAGTGACTAAAAAAATTTTTTGATTCTTATTCCCGAAACGTTGTGTTTTGAAGTTTAACACACAAATGATGGCAAATGTCCGAAAAATGTATAATAATAAAATAGTTTAACATGTTACAAAATGTATCATCAATACAAAATTTACAAAAAAAATGTTACCTTTAGAGTAATCCCAGACAATCTGTATTTTAAAGATATTTTGGAGTTTACAATACTTTATCTCTGTGTTTAAATTAATTTCATGGGCCTTCACCACATGGTTACAAGAAGTTTACTATTGTTTCTAAACTCTTACCATAGTAATTAAGTTTACAGTTTATGTAGAAACAAACTTTGACAATCTTTTGAAGTTGGTAATCCAAATTTCTTTATTGATAATCTTTCAATTTGAAATTATCTTACCAAAGCATGATTTAGTAGTTTTGAACATAATAGCAAAATTTGTAAAATAAAATATGAAGATAGGGCATAAAATAGGAGTTAAAAAACCAACTAATAAAAATAAGAAAGAATATTATAATACTATAACCACCTAATATAGGTTGTCTTCAGCCCATATTAGTTCATATAGCTACAGCGCTATTTCGCCGATCACATTCGGCATCATCAGGCTTAGTATCAATACTTACTCCTACTCTGCGGCAGGTAGGAACGCACTTATAATATAGCCACAAACTTTCCCAAATAATAATTTATTATATAATGAAGAGTTAAACTCGGATCTTGCAAAGTGTTGTGTTATGTGTTATGGGAGTAAGTGTTGTGACGAAGCCAACAGCGATCAGTGAAACAGCGCTGTAGCTATATGCACAAATATGGACTGAAGACAACCTATATAAGTTAATTATAGTATTATGCTTAACAGTTCCAAGGCAATAGGATAAAATTTAAAAAAGAATATTGTAGCTTGATTCTTTTATATTTTAAGAAAGAATACTGTCATCAAAATATTGAAACTATGTTTGTTTGTAAAATATGTTAAAGAATACTTAACTATTCCACTAACATCATATGTACATTACATATTTACACTTTGAAGCATAAAGAATATATTAATTATATAAACTGTAATATATTCTCTACGGTTTCAGGTTTTCTGAGCACACACAGGAATGAATTACCTGGTAACACTGCCTTATTTGACTTGGCTGCAGCTGTAGAATGGATACAGAGATATATACTCTACTTTGGAGGTGATCCTAACAGAATAGTGGCTTCAGGTCAAGGGGCAGGAGCTAGTGCTGCAACTATGCTGTCATTGTCTGGACTTACAAAATGTAAGATGTACAACTTCATTCATATATGAGTACATTGTGTAAATTATAAAATTTATATATTGTTAGTCCTGACGAAAATGGTGTTTTAATGGCAAGAATAACTCTGTGCAGTTTTCTTTATATATATAAAAGGAGGTAATCATAGCACATTGAACCCATTTTACATTCCTCCACACCGTTTCGGACCCAATACTGAGTCCAAAAAGTAACTTCAAAAGGCTGTTGCACAGAGATCTTTACAGAGTTTTGATCCCAGCAATGTATTCTACCCAGTGAGTCCGATATGTCGGAATATTTATTAAATTCCCTTAGTGAACTCACCTACATTTTCACAGCATTTTGAACTCTCCAAGCTCCCATTTCATGATATTAGTTTTTAAATATTTTTGTCTATCGGTTTGAACTCCTTATAAAGTTAAGGTAGTTAATATAGTTTAGAATCTTACTAAATATAATCTTGATCGGTAATGTCAAAACGATCTAGAATATTACGGTATGTATTTCTAATGACAAGGTACACAAAATTAAGACAACTTAAATCATTTTTCTTTCTTTATGAGATTAGGTACAGAACTCATTTTATGTTAAAAAAAAGTAATAATAATAACACTATTTCTTTAACCTAAACATATAAACAAACAACAAAGACATATATTTGATCAAAGACCTATCAATTTTCAGTATAGTCATTAAAAATAATAACATATAACAAATTAAGAGAAAGCGTTATGTCTATTTCACTGCCAGCTAATTATTTCATATTATTTAATTTAAGAATAATCAAAGTAAAATTTTAACAATCAAATTGTTGTTTTCCTAATACTAAAGTTATTTGTAAAAAGAACAAAGAATTTTAAAAACATACCAATATGTTAAATTGTTATTATATAAAGAATAAAATTATCAAATTATAATTATAGTTAGATTAAATTGATGTCTATATAATATTGAATACATTTAAACAAAAAATCATAAATTTCATAAAATGTAGGAAATTAGGTAAATTAAATCAGATATTACAAAAAGTGAATGAAATACAATATGTAGAAACTTTAGGTGGGTTCTCAAGGGTATAATTATCTCAGAGATTTTTGTCGATAAATTAGATGTAAAGCACATTGAAGTCACTAGTTTTCCGCCGTCTATTGAGTTCGATGTGTTGATGGCTCCAAAACGCTGTGAAGACGTCTAGGAAGTTATGATGTCTGAGTGTATGTATGAATATATATATATATTTAACTTTACCCAATGTTAAATAAATATAGATTGTTTAACAACTAACTTTAACAATTTTAATTAAAATTGTCAGATATATAGCCACTAAAGTATAAAATGAAAATCCTAATGTCCTTCAAAATATGTAGTTTTGTGTAAACACCAACCCAATATATGGTAATAAATGAATAAATAAAACAAACAAAATGTTCAAGTGTTTATGTATCTGTATAAAGGGACATTAAGGAAGTTTGTGTAATGTTGTACCTTATATCATTATACATTATTTTAATTAATCATTTTCTTACTGTACAGCATCACTTGGAGGTGTATTTGCAATGAGTGGATCTCCTCTCTCATCATTCAGTGTGGATCCTAATCCTAAGAAATCTTCTTCAGTAGTTTCCTCTGTTGATAAATGTCATACTGAAACTGATGCTTTAAAATTTGTTCGCTGTATGCAACAACTTCCAGTTGAAAGCATTATTAAAGGAGATAATCATCTTCAGGTACAGTATGTTACAACATTATTAGTCCTTTAAGGAGTACTGTTAATTCAAAACATCTGGATATGCTGTTTCAAAAGGAGTAACCATTATAGAATTGAAAATAGTCAAAAGGAGTAAGGAAAAATGAGTTCAAAATGTTGCAAAATCAAATCATTCATGTTTATTAGCCATAAATATAACAAAATTAAGCCAAAACTCTTGAAAATTGATAAACATTAAAGCACTGTTTCTTATGGTACTCTTCGAAATATGGATGTATACAAAGTTCTATTTTACATTGATGATACTAGAATGACTGTACAATCTTTCCTCTTTTGAGGTCTTGTGTGTTTGTACAGAAAAAACATCTTCTTTGTAGTTTTGTTCTCAGGTACCTACCTGAAGGGGAGAGAAAAAAACTACAAAGAAGATAAGTTGGTTGTCATGCTGAGATATGAAGCGAATTTTGGTTGACGCTGTTTGTGCAGCTAAAGGCTGTGAAACAATGACAATTCTTAGGCACATGATTCAATTCCATTTATTGCTGTGACATTGTACTCTTGTACATAATATAGCATCGTCAATCAATATTAAAATAACATTATATACATAGTATACATACTTACAAACTAAATAAGACATTAAAAAAAAACAAGGTACAAGTAACAAATTTAAAATAAAAATAGGCATATAAACCAAGATAAATAATTTTAGAAATATTAAAATAAGTTAATCAATAAAATGTAAACACTAATTGCCATAATAACAGGAAATTCACAAATAAATAATTTATAAAATACAAAAGCATTAGTTACAAGTAACAAACAACAAACAATACAGTTATTTCGCCTGACACATTATTTGCCACAGCTGAGAAAGTCCTTCACAGAGTAAAAAGATCCAGACAACAAACGTTGTCTAAGGTTTTTCTTAAACTCTTTATAATTTTGAATATTTTTAAGGCTTTCCGGGAGTTTATTGAACAAAGCTACCCCAGCTTGTGATGGTTGCTTTTTATACTTACTTAGCCTGTGTTTTGCCTAATCATAAGTGGTTTCTGAATCGGGTACTTTACTCATACTCATGTACATCCTTATTCATGATGGGATTACACTTAAATTTAATATGTAATACTATTTCAATGATATAAATACTCGGAAGTGTCAATATCCCCAGCTGGAAAGCATATTTGCAGTTAGTTTTCTTTTCTGTTCAAACTACCATCTGTCACACTGCTTTTTTCTGTAGAACAAAAACTCTTTCCACCATCAGAATGTATGAATCACCCCATAATATGATTCCATAGCTCAGATGAG
Source organism: Aphrophora alni (assembly GCA_963513935.1). Classification (NCBI taxonomy): domain Eukaryota; kingdom Metazoa; phylum Arthropoda; class Insecta; order Hemiptera; family Aphrophoridae; genus Aphrophora; species Aphrophora alni. The sequence goes on from OY740773.1 coordinate 110,616,617, forward strand.
AATTTCTAAGCCTATAGTAAGCCATTAACAAGTTGGAATGGTTTCAATTTTTGAGATTTCTTATTATGAAAATCCCAGAGCAAATTTTACTACAAACATAATCAATATGCATTTTACAGGTTATTCTATCGTCGATACTTAAACCTAGAAATTTTACAGAACCAACTTCCTCTATCACGCTATCACCTAGCATAACGGTAGGACTTGATTCTGCATTTTCGGACTTAGATTAAAAAATATATAATTTGTTTTACTAAAATTGAGCATTACTTTATTTTCTGTGTAATATTGACTTACACAGTTAATTTAAGTGAATGCCTTCCGTTCCAAAATTTCAGCAGTACATGCCAATATGATGACAGTTGTGTCATCTGCATACTGTACCAAACTATCAACACAGATTGAGATGAATTTAACTCATTCACGTACAAAAGAAACAAAACCGGTCCCAGCATTGATCCCTGAGGGACTCCATACTTAAATGGAACCTTTTTTTATAACCTTTCTGCAACCTGTACACATTATGTACTATCAGACAGATACGTGTCAATCCAAGATAAAGGGGGTCCTCTTACTCCAATGTGCTCCAACTTATTCACCATTAATATAAAATCTACTAAGTCAAACGCTTTGGAGAGATCAATGTGATAATACTCATTACCTGATTATTAATAATTGTCCAAACTATGAACTATAAAACCTATTAGATTGACCATTGCATCCGTTGTTGAATTTCCTTTGAGGAATCCAAACTGATTTTTTGAAATTTATTTAAGTAACTCATCAGTTTAAACACATTTTTTTTTTCAAACACTTTACTGAGAACTGGTATTAGGGAAATAGGTCTGTAATTATTACATTTTAATTTATCTTCCCTTTCTCCCTTTTAAACAGAGGAATAAACTTTGCACTTTTTCATTTATGGTGCTTTCAGAAAAGGAGAGTTTATTAAAGTTTTCAGCAGTTCGGCAAGTTCATCTGAACATTGATTAATGAGCCAATTGGAGACCTCATCAATATCAGAGGTTCTTTTCGGCTTCATCCCTCTGAATACCTCTGCAATCTCCCCCGTGGATGTATTCATAGATTTGCCTGATATGGCTTGGTAATATCTAGAAGTGCAATTTTTTTATTACGGTACAGTTAAAACATGTGGAATGCATTCAGGACAATTATCCCTGTAACATGGAAAAACAACTTATGGTACAACTTTTTAAAATTTTCTTGCTGAATTGTTGAATGGAATTATCATATCTGCCTTTTCTATACGTCCCTTTTCTTATTATATTCTATAACTGATATTGGCTATTGAACTACCTGTTTGTGGCTTGTTACATTGACCATTTCATGTTTCTGAACACAAGACTACCACCTAACGACTATCATTTTGTTATTATTCATTACCACAACAGGGAAACAGGGCATATAGTTTCTATTGAGTCTGACAGTTCCACAAGCTCCTGTTCCTATTCAAACAAAGCAGGGCCACAGTATACCATAGGATGTAGTAAAGTTTTTACAACTTTAGCTGAAGTTCATGTGATTAGTAGAATCAATGTATTATTTGGGTTTCCCTGTTAAAAAAAAAAAAAAATCAAGTATCATAACCGCTATCGTACAATACAAAACATTTGATTGAAAATGGAAATTTTATTGGTTTTATTTGAAATATATTGTTTAAATCCAAATCTCCCTTCCCAAAACACCAAACTCTTGACAACTACTAATTCTTGGGCAGGAGAATGACTTGAAATGAACTTATGCCTAACTGTCACAAGAACAATCGCCTCCACATGAGAGTGAGTTGTCATCTAAATGCAACGTGCTTAGTAAAATAATAAATCTGTCTTGGGTCATAAATTTTGAAAAAAATGGAAGCTGAGAACAAGAGATCTGTAGTCCAATAGCCTACATATTTAAATTATTTTTCTTACAACGAAGCATGAATGGTAATAAAACAAAAAATATATGCAACCCATCTGTGTTGGTATTTTTTAAAAATTTGTTTTAGAAAATTCAGTTAGGCCTTTAATTTATTTCCAGCATTGAGTGAAATATTTATTTCTTTCACCAGCTAAATGTGAAGCAAGGTCATTTTGAAGTAAGTTGTAAAATAAAGATTAATTTCATTCCCCTAAAATACATCTATATCTAATTGTATGTCTGAGTTTGATGAGTCAAAATTGAAGTTATTTAGTTGAAAACATCATTGTGTTTCCATATTTTACAAATAGAACACATAGAAAAAGAACACAAAGAAAGATCATTACCAGGTTGTGAAAAAAATGGGACAACAGATTCTTCTTGATCAGAGTTTGTATTCACATTTACCATATTATCATTTGTATTCTCTTGTAAGCTTGTAAGTATGTCAATCATGACTGTATGATGAATCATTATCATTACAGTCATAAAAACTATCTTATCTCACTGTAAAATATCATTTTTATCATCAGCAAGCTGTTTACCTTCACTCAAATCGTAAATACAATTTTTTATGTCATCACTTCTGTCTAGTCTATTATACTCTTGATCTATTTTTAGATAAAACATGTAACAGCTGTAAACACTGAGCCTGAGTCCAAAGCAATAAAGAAACCACAAATATTTATGTTATAATCTTTGAATGCTTGTACTACAAAAACACAACTTCAAATGAATAAAAACAACTAATGTGCAGAGTTTTTATGCAAGTTCTGTGGACAAGGTGTCAGGTATTTTGTACATGTGAATCTGCTTGAGCACTCTAATCATTCTCTTTTGACAACCCTCTCTCACCGAATCTGACCACATCACTCTTCCCACTACATTTTCTGTCATAATAACACTACCAAAAATTGCAAAACTATATTTTATCGCTCCTAAACATACAAAAATAATGAAATAGTATTTTTATGAAAATCATACATGAAACATTGTGGAACCGCAGTACTCCTTTATGTATTTAAAACTAGGAATGTTCTCACACGACATTACTCCTTTGGCAATAAAGGACATTAATCCTTTAGCCATAATGATCACTAAAATATAGAGACTTTGAAAAGTTAATATTTCCAAGTCTTCTACACCTTTCTGCAGGATTACTTTTTTTTTAAACCTGCCATAACTCTAACTATTTTTTTGTAAAAGTAAGACTCTTTATATTCTTGAAGTATACCATAGAAGAATATAGTTTCGATTCATGAAATAAGATTTGAAATATTAGTGTGATTTAGTAAGGTTGGAACTAATATTCATTAAAACGAAAAGTTGTTTCTGTCCACCTTTGTCAGTACTGAATAGGTTTTTAAGTAATCTAAAGCAGATTAGGAAATGGTTTTAACTGAAGGTAATTTTCATTACTCACAAAGATTTAGATCTAATATGTATTAGTTACTTTGAAGATAACTATAATTTCAGGAAACGAAACTTCAAGATGGAACTCCTGAATCTTTCGTCACAAGCTTAGCTTCAGTCCTAAGTCCTGGGCCTTCAGTAGAAAGAGAGAATGATGACAGGTTTCTGCCATATTTTCTTACAAAACCCCCCATTGAATCAATGAAAGCTGGAAATATTTCAACGGTCCCTCTTCTGACAGGTGTAACAAAGGAAGAAACAAGTACTTCTGTTAAAGGTATTATCATCAAATCATGCAATCCAGTTATTGCTACTTCTATAAAATGAAATAATTTTATTCATATGTTTTAGGCTAGAAAAGATTTAATGCTTCATACAAGATGAACAATGTTAAATCAAAATATCAGACATTGTCAGATTGTGCAGTCACCATTTTATCCAGCCGTAATACTTTTTATTCAAATTATGATAAACGAAAACTTCTTCTTGTCACAAAATTGTATAAAATATATCAAGGTTTTTAAAAGACAATTTTCATTATTTTTGATACTTTATAAAACAACAATTTCTCATTAAGTATGCTGTGAAGCAGATATTGTTAGGGCCTTGGCCAACTTAGTGTTTTGAATGAGGAAGATTTTTTCTGAAATTTAAGTCCTACATTTATTTTAATTAAAATAAATTTGTTCAACCTATTAAAAATAGTAAGCAATTAGTTTCATTACCCGTACTATAATTTGAGTAATACTGTTAGTTGAATAAAATAAGATGACTCCTCATGTGTTTGTGTACTTTAACAGAGTTGTTGTTTCTTTGAAGTTTTGAAATGAATTTCTATTCTTTACAACATTTCCCATCACAATAGTTACAATTATATTTGAATTCTATCAATATTGGTTGTGGGGTGATAATAGGCGGTGCTGTCATTACAGCCTGTTTCTTTCAAGTGTTTAGGCATGAACTTGTACTTGTATTAATTTTACAGCATCAATCTTGATTGTTTTTATTTTATCCTCTTTTGATCTGTGTTTGGTTTCTTTCATAATTAGTTTCCAATTTGAATATTGAATTAAAAGGACTATTAGTGGGAAAACTGACCAAATTGGTTAGTGAAGGGCACATTATCAATTCACTTAAGATGTGTTATTTTCTACACTCTTTTCTTCAGTAAATTTCTTTTTTGTTTGTTTTTGTATCTTAATTACCTATTTCTTTGTCTATTAAGTATTTCATCTAACAAATAATTGAGTGTTAACACTCTAACCCTTACCACTAACATTATTATTGCACTGAACACTCCCTCAGATCTCATTCTTATTTTATTTTAAATTTTACTTATCAATAGCAGACCATTTTATTTTTTACGACAGCTGTTTCGCCACTCACCAGTGGCATTTTCAAGCTTGAATCTATATTACATTTAGTTTTTACACTCACATCACACTGTTATAACATATACTATCAAATAAATTATATACAACGATGTAAATATCAAAAGTTAAAATTTTAATTTTAATTAAAATCAATAATTTTTTTTTCAGGATATCTCTGTGACTATGTCTGTTTCACTACTGCCTGGTTGGTTGAAGTTGTAAACAACAATAGTATGATATAAACTCAACTTCAATCAACCAGCCAGTAGTGAAAAGACATAATCATAGTGTATTTTCTTCCTAATTTTAATTTAGTTACTATAGTTACACAATAAAGAACAATGTGTGTAGAACAACTTCAATATAACCAAATATCGTAAACTATCGAAAACTAGCGTTAAAATTGTTAATAATTAAAACAAACACTTTTTAGTATAAACCACAACTTTATTTAAAATTTACTGACCATTGTTTCGCTAGTTACAGCATTGTCAAGGTAGTTTCATATATACTAAAAAGTCTTTGTTTTAATTATTAAAATGGTATACCACCAAGCACCTACAGTCTTTATCATAAATAGTTTATAAAATTGTTCGTTGTCGGCCGTTGGCTGACATGTGATCAAAACAGGAAAACTAAGATGTCGGCTGACAGTCGACATGAGACTTGTATGGGTTAAGTTATCTGACTTAGCAACCATGTCTTGATATTAAAATTAAATTAAGTACAATAGAAAAGTTAAGGAAATATACACTCATCATTTATATAAATTTAATTAAAACTATAATTTTTGACAAAAAAAACAGGGGGAATGACATTACCGTACATGACAAACTGCCAAATGGCAATTTTAATAAAAATAACCCTATTACTAAGCTTTTGTAACAGATGGCTTAAACTAAGAAGTGTCATCTTAGTTCATTTTACACATGAATTAGGTAAATTCTAACCAAACACTAATAAACTACTTTGTTTTGAATAAAGCTACTGAAGATTAGAAACTTATTAGCCAAAGAGGTTATAACAACAAACGATACTACCCACCATGTTTGTAAGTTTTAATGCTGTGTGGTTAAAATTGACATAAACATAACATGTAGGTAATGGCAAGATATTGAACCAATTATTTTCTAATAACGATGTGTGAGTAATAGCTAAGTAGAAAATTAATTATTCTCTAATAACAATGTGTGGGCAATGGCTAGGTAGAGAATGAATTATTTTCTAATAACAATGCGTGGGTAATGTCTAGGTATAGAAATAATTATTTTCTAAAAACGATGTGTGAGTAATAGCTAGGTTGAGAATGAATTATTTTCTAATTACAATATGTGGGTAATGGCTAGGTAGAGAATTAATTATTTTCTAATAACAATCTGTGAATAATAGCTAGGTAAGAATTATTATTTTTTAATAACGATCTTGTGACAATTAGATTGTTTAGCTAGATACATAACAAACAGGAGATCAAAATATATGTTATTAGCTCATAACTAATTTTTATTTTAGTTTTATAAGTATCTAATATAATAGGTTCTTTCAGTCAATAATGATTTGACAAAATATATTTACATGTTTAAAAATATCACTTTATAAGTTGACTAAACTAAGTATTCAGTATGTTGTTTCCTATATAAACGTTATCTCTTATTGATTGACTAGGTGGCCTAGCAACTCAACTCTTAGAAAGGTTAGAAGCTGTTCCAGAGTTCTTAGAAAATTCATTAGTTCCAAACCTTCTTAACATCAACACAGGTATGCTCAATTTACTTTGTCAATTAAAACAAAACTTCTTCGATTTTTGTTTAGTGATTAATACAATTAATGAATTGTACTATTAAACACCTGTTATACTAAAATTGTATGTTTAAGGAATTATCAAAAATGGGTTTTAATTTATCAATACCTCATGTTAGAAATTTAAAGTGATTATGACCACGTAAAATTGTTATTGAAAAATTAATGTTCTTCTAACTTGAATAAAACTCACCATTCCTTTAATGACCTTATCTTAATATTTTTTAAGTAATCTCGCTTTAGCTGAAAGGTGTTCCAAAACTGACCAATGACTGTAGGATATTAAGGATAGACTTGTGAAAGTGTTAAAGACAATAATAACTACAACAGTTATCATTCAACAATCACCAACTTTAGATATATAAATTATCCATCAATTATATATATCAAAAAATTATATATATATATGCTTAAAAAAGATTTAAGATTTTTTTATTTTTTTAAAGTTAACTCACAAATAAATAATGGTTCGAATTTGCCCCTAAATAAAGAACAATTAATATGATAATTGTGTTTTATTTTAAAGTTTCTAGTGATTGTGGTTAGGGGCAAATTCGAATCATTATTGTGAATTTCACCACAGACCTCAACAAGATTGTAACACAAAAAAATGTTACTCTTTTAACTATTTAAACATTAAAATTTATTGTTTAATATAAATAACCTTTAAATCTAAATAAAATAGTTTAACTTACAAAAATGAGTCCTCTTTGTGTTTCTTTTATTCCAAATAGTTACACAAACAACAAAAGTAATTCCACACATTACTTGATCCCATATTTAGAAATTCTTTATGTAATAACACATATAAATTTTAACACTATGGATTCATGCACCACCTTTAGGGAATAACAATAATAATTTTATAATGTGTTAGTACTTTTAGATAATACTAAACTCATAAATTCAGTTCAAACTAGTATATGATTATTTAATTATCAAAACAATTTATTATATCCATTAAGTAAGGCTTATAATGTTGATATTCTATTAAATTTATGAAATAAACCCAAATTTTTAATTGAATACTTTCAATAACTTTTTGTGCTGTCTTGTCACTTTTTCATTAAGATCAGCAATGAATGTGTTAAAATAAACATATTTAAATAATACATTATATCCTTTATTGTAACTTACACTATTGTATTAGGAGAGGAAACTATCAGATGTTTGAGGTTTATTATTATCAGTACTGTGAAGTGACACTTGCAAGTCTTACTGATAATATAGTATTTTACTTATTGTATCTTACTAAATGTAAATGAAGTATGTAAAGTATTAATAATTAAATTTAAACAAATATCAAAACAATACTAAGATTGACTAATACTAAGATAAGCAAAACAATACTTGACTAAAGAAATTATTTTACTCCACAGGTTTGTTTACAAATGGACAAGTGAATCCACTACTTAATTCTTTGTTCTCAAACAACAATTACTTAAAGGCAGTAACATCAAGTCTTGAAGCAGCAGCAGCTACTGCTGATAAAGCTATAGAAGTATGTTTATTCTTTTTGACATTTAGCTTGTGAAATAATCATCTAAATTATTTAACTTGAATTTCTGTCGTTTCCATGTAAAAACATAAGGAATTGGCAAATTCTCTAACGGATTCGGTTCTTACTTTCAGGTCTTTCTTCAGTTCTAACCATATTTTCCAGTCCGCTTGATGTTCCTTACAACTGAATACTTCCATAAATCCTTTGTCTCCTAGTCTTCTTTCTTCCAACTGGGTTCCAATATAGGGATTGTCTTTGATGTCTATCTCTGTTTTGTGAAATATATGATTAATCCATCTGTAAGTTTTTTCTTTTTAAGTAATTCGTTCATAATAAATGTTTTAAGTTTGTGTGTAATGGAATACTTGCTCATTGAAATAAAACTGACTTGTTTAATGTCTTTACCCTGGAGGAGTATATAACACACAGAAAAAAGCCATCGATCGTACTCAAACCTACATAACCTTTGACGGTTCAGTAGTCTGAAGTGTGGTGAGGTAAGCATTTATTCTGCCTCTATTTCCCATGAACTAACTTAGTACTATTGCAGTAATGGCTGAAAACCTTATTTGTGTGGAATTATGTATAGAGTGAATCCTATTTTTATTTGGAAAAGTCACTGAAATGTTGTGGAACTACATCAATATGATAGAAATATTCATATTGAGTTCCACAAATTGAATGAGACAATGTCATCTTCCACTCTATGCCTATATTGTTGAGAGTGAATGGGATAAAATAGAATAACATTGAACGTAAGAAACATAGATAACGTTAGCCACTCGGGTATGTGGATTTTTTAGATGTTTGGAAGTATACCCTATAGCACTAAATACATATGTGAAATATTTGAAAGTTGTTTGGTCAATAATTAATTATGTAATACATTATTTCAATAATATAAAATTGAACAAGTTATAAAACATTATGGACACTTTATCTGTTGCACAATATTAATATTATTAAACTATTTTGAACTGAAGTCGTTTTAAATCTCAAAAAAATATTTTAACTGTTCTGTAGTGGACACATTTTAATTTTATTAATCATTGACAGGTGACGACTGATGCATTGTTTAATCTGCCTGCTTTTATGACTTCGTTGTACTGGACTAAGAGAAATAAAGCCTACATGTACAGTTTTGAACATGAACCGACACAATCAACATCACAAGATTTCCTCGGAGGCCTTCCACTTGTTCAGACAGAAGAAAATAATAAACCTGTTGAAGGTAACTTACTTTAATTTTTTGGAAAGTTAAAATTTAAACAAAATATAAATATCTCATGAACTAGCACTCCCTTATGTAGACATGGTTATTATACGATCAGGAATTTTTCAATGTAGCTCGGATTTAAAAAGAAATGGGTTTTTGTGTGGGCTGGGTTCATGAAATTAATGATGTTCATAAACAAAATGTTAATTCTGGTAATGTGACATTGGAGGTTGATGGAGTTTATTATTCTGAACCATTATTTGTTGCAGATTTATTTAATACTTTTTTCTGTCAAAATTTATTTCAAGGGAAAAATTGTAGGCCATACTCATTTCGAAACAGAGATATGGAGTCGTCAATGTTTCTTTAGCCTGTGCATAAAGAGGATGTTTCCAAAACTATTAGGAAATTTAAAAATATAAAGTCCAATGATATTGATATTTCTGTGTGGCATATCAAACAGTGTTCTGAAGAACTTACAAACCTCTTCAGGTTTTAATAAATTATTCAGTCTCCGAAGGTAATTTCCCGTCTATTTTGAAATCTGCTAAGGTCCTTCCATTATTTAGAAGGGAAACAAAAAGGATATTAATAATTACATACCTATTTCCATACTCCCAGAATTTAGTAAAGTTTTTGAAAAGCTGTTTTTAATCCAGCTTTTTAAATATCTAGATAAATTTAATATCCTATGTTGTAGCCAACATGGCTTTCAAAAAGGAAAGTCCACAATCGATGCAGTAGTCAAATTAATAGAATTATTTCCGGATGGTCTTGATAAAAAAAAGAGAAGTTGTGAGCATTTTCCTGGACCTTTCTAAAGCTTTTGATTGTGTTGACATCAATTTGTTACTTAAGAAATGCGAAAACATTGGTAATAGAGGGATTCCATTACTATGGATAAACTCATATCTCTCCAATAGCACACAGAGTGTAAATGTTGCAAGAAGGATGTCTAAAGTGACTCAGCTGAGACAAGGGGTCATTTCTCGGCCCAGTATTATTTTAATCTATATTAATGATTTGTCATCATCAGTACATGCGGATAGTTTAGTTCAGTTTGCAGATGATACAACACTAACTTTTCAAGCAGATTCTAAGAGCAAAAGGCTTTTGTACAAGTCAATACTACTGGACAGTATTTTGCTGTAAACAATTTAGTAATCCAAATCCATATAAAATAAAGTACATACACTTCAGTAGAAAGCATAGCTTAAATAAGACATTAAGTGTCATGCGAGGTGATAGTATACTTGAAGAAGTGCAATCAATATAATTTTTGGGTCTTCTCAAGTTGATGACAAGTTAGCAGTATAGTGCTAAAATTAGCTCAGATATATTTGTACTAAGAAATTTGATGCTATACTGTGGTCGATAAGTTTAACAGCCTATTATGGACTAGTGTACCATTGTTTGAGATATGGAATTCTTCTTTGGGGAAACTCTTCGGGTCAGAATATGAAAAGAGCGGTTTGTCTTGAAAAAAAAAGTCATAAGGGTTATTGCCGGGCTGAAAAAAACCAAAGGTGTAAAAACTATTTCAAGAAATTTAGAGTACTTATACTTCCATGTATTTATATACTTGAAGTGTTGCTTTTCTTTAAATTCAAATGTGATCATGTCCAAAATATGGATATACACAACTACAGCACCAGCCAAGCTTGTGAGTATCGTGCCAAACAGCACAGGTTAAATTTATACAGTAAACTTCCCTCACAAGCTGGTACAAAGTTCATGAATGAGCTTCCTAAAAGCATTCAAAATTTACCAAACTACAGGATTTATAAAACAGTCTTAGATAATTTCTATTGTCTGGATCCATTTATTCGGTGGATAAGTTTATGCATCATGATCATACTATTTCACGATGGATGTGATCTCTTTTTCTTTTGTAATATTTTATCCTGACTGTGCTATAACTTATTTATGTGTCATGTGTCAATTATTGTATATATTTTCTCTATTTTTTAAGCTGCTTGCTGTTTAATTATATGTTGGGATTTTTTATGTGTATTGTCTCAATATATTGTAATGAGTTTATATGACCTGTTTTATACGAATATTATTCATCACAAAAACTAATATTGAATAAATAAATAAATAGCATTTTATTTATCGCTAACACAGTGAAGGAGATAGCTTGGTAGATTTATGTTAAAACTGTATTACAAGATTGAAATACTTAGTTCAGGGTCTCAGGCACTGTGACTTTACTTTAATTCTCATTTCATTAATACCAGCAGTATTAGGGCGTTGCATGCTACATATAGCATTGATACTTTTTATATGGCAGTAAATGTAACAATATTACAAATATAAATCAACTTTAGGAAGATCACGAAATTAGTATTATTTAGTGAGATACTTTATAAAATTACTGAAGCTAGATGAATTCAAATAATAATACAAGAAAGTAGTGAAAATCATAGCAGCAACAAAAAATTAATTTTCAAGGCTTATGAAATTTAACAGTAACTCTACTGCTCTCTGTATTAATAACCAGCAATATTACATCCGCCGATAAGTCTTTAACCCCTACTTACATTTTTGCAGGTATTCCATTCAATGAAATAATAATACAAGTTGTTCGACCATCAGAGTACAGTCTAAGACCATTGGAACAATTACTAAGTAAAACCATCGTATTTACTTAAGACAAAACAGTTTGTCTATGGAAAGATTATTCAGTTTTAGTTGAAATATACAATTGTAAAAGTAAAATTTAATGTCTTCTCTGAACTTTGTTTTATTAAGTAACAGTTAAGTTATATAAATATTTTATTATTGTTTTGTTAACTCATTAACTTTTTCGCCCACCCATCCACTAGGTTTGGTCTATATACTACTTATATAATTATTTTTACTATTGAGTTTTCCCTATATATTTATTATGAAAGATAAGTTGATATAGGAAGGACCTCACTGATAGGTAGAGTCTATATACCTATTATTATTGGTGAAACTTTCTAATTTTGAAGTTATGTTTTTAACAATGTGTTTTTTTTTGTTTTTTTTTTTTTTTTAGTAGTAACTCTTATATTTGTAGATTTAGTCTAGTATCTTTAAAATACAAAAATCACAATATTTTGCAATACTTTAATCATTTGAGAAAATAACTCAATAATTTATTTTAAGATATCCATTTGTATGTTTCCCCATGTGACACGTAAGCATTTTGTATACAAATTTTCAAGTAATATTTCTATTTGTATCCCCTTCATCGTAGTTACATACCAATTACGTAAGAGCGAGTGAGAGAGAAATGGGATAGTGAGCCAGAGCAGAAAGGTGAATAGAGTGAATGACAAAAAGAGAAAGGGATCAGTGAGACTTTCAGTTACTTTTATAACTGAAAGTAGAAGTCAGAAAGAATGAGAGAATTAAAAAAAAAAATCCTGACAAAACTAGGAGGAATAGTGAAGAGAAACAAAGAAAAGACAAGAAAGACAGACGTTTGAGACGTTTTAAAAATTATTGCAATTTACAATAACTTTCAAAAATGAACGCACGTTCAGCCTGGGAAAAAGACATGTTTGTCTGCATACAGCCAACTCACCACTGTCATCAAATAGGATGGGTATTGTTTCAGTATCATATGCTATCTCCCATAAAGTCATCCCTTGCCAATACAAGAATTCTCACCAGCAAGGAAACAAATTTCCCACCACAATATATTTTTGAATTTAGGGTTGTGTAACTTCTGGCTCACCGATATAATAATAATATTATACAAATCACTGGTGAAAATGAAATAAATAAAAGCGGCTTCAAAAACTTCACTAGAAAACTTGAAATTGCATATCTATAAATTGCAGGAGCATGACTGAAATATAGCTGTGGGTGTTTGTGTCAAGATATCTTTTTAAAACTAACAGTTTCTCAATTCTAAAGGTTAAGAGTTGTTTTTCATAGGAAAACATTATGATGTACACTCTAACAAAGGGAATTTATGAGGAAATCTATTCTACTTGACAAAAAAATAATCTTAAATTTAGAAATTTATGATGACAAAAGAAATCAAAATATTTTCAGATAATGTGATAAAACTTCATAAAATATAGAATACTGCCAAGTAATTATAAATAATTATGCAGTCTGCCTACATTAAGTGTAGTGTTATCCACAATCAAATACACACAGAGTAATGTGTTATTACCCCTCCCTTAACCGGATGTTTCAAAATGTACATTTTATAATATATATTAATTCCAGCTATTCCAATCTATTGCAATCACCCTCATGGGAAACGTTGTCACCCAAGACCATTATATGTTCACCGATTTTATGAATTAGAGTAATTTGACAACTTTTTTTCATTGTACTGTATATTTAAATATGTTAGTAGATGTCATAATTTTAGTCTGATTTTGCACAAATGTGAGATTTAAGCTCGGTTTTACAAACTAATTGACAAGTTTCTTATGTAGGCTTGGTTATACAAACTATTCGACAAATGTGTTATTAGACTCAGCTTTACAAACTAATCTTCAAGTTTGTTATGTAGGCTTTGTTTTACAGACTATTTGACAAATGTGTTATGTAGGCTCAGCTTTACAAACTAATAGACAAGTTTGTTATATAGGCTTGACTTTATAAACCATTTTGACAAAAAATATTTTATTCAGGCTTGGTTTTACAAGCCATTCAACAAATTTATTTTGTAGGCTCGGCTTTACAAATCATTGAACTAATTTGTTGTGTATGCTCGGTTTTACAAACTAGATGTTTAAAATTTGTATGTAGGCTTGGTTTTACAAACCATTCAACAAATTTATTACGTGGAGTGGTTTATAAGCCATTCGACATGTTTGTTCTGTAGTCTTTGCTTTACAAACCATTCAATAAGTTTGTTATGTTGGCTCATATTTACAAACATTTTGACAAGTTTGTTTATGTATTCTCAACTTTACAAGCCATTCATGTTATGTAGGCTCAGTTTAATAAAATAATGTAGTAAAGAATACAATTTGTATGAGAGCCCCTGGAAGACCCAGAGTTGAAATATAGCTAGACAAACTAATTTAACTCTTTACATTGAGTGAAGAGTATGTTAATGTGTCACTACACAAGTTGCAATGTGTTTTCCAGGAGCAGGCCATGGAGATGATTTAGTTTATTTATTTGATGTTCGATCTCTTGAAGGTGCTCCAATAACCAACAAAACACTTACAGATCCAAAAGATTTACGTGTTCGGGATTATTTTACAACAATGGTGGCTGAGTTTGCAAAGACTGGGTGAGTAAATTTATTGAATAATAACAAATAAAGTATTTTCATTTAACCATAATAGTGAGTACTTTTACTCAAAGGTTGGTGGAAATGTGACCATAGTTACAATTGCATAATTGATTTATTTGTGGAGCGCTTTCCTAACAGTATACCAACATCAAGACAAGGTATTCACAAATTAAACAAGTTTGATCAAAGTGGATCAGTAGTCGATATTCTTTATTCAGAGAGGTCTGTTTCTGTTACTATGGAAGAAAATTTAGAAGTTGTAGCTCAGTAATTTGAACAGTCACCTCCAAAGTCCACATGTCATATCTAGAACAATGCAGAAAAATTAAAACTCAAAATATATAAGCCTAGTTTACATCAAGGCATAAATGAAAGTAGAGTCTGCGATACTTTAGAACAAGGTGTAATAGTTATAAAAATCAGCCTTTGTCGTACTTGAAGAGTACTTATTTTTATTAAAAAAATATAAAAAAATGATTTTATTTTTATTATTATTTATAAACTTTTGCCAAGCTTTTTATGGGCGCCAGGAAGCGTTAGCTTACCAATTTAGAAAAGAAAGAAGTTAATTGTTATTATGATTAAAATCTCTCAGGGTCGCAAGTCCTTTTAAAAGTGTACTTCAGTGGTTCTTGATGAAATAAAGAAATCTTAAGTGTTGTGCTGAAACTTAACATGTTTTATTGAAATGCAAATATTAAAACATTTATACAAGGTTATCATCAAATATTATTAAACATTCATATTCAGAAATCATAGCTTAATACATCCTCATATTTCTTTATAAAAAAATCAAATTGAATTTTATTCATGAAATTTATTTTTTAGTTGCAACTCAAAAGAAAAAGTAAAAAGATTTTTTGTTCATTTAATTGAATTAGTGTAATTAGTAATTTAGTTCTGCAAATTAGATAAAGTTTCATTAATTTATCTATTTTAAAAAGAGGATTCTACTTTAGTAATTTCATGTTTTACAATATAAGACATTGTCTCAATATTAAACTCCAGATTTTCAATTAAACTTATAACTAAACATTAAAAAATCATTATCCTATTATAGACAAAAATGATTTTAGAAATAAAGTCTTAACGTGTATACCAGGCACGTTTTTTTTTTAGTTAAAATCACAATTCCTTGTTTCCGTCTTGTAGACAATACATCTCGTCTCGTGTCGAGTCGCTGACATGGTCGATTCATTTTGCTGTACGGAATTCATTATTTTATTGTTCAAATAACTCAATGTCTGTTAGTATCATGATTAAAGTTCGAACGAGTGTCACTTAGATCAATTTTAGATTGATCTTATGGCTACTTTTAACGTATTTAACACATTTTATAAAAATTCTCTACACAAGACAACGTCTGACTAACTTGAACGTTTCACTAGACTGCTAAACGTTTTCACTACATATTACAAAAGTTTATATATATAAAAATACATCTGATCACGCCAGACTCCCTCTTAAGACTCTTTTATCACATATTCACTACTTTTTGAAAAAGTTTCTTTGAATTGAAAACACGTCTGACTTACTCAACTGTCCCCTTAAGACTCTAAACCACATGTCTCTTTGTCCAGCTTCCCAACCAAGCGTCCTATTTAATCTGCAACGTATGCGAGAATTATTCTCACACCTAGCAACACTGACACGGTTCAAATTATTTTACCTAACAATATAAATATTACCTAAATATTTATTACAACTTATAACTAATTTTTTATACATGACATTATTATTTTGGAAACCTATATTTAATTTTTTATTACCCTAGTTTTAATAATCTATATATTTGAGTCATCTTTTTGACTTCTAAAACCCCCTCCCTTATTCAACTTTAACGTTTCCCGGGTTACTTTAAATATTCAAATCTCAATATAACCATTTTTTGGTTATCTTGGTTAAAATTACCATTTTTGGTATTACAGATACCCCATCAAAGCTGTGATTCTATATATATAAATATTGAAACACAGATTTCTCTTTTATTTAACAAAAAAAATTTTAACTTCAAAAAAAAAACTTTCAAATTCGGTCCCTATAGATTTCCAAAATTAAAAAAGTTTCAGCAAACTAAGAATATTCATATTCCTTTTTTAAAAAAAACAAAACTTTAAAATAAGAAATCTTCTCTCTTTAATTACATTAAACATCTTATAATCTATTGATTCACTAAATCTACCTAGTTGCATATTCTAATCAATCAAACCACTTATACCCAAGTCTTATCCATCATCAAAAAACCTTCATCAACTTCTTATCATTAAGCTGTCCATCACTCAACTTTTATCTTGCGTCAGAGTGTCTACTCCTGATTGCTAAAAAGAAAAAAATATCTCTATCTCTTTGCCAAGATCCTAACTATTCATCTGAATATTTCTTTCATTTCAATACAATCCAAAATTAAAACTTCTCATTCTTATTTAATATCATTACAAAATTATTTACTTATTACTCAAAATCATTTTAATTTACTTTAAACTCTTCAATTTTAATCTTATATTATTTTAGTTTAAATCCAATAATTATTTATTCTTACTTAAATTCTTAATTACTCTTTGTCTCGCTGGGACAACATGTTAACTACTGATTTTACAATTACCAAAAAACTCCTCTCTTCTACTTAGTACTCAAAAAAATATAACATCATTATTACCAAAAAAAATCACTTATAAACTCATCTTATCTATTTCAAAATTACCTCTTTACAATTGTATCATCTTTTAGTACCTTATCTTAAAATTATTTCCATCTTATCTTTCATATTTTAATAATTCAAGTTGCATTAATCCCCAAAAAACTCTTCATAATAAAAAAACTCCTTATTATTTACCTATATATTATTTCATAAATAATCTCCTTACTTCAACGTAGCTTCCTTTTAAAATCATAATAATCGCCGTATTTCGTAGAATTCCTTAAATCTCCTCTTGTTTCATTAAAATCGCCGTATATTTCCTTTATTTCATTAAAATCGTCGCATATTTCCTTCATTTCATCGCAGTATTCAAAAAACCTCTTAAAAACTAAAAAATTACCATTAATGCAACCTAACTATCTTTTTTATAAAAGTTTATTAACAGAACAACTTCTTTTTAAGTACTACTTTACTCAACAATTCTGTAAAGTCATCATCTTCATATAAAACTCAAAAATCTCTCATTTAAACTACTTCTTATTAAAATCTTCTTAATCATCTATTACTTGTATACAAAAACTTCAAAAATAAAAAAATAAAAAAAATTATCATTGCTTTCCCAGCTAACACCTTATTTCATCAAAATCTTTAGACACCTTTATCAAATAACTGCTTAACATCATCTATTGTTTTAAATTCAAACATTATTTATTAAAAAATCGTTAATTATTTATTTTATTTATACATTTCATCAAAATCTCTCTTATTATTATTTATTAATTATATCTCCTTCTTTAAAAAACAAAAACTTTATCATCTTTAACTCCATTATTCATTTTATTACCATTTCATTATTAAAAAACAAAAAACTTCAATATTATTATCATCTTAGCAATGCCTCTTGAAAACCACTCAATTCCTTTACAAGTCACCTTTCAAATCTCAAATTATTTAAATCTAACAATATTTTGCATATAATTACTTATTTTATTATTCTTTACTTTTGTAAACAAATATCAAATACTTTTTTACATATAAGCCAAGCATTATTACTCTTAATCTATTATATACATTTAAAAATTACTATCTTTCTTACTAAAATACTTCAATTCTGACTCGTCCAGTTTTATTTTGTATATACAGATTGATCAGTTCTGTATACACTACACTTTATCTTTCTTCTATCATCTGTCTAAAGTATCATTACATGGAAATTCTATGTAATATTATATCAAATTATTATTGTCTTAACCGTTGTTACAAATTCTCCATCATCTTATCAAAAATACTTTCAATTTTACTTAAAACATTTTAATTTTAAAACTTTTACAAATTTTAACTCATCATTTTCCAAAATTTACTTTTTTATCCAAATTTTAATTATTTAGTAGTCTCTTGTATATTCTCCTATTATCTCCAATATCCGCGACACTTCTTGTCGACTTAATTACACTTTGTATCCTTCTGATTACAACTTTAGACACTTACATTCAAGTCTGCATTATGATTTTCAGATGTGAGAAGGTTGAAATGCAAAATTCCTACTCAGTTCAGAATAAAGCCCACCTCACAACCTTACAACCACAATACACCTTAAATGCTGTCTACATGCCTTATTTCTAAGAATAAGACATGTTTTCGACTACCGTTACCCTACCATCCTCCCAAAATGTTCATGTACTCCTTAAATGCATCTACACGAAGAAAATTTTAAAATTCATAAAAAATTTCATTAAAATCGTTTCATCCGAAGTTGAAATAATGTTTATTTTTACCAAGTTTATTACTAGCATCGTCGATTTTCTGTTTATGTAATCCTTTCTAGATGTTATTATTCAAATTCAAAAAGAAAATTTAATTTTTTTAAAATTTATTCTAAGTTCTTTACCTAGAAATTTTACCTTCAATACTATTAAAGTTATCTAAGTAATCTACTTTTGTTCTTGTTTACTTTATTTAAAGCCAATTATCCTTTATTTAAATACTTTTTATTTGAAAACGCAAGTTAATTTCCGATTATAAGTCAAAAGTTTTTTATTTTCATAGACAGCATTTTGGTAACACCCTATATTTCGTCTCAATGTCATGCAAAGGAATTCTAGGCCTGACTAAGGAATAAACAATCTCCCCTAGCTGTATGAAGCAATATATCTGTCTACTGATAAGAAGTGAACCTTTTAGCTCCAACTAGATTCTATTTCTCTCGTCATTATTGAATATTTTATTGAATCCACCTACTTAATATTGAATATTGTTTCTTCAACACTACTCTGAATCCTTGCTTCGAACTAACTATCTTATCTATGTCACGTAAAATCAATATTTATCTTAGAGTAAACAACACTCGGTTATTTACTAACAATCTTGCATCTTTCACTTAGCAAATACCTAAACGTTTCTAAATATTATTTCTTCTTAATCATACTAGCTTGGCATATAATTATTTTCTATATTTCTGTCTTAGCTTACAAAATTTATCAGTACACACAAATTATTAGTATTCATAACTCTTAATTATTTATTTTCAAACTTAAACTTACTTATTAACAAAATCTTAACTACTTTTTATTAATTATTTTAAAAATCAAGTCCGTGTGTTTATAAAATGTCCTTACATTTATTTATTCATTCCATAATTTCAATTGATTACAACTCAATTATAAATTATACATTTTTTACGATGGTTCCCAGATTGGTGAAAGATTTTAAAATACATGATTTGATTTTTGTAAATATCTCTAGCGTTAAATACCTCTGTCCACAGGGACAGTTTGTCTTGCCTAGTCATCACAACAGACCCTTTCCTAACAAAAGATCTCCCTTTGTTATTGTCTCGGAGTGTTGACAAAATACCTTTCTCTTTCTCCCTCTCAGGCATACCATCACTCCTCCTTCTCTCAAACAACTCAGAATCTACTGACCTAATTTCAACATCTGTCAGCTTAGCATTCCTAACCTTATCATACTCCTTTGCTTTTACAAAAATCTCTTTCACACACCCATTTTTATATTCACATTCAACATTATACTGTTCACTAAAACTTTTAATTTTTTTCTCTTGAATTTTAAAAATACTTGTAAATTTCAACATTACGTAGTTCTCAAAGCTTACAGTGCTACAAAAGTTTTGCCTTTTTACACAAACAGCTGACTCTTTTATTATTACATCATTTATCTTACTCACACATTCATTTACTTTAATTTTACCCTTGTTATTTAAATCACTTACAATCTCTCTAACCCCATCAAAATTGGTAACCCCATCATTTTTCTTAATTTCAACATTACCTGTTAACTGTTTTAACTCATTGTTCTCCATAGGCTCATCCTGACACATTTCATCTTTCTTAAATTCTAATTTCATCTCATTGTTACTTAATCCATTGTTTACTTGTTCAAAAACATAATCATTCATACAAATATTCTCTATTATTTCAGTTTGATCATTTTTAATAAAAACTTTTAATTGGAAGTTAATTTTTTCTTTTACAGCTAATCTATTTAACATTTTATTATAAACTTCATTTCTTACTTTGAGAACAGCATGTAACATTTTAATTATTTCCTTTAACTCTAATTCTTTATTTATTCCACCCCTTCCTAATTCTTTATACCAATATTCATTTAAATCATCCCTACTTATTTCTATACACCATAGTTCAGTTCTATTACCCAAATCATCCAATTTCAAATCTTCCTTCCTAAAACATTTACTAACTTTACCAAAATACTTATCAGCTTCTTTTTTCATAATTTTAAATTCTACCATTACTCTGTCTTTCTCACTTATTAAATTATTATTAATTGTACCCTCCATTTTTAATTATTATTATTATTTAAACTTTAAATTTAGAATTAGTTATTTTAAAATTACTTATCTACTTATTATTAAAAAAATTTTAGAGAGAACATTCTTATTTTTATATTGACTATGAATATTCTTACCTTTTTGATAAGAATTTCTAATCCACCAAGAAACCACTGTTTTTTCGACTTATATTCTTATATTTTTCAATATAAGAATACAGCCCCGAGTTGAGCGACACTTGTAATAGTTATAAAAATCAGCCTTTGTCGTACTTGAAGAGTACTTATTTTTATTAAAAAAATATAAAAAAATGATTTTATTTTTATTATTATTTATAAACTTTTGCCAAGCTTTTTATGGGCGCCAGGAAGCGTTAGCTTACCAATTTAGAAAAGAAAGAAGTTAATTGTTATTATGATTAAAATCTCTCAGGGTCGCAAGTCCTTTTAAAAGTGTACTTCAGTGGTTCTTGATGAAATAAAGAAATCTTAAGTGTTGTGCTGAAACTTAACATGTTTTATTGAAATGCAAATATTAAAACATTTATACAAGGTTATCATCAAATATTATTAAACATTCATATTCAGAAATCATAGCTTAATACATCCTCATATTTCTTTATAAAAAAATCAAATTGAATTTTATTCATGAAATTTATTTTTTAGTTGCAACTCAAAAGAAAAAGTAAAAAGATTTTTTGTTCATTTAATTGAATTAGTGTAATTAGTAATTTAGTTCTGCAAATTAGATAAAGTTTCATTAATTTATCTATTTTAAAAAGAGGATTCTACTTTAGTAATTTCATGTTTTACAATATAAGACATTGTCTCAATATTAAACTCCAGATTTTCAATTAAACTTATAACTAAACATTAAAAAATCATTATCCTATTATAGACAAAAATGATTTTAGAAATAAAGTCTTAACGTGTATACCAGGCACGTTTTTTTTTTAGTTAAAATCACAATTCCTTGTTTCCGTCTTGTAGACAATACATCTCGTCTCGTGTCGAGTCGCTGACATGGTCGATTCATTTTGCTGTACGGAATTCATTATTTTATTGTTCAAATAACTCAATGTCTGTTAGTATCATGATTAAAGTTCGAACGAGTGTCACTTAGATCAATTTTAGATTGATCTTATGGCTACTTTTAACGTATTTAACACATTTTATAAAAATTCTCTACACAAGACAACGTCTGACTAACTTGAACGTTTCACTAGACTGCTAAACGTTTTCACTACATATTACAAAAGTTTATATATATAAAAATACATCTGATCACGCCAGACTCCCTCTTAAGACTCTTTTATCACATATTCACTACTTTTTGAAAAAGTTTCTTTGAATTGAAAACACGTCTGACTTACTCAACTGTCCCCTTAAGACTCTAAACCACATGTCTCTTTGTCCAGCTTCCCAACCAAGCGTCCTATTTAATCTGCAACGTATGCGAGAATTATTCTCACACCTAGCAACACTGACACGGTTCAAATTATTTTACCTAACAATATAAATATTACCTAAATATTTATTACAACTTATAACTAATTTTTTATACATGACATTATTATTTTGGAAACCTATATTTAATTTTTTATTACCCTAGTTTTAATAATCTATATATTTGAGTCATCTTTTTGACTTCTAAAACCCCCTCCCTTATTCAACTTTAACGTTTCCCGGGTTACTTTAAATATTCAAATCTCAATATAACCATTTTTTGGTTATCTTGGTTAAAATTACCATTTTTGGTATTACAAAGGCCATCAGAGGACTCCATTTGGTCAAGTGTCATAAGCCCCACCAGACCCTGCCCATGGCCAATCAGAGGGCTCCATTTGGCCCTGCCCCCTCTCCCTTTGGCCCACCCACCCTGACAGTGTCATTGACCTCTATGGAATGTCCTGGAGTTATCCAAAGATTTATGGGGAGAATGCAGAAGACTATGTAGAACACTCTCTGTAAACTCTGGCGTTCTGACTGAAAGCTGGAAGATTCTAGGCCAAATATGTTGTAGAACTCTGGGATAGTAGGAGTATCAGAGAATTTGTCTACAAACAACTCAACACAATGATTATAAGATTTTATGCAAAGTCAATTTTCAACAATGCAACCCTCTGATTCAGTGTGAGACTTGTGGCGGGACTGACTAGCACAGATGCATGGCAATGGGAGGTGGTAATGATATCATCACAAAAACTTATTACCAAAACATATTACAATCAACAAAAGTCAGCAAGTTTTGTTAGTTTTGTATCTAAATATTAAAAAGAAATAAAGTCTGGGGATATAAGAAGTACAATGTATATTACCTTAAGTGTTTTCCTCCTCTACTTTCAAACCACAAACAATGCAGAAATCTAACCCTATAGTCCAATAGTCCAGGGTTCTTTCAGCTTTGTATCACATAATATATTATACAACCCTTGTTTAAATATAAAATGGTTACAAATATAAATATCTTTAAAGAAATTTTATAGATCAAGTAACTCTACTTTTTTACACAAAAGTCTAATATCAACTGGTACCACTTCTTAGTGATTAAGAACCTGTATATGTGAAAAATAATTGTTTTCATGAAACATGAAGAAATTTGTACTTGCTCTATATAAAACAATATATAATTTTGGTTTGAAATAAGCTTTAATATTTTTTATATTTATTGGTAGAACATTTTCTTCTTGAATTATAAACTCAAACTTCTTTAAAAATGTCCTAGAACTCCAAATGTCGCAGGTCAGCAGTGGAACTCATTCTCAGCAGATGGTGACTATTTGAAACTTACAGACGAGCCAACAATTGAAAGAGGTTTCCGCAAATGCCAAATGGGATTATGGGCTGGTATCCCAGAATTGTTAAACTCAGCAGAATGCAGTGTTCTTGGTGTAGGTGATTTGGTGACAAATGTAATAAAATCCGGGGCGAGCGGTCTTCTAGGTCCTCATAGCTTAGCAGGACTCACACAGGACAATTTACTTAAGACTGCTACAAACCTCAGAGATGGTTTACCAGTACAAGGATTACCTACAGGATTGGATGGATTCTTTAATCCTGTTAGTACAAGCTCTTCTACAGGGATAAGAAGAACCACTGCTAGGCCATCTTTAATTAACCCAATTGGTAATTTGGGAGGGTTTTTAGGTTAAAGTTATTACGAAATACTTCTTTTTTTTTCTAAAAAAATAATTTTGTTCAAGTAGTAGAAAATACATTTAGTTTTAAAAAAAGTCAATATTTTGTAGGATAATAAGGGTAAATATATTTTGTATTGTTTCATTCTAAATGTTTAATATTGTTTAATGAATGGCTTATACTAATAAATGACTGTATTGTTTATAAACAAGAATTGTTATTTTAGAATAATCTAACTCATTATGCCACCTTCCTAACCTTTGGATATTTTAATGAATATTTTATTTGGTTTTTTACTACAGATTACAATGCATTAGTTTATATTCCAGTTGCTCTATTATATTTTCCCCGCAGATATTTATAACATTGCTGATATTTATAAAAACAATTGATGTTTTTAGTGAACAAAATTTACTTCAAGATTAAAAGGGGAAAAAAAACATTTTGAGAGACCACAAGTGATTTTTAGAATGATGTCCCAAAATCTAATCATGATTTCTTTCACTGAATTAGATTTTTTTTTTCCAAAATGGTGGTTAATCAAGATCTAAGTAATAATGTAAATCTTATAAAGGCTTATGTTGGGTTTGGTTATCTTTCAATTCAGTTTTGTTTTTATAAAATTGTGGCTGATCAATGAATGGTAAAAACAGAAGGTTGGTAGTACAATTTGACTGAATTTTGTAAAAGTATAATATCTTGTACTATTATCAATCTCTATATTAAATTAGAAGTTATACCCAAATATAAGATTAGTTTTATTTAAATTTCTTTATCAGTAGCCAAAGATCGTGAAAAGATTATTACTTAATCATTATTAAATCAAAGTTTTTTTGCTCAAAATCATAATTTTTGCTCAATCTTACATTATATCCTATTAGTTTTTACTATTATTTTTAATTGAAAATATGGTGCACTAGACATTCTATAAGGATTATTGTTACCAACAAAATCGGTGAACATTTAGCAAATATTCAGGGTGAAACATTTTTGTGTAATATAGAGAAGTATGTTAGGGGGATATTTGTATAGGTTTAAATTTGACAGATAGTGTAGACTCATTTGGTTTACTCAACCTTGCCATTGTGCTTATTAAGTTGTATAATATTAATATCATTTAGAGGTAATGAGTTTTAAAATAAATGTTGTTTGTGTGTTGTCTGTACTATGCACCCCAACCAACGGAATGAGTCAAACTGGAACATAAGACCACTTTGAGGATTTTATTATTAATTCTTATAAATGTCTGAATTTAGTTGTTACTCAATAAGAACAATTAACAGTTTTAATCCCTTAAAGAAAAAAAAATGTATCATCTCCAAAATGCTGGAAGTTAAAATAAAAATTAAACATAAAAGGTTGAATATCTCAAAAGTATCTTGAGAGATTTCGACCCATGGAACTTAATCAGTGTCTGCTTTATATTAAGATTTTCCAAATAGCTTGATGGTACATACAGTTTGGCACATTCTTTTGTTCATATAGTATATTATTATTTTTAATTTGATCGAAAAAGTTAGCGCCGTTTTTGAGATATTCCGCCTTAAGAGAAATATGATCTACACTTTATTTTAAGTTTTTGATAAAACTTCCTATTTGCAGCTTTATCAGTAGACGAAAACCAAGCCTAAATTGCATTGCCTAACCGCCCTAGTTCCTAGCTTACATGTTAATTAAAGACATGATATACTTTATGTCTTCAACAATGGCTGCAAAACTATTTCATATTTCCTTGTATTTTGCTCCCATTCCCAAGAAACAATGGCCGGAGTTCTTGCACCAGTGAACATTCTAACCTCACTGTGGCTGTGGGATAATGTATGTATGATGTATATTTAGTAATGCAAGCTCGCTTTTTAACAGGAAGAAGGTTATTCGCCATCGCAGATTGCCAGGATAACGGAAGGAATTGAAGACGTAATGTGTGCGAAGATCTCGATTCAGTTCTTTGATAGATTTCAAAACACGAAAATTGTTACTCTCGCCTATCAAATTTTGCATTGATCCGATATAGAAACTAACAGACCATTCATGAAATTCATAATCAAGGAAAGGTCTAAATCACAAAGTTTACATAATTTCAAACATTCATATTGCCGTATTTCCAAAACTATTAAAGTCCCAGTTGCTTGCATTCGTTTCGTTATTAAACGTAGGCATTTTACGATAATATTTAAAGTTTTTAAGTAGTTGCCAAACAATTTGAAAACATCATGTTTCCCATGACTGTCAGAATAAACCCGATAATGCAGGTAGTTTTTAGTAATATTTCGGACAAACAAGTAAAATGTTTAAATAATTTCTGTAGGCAACGTTAAGCCGTTACGGAATGACGTTACAAAGAGAAAAATATATTTATATTAAATATATACTCTATTTAATTAGGATTAAAACTTACTTATCAGAGGTGATTCTCGTGTTTTGCAAACTAGCCTATATCCTGAACTGTATTGTTTTCACACAACTTCGGGTCATTAACATTCACAATTGAGAAATGATGGTCACGAAATACGTTTTGTTTGAGTCCTTAGAGAATACACTTGAACAAAATCTGATAAAAATCGAAATATTGTAGTTTTTCTTATAGAAATTGATACCTCAAATTTTATCAAACCAAAATTAAAAAAGTCTTAGATATTGCCAAAAGATTCCCGCATACCAAATTTGATTAAAATCGGTAGCCTACACGCGTTTGGGCTGTAGAGACGACAATGTGTCAACATACTAAAAGTTGATATCGAAATATCATGAACTTTGATTTAAACAATTGAGGTTTTGTAGCGACCATAAATTCTATAAATAAAGTCAATTATAAAAAAAAAAAAAAACATTATTTTAAATCGAGAACGAAAAACCTAAATAATAGCAGCTACGAGACTTACGTCGTTTTCTTGCCACTTATTTCTTTTCCAAAATTGCATTGTATATAGAAGTGTTATAAAGGAAAAGGAATTGTCCAGTCGTGCACGTATGTACGAGTGGTGAAATGGTGAATAATTCTCAACTTCCGTTTTAATTTTAAACAGGAAGTAGCGTTTTACTCAGTGTTTCAGTTAAAACTTTTATTGGAAGGATCCGGCTGCGATTTATTTCGTTCAAGAACCAACAAAAATACTATTCTGTCCACGCGAGTCATCCCGATGTTTTAATATCTGTCTTGCCTCTTATTGCAACAAAAATAAATCCAAACAAAAGGTCAACCGGAATTGTGTTTAAGGTTTTTACATGTAGGCTACATAGTATAGAGACAGCTATGTGATGGGTCAAAAATCGATTTAAGGTCTCACGAGTGATGCAATGTCTATCGCCCGTACAGTTCCCAAGCGCATGTCAATTTTAATCAAAGGTATACGGTCATATTTTGGCCAATCTCCGGAGTTTTTTTATAAATTTAATTGATTAGTCGAAACTTGGAGGTAGTTACCGCAAGAAAAAAAAATCCAAATTTACGATTTTTTATAAATAGTTTCGTAGCTTTCGATTTTGGTCCAATTTTGCTCAAGGGTCGAAGGACCCAAACAAAAGGAATCGGTAGCCAGCTCTCCAAAATGTCGATTCCTTTGTTTTCGTTGAAAAAAATATCGTCCATGCGTATTTCATGAAAAACCTAATTTGAGTGAAATATTAAGATTAATAACCCAAACTCAAAAGCTCATTTTTAATGAAATACGATTTACTTTAAGGTCATTTTTATGGTATAAGCGAAGGAGATTTAAGCCCTTATTTAGCTGCAAAGACGACGTCCACGGCTCATTTTCTTTATTTAATTATAACTAACCTAAGTGCATTAGTGTGGTAAACGTTTAACATATTGGTTGTTATTAATAATGTTAAAATACCAACATTAGACGTAAGGGAATAAGGTTCATTATTAGCTATAATGTATTTAACTGTAAACTATATTGTGATACTTTACTAATTGTTATTATTTTATTCCCACAGCCATAATAATATTGGTAGAAGTTATTACTAACGGGAACAATATGGACGGTATTCTAAACATTTAACTTTATGTTTATTATTAGTAAGTAAGGAGTATCATTGTTGGGTAGTAGCACTGAATACAGAACATTATTATAGAATAGAGTTCTGTATTCATTGGTAGTAGTAGGAGTAGGCCTATTACAACAGGACTTAACAGAAGATACAGAAGGATTTTGAATAAAGTAGCCTACGATTATACATTTTATAATAAACTTAATTTTCAGTAAATAATTCCGTTAAGTATTACAACAGGACTTATCATTAGATACAAACCTATTTTTAATTAAAATTATTATGATTTAATGCTCCTCTTAGAGTAGTACTGTATTTTGGAAGATTAACATAGGAAGAATTTTTGTGATTTTTCAATTTTGACTGAAATACTTGGTAAGTGACGTAGCGGGTGTTTATCTCTCAACAGTTTATATTAGTTACAGTCCTGATTGATGGCGTCATTGTCGCCTTATAAAATAAAGACCCTAGTAGAGTTGGTAAAGGAAGACCAAAAAATGAGAAAGATGAAAGAGAGGAATAAAAAAACTATAATAGACTACTCATGATTTTAGTTAAATGTCTACTCATCGTCAGAATAGACAATTTACGCATTTTTCACTTCTCAAAGACCCATTAATAGATATTAAAAGACCATACAAACTATATAAATAAATATTGTGCATCGTAATATAGGCTTACTACAATAAACGGTAGGAAAACATTGCACATTCCTATTTTGTTCTGTCTTAAGACCGGTCACGTCCGATGGTCCAATCACATAGACAGACAAACATGAAAGAAATTTGGGGTTTTTATCCGCAATTTCATCACCATTGTTGGGTTGTGTTCATTCAAACCCATTGCCCACTAACCCCCGAGTCACTCCGCCCCCTCCCAAAATTAACAGAATCAACAGCTTAATATGTTAATTTAGACAGATTTTAAGTGCATCTTCATTTCACATTTTTTGGGAATTACAGAAGATTACATAGTCCATTTTATTGTTGAAGCTTTTATTAAAAATATACTGCATATTTTATAACCTTTATTTAGGCCGATCTCTCTGTTAAGCTCTTTTTGGGTTTAAAGAATATACAGTTTCCATCTAACTTCATTTAAGACCATTTTAATTTGTGTTAGGATTACAAAATATACAGATTATAACATCATACAGAGATATGGTGGTGACGGTATTAGAGTGATGATAATAGCTTGAGGTGGTGACGGTAATAGGGTGTCCATAATAGCTTCTGGCAGTATTACCCTCTGGCGATGACAAAATTACCCCAAAATGTGGGATAATTTCGCCACTTTCGATAAAAAAAGTTGATGCTTATTTTTCTGATGTTATAAAAGCAGGTTATTGTAGCTTACTTTTGAATATATATTTATGTTGAAAAACAAATTATTGGTAGATTTAACTACTAGCCCCAACGTTTCGGATCAAATTGAAACCGTAAAAATTAATTTTCTCTTAAGGTGGGGCGCCATTTCCCCACTCTCCCCTATTTATGTACAATTGAAGCTTTAATAACTTTAAAGATTTTCCAAATAAATGTTTTCTTCACTCGTATTATGTCTAACAATAATAGTAGTGTTATAACAGACACTTCTTAGAATTTGTTGTCTTTTAACAACAACATTTTTTTAGCACGAACATTATTTTGGGACATTTTATGCGACCGTTTTCTTCAGTCCTCGACTTTCAGATTAAACGCTGACCAAGCAATTTGTGGATTACTGTTTCTTCAACAAATTCCATTTTAAGTAAATCTATGCGGTTTAACATTCTTTTTTGTTATCAGACTTTTAATTGTACAATTTCTAGCATTGGTTACAAATATTTGGAAATTATGGGTTTCAAAAAATACAAAATTCTACCTTAGATTTTGGGTAAACTTTGTACCTCTGTTGACACGTTTGTAATTTTGGGAAAATTCAAATATATTAGAAATTTCAGACAAATTATAATTTTAAGATTTCAAAATAAGACATTTTAAAATATAACCTTTGTTGATAGCCATTCTAGCCTTTAAAATTAAAAATAATAGAGGTTATAATGTAAAATTTTTTATAATGTTAAGTTTAAGACTCTAAATTTTGTGACAACATTACCACTAGGCGGAAGTTAAAGAAAACTTGGTCACAATTTCATAATGTACAAAATTTAGATAAGGTTTCTTTCGATCACATATATTTTACTAGAAATTGAAAGTATAGGATCACTTACTGTATTTGTGAACACAACATTTGGGGAAGGAGATGACCCGGGGTTAACCCCAAATTAGTTTCAACGAGTATAACTCAACCCCAACTTTCTGTGTGATCGGACAGTTGGACGATAGTTGGATTGGGCCACAGACAGAGAGACCAAGACAGGGCAAAAGTTATTTAAATATATGTTATTTGAAAGGAATTATTGTCTCATTAACTATAGGAATATCTATATAGGGTTTAATGGAAATTTGTTTAGTAGTTTCCCATTCATCGTCAGTGTACAGGTTTTCTGACAGACACAACGATAAAAGTTCAAAGAAAATGTTGAAATCAGGTAACTGCGTCACTGCCTTATGAATCATAGAACTTCAGCCGTCATCAACCACACAGTTGCAATAAATAATAATGAAACTGTTATTACGCTCTATAGAATGGTTAAATGAAATTTCAAACACTATTGTGTTACTTTTTAATAAGAACAAGATGAAAAACGAAGAGGTGGGGGGGGGGACAGCTAAACAACTTCCTACTTTAGCCTACATTTCTTTTACGCTAACATATATAGAGAAATTCTAAAGTCCAATGTTGCTACCATTGTGGGGGAAAATCTGCATATTATGTTACTGCTTGACACCTACAAAACTATTAAAGATTTCTGGTTAATAAGGAACTCATAGTTTATGCAGCTTCTTTCTGTACATGAAACCTTATACAGATATTCCTATAGTTAATGAAACAGTGAGTCGTGTTTTGTTTATGAGCATATTTTGGCCATATTTAGGTACTTTTTAAAAACTTATTTTATAATTAAAAATTTGGGGATAGTTATCATTGCAAAAAAAAACACGAAATTCCGATTGTCTCAAAATCGGTGCTAACGATTTGCGGCCTTTAAAAAGTCCGAACAAAAATGCCAGTTCATTAGTCGTCGACAAAAAAAAAACCCAAAACGGCATTAAGGCTATAACAGATATAATTTTTCAAAATTATACAGATTTTGTTCAAATTTCAATAAAATGTGAAGAAAACTGCCCCAAACCTCTGTGGAAAATAGTAAGTATAATAATACAATTTTTCAGGAATAGGCAAACAACTAATGAACCAGCATTCCAACCCATATTTTAATCAAATTTATTTACGTTGAAAACGTGTTTACATGGAACTATTAATTAATTTAAAGTTATCTTTTGTATGGCAGGATAAGGAGGCGCCGTAACCTTGGCAGGAATTCCAACCGCACTTCCGTTTCCTTTCCAAAACGTCATTTCCTGCGGGATTAGGTCAGTGTTTGCTTTGGCTGTGTATGTGACTGTTCCACATACGGGTCTGCTTTCAAATCCGACCATTTTATCTGGTTGAAGTGGTGATATGGGTAAAAAGACGGAAACGTTTGCCAAATTCTACAACGCTTCTATTTCGATAAAACATTGAGATTATACTTTCCATGTTCAGTTTAATATATATACCCATGGTAAGTTTTTACCCGATCAAACATTACTTACTTCTATTATTTATAAGACCTATCAATTATAAACTCTTCAGGTTCATTGAGTTACAGATATATCAAATAAATTATTAATTACACTGTTCTGGTTTTCTGCGATTTGTAAATCTGCAAGGCTGCAATATAAACTGTAGTTGGAGCCAATACACTTCCACCGGTGTAAAGGTAGAGGAGACAAGGCCGTCAGCATTCCAAAAATGGATAATATTTATATTATAATTTACTACCACTCAGAATCCGATGAAGTGTAATGTCAAACTCAATGCAAAAAACAAGCCATTCGTTAAAAATTACCATTTCGTCCTGTGAGAATATTTCGTCAAATAAATGTACAGTAACTTTGGTATTATTACCTCAGTGCCGGCGATAGCGGGCCTGCAGGGCCCGCGGTGCGGGGGGCCCGCGAGCTTCGGGGGCCCGCGAGCCTTGACCGGGATTTTTCGGGAAATTTTACCGGGACCCGGACGGGCCCTGCCACACGGCCCCCCCTATCATAACAATATTTTTATGAGTATTGTCAAGAAATTACTAAAATAAGGTAAAATGTCTTCAGACAAGATTGTGCATCCAAAACGGCAATAACCATTATTTATTTTTTAGAGAGCAGTATTTATTATTTAATGTCATGATACGAAGTACGTGTATTGTTTACAGTTGGCCGATAAGTAATGCAGCTATCGCTACATCGCTCATCGCGGTGACTCACTGGCACCGGCCAACGAAAAGATAAACAACCGGGCCGGAAGGGGAAGATTAAAATTTAAAAATAGCATCAGGTATCAGGTCAACAAATAAACTTTCAGTTCAATTACCTAAATAACTTATAAACTATTACCATACAATGAACAAAACTACAAAATACTCAGTTTAAGGCATTGGCATTGGATAAACTAAGGACTGGAGATAATCCGAAATGTACCTATATACAGTACTAGAAAGTAACCAATTGTTGCATCAAAGCATCAACTGTACTTGCGGCCTACGTGAAGGCGCTAGAATAGGTGAAATACGAAGTTCTATTAAGTGATGTCTACATCAGTAGTTAAAACTAATAAAACTTAGTATGTTGTGAGTCAGTAAGGTCTTGGCCTAGCATCCACCCACCCCCCGCCAACACTGCCGCGCCAAGTCCAAGTGCAAGCTTAGGTGGAAATACCCGTAATAATGTTTTTAAAGATTATTTGGAGAGGGGGGGCCCGATGAACAAACTTGCGGGGGGGGGCCGCGGGTTCTTATCGCCGCCACTGTTTCTTCTTAGTCTAAGAATATTGTTATATTCATTGTTAAATAGGAATAATGTGTGTACCAAGGGTGTAGGGTACCCTCTACCCCTTCAAAAAGGGGTCTGGGGAAATTTTTTATCTCCTCCGGAAAACTTAAAAAAATTGGTTGTTTAGATGACATATTAACCATCAAATGTTTGCCAGTTTTTGCCCATAAAAAAGTTCCAGTTCTGACCCTGTTGAAATATTCACTCCTGTTATTATTACTACTCATTCTACTCTACAGACTTCCTTCAATAATTTCACGATTTCACCTTCCAATATACTATGAGACAAAAATAATTTAATAATAATAACTACACCATTTTCTGGATTGTCTTTGGAGACCCAAAAAATGTGTATTTAAAAATAACAACATTAGTTCTTTTGTTGGTTTTTCCAGGATGGATCTAGGAAATTTTGATATTTAAAATGAGATGGTGTCGTGGTTAATAGAATCCTAAATAACAACATTAACTACTGAGTAAACTTTTTAAATTAAAACTACTAAAGATGCTTAACCTATCTATCAAAAACTTACATTTGTTTGCTCTCTAGACAGCATATAACGATTTTTTTGAAATTACTTTATTTGTATGGATCGGTGGACGTTTAACTTTTACAAATGCAGTAGTAAAGTCCTTATTCTGAAATAGAGAAAACAAACTAAACATATACACTTCATAAGATGAAAAGTAAGATAATTATTAAGTTTAGTAGTTTGTTGTAAATGTGGTGGAGTGTCCAACAAAAACGCTAAATATAATGTACGACACAGTATAATAAACACACAGAACACAATTCTCATAAAAAAAATACGCCTAAGTATCAGACGCGTTTCAACGACAAGGTTGTCAAATAGTTGTGGTTTGGTTGGTGTAGCTGGTGTATCACTGAAGAGGACGACCTTGTCGTTGAAACGCGTCTGATACTTAGGCGTATTTTTTTATGAGAATTGTGTTCTGTGTGTTTATTATACTGTATAGTTTTTCTCATAAGTCAAGCTCAACATTTAATAATGTACGACAATTTTTGTATTTAACCAATTTCGATGTCAATTCCAACTTCAACTTCAGAAAGTCAATAAATGTAGTTGACGATGTTGCACTGTATAGTTGGGTTGCATGTAGTCTAGTGTCTTGATTGATTTGACGGTTTTTGCAGAATGATTGAGACTATCCTTGATTAATAAGGGTTTTAGGATCAATAAATAAAACAAATTCTATTTACCTTTGATCGTCTTATATGCAGTTTGACAGTATCCTTTGTTACATAGGAATGTTGTGTCTTTTCTACTGTTATTAAATATTCTAAGGATGTTCTTTCTGCAGATTGATTAATAAAGGTTTTAGGATCAATAAATAATACAAATTCTATTTACCTTTAATCGTCTTATATGCAGTTTGACAGTATTCTTTGTTACATAGGAATATTGTGTCTTCTCTACTGTTATTAAGTATTCTAAGGATGTTCTTTCGGCAGATTGATTAATAAAGGTTTTAGGATCAATAAATAATACAAATTATATTTACCTTTGACGCTTTGATACATTTTCCTGTATACTCTTAACTGGACACACTCCTGTAACCGCTCATCTGAACATATTCCTGTATACTCTTAACTGGACACACTCCTGTAACCGCTCATCTGAACACATTCCTGTATGCTCTCATCTGGACCTTCTTATGTAACCGCTCATCTGAACTATTTCCTATATACGATTATCTGGACCTACTCCTGTAATCGATCATCTCAACATATTCGTATATGCTCTCATCTGAAGACACTTCTGTATCGCTCATCATCTGAACATATTCCTAAATTTTATAACTTATTTTATTCTTTTTTTATCATGAGTTTTTAAAATAATTTCAGGAGAATGGGTAAAAAATAACTCCGTTTGTGTTTCTATTGAAACCCTAATGTTCCAATTCTCGGGTTGAATTACTGTAATTAACAAGGACACAAACAATTATAGGTCATGATCTATATATTTATAATTATGTTCAATGCTAACAATTTCCCCCCTCATATCCAAGAGCGATACTGCTCATCAAGTATAGACAAAGTTATATACCTTGTCTATTATTGTATTTTGAATATCGTGAGAAATCTATATACCAATAGTTAATGAAACATCCAACTAGATAATACTTCAATAACTGTAGCCTACCATATTAATGCAAGTATGAAACAACTGAAGGTGAACTTAGGTCGTTTTGTTGGTATGCTTGCTTGTTGAGGAAATTGTAATGTTTTATTCAAGATGTTCGACTTTCTGGCAAGAATCTTTCAAGATGCTCGACTTATTTGCAGGGATCTTTCAAGATATTTGACTTTCTTGCTGGAATCCTGAAAGTATTTTATGTGATTTTTAATAATAGTGTACAAGTAATGTTTAAAATTAACATTAAAGCCAAGAAAGTTTGTAGTTTTTGAAGGAGCATGTAAATAGCTAGGTTGTCATAGTTACCTAATATTTATAGAAATAATATATTATATAGTACAAAAGGTATCTTATGCAAATGGAAAAAAAAACACGTAGGATACTTCCCAATTAATTTATAAAGTCTGAACGTAGGTAAGTGACAAAATAGCAATTTTATACGAGTCTGTGTGTGTTCTCGTACGCATACACGGGCGCCGACATTAATATTTTGGGTATGTTCCAGAAATATTAGATAAATACACATGCGATTTAGAAACTAATTTCGATGATTACTGTTATTCAAACACAGTTTAACTGACCTTCCAGAAACTGTGAATTGCTAATGTATTTCATGGATCTGTTATATTTAGTCTTTTCATAATTGAAAGAACCTCTCTATCTGGTTGAACTAATTAATTATTTGTTTCGCCCGGAAGCTGTGTCGAGAGGTGTGGTGTGTGGTTGCATATTAATGAATGGAGGGGGAGGGGACGGAACACAAGTTACACCATTCAGGAAACAGCACCAGGATACAGTGATGTTATCACACAATGTTATTTCAAAAGAAAAAACTCAGATGTGTTGAGCTTGTATCTACATTATTAAAATTTTGGTTAAAAAACACAACAAATATCTGAAATACGAACGTAAAAGACGTGTAATATTTAAATGTGGGTTTTACTAAATTTTAATATTTTTGTTTAGAATGAATTCCATAATTAATAATAATTATTATTTGAAATAAAAAATAGAGATAATGTTTGTAACTTTAGACTTTACATATTAAATTTTTATTATATACTTAATTTATACTAAAATTTTAATTTAGTTGTTTGTTATTAAGACTGTGAGAAACAATTGATAATACATCCAAGAAATGTTGTGTACATGTGAAAACTTTTCCTCCATAATATCGTAAAACGCATGGTAATTCATTCATAAATTAAAAAATTTAATATGGCACAAATGTTAATACAATAGTTGGTCACGTCACGTTGGTAACTCTAGCTGCTTTCATTCAAGAAGACTGAAGGCACTGCTGCAAATGGAGGTAACATGGCGGACCAAAGACGTAAAGTTCGTGTGGAAGAAAGGTTGAGAATAAAAATAGGTGAGTCATTGTTTGAAAATAAGTGTAATTCTTGTCGAGTTATATTATTTTGATTAGTTTTATGAAATAGACATTTTAAACTCAGTTTGAAATGGTACGCGATAGTTAAAAATAACAAATATCATCTCACCTGCCCTTTGTTGTGTAGGCTTACTTGCATATAGGCCTACTTGTTAATTTATTTGCTATATTTGACATACTTTTATTTTACCCTGTGACATTTACACAATTTATTGTCCATTTATCCCAATAATAGTTCATTCAATATAAGATATGTCAAGAAATTATATTATTGGAAAAAAAAAATTGATAAAACTAACCTTAACATGGGGCACTTGGAAAACTATATTTCATTGTTAATAAATATTCTGAATGATTAAATTTAACTTGAGTTGAATCACAAAACTGTGTTCCTTCAACTTAGCCTGCAACATATTAGATTTAATTTGGTAATAGAATAAATGATATTTTAATAATATTGATAGCCTATATATTTGACACCTGTTGTCTTAGTGTAAAATTAATTAAATTTAGGACTATTGTAAGATTCTTGTTAAACTAGTAATATCTTTATTTTATGACTCATTGATCCATTTCTAAAGAAATAATAAAATCATAAAAATAACACCCTCATTAAGATTTCTTATAGCATCAAAGATATAGAAAATAAATGTTTTTTAATCAGTGAGATATTGAAATCTCATCATTTTGTTGTTAATTGTTACTTGTGTCCTAAACCACATATATAGGCCAAATGAATATAGTAGGCTATTAAAAGGTAATATTAAATATATTGTAGGTTATATAATCATTTATCTTTTAAACGCTAGCCTACATCCATTACAATACAAGAATGTTTTTTATTGTTATATTTAGAGATTGAGATTGGGTAAATGTTTACTTAAAGGAAACTTGTCATTTTCTGAGTTTCTTATTTTATTGTATACTGCCTACCTTACTTCTTAAGAATAAATCATGTTTTCACTGCTGAGGTCACTCTTTTTAACCGAAAAATCATGATTTCAAAACAATTAAATCGACGGGTTTGTTGGTTATTACATAATGGCTAATGTTCACATTCACGTCTTATATGTTATTAAAGTAATGTCAATGCTTATTTCTGATCTTTTTTATTGCGGTCATTCTTTAAAAAAAAAAAAATCATGTTTTCAAAACAATAAAATTGAAGGGTTATTCATAATGTCTAATGTTCACATTCATGTCTCATATGTTATTAAAGAAACGTCAATGCTTATATCTGAGATCACTGATTATGTTGATGCTGTCAGTCTTTCGTGTTAATAATAAAATTTATTACTACGCAATTTAGTGTAACGCAAATACACAATTAGTGTGAATTAATTCTCAATATTATTTGTTGGAATTGTAGTGTGTCAAGGATATAATTTATTATTATCGCCCAACGTATTAAGGTAAGGAAATTAATATCACAGATGAATTATTGATATGTTGTGAAT
Organism: Aphrophora alni; assembly: GCA_963513935.1. NCBI lineage: Eukaryota > Metazoa > Arthropoda > Insecta > Hemiptera > Aphrophoridae > Aphrophora > Aphrophora alni. The sequence continues at coordinate 110,654,640 of OY740773.1, forward strand.
CCTCCATATTAATAATCTAATTTCAAATTATTAACTTCAATAAACTTACGAAAGGTTTGGCCATGTGTTTATATATATATATATATATATATATATATATATATATATATATATATATATATATATAGCTACCTGGCCAAACCTGTCGAGATATATAATTATATCACAAAGTAAGCAATTTATTAATTTCAATAAACGCATGGAAGGTTTCAGGACATACCTCTTGTGATATTAGGAGCAATCTAGCGTAGTCATTGGGTAATGCACATGTGACAAACCATAAGCTATTAACATTGCCACTGTTTTAACCTATAAATACGTCGGATTTGGTAGGTTTTAGATTGTGATTTTTCAGTGAACAATAGTGATCTGCGCAATGATAACACTATTTATTCTTAAAAAGTAAGGTAGGGCCTATGTAATATACAATAAAAATAATTTTTAAGTAAACATTTACCAGAGATTGTTCTACCCGTTACTTGTATCCTAAACACAACCATCGCAATAAATATATATAGGCCTAGGTGGTAAATATCTATTGTAAGTTATCATTGTTTTCTATTATTAAAAATTGTGAAATTGTTAACTATTTAACTTGTATTCAAACAATCAGTTCTTAATATTTGTCACACGAAACGTTTAAGGTTACAAAATGCTGTCAAATAAGAAATATAAAAGTACGAAATCAAACCTAGGTTATGACTGCCCAAGTTAATATTGATAACTAACTACCAAGTCAATGAAAATATGATCGCTTGTTTCATTTGAGACAACTCACAATTTATTCAAATTATTTAAATAAATCAGTGCAGCATGGAATGCGATTCATTAAAGACAACTGACAGTTAACGACTCCAAGCGTCAAAAATGTCAACTTACCTAGGCCTAGTCAAGATTACGATTTCAGAAGAATACGACTAAATTAAAGTATTATAAGACGTAAAACATTAACAGAACCATTCTAAATTACATCCCATAATTTATTTTCAAAACCCCGAAGAGAAACTCAAAATATAACGAAAGTTATCAGCATTTTAAGACCAATTAAATACGATCCAATTCATAAAGCTAAATAGTTTAACATAACGTTACTACGGCAAGGTTATAAATTAACAAGACCTAATATCCAAATTTAACCAATACCAGTGGATTCTATCATATACTTCCTTTCAAATTCATCATTCGTTTTAATACATAAATTCTTATTAATTTAATAATCGCCTAGTAATGTTTTCAAGTAAACAGTCCATTGACCGGTATAGGCATGCGACATAATAGATAAGCCACACCCCTTTTGACATATACAGATACATCTCAATCGCAGTTTCAAACCTTGACCGACACGGAATAAAAGAATATGCAATTAAATTAATCTCAGTTAATAAATTAATATGGTAAGGGAAACCAAATACCAGTTAAATAAATATAAAATGTAAACTGTGAAAACAATGTAAATTTACATAGTTATTAATTAGATAAAAAATTGTTTAGCAATAAAATCACTAATTGAGATATTATAAATACTTGAGAAGTGCAGTGCAATTAAGTGTAAAGTGCAACGATTTAGACACCACGGTATATTCCTAGAGAGGCCTTATGAATTGCAAATATAGATAAAAAATTGTTACAAACTAATTGTTAATGAGTTGTGATCCAGACTTCAGACGCAGCAAACGTATTTTTCATCAGCTCTAAATTTTAAGAAGAGCTCCAGAAATAAATTCTAAACCAGGAGAGCCATTCAACCAAATATTATCGTAAAAGAAACGGATGTTATTATGAATAAAGACAGGCCTATCATGATCAGACGATATATGGGTGAGATAATTCCATTTAATTAGCTTGATGTGAACGTTATTAATATCAATTGAACATATATATTTTTTAATAAACAATTTTACGTAAATATAAAAACATTGACAATTAATTATAAACAATATTCAAAGATTTAAATATTTTAACAATAAAAAACTTAGCCTAGGCTATATATTGAATTTGAAATTAACCATAGGGTTAATATGAAATTAGACCTGAACTTGTTGTAATTTTAATTTTTTTTATAAACATAAAGTGAACATTTGTTTAATAATAATTTCTGATAACTAGTTCAAATTAACAATTTAACGTTATAAACTAGAGCATTGAACAAACTATAATTGATATTTCATGTCCATGTACCATAATTTTAGGATGTATATAAATGTATGTAAATAATTGTATATAATATCTGGATTGTGCTGGCGACAACCTTATAACCCCGAGATTTAAGAATCAATAGTTTGAAGGACATATAATAGCCATATTGAATTGTTTAATTTCTGAAATTTAATTTATTTATTAATAAAATACCTAGTCATTAAAGAGAGTTTCAATTGTTATCATTGTAACCAATGTTTTTCTTTATTAATCAACTAGCTTAACCTTTAAATAGTTTTCATGGTACCACATTGTGGCATATTATAATTTGAATGAAAGGAAGATTATAAAGATTTATTGTAGCATTTCATTTTGGCTCCTCAATCAAGAGCTTTGAGTTGTTAATGAGAAGGTGTACATTTCACATTAGGTCTTGGTAGGTGACTATATATATAGGCCTATATAATACTTGCGCATTACAGCTTAATACTATAATGTCATAAGATTGAAGAATCATCTCTATTATCATAATAGCATGTGTAAACTCGATTAATTGGCATTTTCTATATAAAAATATTTAGGTCTATTATTTGATCGAAGACTCTCTTGGATTCCATATTTATCTGACCTGAAAACACTGTAATAAAAAATAAAACACTTAACTTCTTACATGTTCTTAACGATTCTCAGTGGGGAGCCGATAGGACTTGTATGTTGCAATTTTACCGTGCTCATACACGTTATACTAGTGTTTAACTAGCTGTGTTATTCGGTCACAAATTGATTATGGCTCCATAGTCTACTCATTTGCATGAAACTTGATGCCTTACATAATTATGCGCTTCATATTGTTTCTGGAGGATTTCGTTTGAGCCCAGTCTCTAGCTTACTTGCTGCACTACTTGGTTATTATAAACCAAATGAGTAAAGAAATATTTAAGTTAAAACCATGACATCATTATTTGGTAATGGCAACTTTTTTTTTTTTTTTTTTTTTTTTTTTTTTCCCCCATAATGCGTTTGTTATTAAAAGAATGAAAACAGGGAAATAGGTAACAAAAACACCATTAACTGGGACCGAACCTGTGTAACCTTTGACAGTTCACTAGTTCAAACTGTGTCGAAATAGGTGTGTGCTCTGCCAACTGAGTTATGCCCCCTCCCTTGCAATGTTTTCAAATAGCGTTATCTATTTTGACTAATATACAAGATTATTGATTTAATTTGACATGTAATATTCTTATCAGTGTTTTTAACAAATAAAATTGCAAATAAATTTCGATAATAATTCAATATTATAAAATCCATAATTCAATAATGATTCTCGTAGATGGTCATTATTTTTAAATTCAGTCCAGTTTATGTGTACAAGTATAGAAGTGAATTCACTTTATACTTTAGCTTATCCAGAAAATAAAGTTAATTGCTGATGTAGAAGATATTGTACCAGCTAGCTTTATATTAAGAGAAATTGATTAGTCATAGTCTAGGTTAATTAAATAGTATTGGTGGTGAACAATATAAACCTGACCTATTAATTTGAGTACACAGACTTCCATTGGTTGGATTAAAATGATTTATTAAATTACATGGAATGTTAGTGAGGAGTTAGGTTTAAGATAAACATGTAGTATATAATAAGTTGAAATGAAATTATGCAAAGTTTTCATAGTAAGGTTTTTCTTTAATATCTCTTAGTTATATAGACTTAGATGTTATATAGTTAGAGTCCTATAATATGTTATCGTAGGTTTGTGTTAAATTTAATTAGAATTTATATTTGTAAGTAGGAGAGATTTAGGCAAGGAAAACTATAATTGCTTTTTAGTTGGTCACTTCAGATGAAAGACAAAAATTCATGAAAATTGATTTACTTGTAGGCTACTGCAGTGTTATTAGCTAGTATGTTTGACATCTCACTATAGCTATAAATGAAAAATATGATCTGTATAATTTAAATTTAAAACATTGAAGTATGTAACATGGAAATTGGTTATGAATCTGTTTAAAAATTATAAACAACAACAACCCATCTCTTTGCTTCGAGAAAACAGTTGATTTATTTTAGAATTTATCTTTAAAATGATTTAAACATGAAAAATAAACTTGTGAAGTTTACTTTAATCTGATTTGATGCACAAATGAGAAATTGTGGTTTTGAAAATAACTTAATACTAACCTCTAACTGTTATAAATAAAATGATTAAATTCCATTTTTATTTCTTTAGGTGAAGCAAAGAATCTACCAGGACGAAATAACAGCCCAGGAAATTTACGAGATGTTTTCTGTGTTCTCTCACTTGATCAAGAAGAGATTTTCCGTACTTCAACCATTGAGCGGACTCTTAGGTGAGTTGAATCTTCAGATATAAGTCAAACTATATTTTTGCTAGAGTTTAAAATTATCCTAACCAGATTACACACAATAGAGTCGGGCCGTTCCCATTTGACTTTTCTATTTATTAGTATGGTTTGTGCGCATGTAACAACTGAGTCTGATAACTTAGCTATTGAAACATTGTCTTGTACTTGTATAAATAAAATAATTATTGTGGAACATTGTGTTTTACTCATTTAACTTATTTTACCCTTTAACTAAAAATCTTTATCTTTGTCAATAAAGAAATGGTTGTGTAATATAAGATAAAGTACAGTATTTAAAACACGGAAAATTAAGTTCATTTCACATTTTGAAAAACTTCAAAACTTTTTAAAAACTAATCACCAGACACAAATATGTATTGTTATAATTAATATTTTAATATAGCAAACTAAATTCTTCATTTTGATTTACAGTCCATTTTTTGGAGAAGAATTCCAATTCAGTGTTCCTCGAAGGTTTCGTTACTTGAGTGTGTATGTGTATGATCATGAAAAGACAGACAAAGTTCTAGGCAAGGTAGCAGTGAAACGTGAAGATCTGCAGACGTACCATAATAAAGACCATTGGTTTCCAATCAAGGCTGTTAATCCTAACACTGAAGTGCAAGTATGGCGAATACATTTATTTTAAGTAGATAACAAAATTAATAAAATTTATTTGTTGCTAAAATACAATTCAATGTGCTTTTAAATAAATACTGAGACTGACTAGTGAGATGTTTTAAAATTAAAATGAAACTTTAATACAATTTGTCACAAATATGTTTACACATTTTAATGACAATGTTGTCATCTTCAGTGATGCATAAGCTAATAATCCAACTACAGGATGAGGCAACGAAACAGGGGATTTTGAATAGTGGAGTGGAGGCAGGAATAAATAGAGGGGCGGAACACCAAGGTCACAGTTGTGTTGTAAACATCTAGGCATTTAATAATAATGGTGAATTGGACCAGCCAACAGCATGTGTTTGGTGTGAAATAGTTTTACCAAAATAGCAGTTTTGCGGTTGGTAGACTGGTTTTCATGCTCATTTAGGCGTAAATCGTAATCTCCAGGTACCATCAGGTATATGCAATAAAATTATAAGTATAAAACTTCAAAGAGACTAGTTAAACTGATGCAAGTGTAAGAACAAGTCGAACTCCTGAAAGTATCAAAAGAGTGCGACAAGCAATTGGAAGAAGGGCACGCCGATTGGTTCGTCACCATAGCGGTTGGATTACCAACAGGACCGTATGATGAATTTTTCACCAAGATATTCACCATTATCCCTATAAAGTTCAAATCATAAAAACTCTTAATGAAAATTATTACACCAGCTGACGAAGTTTTTATGAACAGTTTTTAGATTCGGTTCATGAAGATGAGAATATTGTGGATAACTTATGGATGACTGAAGAGGCCTATTTCCATTCATCTGGTTACATGAATAAACAGAAGTTTAGGTACTGGAGTGACGTAAAACCTCACCGACTCCATTAGTAGCATCTTCTTTCATCCAAAGTAACAGTGTGATGTGCGATTTCATCACTAGGGATCATAGGCCCATACCTTTTAAGGGTGTAGGTGAAGAAACTGTCATTTTGTATGAAGAGCGGTGTTCCGAGGTGTTGCAAAATGTTTTCATTTCTGAACTTGCTCAATATGGTGTATTTAAGGGCTATGGAGGGGGCTTTATTTTATCTTCTTTTTCTTATAAGATGATGATGACCAAAAGGAAAAACAACAAGGAAAAAAACTTTTATTCAGCTATGTATTCATTCCTATGCTTGAAGATGAAACAAGATGGCGCCACTTGCCATACTTCAAATGAATCGATGAGATTGCTTGCAGATTCTTTGGCTCATAGTTAATTTCTAAGTATCTTTGGCCAGAAATACATGAAGGGGAAATGTATGAAATCAATCCTAGAATATTACAAGAACTGGATGCGAGGAAACATCCAGACTTGCATTTTAGATATTCCTGCTATTGTATCGACCAACATTTTCCGACAAGTGAACTTATGCCTATAGGAAAATGTTGGCCATTTGTAACAACTTCTGTAGAAATTTTTACAGTTACTTTAAACCCATTATGTTTTTTTTATGCATGATTTGTGCTGTTGCTGTTTTTCTAAAGCAGAGATTTTGTTTGTTTACCCTGGAACTCCCCACTCTAAATTCCAATAGTAGCAGGCCATTTGTACACTTTTTAATGTATTTAAAAAAATATATAAATTCATAAAAAATATTAATATTATGCAAAACACAACTTGTTATTTATCATTTATTTCAGAAAGGTCCATAGAATTTATCTATACAATGAAAAAATATTAGATGTTATGATTTTGGAGTTAGTATGTCAGGAATCAAAATCATGGAATAAATTAAGTGAAAGCCACATGGTATATATATATCATACAAACAAAAATTTCTAATTATTTTCAGGATATACACAAGTTTTGTAGTGTAATTGTGAATAAAAGTGTGTACAAAAATATCAGTTTAGAAAACTTTCATTTAAAAAAAGTAAATTTTTATGAATAAAGTACAAAATAGCTACAAAGGAAAGCCTATTTTAAAAAATATTTATTTAATATCCAACTTGTTATATACTGTTGTTCTACAATGATACATTTTAGAGTAAAGTAATCAAGAACGAAAAAGTTGTCTTCATGTAACAAACTTGAATAAACCAGTATGTTTGACTTATAACAGTTGATTAGGTCAAATATAGGTTAGGCTTAGTCTAGAACCAGTATGAAACATTTTGGGAAGTGTTTAAACTTAATTTTTTAAATATATAAATATTAAATAATAATAATTCACTAAAATGTCCTGTACTTTATCTAAGTCCACAGGGGCGGAGCCAAAGGTAAGCTAGTTATACAATAATTGTTTACAAAACATTTATTTAAATGCAGTACCTTAACTAACAATCTAAATTGCAGGTCTTTACATATGATAATCCATTACTGTGTTGTTAGTATAAAAGAATTTAAATAAATATTCTGCCACATTGGATGAGGCAAATACAGGCACATTAACCTATCAATGTTTTAAAGGTTTTTAAAATCCAAAAAAATCAAGGGCTAATCAACGTTTTATTGTAGAGGGTTTTTTAAATTAAATATTTTTTAAATGCCAACAATTTGTTTGCAACTTAATATAAAGTCACAACAATAAGTAATCATTCAGTTGTAATGTTTTCAGGGTAAAGTTCATTTGGAAGTAAAGTTTGAACAAAATATAGATTCACCATCCGAAAAGCTTTGTGTCCGTCTCAACGAATGCAGTGATCTGACGTTATGTAATGGATGCTGTGATCCGTTCGCTGTTGTTGCAGTCCGTTTGACCAATGGCAAAATAGAAACTCGAAGAACTAAAGTTCGCAAGAAAACCAATTCACCTGTCTTTGATGAGATATTTGTATTTGAGGTACGGTGAGTTAAAAGTTAATAAAATTTATTTTCATTTTTTATTATTTAAAATGCATTGCCGACAACTCAAATAATGAGATATTGTAATGTTTCATGAACCATAGATTTAATAGAATTGAAAAAATTATATTTTAATGGGCATCATTCTATGAATAAGCATAGACACTTGTACTAAAAAATTTGGGATCGTGGAATCTAGGAAAGTATACTTTCTAGTCACAAATAAGCCACAAAGTTGTGTAAATATTTCATTTATAATATTAATGATTAATCTCCATCTAAAGTACATACATACATTGATTGATTGTTATTGATAATATAACATAATTTAAAACATGATTCTAATTAGATGCGCTCCTGAAATAATATCTAACACCCGTATATACTATAATGTAACATAAATACCAAAAACAAAGTGTTTAGAGTCTTTTCACATATCTTTAAAAATTTAATACTAGCAAATAGTCAATGTTTATTAATATAAAATTTATCACAATCCATCTTATTGTCCTTTTATGGGGATTACACAAAAATTGTCCAGTGGCATATGTAAATGAAAGTTCTCTATTTTTATGTATGTCAATATAAATTGAAATATTTATCTATAATGTTCTTGCAATTAGTATTTTCAAAATTAATTTTAAATGATTTGTCTTTGAAATACTTTAGGTTTTAAAAATTTAAACATAGGCGTATACCAGGACGTAATCACTGATTTTATTTTAACTCAGGTTGAAACTGTTGTTATGATGAATAGCTGTTTTTGAAACGTCGCTATTGAAAATTGTAGGAGATGATCAGCCTAATGAGAAGGTCCCGTAGTGACGAGAGAGTCAGCACGACCACTCTCGTCGGGCTATGAAGACCTAGTGCCACCTACAGGAAGTTGCATATACCAGCTCAAATGAAAAATGCTATGATTGATGGATCCTTTGGGCCAATAGGGAATAACCTGATAATTAGATTGACGCACAACTACTACACTGCACTCACTTGATTAATTTTTGGGAAAAAGTATTATTTCTTACAATTAGTTACGTATTTATTGTAAAAGTTTACAATGTCTTTTATTTAAAATAGTATTGTATTATTTTTAATACAATAGTTAAACTTTTCCATTCATACCAATCGTTTACTCTCGATTCTATAACATTTACCAATTTCTGAACACGTTTGTGTTACAAATAAAAGTTATTTTACCAAAACCATGTTGGATGTTATTTTGTAATGTAATTCGTTACAAATAAAAGTTATTTTCTAATTTAGTAATATTAATTTTTACTTACTAGGTTTTTCCTTCATTTCTGTACTTCCCAGCCTCAATATTGTCCAACATGTTTAGCTGAAAAGGTGTTCTTTGGTAATCTTTTAAGAACTCATCTTAGGTTTTTTGAATACACAAACTTTATTCAACATAAAAGAAAATTTTAATCCTATACATTGTTTAAACAATTCACAATATTCCAAACAAAATCTTAAACCTACTTTTATACATCATTATTATTCGTCATTATAAAACACCTTTCTCCTTTCACCATTTTAAAAAAATTCTAAGGTTATTAATTTTTAGACAATTGTTTCTTTATTTCCTAGATTAACAATTTACACTTTATTTATTTACAATTACCAACTACAAATTTATTATTCGTTGGATGACCCATGCATACAGCACTGTCTGTCCGTCTATACGAGGTTTCAAATATATGATCGCACAATACGAGAGGTGGTGTAAGTTTCCCGACATCATATCTCGCTTACGTCACATATTGAACCAAGTACTAACCCAACTTAGAGACCCAATAATGTGAAATGTTACAATATCGAGTGATTTATCTATTTTTTTTTTAGTGTAGTGTTCAAAATTAGTTTTACATATTTGATCTAGTAAACTATTTTTGATCTCAGTAATGGATTAAAAGTTTTATTTTGGTTGTAGTTGCTTATGAGTTAAAGAATAGGTTAACAGAAAGGCAAGTAGTACAATGCAAATGGAGATATTATGTACAGATAACAGTTAGATCCTACATTATGTCTTGAAATTCTTCTGTCCTTTAAATTTGCAAACTTTTCAATGATATTAATCATAAAATGGTTGTTGTCTTGTTTTCCAGTGCCTGGGTTTGTTCTTCCATTTATTTCAGTAGTATCGTTTGTTTTTTGCTTAACATCTTAACACAGGCGGGAGTGTGGGTAACACACAGAAAGACACAATACCATCAAATGTACTCGAACCTACCTAACTTTTGATACTGTAGCAATATTAGGCCATGCCTAAACTGACCGATCTATGCTGCTGCCCTTAGTTGTTATTGTTGTTGTTTTTTGAAGCAACTAAATAAAACAATTTCATGAACTAATCAAGAAATCAAACTGAACCTCAGTCATTTATAATTTTACAATGGCTTACAACCTCTTACATTTGTAAAATTATGTAATACTTAGAAATGCTGTTTCAATTCTGTTGTAGTCTTAATAGAAAATGTGCTGAGGAATTAACAAAACTACCTGTTTGATTTTAATCTGAAGACCATTTAACTGCTGAGACTCGATGCTTGCTTCAACAAACAATAATCCAACATTCCGAGGAAACTTAATACAATAGTAAAGAAGCTGAAACTAATATCATATAATTCCAAAAATTTCCACCAGAAGCCTAATATATAAATAATTGTACTTTGTCCTTTGTTTTTACAATTAATTATATTTACATTTGATGGAGACATAGATTTCCGAAAGTTCAAAAATATTTCTTATTGTTATCGAACCTTGAAAAAGAGAGTTTCTAATAAAGTTTCTATTATTTCATTTTGTTTTATTTAGTCCTCTCGACAATATATATTGCATAAGACAAGTCATTAAATTACATTGCACAAGAGATTATAAATAATCCACAGATTTGATTTTTTTAAAACAAACATCCAACTATAAAAACAATACAACATGTATAGGTACAAAGTAATTTATGATTAATTTATAAAGTGTGTATCAAATCCTTTTCTACTTTTAAATATCAACAATAAAATATCTAAAACAATCCAAACATTATAAAAACATTAGTAATTAAATACAATTAATTTTACAATACATTAAGAAACAAATATTTACTAAATGATGGATACTCAGCAGGAAATCACACTTTTCTACAAAACAGAGAGTCAATGCAGAAACTCCTCCATAGAGTAAAAAGATCCAGACAACAATAGTTGTCTAAGGCTGTTTATAATAGATGTATAATTTTGCAAACTTTTTATGCTTAGGGGGATCAATTTAGCAATTTAGCACCTGATTGTGAAGGAATTTTACTGTACACATTTAAGAAAAACATTTTTTTTTTTTCAATTCTATTTTTAAGTTTCTTATTTGCTTCAAAGTTAAACTAATTGAAGATCAAATATTTTCTGTTACAGTTGACCAACAGTGAGAACCGATATAGCGTAACAGAATGGGCGGAGCTTGTTGTTACTATATACCATGATGCACCAGGAAACAACATTTTTTTAGGTGAAGTAAGAATAGCACTATCAGGACAACAACAGCAAGCTCATGCAACGAATAATGCTTGGTAAACCTATTATGCTAAATTAATTATGGATATTATTACTTTATATAATGATACCTGTACAACATCATCTCATGACCCTTTTGCAAATACATTTGTCAGGCAGTACGGCCCTAGGTTCTATCATTATAACTCCATAAAAAAAAAATATATATATATATATATAGCACAATGAAAGTTCTCTCTCTCTCTCTCTCCCTCCCTCCCTCTCTCTCCCTCCATAACGATGTCATTCATTAATAACATCAAATTAGGGTCAAAACAAATTTGAGAAGTGGAATGAAAAAATATCCATCTAGAATAAAGACATCTGGGAAAGTGGTGACCATCTTGTGGCATCATAGCGCTGCTGTGCAAATGGGAATTCATTGGAGGGAAGACAATATTATTATATCAGATAGTCCAAATAGAGTTTTAAAAATTAAAATACAAACAAAGATGTAAAATTAATTAGGTGTTGTTAAGAATCCGTCTTCGATTCTCGCCTGGCTTCTTTCTTTGAAATAAATCAACACAATATTTGAACTTATTGTTATTAGACAAATATGTTTATTAATATATCTAATATAAATCCTTTAGGCTAGATACAATATATTTCCTCAACTAATAAACCAATCAAAAATACCCAGAATGAATCCAACTATTGTGATTTTATTGTTTGACTCTACGTTATTTGACTCTTTTGAATAATTACAAGTTCTTTATTGTAACATTCTTATTTAGGCTATATGTTATTGTAGAAATTAATTTAAAAATTATATCTTGGTGTCTTTGCCTCATTTATAACAATTTGCCAATTTATAACAAATATAATAATATGTTTGGAAGAGAATTAAGAAAATTGCATTTATCATTCTGTTTCAATTTTCAGATTATTAATTAACTTTCTTTACACTAGTCAATAAATTGCTCAACACAAACATTTTTACATTAATCATGATTTGGTTTTATTCCTAGATGATAAATTAACATTTGAATGGTCATATATATTTATATAGTCTTTTAATTATTATGCCTCGACTTAACTCATTCTTGGAGTATGAGAAATTCAATATTACATATCACAATAGTTAAACACAATTCATATACAATTCTGCAATTCAAAATAACATTTTGCATAGTCTATATCTTATCTCGGGTGGGGAACTCGTGCTGGCTGATTTAAATTAACCACTAAACGCATAACTATTTAAATTTGAAGAAGTTATATATGAAAAGAGGACTAAATAAAAAAAATGGTGATCTCAAAATAATAATTTGAATTTAGGCTAATCTTTCCTGCCTCTTGTAATTATTTTAAATTTGGATTCTTTTATATTTATGATTGTTTTCTTACTTAATGAAGTTTATACTACCATTTGTACATTTTTTTAAATAACGTTCACTTTATTTTATCGACGAAACTATATAAAAAAAAAGCACACACGCTAAATGCACATCTTCATCTTTTGGCTGTCCGGATGCGTCTCTCTCCAAAAACTGACGCTTACGTTTCGCGGCTACTTCATACCTCCCGGGACTTGCATATTCAATTTTGTTCCACGCCATCTTCCTCTTGTGATTGGTCGATTGTTGTCACGTGGTCTCGTTGTTTTTGTAAACCTTCTGGACTCGTACGTTCATTGGTTGAAGGATCTATTTCTTACGCTTTCCATCAACATTTACGATATTTAATCACATTTATGTAGACAGTTAAGTGCACTTTAGTATCTTATAGTTTTGCTTCAATTTTGAGATCATGGTTCAATTAAAATTTACTTTAACCTACAAATATTTGAAAATTGATATTTGAAAGTAATAGATTGTTTATGTACTATTCCGCGAATTTGCAAGATGGCTTTTTCTAAATATAATCTAACAGCTGTTCAAGTCTACAACTAGTTATTTACAAATTATTTATCATATTTCTATTTAAAAGTTTAGTGAACTCTTATTCTATTGTGTTTTTTACAAGTTTGTATAATACTAATTGTGACAGATAATATCGTGTTACATATCAGTGAATATAATTCTGAGACAGTTTGTTTTGAAATAATGACGTGTGTGATTTGGATTTAGTGTTTCCAATACATAGTGATTGTTTACAAGTGCTTTGCTGATATTCTGAACTTTACTTCTCTTATTATGTTAACTAAACATATATTTCTACATGTATTCCATTAGAATGGTTTTTAATAAAAGTGTTTTGTTTCTATTAATCTTGGCATACGATTTTCATTTAGCCTATTTGTAGGTTAGGCCTACTTTGCACATTCATTGCTAACAGTTTATAAATATTTTTTAAATATGGTGTTTACTACATTTGTTGGTTTCTACTTTTTGGTAAATTTATATTTTCTAAAGTTTTGGTAACAATTTTTATAATTATTTGGCTAAATTCATCTGAACATTCGTTTACAATAGGTTAGGTATGATTTACTAATAGTAGGCTATGATTGTTTTTGTATGATAATCTTAAGATGGGATTTGGTACATTATATTATACAGTTTGAGTTAGCTCACCTCTGCAATATCTCGGTCTGGCTCCCTGGTCGGGTCTTCAACGTTTCAGAAGTTCTTTCATGCCTCGCTCATCTCGGCTATCTTATAGTTAGTCCATCATGGTATATTCATGACGTCCATCACACTTGCAAGGCTAGCTATTTCATCAGTTTTTCAGTTATGCCACAATTTCAAACAAACTTGTACTACTATTCTAACTAACTTTTTCTACTAATTCCTATTAATTATTTTAGTTTAAGAATAGTGCTAAAAGTGAAGTGATGTCCAGTTTTGAGAATTCACATAGAGATCAAACTAGATCTGAAGAATAAGAATTTAAGTCCATTATTGTAAAACTCAACCCAATTTGGACAACAATAAGATTTTATTCCCATTCCAACAGCCATTAGAGCAAGATCTATCTTTTGCATCTCCAGAGAAAATTTAATTGAAATATCTACTAAACATTATAAGCTTAGCTAATAATTTAAACCAAAGCTACAAAAGGAAAGGTAATATCCACACAGCTTTCTTTTAATCACCAGAACTAAAATAACATTTTAGTAAGTTTGATAGACATTGTGTGTACTTAGTATTGTTTCTAATAGTAACTGTTTAGACATAATTATATTACTCTATTAACATTAATAATTTTACTCATGTGAGAAAGAACTTTGAATAGATAGTAGAAACAATTTTTAAATAGAACTTTATTTTATTTCAATTATAATTGTGTAGATTTTATATTTTAATAAATTTTGTAAATGTAAACTTTTGCTATTTTTCATAATTTATGCATGTTAGAATAAGTGGTATATGCAAATGTATTGAGAGTCTCGAAACTGAGAACTCTGAGAAAAAGAAAACTAGTTTGCTCAAATAAAAGAAATAAAATTTATACTTTTTAAACAAATGACAACCAGTTTAAAAATAAGGTTCAGTAAATTCATTAGGCTTAATCCTTTTGAATAAGAATTATACTATAAAACACTCAAAACACCCATTATATTTTATAATATGTACTAATAATATAATAATAAAATTAATTTAAACAAAACAGTATAAAACACTGAGTCCCTTACCACAAGTTTGGTACAATAACACAAACACAAATAAAATAAAATATTTATTTGCCTTATGTTATTATAATTCCTTGATGTACATTTCGGTAACCAAGTTACCATCATCGGAGGGATCTGAAAATAATACTAACAATATATGAAATCTTAAAAACTAAAATGCCATATTCTCCCCTCCACCCTACTTCCAATGGTTCAGCCTATCAGCGTAGAACCTCGTCAATGGTCTTGGCAAAAGCGGCTAACTATTTTTACAGACGACAATAATACCTTAAACTCCTTAAAATATAAATGTAACATGTGCATAATAACAACAAAAATTTATAGATTTACAGATAACAATATATCCTAAAACTACTTCAATACAAAACCTAGAATCTGCATTAAAACAAAAAACTACATTGAGAACAAAATAATAACATGTACATTAAAACAAAAACATAGAATAGGCATTAAACAAAAAACTACATCAAGAACAAAAAGTAACATGTACATTAAAACAAAAACTATATTGAATCAAAAAAAGTAAAAAAAAAAAACCTAACATGACTTCAAGGTTTACCTAGATTTTAACAAAGAGAATAAACTTGAATTGGGAATAGGACCCTTATCTGAGTTAAGTAATAAGTCACTATCAGTTTTATCAATGAAAATGCTTTCATAGCTATTAAGCAACTTATGTGATATCACGCTCTTAACCATTTTCACATTTTGTATTCCCAATTCATGGTTCGCTTGAAGTATGTGCTCGGATACACTAGATTTCTCTGGCCTATTGTACTTAATATGAGCTAATTCTTTAAATCTGGTTACAATTTTTCTCTTTGTTTGGCCTAGGTACACCTTTTAACAATCGTTACAACTAACTTCATAAATACCAGACTTCTCCAACATCGGGATCTTATCTTTAGGATTACCCAATAAATTTTTAATATTGTTATGACTTTTATAAGCTATCTTGATGTCAAGATTATTAAAAATAGAGCCCAAACCTTTAGTGAGGGCAGAATCAAATGGTAAACTGCAATATCTGACTTTACTTTTAACCTGTTGGAGAGTTGTAGAATTTATTCTGTCATTCTTTAATCTCTGTTTCCTTAATATGTTGTCAACAACTTTAGGTTCAAAACCATTGAATACAGCTATTTCCTTAATTTGATTTATTTCTTTTAAAAAACGAGTTTTAGTTAAGGGCACTTTAATAGCTCTATCTATTAAGCAAGTATAAATCTATTATTGTTAGTAGGTTTTCTGTACATATCAAATTCAATTCTGACAAAAATTTTACCCACTCTATGGGTGTTTTTGCTTCTACGTTTTTCAGCAATATGGCAAACTGATTTAATTCTTCTAGCAAGTCATTACCATAAATATTACTTCCTCCAGATTCATCAGATTGAAGAATTTGTTGAAGTTTTAAACATTTTTACTTCAATTTTTCTTTATTAGGAAGATTTTTGAAATAGGCGCATGGCCTATGATTATTACAACCGTAATAATAGTTCTGAAAAAAGTAAGCTTCATACATGATAGTAATAGGAAACATCAACACTCAACCTAAATCTGGCAAAATATGGTTATTGCTGTGTAAATTCATTTCAATGTTGAGTAAGTTTAATCTGTAATGTAAAAAAAAAAAAAAAAAAAAAAAAATTCCTCCTTTTTCACACCCCTTTTAAATGTGGTTCCCACCCCTTGAGGCGGTTCCCACCCCTGCCTGTAAGGATCTTATAGTAAAAATTTCCTCCCTGGTGTAATAAAATTGTGAAGATCCCTGTTATAAAAAGGTTTACATTTCAACAAATTAAATTTAATGGTCTCATAAATGTACAGACTATTAAAAATCTAAGTTGGTATTTCCAGATCTTTGAATGCATTTCTGCTGGATTCCGTTCATTTTAGCCTAGCTATAGCTGCTAATTGCTTTTTTCTTCAACTGTTAACACCTGTTGTAACTCTTAACTTGAAGAGTCACTTTACTCTTCAGATGTGGATAGATAAGTCCATAATAGAAGTGTATGTCTAGTCCCATAGTTTTATGATTTTTTAAGACAAAAAATAGCAGAATTTATCAACAATCTATTTCCCACATTCTGATTTGTTTCATTAATGTTTTGCTCCAGTACTCACATTGAACAGTAACTGTTGTGTCACCAGCATATTGCACTAAATTGTCAATATAAAATCCTGGATAAATAAAATAATAAATTTAAATCCAAGGATAGATCATTGAAGGACCCCAAACATAACTTGATTTCATTTGATAAGCTCTCTGCTACCTGGACCCTCTAAGTTCTACCACAATTAAAGGATTTAAGTTATGAAAGTGGAAGGGCTCTTACTTCTAGTTTTTCTAATTTATTAAGTAACATATTAACATCCACATAGTCAAACGCCTTGGAAAGGTCACACAATTTTACTCTTGACCTTTTTTTCCTTCAAGGACTTCAATGTTGAAGTCAGTAAGTTGGACCATTTCATCAATTGTGCATTAAAATCTATACTGTGTTTGAATTAAAATATTTTACTAAATATAGGCAAGAATGAAATTGGTCTATATTGTTTGTATATTTTCTGTACCCCTTTTTGAACAAAGAATGACTTTGCAACATTTATGGTTATTTGGAAAAAACCCCTCAGAAAAGAGCTTCATTTACTAATTAAAATTATCGATATCAGTTGTTTTTAAATTGTTAATCCGTTTATTACTTTAAGGATTTTTTCCATCGACACAGGTACAGATACATGATAGACACGGGACAGTACAGATAGATGAAAGCACTCGTTTAATAATCCGCAAGTCTGGCAGAAATGTTCTGTTACCACATCCTCAGTTGAAATATTTGTTAAAGATATTTACCACATCTGTAGGGTCAGAATGCAATAATCCATTATAACAGCACAAATCACATCAATGGCTTGTGCAACAGGTTAGGATAGTTAGCCTAAATTAAACAATAACAACATAACCTAAGTCAAATGAAAAATATACGATTTGGATAATTAAGCATAGAATACAACGATCTACATTCATAAGTATTAATAGCAGATATTTATATACAACCTATTATTAATAAACCACCCATATTCATTCAATTGCAAAACAAATCATTCCTAAAGCAGACGTAAGACAGGCCTATCTCAAATTGTAAACATTCGAAATTTAGACGCTGACACAAATTAACCACACCACTACACAACCATAACATCACATATCTTTATTTAAAATCATTTCATAAGATCCCAAACTTTATTTAAAAGCAAATCACTACTTATAAGGAACAGTGAGTTTGCAATGTTAAACACGAAAACGGCCTACGGCCATTTTCCAAAATATATGTAACCATATTTCGAAGTACTAAATAGAACGATCAGACTGTAAATTACTCTAAGATACCACTACTTATAAATTATTTGTATGCAAAAACATCTGTTAGTTTTAATTGCAAACATTGTAAAATATTGAGGAAGAAGAAATAAGTTACTGATGTAGTCATTTAGTCAACCTTGTATTAAGATAGATCAGCTGATATGTATGTACGCGGTCTAAATCACCCTTAAATTAGTTAAATAATGTGTAATTAATAAACAAATTGATACAAAACAACAAATACGAATACAAGAAATGATTATTACAACCCCAAATTGCCAATGGCCAAGAAAAGAAGAAAAAAAAACGGTACTATATGGTGCCGCGGAAGAATCCCAACAGTTTCAACAAACGATCTCACTTAAAATAGAAAAATATCGCTCCGCAAGACAACGAGGCGCCATGTTTTAAAAGAAATCAGAGATAGAAGAGTAACATTGTGGAGACCAGAGTACAGAAGCCAAATTAACATCCAAAGTTTTCTTTTATAATATTTTGTCTTTGTTAAGCTGCCTTGTAAATGCCGTTGTTGGCGAAACCATGGTCGGCAAGACTCAAATAAATTGTAGAATTTACTAAATATTGTGTTTGTTTTTCATTAAAATGGAGTTCTACCAAGTACCATCGGTCAATAGTGTAAATCGTATAATATTTGTGTCTAAATTAGTGATTAGAGTCAGTGTGAACTGTACAGAGCATGGTATGCTCTGTTAATTAACTATTCTAAACATTTACCAAATTCAAAGGCCTGTATCTACTTCAAAATTATCAATTCAACATTTCTTGTGAACTTTAATTAATTTTTTTTTTAGAATTTTAATCATTTCAATTTATTTATGCGTTATAGTTGTATAACACAACCATGCCAGCCGAGTGCCTACCCCGAGATCTAGCCTAATTAATATTGTATTCTTTGAGTCAATGTGTTCTGTTAAATTGAGCTAAGCCTAGAGGCCTATAATATTACAAACTTTATTACAAATTTCATGAACTCTAAAAGAAAGTCAAATCTTAACAAATTATGAATTAATATTCTATGTTAAAGTCTAATAAAATTAATGTTATTATGTTAATACAACATCATATCCTATTATTTATTAATGTTTGAACCTAGAAAGTAAGAAACTGAATTTAGTCTTTATTTATTTATTTTTTAATAACCATCCATATTCCAAATTAACCAATTAGCTTGAATTGAGTAGAGCCAAGAGGTAATTCTGTTTCATTTAGAAAGTTATTCCAAATTTAAGAAGTTTTTCAAAAAAAAAAAAAAAAACTTGAAAGAATATATTATTTTATAATATATTATATTACATTATAGTAAAGAAATATTTATTTTTATTCATTTATTATAAATGGCGCACAACGTGATTGGCATGATTGTGTTATGAAACAATATGTACATATCAGCTTGGTAACAATTAGGATATTACATTAAAAACTTATCAAACAGTAGCCTAGATATTTAAGTTAGTCCTAGATAAATTTGATAATTATAAATCATTTACTAGTACATAAACATCACATTCTAGTTTTAAAATCCATGTTTATATGTGTTAGAATAATTAGTAAGTAAAGTAATAGGCTAACCATAAAAGTAGTACATACATGATATCAAGATGAGTTCGCCAGACGAGACATCCAAAGCAAACTATGACCTTAGGCAGACAATACAACAAACCGACAAAGCCAAGGAAGGGCAGTTACCAATTTTAAGACGAACTGCTTCCAATATAACAATAACCGACCCTATACCTCAGGATATCGAGACCAACTCAAACACTAACGACACTGAAACCGGGATAGCTATGGACATACCTACCACATCATCCCCTAACCTGTTAGAGCAGATGACATTCCTTATTGCAAACTTACAAATAAATTTAGAAGAAAAATTAAAATTAAACCAAATAGAAACCAGTCAAAATTTAGAAGAAAAATTAAAATTAAACCAAATAGAAACCAGTCAAAATTTAGAAGAAAAATTAAAATTAAATCAAATAGAAATTAAACAAAATTTAGAAGAAAAATTAAAGGAAAACAGTCAAAATTTAGAAGAAAAATGTAGGCAGAGCGAGGCTAATATAAAAGCCAACTTTATAGGAATACAAATGGAAGTAGGGCAGCTTAAAGAATGTATTGCTACACAAATAAGCCAGGTAGAAAATAAATTTTCGGAAAATTTCACGGAATTAGAACAAAAATTACAGGCTAACAATTCTAAGATTATCGAGTTAGAAAATAAAGTTGACCTTACAATCACTACTAAAATTCTAAATGAGTCCCTACAAAAACACGAGACTACAATCGACGAAAAATTGGAAATAAATAACCATAATGTTATGAGGGAGGTACAACATATAATTTCGGAATTACCCAAAACAAACGACGTTAGCAACGTCCTACCCCCTATAAATGTTACATGCGGAGCCAACGGACACGAAAACAACAACTTAGTCATGCCTACACTACCAAAATTCAACGGGAGGCAACCAAACCCTAATGAATACCTATATCAACTAAGCAGGTACTACGAACGGCTCACGAATCGGACCATAGGAAACCCTATCGACAGACAGGATTGCTTGTTCGATATCATCGAGAACAGCTTAGAAGGCAGTGCGAGCAGATGGTGGCAGCTGGTTAAGCCCGACATTACAAACTTCCAAAAGTTTTGCGAAGAGTTTTTGTCCAAATTCTGGAGCAGGGATGTCCAAAAGGGGATTCGACAAAAACTAGAGTTCGAACGGTATCGACCAGGAGGGAAACTAACCCGCAGTGAATATTTCATCGACCGTGTTCTAATAATGAAGTCGATGATTCCACAGCCTCCAGAGGAGGACATAATCACCACATTGGTGGAACACTTCGACAAAATTATCCAGGACGCACAGAGGGTGCAAAACATAACCAGCATCAAGGAATTCTCAGAACTTCTGCAACGTGAAGACACGGAGGAGGCCAATGCGGAGATAAGACACAGGAACACTACACTACAAAGGTCAACACACAACACGACACTACCCCGACCGTCAACATCATTCCAACACCCCAACAGAGGAACACCACAGAGAAACCCACCGTATTACAACAACGCACAAGACTATAGGAACCACCCTTACAGACATCAGGACGGTTTCCAACACAACTCAAGATACACACCCTACCACGGAAGCCCCCAATCAAATACAAATCAGAACGGTAACAGATTTACGACAAGACGAACATTCGACCGTCAACCTGGACCTATCGCCACAGACTTCAGGTACCAAAACCAAACCCAGAACAGACCAACATACCCACCACAAAACACAAGACAGCATAACGAAGCAAGAGGAATGACTTACCCTACTAAAGAACAGACGAGAGTGTGCCAAATGATTGCCACAACGACGAGACCGCCGAGTTCAGATAGAACCGGAGAAGAAGCAAGGAGTGATACGAACCAGAGTGCGTTAAACACCAACGCACTGGTTTAGATTCTACGATCAAGATAACTAATGGCTGTACAGGTAAGGCTGAAGAAAATGGACATATCAGCACTTCACCAACTACACCAGTGCAAGGAGCAACGGAACAAATCGGAATTAGGCCATTATTAGAAAGGGAGCAACAACCATTGGAAAGAAACCCTATAATTATAAGTAACCTCTACTGCGACAGGGAGTTTTTATTACGAGAAGATGACAACGAATTGAATGAGCCCCTAATGAATTTTAAATGCCCGGAAATAAATATTAAACTTAACGGTTTGAATACAAATTCACTTCTGGATACAGGCAGCAGCATAACTTGCTTGTCCGAAACGTGGTTTCTCAACAACAAGAGCAAATTAGGTCATGTGGAACAGTTACCCGTCAGTAACACATTTATAACAACCGCCTTAAACAGCAAATCAAAACGAATTTCACAAATAATAATGGTAAAAGCAGAGATTAAGGGACTAGAGTTTGATTTACAATGTGTTATAGTACCGTATCTTATCAAAGATTGCATTTTAGGAATAGACACGATTAGGCAAATGAAGATGGAATTAAACTTCGAAAATAATGTTATTAGTATAAAGAACGCAAAAGGCGATGTACTAGAACTTAAGTTAGAATGTGAAGATATTAAAGGAATAAAGTGCAGAATGGTATGCTACGACGATAACAACAATGATAATATTAAAAATAAAATTTTAAAGACAAACAATGAGTACAACGACGATAAAATAAGTGAAATATACAAGACTTTTGAGGCAAACGACAAATTAAAGAACATCCAACGAACACAAATGACCGACTTAATCATAAAATATTCTGAAATTTTCTCCGAGAAACCAGGAAGATGTAATGTATACGAACACCGAATAAACGTGGAACAGCCAGAGAACTACCGAGCTCAAAGTTACCCTATCCCAATCAACTTACAGGACGCAGTAGAGAGAGAAATTAACAGTATGTTAGAAGACGACATCATTGAACCTTCAAATAGTACTTTCGTGAACCCCACAATAATTGTCAAAAAAAAAAACTGGCGATTTAAGAATATGCCTGGATATGCGAAGGATAAATTCTTTGATAACTCCCGACTACGAGTGCAATAGGAGTGTTAATGAACTCCTGGCCAAGGCTACTGATTCAAAATGGCTTACAACTTTAGACTTAACGTCATCATATTGGCAGGTCCAGCTAGAACCGTATTCAAGACCCTATACCGCGTTCCAATTCAGAGGGAAGACGTACCAATATGTTGTCACCCCGTTTGGACTATCAACATCCCAAGCAGCACTGGTAAGAGCGTTGGACCAAGTCTTTCAAAACAGCATTGAGAACTTCTCATTGGTCTACATTGACGACATATGCATCGTATCCCCAAGCTTTGAAGCACACCTCCAGCATTTAGAAAGGGTCTTCGAGAAACTCCAAGCGGCCAATATGACCATAAAATTATCCAAATCTATCTTCTGCAGGGACAGAGTTCCATTCCTAGGATACTATCTAACAACGACTGGCCTAGAACCCGACGTAGAAAAGATACGATGTTTCCAAGACTTTCCTTCCCCAACGACTAGAAAAGAGTTAAAACGTTTTCTAGGCGGTATTAACTACTACAATAAATTCGTCGACAGGTACGCACATACAGTCCAACCATTGATGAAGCTAACTTCCAAAAAGGCAAAATTCACCTGGACCCAAAAAGAAGAGCAAACGTTTCAAGAAATCAAACAGCTATTTCTGAAAACCAATGTCTTAAACCACCCTAAGCCAAACCAACCATATTATCTCCAAACCGACAGCTCCGACTTTGCAATAGGAGGACACTTATTCCAAATTGATGAAGAAAACAACAAAAAGGCCATCCTGTTCATTTCAAAAACCCTTAAAAAATGCGAACTCAGGTACACAACTACGGAGAAAGAACTCCTAGCTGTAGTTTATTGCATACAGAAGGTGAGACATTACATAGTAAATGCAAAGTTAACAGTCATAACCGACCATAAGGCGTTAACTTTCCTTAAAACATGCAGGCTGCTGAATGCACGGTTAACACGATGGATACTCGCACTACAGGACTACCACTTTGAAATCGTCCACTGCAAAGGAGCGGACAACGCTCTAGCCGACCTTCTTAGCAGAATAAGAAATGACGAACATGTAGACAGCCGAGTAGAACCACATTCAGAGTTAATAGTAGCGAAGTTAAACCGACAGTACAATTTAGAACTTTTGGATAACCTTAAAAACCTTTCAAAATTACAACAAAACGATTTAGGCCTAAAACAAATTTACTTGAAAACCATAAATTCCAACGCAGACCTAGAACCGACAGAACGACGTCTCAAAATTCACAACGAAATTTTATACCAAAAACACAACAATTCATGGTTGATCATAGTACCCAGAAGATTGATTGACAACTTAATTTGGGAATGCCACAAATATTATTTGCATTGCGGTGCAGGGAAATGTCTGAAGATACTGCAAGAAGACTTCATATTCAAAGACATGTCCAGGCGTATCAGGAAATTGTTGGCTACCTGTGACACTTGCCAGAGGTGCAAACATGATAACCACCCCTTGTATGGAGAGACCAGCGGTATAAAATGCAACGGAAAGGGAGATTTACTCGCAATAGATTTGATTGGACCGATGCCCAAAAGTAAGGGAGGAGTTCAGTATATGTTTATAGTCTTAGATACCTTTACAAAATTCGTCCAACTATACAACCTAAAAAGGGCTACTTCACAAGCAGTGGTAAGAAAAATGTTCGAAGAATACATACCCATTTTTGGGAAACCAAACAAGATACTATCCGATCATGGAACCCAATTTAAAAGCAAGCTATGGACCAATACGCTCGAGAAAAATAACATCAAACACATCTTAAACCCAGTCCATCACCCAATGTCTAATATGGCTGAACGCCCAATCAGAGAAATAAAACGCTGCCTACGAACGTACTGTGCCAACAACCACAGAAGTTGGGCAGACTACATACCCACAATCAACCAATTTCTAAACGAAGTACAACATGAAACGACAGGTTTTACCCCTAACGAATTGCAACTGAATTTAACCAACAATAGATTTTGGACAGAAGTTATACAAAACCCTTTCAAAAATCAGATCCCTATATTACAGAAATTAGAAATTACCAGGAGCAAAATTCAATCAATTCAGGACAAAAGAGCATCCAAATTCAATACCACCCACAAAATTACCACCTTCGAAGAAAACGACCTAGTGCTGATAAAATCATTCCCTCAATCCAGCCAAGGATACGGCGAAACAGCCAAACTATTCACAATATATGTTGGACCGTTAAGAATCTTAAAACGAATTGGAAAATCCACGTATACCTTAATTGACAATCAGCAAAAAACTTATGGGCCCTATCATACATCTTTATTAAAGCCATACCGCCAGAACATACCTGTACAGACCAACGACTACTGCATACAAAATGGAACACCCTCAAGTGAATTGACTACCATGGAAAACAATGAGTGTGAATAAAAACAGTGAAATACCCAACAAACTACCCCAGTGTTCCCCATTATAAACTACAATCTTATGAACTACATAAGTCCCCAACCCCTACAAATCACCAACAAGTGTTATCAACAACAAATATGAGCAAACAGAAACCACAACGAGGGTTTGAAAAACAATACTACCCCAGAATAGAACTAGAATTGTATTAACCATGTTAGATTTAAGGATTGTTATTAGTTATAAGTTATTTCATTGTTATTAGTTATGTTATTTGATTGTTACCAGTTATAGTTAGATTAAAGATGTTATTTGTGCTTCACAAAATGATTTTGGATTCAGTACCCTCATCAAAATCAGTTTGAAGGGCATTATAACAGCACAAATCACATCAATGGCTTGTGCAACAGGTTAGGATAGTTAGCCTAAATTAAACAATAACAACATAACCTAAGTCAAATGAAAAATATACGATTTGGATAATTAAGCATAGAATACAACGATCTACATTCATAAGTATTAATAGCAGATATTTATATACAACCTATTATTAATAAACCACCCATATTCATTCAATTGCAAAACAAATCATTCCTAAAGCAGACGTAAGACAGGCCTATCTCAAATTGTAAACATTCGAAATTTAGACGCTGACACAAATTAACCACACCACTACACAACCATAACATCACATATCTTTATTTAAAATCATTTCATAAGATCCCAAACTTTATTTAAAAGCAAATCACTACTTATAAGGAACAGTGAGTTTGCAATGTTAAACACGAAAACGGCCTACGGCCATTTTCCAAAATATATGTAACCATATTTCGAAGTACTAAATAGAACGATCAGACTGTAAATTACTCTAAGATACCACTACTTATAAATTATTTGTATGCAAAAACATCTGTTAGTTTTAATTGCAAACATTGTAAAATATTGAGGAAGAAGAAATAAGTTACTGATGTAGTCATTTAGTCAACCTTGTATTAAGATAGATCAGCTGATATGTATGTACGCGGTCTAAATCACCCTTAAATTAGTTAAATAATGTGTAATTAATAAACAAATTGATACAAAACAACAAATACGAATACAAGAAATGATTATTACAACCCCAAATTGCCAATGGCCAAGAAAAGAAGAAAAAAAAACGGTACTATATGGTGCCGCGGAAGAATCCCAACAGTTTCAACAAACGATCTCACTTAAAATAGAAAAATATCGCTCCGCAAGACAACGAGGCGCCATGTTTTAAAAGAAATCAGAGATAGAAGAGTAACATTGTGGAGACCAGAGTACAGAAGCCAAATTAACATCCAAAGTTTTCTTTTATAATATTTTGTCTTTGTTAAGCTGCCTTGTAAATGCCGTTGTTGGCGAAACCATGGTCGGCAAGACTCAAATAAATTGTAGAATTTACTAAATATTGTGTTTGTTTTTCATTAAAATGGAGTTCTACCAAGTACCATCGGTCAATAGTGTAAATCGTATAATATTTGTGTCTAAATTAGTGATTAGAGTCAGTGTGAACTGTACAGAGCATGGTATGCTCTGTTAATTAACTATTCTAAACATTTACCAAATTCAAAGGCCTGTATCTACTTCAAAATTATCAATTCAACATTTCTTGTGAACTTTAATTAATTTTTTTTTTAGAATTTTAATCATTTCAATTTATTTATGCGTTATAGTTGTATAACACAACCATGCCAGCCGAGTGCCTACCCCGAGATCTAGCCTAATTAATATTGTATTCTTTGAGTCAATGTGTTCTGTTAAATTGAGCTAAGCCTAGAGGCCTATAATATTACAAACTTTATTACAAATTTCATGAACTCTAAAAGAAAGTCAAATCTTAACAAATTATGAATTAATATTCTATGTTAAAGTCTAATAAAATTAATGTTATTATGTTAATACAACATCATATCCTATTATTTATTAATGTTTGAACCTAGAAAGTAAGAAACTGAATTTAGTCTTTATTTATTTATTTTTTAATAACCATCCATATTCCAAATTAACCAATTAGCTTGAATTGAGTAGAGCCAAGAGGTAATTCTGTTTCATTTAGAAAGTTATTCCAAATTTAAGAAGTTTTTCAAAAAAAAAAAAAAAAACTTGAAAGAATATATTATTTTATAATATATTATATTACATTATAGTAAAGAAATATTTATTTTTATTCATTTATTATACCATCCACTTTGAATTTCTGTTGGGCTAGTTTCCCTGTATATGGGTTTGTCAGAATCAAAACTAGAAATCCTATTTAAATGCATTAGCCAACATTGTTGATCATTATAACTTGTTTATATTATATTTATTCATATAAATCATGAATTTATAAACATAAATTAACCAAGATTCAAATAAGGCAAAACAAAAATGAAAAAGCACTTATAATTTCACAAAAAAACAATTTATTGCTACAGCTGTTTCGCCGTTAGGCATCGTCAGACAACTAAGAACTAAAAACTAAAATACAGGTCAACTTAACACTAACATCTAGGAATGAAGGTGGGGATGAAAGCAGAGGTGGGGCAATGACCTGGTTTTACCTGAAAGGGACATGGATAAGAGAAAGTATTTAAACAATAGGTTTTAACAAAGGGGATGGGTTATTGACTTGTTCATTCAGGTTAGAAGCATGGCATTTTAAAACAGATCTGTTAATTTCTAAAAGTTTGGAATTAAACTTCAAATTAAATAGTTTGGAAATTTTAGAAATTAACAGATCTGTTTTAAAATGCCATGCTTCTAACCTGAATGAACAAGTCAATAACCCATCCCCTTTGTTAAAACCTATTGTTTAAATACTTTCTCTTATCCATGTCCCTTTCAGGTAAAACCAGGTCATTGCCCCACCTCTGCTTTCATCCCCACCTTCATTCCTAGATGTTAGTGTTAAGTTGACCTGTATTTTAGTTTTTAGTTCTTAGTTGTCTGACGATGCCTAACGGCGAAACAGCTGTAGCAATAAATTGTTTTTTGTGAAATTATAAGTGCTTTTTCATTTTTGTTTTGCCTTATTATGGAATTTCACCGAGTACCGACTGTAGTCACACTCAATAAGATTCAAATATTTCATTATGATTAATTATGTCATACTTATCTGTACCAACTTAAATTCATTATCTATTTTATACAATCAGACACTTTTGATGAATTTCACTACAAATAATGGAGGTTCTATCAATGTTGATAAATACTATTCTTTTTGAACTTACTCAGATGACAAACTGAATTTTAAGATGATGACTACATAGAGTCTTAATTTCTCCCTTATGAAAATTTACTTGGAGAAACTTGACTGTCCTAATCAAAGACTATGTGAAGAGTGTAAAAAGCTTCCAATTCTGCAAAGCACACCTCTGATATTCCCAACACATATCATCATTTTCTTTTTCCAACAGATATCTTTTCTCAATGCTAACTGGATGTTCTTGATATTCGGCACAGATCACTTTTCTTCTTTACGACCTGAAGTATTATTTAATTTTATTAAATCCATTTATTTTAAAGTTTAATTTATTATTTAATTTTACCAAATTCACACTTCTTTAATTGTTTTATACAGAGTCGAAGCAAAATCTTTATTACATACATAAATATGTTTTCTTTTATTTGGTTTAAACTCAAACTTACATATGTTTTAAATTGTTATTAAAAAGTGAGGAATAAGATGTTTGGTTTCCAGTTTGACAACCATGTATTATTTCCGAATTTGGAAAAAAAATTTAAATAATATTTTCTGGAAAAAATCGGGTTTCTCCAATTATTTAGTTTGTTGTTTTTACAAATCATGATCAAATAACTATCATCAGAATTGTACTAAATCGGTCATACTGTGCACCTACATTTTCCTACAGAGGGAGTATAACAGTACAATAAGCAACATATAGCCTACCTGCTTGATAACCTATTTTAGATTATCAGCAATCCTAAACTCCCTAATTATATATAACCAATTCCTATAGTAATAAATGTATAAAAAGGACAAGATATCCATAAGTGAACCTACCAATAACCTAGATTCAACTTTTAGTAAGAATGTGTCAAATACATTTAACAGATCACAATAAATAGATATGTAGAGTAGTTTAACTATATTAGATAGAATAAAACTCGAACACAAGATCTCACAAAAATTACGTTTACTTAATCAAACACGTTTCAACAATAAAGTCACCATCCTCAGTTATACTTTGTTAAACTTAGTTATACTTTAATTATTGTAACTCATGTATCACTGAGGATGGCGACTTTGTTGTTGAAACGTGTTTGATTAAGTAAACGTAATTTTTGTGAGATCTTGTGTTCGAGTTTTATTCTAGGTAATATTAAATCACGAGTCAAGTTCAATATTTAATTATTAACTTTATTAGATAACTTAATAACAATAGTCACAAGGTTATATAGTAAATTCAAAGCGATTAGTGAAACCTATAAAAGTTTAATAACCTCAAAATCTAGGCAAGACAAATGTAAAGTCCAATACGCAAGTATAAACTTTTCACTTAAATAAAAATGTTATGAATTCAATTAAACAATATTGAAACACAATATGTGACAAATATCAGTTCGGTTAAGACATTATAAAGATATATTTAGGAAACACAACATTTGTATTTATATAACAATCTAAATTCTATTAGTAAGTTCCATACTAGAAATAATAAGTTAGTTGAAGCAGTTGATAGTTTAGAATTATTAAAAAGACAAACTTAAGATAGGAGAATTGTGAAGTGTACCAAAGAGAGAGGGTCTGGCTATGAATCTTAGGGAGAGTATAATTAAATGTCACAGAATAGATTTATAAAAAGGTAAACATCATTTCGTTATACAAATACAAAAATTTACAACTGAACAACTACCCAATTATGTAGGCATAATATAATTAAATTGTGAAAGTGAATTTTCAAGTTAGTGCACTACGTGAACCCGAGAAATGGTGATGTGGCAAAGACGATCCTGATTGACCAATGCTGACCTACATCTGTAAGACAACTAATAGAGATGGCTACCATTACAAGGAATTTTGCTCAAAGTTTGAAGAAGCCGCATATTTTTCAAGTGACACCACTGCGGAGATAAGAAATAGAAATAATATCAAGATAAAATTAGTGCTTATAAAAAGTGAAATTTGAAGACTTGTAGATGGTAATATTCATCCAAATTATATCAAATTGAACTCTTGGGTGTTTATACCACGAAGTATAATAGACAATGGTATTACAAGCAAATTATAAACTTTAAAAATGATTGAACAAACTATTCTGTTTCTACTGAGCTTCTCAATCCAAATTTTATAACTTATATTCTTTTTAAATTATATCCTTCAGCTACATGAATATTCATTATTTTTTAATCTTAAGCCAGCACCAGTGCCCCTTCTCGAGATAAATTAAAATCAAATTACAAATTGTTAAAATTTCAAATATTTATATAAAAGTCATTTTTCATATTAATGTATGTTGTGTTAGCTGGGGATTTAATTAGGAACACAATTTTGGTAAGTTTCTTACTTGTTTCTTCAAGATGATAGTTTATGTAAGACTAGAATCGATGTAGATACCTAAAGACAGTCTAAGCTATATCTTTGAGTGGTAGTAGAAATATGATCTGGATTTTGCCCTGCTTTAGAAACAAATGATTTGCTCTAAACCATATACATGCTTCTGTTAAAGCTCCAATATTACAAAATCCAAAGCTCTCAAATTATAATGGGCACTAAGAAAAGTAACATCAACGAAAGATAGCACAAAATGATATACTACACGGTAAGTCATTGACATAAACTAAAAATAGGCCCAGTATAGAGTCCTGAGACACTCCACCCTTAAATATTTTAAGGTTACAATCAACACCATCAACTTGCACCACCCATAGGGTTTATAGGCAAATGATACCCAAAATTGTTTAATTGGTGATTTTACCATATACGGTCAGCTTCATATACTTCTAAGTAGTTAATATAAAATATAGTCACCACAATTGAGAACGGTAAAAAAACTGTTATGTTGCCTTGTGAAAGATCTCTGTGGACATCTTCCCTAAAGTAAATATTTGGTATGTAATTAATTTACATGTTTTTTGGTTTCAGGTACTTCTTGCAACCACATAAAAACCAAGAAAAAGTGACCACAAGTCTATATTTAGATGATAATAGTCTAAGCTCTCTAAGATTAAAGATCCATTATACTGTGGATCATGTGTTTCCTAGTCATATGTATGATGATTTGAGAAGGTTGTTGCTACAAAGCCCTAGTATGAAGGTTAGTAGAGTGTCTGAACTATTTCATTAAGTTGTTATTAATGTGTGTTGTAAGTTTTTATCAGTGTTAGTGTCTACTGGTGATAGGTTAAGCCCCACTGAGTCCACTATCTGTTTAGTTTATTGTGCATACCCGCACTCTGCTTCATCCCTTCCTTTCATTTACATAAGTACTATTAATCTATTTAACAAAAAGAAGGTTATTTCTATACAGTATCCACCATTAGTGAGGCATATATCACAACAGAATACCAGTTTTCGTATCCCCTCTTTGTAGAGCTGGGCTATCTTTGTTTAAACAACCACCTGTAGGTAAGATATGTTTCTAATACAAGAAAATAGAAGATGAATGAAAAATGTGTTTTTGTAATCTTTAGAGAACATTTTCAGTGTCCATTTTGTAAACTCAATTTATGAATATCTTCATGATCTAATTTTATTTTTGTTGAGAACAATCGTTGAAATTTGTGAGGAAAAGAATATGACGAAGGATTTTTTTCTATGGCTGCATACACAATATTCCCAGCCACTCTGCTTGTGTCACAAAATTTGTCTTGTTTTCGTTACTAGACATAACAAATTTAGCATGGAATGCCAGCCAATTCACACTTGTTTCATTCAAGTAATGGATCACAAACAGTATTTCATAGTCAGTGGGCTGTGATACAGAAATGTTGACAAAGATACTTACATTGTTAAATTATAATAATTATATTTTTGTTATTATTTCAGCCTATCACATCAAGTGCTTGTTACTTGTTAGGGGAAATCATTCCTTCCAAAGTAGATGCAGCACAACCTTTGGTGAGGATACTTTTACACCATGGTCAGATTGTACCTATGATCAAAGCTTTAGCTACATGGGAGATATCTAAAGTTACGTAAGTTTATAATTCATTTCTCTTCAAATGTTGATATGTAACATCTAAAGATAATGACTTAGTCATTGAAATGTCAGGGTGTCCAGCGACCAGGAATTCCTGGAAAAAATGGGAATTGTACTGGAACATAATGTGTACTTGGTGGAAAAAGTGGGAATTGTACGGAAAGTTTTCAGCTGTGTTTGAAAAAACAGTTGTATTTTATATTCCACTTTTATATGCTTTTCTTTTTGTCAAATTATTTGAAACAACACTAATTTCAAAATCAGTCTTTATAGTTTTGTCATTTTATATTATGAAATTCCTAAAAAGCGTTGTATTATAATTACGTAATCGTAAACCATTAGAAAACTAAGAACACAAGTTGATATCTTTACCAGTTCTGTTCATGTTGTATCATATTGGTTCAGTTTTAGTGTTCTGATCGTCGTTAATATTTGTAAGTACTGACAACTACTGATTTGGTTTTTCGGTGTTATACCGATTGGGGCCTTCCCATTTTGTTTGTTTGTTTTTGTGTTTGATTGAAAAAAGGAAATTATGAGTTTTAGATTGCGTCGTAGTCAACAGATAACAACAGGAGGTGTATCACCACATTAAATTGTGTTTTAACAAGTCAATTCTCAATGAAGATAATTTTCGATTGAAAGACTAGCATATTCGACCTAAGCACATAGAAAACGACTCTACACTGAAAGACTAGCATATTCTACCTAAAAACATAGAAAATGACTCTACAAATATATAGTATTGTACCATATAGATAAAAAAGCATAAACAATAGAGCTCTGTACAGTGTACTCCCGATTATCCGCGAGATTGGGTGGCACAGACTTAGCGGATAACAAAAATTGCGGATAATCTGAAAATCTGCTAAAAATAAAGAGAAAATACTGTAATAAAAAAAAGTTTTGACATAAAAAGACTAATATACTGTACATAAAGTACATAGAACACAGTACAAACCTACAAATTTTATACATTAACATTTTTCTGCAACGGAAAAACTTGGCTATTCTGTTAAGTGGTAGGCATTAACGATAACAACGGTCAACGTCAACACCAGTTAATGCTGAGCGTGATGAACTGTTGAAAAAACTGCTAACGTTAACCTGCCAGACAGAACAGAAGACCAAGCGTCTTTGTTCAGTGTGCAAATAATAGTGTGAAAATATTTACCCTATTACAGTTACTAACTAGCACAAGTTATTTATACTGTTACTTT
The DNA here is from genome assembly GCA_963513935.1 of Aphrophora alni. NCBI lineage: Eukaryota > Metazoa > Arthropoda > Insecta > Hemiptera > Aphrophoridae > Aphrophora > Aphrophora alni. The sequence goes on from OY740773.1 coordinate 110,688,438, forward strand.
CCTTTCGCACAAGCACAAACCTAACCTAAATATTTACACAGTTAGTTGACAGCTTTTATCAGCTAAAACTAAAGTTATTTACACCACACTATTTTCGTATTATCCAGTCTTTGTTTTATACAGTTTTAGATTTAGTAAAAAACAAACCGTAAAATAGTAGGCTATAGCAGAAACATATGTTGATACTTTAAAGATTTAAAGGTACTTGAGGTTTTTCATTACAATGTTGTATGCAGGTATGTTTGCTTCTGTGAGATCTGGTCCACTTGCAAAAAGAAAATATATTTTTGAATTAGTTTCTAAGCCGCTGTATGTTCTGCTTCGATTAAATCATTACTTATGTTTATTGTGGTCTCTCTTAAGTTTTGTAATGGTTTTTTTTTGTGTTTTTGTGATGTGAATGTTGTTTTTGGAAAAATTTCCGTACTGAAAGTCTTTTGACTATTTTGTTGTTTCTTAAATGTAAGTTTCCCTAAATTTGTAGTTTGCAAAATTCTGCTCGAAAGTGATTTTGGATTTATGATTCTGACTTTGCCGTTGATGGGCATGTGTTGTGACACTGTGCATACATGTACTGTTCCTTGAGTCAGGATCTCTTCAGTTGGTGTAAAGTTATATTGTAGCCCCTTTAGAGATTATATGTCCATTTTTAGCTTAATTTGTTGTGTTTTATGTGGTCATAATAATATGCCATTTTCCAAGAAAATGTTATGTTTTTGTACTGGGTTTGTTTCTACTGTTTTTTATTTATTTATTTATTTTTTTGTAACAAGAGCCTTTTAGTTTGTATATTTTCTTTCCTATGTGAACTGTGTTCATTGTGTAATCTATTACAGCGTTGTTTTTTGTTAAAAAAATAATTTCCTAATAAAGTGTCGCAGGCTAAATCTCAAACTAAATATACCGTTTGTATATACAAAACACTATGTATTTGGAATAGTGCTGTTGCTTTTCCCACAACTAACATTGAAGTTGAATTTTTTAAACTTTTGTAAAATGCGGTTGATTTTTAATGTAAATAATAATAATAATAGTATACTCCTAGTTTTTTCCTAGTTCTATATGCTCCCACACTGACCTCAAAAAATACCTTCTCAGTTTCTGAGCAATTTTTCATTAAAATAGTAAAAAAAGTAATTCATTTTTTGTTTAAATATAAGAAAAATTGTAGATAATTTTATTTTCCTAAAATTTTAAGTCTGACTTTTTTTATAATGTGTATATGAACTATATATAGCATGAAAACAGGGGGGGGGGTAATCATCTTCCGGGAGAGCAATAAGCCTTAATGGCTGACGTACTTTGAGTAACCCATGAAGTGAATTAAATTATTACAGAGTTAACAAGTAAATACAACTTTGACCTGCAGTGTTTGTGAAATTTCATCTGTACAACAGTTTTATTATCATTTTTAAACCTATTTCTCCATTCTATCTAATGTGACTCGAGGAAGGCTTGGTCTTAAAAAAATCAAACTTATTATTACATGGTTGTGGTAATAACTAATAAAATCTGCCAAACATTTTAAAACTTAATCACTGAATTTGGAAACGGACTAGCGATGATAATCATTATTATTAATTCTAATTTATAATAACTTCTAGCAACGTAAGAATAATAATTAATGTAATATATAAAAACGAAAATTGAAAAACAATTTTTTAAATTTTTTTATCTGAAAAATTTTCTCTTATCTATTGATTGTTAGCAGTAGCTTACAAGGTGTTTTCCAATCGGTCTACCAACTGGGATAAACAGGAAAAAGCTGGGAATTTTAAGTTGTCAGGGAAAGGTAGGAATTTCATTAATAATTCGGAATAATCCAGAACCAAATATGGCCAAGATTTGTTGTTGTTGACTACTTCATTGTAGTAGAACAAAAGAATATTCGTAAACTTTTGGTAATTACGAATATTAAACTAAATAGTTTGTTTAGCCCAGTTTATCCTGACGTCCGCTTTTAATTGTACTCAATCCTGTTGGAATGTAGCAAAAGGAAGAATGTGTTGGACATGATGCCGGTTGACACACAATCATTTTATCACATACATATATCCTTTGTTCATTTTATTTATACGTAAATAATTAAATTATTATTAGCAGAAATGATTAGTGATTATAATTAATTATATGTTTTTTTATAAAACTGAAAAAAAATTTATAAGAATGAATACTAAAGATTTAATTTAATTCTTAGAAAATGTTGACAAATAATTTTCAAGTGATTAATTTTAATTTTTTTTTAAATTTAGTTTGTTGAAGAATAGTGAATTGGCATTGCATTGACCTTGGCCAGCCACAACTGCATGGATCGGCATCCTGTATTAGCATCGAAATCAATCCATGTGCCAGTTTTAGTTTCAACAATTTGTAAATATCATCTTGAAATTTAGTATAGGTCATGCACATGCTTTACAATTGTGTACTGTTGAAATCTCGTATATTTAAAAAATAAAGCTGGTTATTCCTTGAATTTTGTACTTTTACCAATGACATGATCAACCCACATCATTGTCTAGTTACAAAATAAAGTGGGTTTGTGCAGTTATTATATGTTAATTGTAACAGGTAGGCAAGTTTCATATATTTGATATTTGAAGTTTCTTCAAGTGTTAAATATATACACTTCTTTACACTAAGAAGAATCAATGAGGTTTGTGTGGATGTAACATTTGAAGATAATGACTAATGACTTAAAATTAAAGTTAAATTTTTTTTTATATATTCAGTAATTGACACAGGTAGGCAACTTTCGTTCATTTGGCGTTTGTAGTTTCTAGAAGTGAATTAACTTGGTGTTTAAAAAATTCATTTTATTCAACAAAAAAATATTATTATATTTTATATAATAGTAAAATTATATCAAAGTAAAAAGAATTAGGGGTTGTAATTTAATTAGAAACACACAAACAAATACAAAATCAGTAAAATGAAAGTAATGTTGAAACTAACTCTAGATTGGTTTTCTTTTAGTGATGCAAACACAATATTTCGAGGGAATACCTTGGTATCAAAGATGATGGACGAAGTGATGAGATTGGCTGGTATACATTATTTGCACGAAACTTTAAGGCCGTCATTAGAACAAGTGTTTGCTGAGAAAAAACCCTGTGAAATAGATCCTGCCAGAGTGAAGGATCCTACTGTCATTCTGACTAACATGGAGAATCTCAAGGTAATTTAAAATAAATAATGAGTGCCCAAACTTTCTTACAAGTTATACACAACAATTATGTTAAATCCAACCAGGGTGGCCAATCCTACTGTCCTTCTAACTAGCATGGAGAATGTGAATGTAATTTAAAATTAATAATGAGTGCCCAAACTTTCTTATAAGTTATACACAACAATTATGTTAAATCCAACCAGGGTGGTCAATCCTACTGTCCTTCTAACTAGCATGGAGAATGTGAATGTAATTTAAAATTAATAATGAGTGCCCAAACTTTCTTATAAGTTATACACAACAATTATGTTAAATAGATCCAACCAGAGTGGAGGATCCTACTGCCAGACTAACATGGAGAACGTGAATGTAATTTAAAATTAATAATGAGTGCCCAAACTTTCTTATAAGTTATACACAACAATTATGTTAAATAGATCCAACCAGAGTGGAGGATCCTACTGTCAGACTAACATGGAGAATGTGAATGTAATTTAAAATTAATAATGAGTGCCCAAACTTTCTTACAAGTTATACACAACAATTATGTTAAATAGATCCAACCAGAGTGGAGGATCCTACTGTCATTCAGATTAACATGGAGAATGTGAATGTAATTTAAAATTAATAATGAGTGCCCAAACTTTCTTACAAGTTATACACAACAATTCTGTTAAATAGATCCAACCAGAGTGGAGGATCCTACTGTCATTCAGATTAACATGGAGAATGTGAATGTAATTTAAAATTAATAATGAGTGCCCAAACTTTCTTACAAGTTATACACAACAATTCTGTTAAATAGATCCAACCAGAGTGGAGGATCCTACTGTCATTCAGATTAACATGGAGAATGTGAATGTAATTTAAAATTAATAATGAGTGCCCAAACTTTCTTACAAGTTATACACAACAATTATGTTAAATCCAACCAGGGTGGCCTATCCTACTGTCCTTCTAACTAGCATGGAGAATGTGAATGTAATTTAAAATTAATAATGAGTGCCCAAACTTTCTTATAAGTTATATACAAAATTCTTTAAAATAGATGCAACCAGGATGGAGAAACCTATTATTCAGTCTAACGTGGAGAATGTCTAATTCCACGCGGGGGGGGGGGGTCGAGACTAACTGCACCTAATAAGAGGGGTTTGCCGTCCCTGGTAATCCCCAGTCAAACACTCACAGCACAATAATTATCATCCATATAGACATACATCCAGTTCACCTATATTCAGTTTCTTACTTTTACCTTTACTTAAGTTTCTTATCAAAGTTGGGTGGAGACTATCTGTACCTTTTTAGCATCCCTTGCGGAACCCTAGTTATACTGGGGTTGAACAATAAAACATCTGTGAATATACACCTACATATACACATCTTTTATATTTTGTAGAGGCTGTTTTATTACGTGAATCACTGGGGATACATAAACGCTCTACATTCATATACTGTATACGGATTAGTTTTTGACTGTGCAGAGTCGTAGCTCGTTTGTGAGTGTTTACCAGAACAAAGCGTGACAACAAATATTTAATTAATAAGTGTGAATAAATAAATAGCCTTTACTAAAGTATATACAGTGTGCAGTTTGAAAATGAAAGATCATTGTCATACTTAGTACAATGTGTAAGTTTAAAATGATAATAATTATTGTGTGTTGCAGGAATATGTGCAAAGAATTTTCGAAGCTATTACAGGCTCTGCCTTACATTGCCCTACTCTTATGTGTCAAGTATTCCATGACTTGCGGGAGCTGGCTTCTGCATATTTCCCAAGTGAGTTTAAATATTTTCCTTAAATATTACCAATATGAAAACATATTGGTAATATGTTTTAAAGAAAATAAATTGTCTTTTTAGATCTATAAATATTTGTAATATCTTACACAGATAAGATCTTTATAATTTAAAACTGAAATGACTTTGTTAAGCTACGTTATGTACATCCATAGCTCAAAACGAGGGCAGTGAGAACGTACATTTTTAAACATATTTTCTTTCATTCTATTAGTAAGTTGAGAGAAATGTTTCACTAAAGAAGTTATAAATTTTTACTAAAATACTAACCTTATTTTCTGTCTTGTTACTAATTTTGATGTTTTTTATAAAACCATTATACGTTTCGGGGTTTATATCCCATCATGAGAATAGTTTCATTCCTTGGAGGTCGTCAGAACATTAAGAACACATAACATATATATTTAACATAACACAATACACGAGACAGGTACACACAACGACATTTGTGCAACGTGCCTAGTCAATAGTGTTCCATGCGTGGCTAGATTTATTTCTGTTATTGTGAACTTATTTTGTTATGTATTATAAATTGTTTATACAAGTTATAAACATTTGTAGTTTTATTGATTAATGTACCTACTCTAAGAACACATTCATAATGTTACCCAGACCAAGGAGAGTTGGCTGGATTGAATTACTAGTTGTACTATCTCTTGTACCCGAGATCAACAGAACATTTGTAGTTTTATTGATTAATGTACCTACTTTAAGAACACATTCATAATGTTACCCAGACCAAGGAGAGTTGGCTGGATTGAATTACTAGTTGTACTATCTCTTGTACCCGAGATCAACAGAACATTTGTAGTTTTATTGATTAATGTACCTACTTTAAGAACACATTCATAATGTTACCCAGACCAAGGAGAGTTGGCTGGATTGAATTACTAGTTGTACTATCTCTTGTGCCCGAGATCAACAGAACATTTGTAGTTTTTTCGTATTTTTCACGTTTTTTTTGTATGATTTTATTTGTATTCCATGAAGTGCTACCTTTCCTGTAATACAAGGTCTGGTCCTCAGAAAATACATCTTTGACGACAAAAAGTGGTATTTTAGTTAAAGTGGTATAATAGTTGTCCATAAACAAGCTTTCACTACTTTTTGGGAGAAGGGGTATCATCAAGATATCTGTACCACTGTAAAGAGTGATAGAGAACATAAAGAGTCGAAGAATCATAAATTTTGAGCTTCTTTATCCCATTAGCCTGTGAGCACCATTTCTCCACTGGAATATTCTGCAGGGAGAAAATTATATTAGTATTGCCCAAAAGTAACAACAGAGAAGTTATATTTCCATGATTCCTCATCAAGAGGAACTTGAAGATAGGCTTTGTTCGAGTAGAGTAAACCACTTACCTTACATAGGTGTTAAAACAACTCCAAATGATGTCGTAAATAAATTTGTTCAATAAAAAATAAATAATAGGAATATTATTTTAAAAGAATGATTGATTACCACGATGCCTAGCGGCAAATCTGTGAAACAATTTTATAAATTTAAATTGCCTAAATTACAAAATTCCCAACTGAATATTATGAATAACCAAACATTTCGAAATTTAATATTAGTCAAACCTATATTTAATTGAAGCTTAGAATGGTAGGAATAAAAGAGATTGACACGGACAAAAATGAACTGTCAACCACATAGATGACCGTGTTTGAACAACCACGTCAGAAATTTTATAATTATAGGATAACGATAATAAATACGACTAAATAAACATGGCCTATAGAAGAAACAGATAGTTTTAAATGTAAAAGTTCACCTGAGAATATTTATAAATCCAAAAATGATTTACAATATATATAAAATCAACTAAAGTCATAGTCAGGATGGCGGACGAAAGAAATCAAGTGACAGATATTTTAAAAGTGTCGGTGGCACGCCCACCGACAACTAAATCACGTGATTTAAATAGATTCCATAGACATTGAGATTAGGGAATTTTCGATTAATTTTAAATTAAAATCAAAATATGTATATTAGTTATAAGACGACATATTATTTTAAAAGAAGTTATTTGGATCCTTAATATATTTTAACAATTTAATTTACAAAATTAGAATAAATAAATATAAATGAAGTTAACAACTTCTTACTTAATATATATATATATATATATATATATATATATATATATATATATATATATATATATATATATAACTATTGTGTTGACTGAATAAGTCCCAGAGATATGGACTCCAATTGTTTTGTGTTTTCCATTTATATGTGTGTTGCAATAATTACTCGATATATATATAAACTCTTACACCATCAAACTGATTTCATAATATAAAATTTATAATTTCAATTGAGGTTATTTAAGACAAAGTTTTTTATGATAACTCATGAAAAGATTGTATTTAACTTTAATGATAATAAAATAATTTATATCAATATAGAATCTATATTAATATAAATTTATTATATAGAGAAAATTTGTAAATATAAACATTTAATTTTTACATACTTTATTACAGTGTTAACAAGCAGACTCCAAGGTGGGTATCAAACTAGCCTTCAAATCAGCTATCTTATAGATAGTCGTATAGTTTACCACCATGAACTATGTACCGGTACAATACATGTTAAGAGCATAACTGTTGTAAAAATGATCTATATAGATTGAATGACCATTACTGAGTTTATACTTCAATAAATGCATAACAACCTTCTCGGTATGCCCTTTACTACCAACTTCTTAGTCTGCCGATCCTGTGTACAAAATGAATTTTAAAAAGAGCCCTTGGTTCTCCATATAGAGTATAAAGTTTTATACCATACTTATGCCTCTTTCCTTTGATATATTGACGAAATATCAGTCGCCCTTGCCAGAGCACTGTCGAGCGGCAACTCCTTCTGCGGATAATAAATGTTCAACATTTTATTATTGAAATAATCGACAATAAGTCGAATTTTTCCTAACATGTTTTTTTGCTTTGTCTGCTTTATCATCATAAAAATGCAAACATCACATTATTCCTAGGAATCTGTCTCTCGACATACAACTCCTAAAACATTTCATATCAAATAGCCAGTCTTTTCCCCAACATCTTGTAATCTATTTAATCTGATATTGCCTGTATGAAGTAATAAGCTCAAAAAAGTTTTAGTTCAGTCAATGTCAGTTCCTTCCAAGAATTTATCCTTGACTTTGGGGTTAGAGACAGTTTCAATAAGACTTTTTCAAAAGCATATTTGTTACTATATTGACAAATCTGATCAAGACAATATCATCAAGCAATAAATTGAAAAAAATCCAGTGATGAACTTTCACCCAGTATTGGCACTAATAATGTGTCAACCTTAACAAATGAGATAGGTCTCATACCAGATGTTGTTATACACCAGGAGGGGCATTTAGTTTCTATATCTGGGTCATCTTCGCTTTCATACACCTCTTCTTCAGAATCATCATCTGATGAATATGCATCCACAAGTCGCTGAACTGGGTCATCAAAGTCAATATCAGGGTCTACGATCTCATCTTCCATTGTTGAATCTTCAATTTGCCTGGATGTTCCAGAAACAGATAAAAAAGCCATTGCAAATAAGACACAAAAAATATATTCACTAATATATACAAGAGGACTATTTAATTTTACAAGAGTATTTGATGCACAATGCAATTTAGCGCCAGTGATCGACACTACACCATCACATTTAAAGCTATGTAAAGACAAAACTAAAATCTCGGATAACAGTTTAACACAAACACGAACTTCTAGTAGACACTTCCACACAGTTTGACAGAAACATACAAACTGACATGAGTTATGATAATTCAAAGTGGCGAGAGTATGGGAAGAAGAGGAGGTATTGACTTACACTCACCCTAACTGATTTTTGTTCTACAAATAGAGTGTGAATAATTCATTGTCTATCAACATGTGTCCTACCATTTCCGTACATTTTTTGTCTTCATTTACATTATTGTATGTTCCGCTGTAACGTTTAATTGTAGTCCTAATTGTACTGTACTCTATAATTTATTTAAAGACTGTGGATAATCCGCAAAGCAGATAATCCACCCATGGATAATGGAGAGTTCATTGTATATTTATATTCCTTACAGGAATATTATGCGAAATGCAAATATTTTTTAAGGCAGCTTAAATTTTTGTATCCATCAAAAGTTTGAATTTTACCTGTAACATATTAAATAATTTTACTCCTGTATCAAATAATTTATACTTATGGTATTACACATTTTGCAGGAGTAATAATTATCACAACTTTGTAAGTTTGTTCTATTTACCATACATTACATGTCAAATACTTAGTATTTATTTATTTATTAGTAGTAAATAAACATGGTAAGTAATGTCATAATGCATTATGATATGAATCTTGTTTTTGTATTTTCAGAATATTTTCAATTGTTTTTTCTTTCTGGATTTTATAATGCCTTTTTATATTATGTTCTGAAGAATTTTCCTAGAATGCAATTCTATAGTTTAAAAATGGATGTACGAGAGGGTTTTTAGTTGATTTCAATGTTGTTGTTTTTTTTAAAACAGTTTTCATTAGTATTTGATAAATAACGTTTATTTCAGATAACAAGGAAGTGAGGTATTCCGTTATCTCAGGTTTCATATTTCTCAGGTTTTTTGCACCTGCAATTCTGGGCCCTCGCCTTTTTGATCTCACCACCGAGCAGATAGTAAGTTATACTTAATATATAATACTACACAGTAAATATAATTTAACACTATTATTCGTACTAATTAAAGTCTATTTTTGTATAAAGGATAGCCAGACAAATCGCACGTTGACACTGATCTCTAAGACAATACAGTCTCTGTGTAACTTAGTATCTGCTCGTACGCCTCGCTGCAATGAAGAATACATGGGTTGTATGTATGAAGCATTTTATACAGATACACATGTGACTGCTGTCAGACAGGTAAATGCATTTCTATAATTTTTCCTTTTTTAATTTGTTCACTTTTTTATATTTTATAAAATAATTAATTTGTTGACCAAATTAGTGATGTTTTATGACAGAAAACCTGTTATTTATAATATTTGTTTATTATTTTACTCTTTTACTACCTTGTAGACTTACATGTGCTTCTATATAATAATCTAGCCAGCCTAAAGTCTATCCTTTGTGATAATTAGATTATCTTGCTCTATATTATAGTATTTAAGTTTTAAAGCCAAGATCTACCAAGTTTAAATTACACCACTCTTATTGTCAGTTGAAATAGCCAGTGAGAATTGATCTGTATAATTCTTCAGCAAACATATTGGAAATGATTTTTGTTATATTCAGTACAACAGCTGAAGCAGTTAAATATATCAAATAAATATGTACTCAACTGAAGCCAATAAATAATCATTTGGTCTACAATAGCTGAGTAGGGATTGAGCCCCAAACTTCTTTAAAAATTAAGAATGTGTTTAGGTAAAAATTGGTTTACCTTGGAAATCATGGTTCTAATTGAAAATTCAGTTTATAATTAACTTAACGAAACTGATAATATTAATAACCTTCTAAATAAATTGTTATGACCTGGAGTGGAACATGTATTTGATTCCAAATTAAAATTAACTATACACATTAATTATCCTTTATAACCAAAATTTTCATGTTACAGGCTTAAGTAATAAAATGTAGATTAATATTCAGATAGCGGATGTAATTTACTGAACTCATGTTTTCTCCTTATGAATGTTTGTCAATAAGTGATTGTGTCACCAAAACAAAAAACTCAGTAATAGACCTGTTTGGGACAAACATACAATATATATATATATATATATATATATATATATATATATATATATATATGTATATATATAATGATGACAATCTTTCGTGGATCAGGATCTAACTTCAAATTGATTTTTTAGTTATTCTAATGAATAAGCTCTTATTAAATTTGTAACATTGGTTGCAATGGAAATAATTATTGAAATGATTTAAATTTTCAAAAAACTGATATCAGATTTATAACTTTTTAACCCTTACCGCGCGTCTAGCGCTTACAGACGCGGCACTGCCCACTGCCACTACGAGGCTAGCGCCTATAAGCGTGATCGCTCAATCGTCTGCCATTACTGCACTGTAGATCGTAAAATATCCGATAGAGTGCATAGTAATGTCGCTTTTGTCTATTTGGACCCTCTAAACCAATATGGCGACTATTTAGAAATATTTTGTTATCGTTATTGGTTGCCTAGCAACAAAGACTAGTATTTGTTCCCTCCCGTACTGCTTTTTGCGCCTATAAACGCGGGCTACTACGGTCAGCTGTTTTCGTGTTTTCACTCTTGCTTGCATTTGTTGTTGACGTTTGTTGAGTGTGTTGAGTGTTGTGTGTTTATTTACGTCGAGTTTTGGCAGTAAATAAATATAAATATTTTGTTAGTTTTGTCTTTTTCTTATCGACTGTGTATATTTGATATACACTGTAATGGTTCATCCAGACGATCCTGATTTTGACGAATTTGTAAATGGACTTATAAACGCATAGTTTTCTAGTGCGGTTGACTTTCATAACCTAGAACAAGAAGAGGCTGAAAGTGTAATTTTACACAATATTAATGAAAATGAAGTTGATAGTTCTAGTAAAAATGAAGAAAATCAAGAAGTAGGGTTAGTTCCAAGACGTAGGCCTATGGTGGGCCTACCATATTATTTAAATGAAAATTTATAACATTTCTGTTGTCTACTTGACTAAAACTACCTAAATCTAAAAAAAACATTGAGAAAATATTATTTTTATTTTTTTACAGTAAATGAGCGTACTATAGTATTTTTACATAGCGCTTTAAGGGTTAATATATATATATATATATATATATATGTTAGATTTTGTATGGACAGGAGACAGGCTTGCCTTGGAAAATGGTTGTTGGTATTACCTAATAGTACACAAGTAAGAAAACACAATACTAAAGTTCTGAAATATTACATAAACACTGTTCACTTTCTCAATCAGTAGAGTAAAGAAGTATACTGAATTGTTTTGATCTAGGATGGATCTGTGCTGAGTGTTGAATTTTATGTAATGCTATATATTCTACTTTCTTTAAATGCAAAACAAAATTTTTAAAAATAGCCAAACGTTGTTGCCTCAACTTGTTATAACATAGAAGTTTACACAACCTCAAATATATTATGTTATGATTTGCATATAAAAATTAGTTATTTAAATTTTGTATATGATCTCACTTTGATATTTATATATTTAAAAAAAATATATTAGTTTGACTCTCTTCGCTATAAAAAAAAATACACAAGATACAAACTATAGGTTAAGATTTAAACAAAAAGGAATAAATTCAAAACATCTAAATTAAAGAAATATAGGTTTGAATGGATAGTTCATAAGTCTTTGCTATTGAATTGAAGTTTGTATGAAATTATTTGACCTTAACAAATCTATAAAATACCACATTACACATCAAGAATGTGTCATTATTAAGTAATTATGATGTAGGAGAGAGTTCAAGTATAACACAAAACAAATAAGAAAATCGATTAAAAAATTTCATCACAATCTCTAGGACGGTTTGTAAGATATGTAGTCTTAACTGTTCATTTGACTATCACAGGACTATCTTTATATAAATGAAACATTAATATATAACCTCAAGTTGTATCTTGGGTTTCGGGGTAATTGCTAGTCAAAGATTTAAAATCTTTGGGTCTAAGTCCAAAAAAAGAAGGAAAAAAGTTATACAGAGTAATAGTTCGAAGGTAAAAGAATGAAAATCTGCAATGGAATGGAAAGTGAGACTTTTATACCGCTTCCGCCAATATATGCATACCCGTACCTTTATAACACATGCAAGGTTAATATAGGCTTATGTTCTACATCCTTATGCAACTGTTCAGTTGTATTGTAATTATGGTTCTATGTTTAAATTTTGTTTATATTTGTTAAATTTTAAATATCTCCCTAGCAGTACTACACGGGACCCCCCCCCCCCACTGTACAATTACAAATTCTCCTTAGCTGAGAAATATCTTTATTCTACATAAACAACTGTTTAACTCAATGTCTATTTCTAATATTGATTTTTGCTCTCCTAATTTTCATAACTAACTACAAAATATAACTCGTTTTCTAAAAAACTCTTTTTAGTGTTTCATATGCAATAATGACCACATTCAAATTTAATTACATTTAAAATCAAATTAGTTGTAGATATTTTGATAAAGTGTAGCTATATAGTGAAAGAATGTCCATTAAAACTTTGGATTGATTTAGCTAACATCATTTACAAAATTTCTGTTTCCTCTTCCTTTCTGACCTTTAAAGCTATAAACCAAACCAAATATAGGAAACTGTTTACACATTGAAGCCTAAGCCCGAGTATAGGTCTGGCAGACACGCCAGCATTTGCCGCCTCACCCCGAGTTTACACTGGGCCTCGCTATATAATTCTATATGATCGCGATATCGGCATATAATCGGGTTTCGGCATTTTCGTATAGCTAATTGGTTATTTATCTTTGTATGTCTTTGATTTTCGAATAGTCTGTGCTGTTGATTTGGACTAAATAAAAATATTACGAAGCTGTTGCTATGCAACGTAACACGTCTACGAGGAATACAGCAGACGTTTGTTTACTGCAAAGTGACTGACTGAGTAATCAAGTTTGTTTATGTTTGTTTGGTGTTTTTCTTGAATACTAAATACTTTTTGAGTTATAGAAGTAATCTTTTAGTTTATTTTAGTAGTTAGGCCCAGTATTTTAGTGTTTGTATATATAAATATTTTATTTATAGTTTACAAAGTATGGCAGACGATTTATTGAAATGTGATTCAATTCGCGATCTTTTGTTTGATGAATCTGATGGCGAATCCAAGCCAGACATAGGCCAAGGTGATGGAAATAATTCAATTAGTAACATTTTGAGAGAAAATGTGAATGAACCGATTTTTTATTCTGATTCTGAGGGCAAAATCGATGACAATAACGATCCAGACTCTTTGTGACAACGTTAGGCCTATTAGTGCTGTGTAGCTATTTTTGTTTGTGTGTGTATTTTACCCTTTTTCAAGACTAGGGAGTGTTTACTATTAGTAAAATATGTATTTACATGTATATATATATTTAAAAAGGTAATTTCTTTGGGTTTAAAATGATATATAATAAGTCATATTATAATAAATATAACAAATACCACAATCTTTAAAAAACATGTCCAAAACCCCCAGGCACAATAAGTAAGCAGCGTGTTAGAGAGTTAGGCTTCAAAGTGTTAATTTATGCCCATTCAAGAATTTTAAAACAAAAATGAATTAAATTTTTCTTTCATTTCTTTTATTATTTATATATTGTTTGTCTCTTGTTGTAGTTTTTGGAAATAATCTCAGCAACGTCCAATCCAGCTCATAGAAATTTGGACAATCCTGTTGTGTTGAAAGAAGGGTAAGTGTTATTATACAAAAATAAAACTATAAAGATTTCGTACTATTTTTTTTTCTTATGGCTATCTTTATTGATTTCTATCCGTTTGCTTTCTAACATACCAACAAAACTGACCCAAATTTCTTCTCTTTGGCTACAGTTTTCTGCATCGAAGAAGGTGGTTCTTATTTATGCTGGCAAAGGGTACAAGTACTTGGTAAAAAAAATGCCGATCATGCTGTGATGAGCCGTCAGGGAGTTGTGTCCTGTGTTCAATCGAAAGCTCCCCATTGATTCTTTTCTCAGCATTTTTCTATTTTCATCCCATTTGTCGGCTATATACTTCTATGCTTTTGATTGCATACTATTTTCTACTGAAGTGTATCAGATAAGAGCCAAAAATGTAGTTGTGGTCCTTCCGCTTGCTCTTAATAAAAGTTTTTATTAAATATTTAATTGCAAACTCATATGGAGAATCAATGTTTTTAGTTTGTTTATTTTCCTAAAAGTTTCTGAAATTAATTTGCAAAATAAAGTAGAAATAATAGGTGTTAGGGATTTAAGCTTTCCTATGTGGTTGTTTAACCCTCCCCCTCCCCTAAAAGAGTTTTTCAACAAAATCCTTTGGACCATTTTTAAGATATAATTTCAAAATATACACGAATTGCTCGTCTAATAATATTAGATAATACTGTATATATGAATAATATTAGTTTGATTTGTTATGAAGAACTATGAATGATTCCAACATTTAGTTATAATCTCTTGCTACGTATTGGAATTCACTTCAGTTATTATAATGCACACAATTTAACATTTTTATAAAAGTTATTTTAAATACTGATTATTGTGTGTTATGTTTCACAGGATGATGACAAAACGTGCTCAGGGAAGGAAAAGGTTCGGTCGTAAGAACTTTAAAACACGGTATTTTAGATTAAGTACTCAAGATCTGATATATTCGAAACATAAAGGTAAGAGTATAAGTTACTTTAATAAATCTTATTTTTTAATTTATTTAATATAGGAATGTTCTATTGACAATTCATAATATAGTCAGTGTGAAATATTTATCATGTAACACAACATAAAATATATATATATATATATATATATATATATATATATATATGCAAGGAAATTTGCTCTGACATGTAAAGGAATTTTATGCCAACCTCAACCTTTTAAAAAAATTATCACAAAATTAAATATACTAAACATGTTCACTACATAAAAACGCTTGTATAATTTCATGAAAATGCAATTACAGTAAACAAGTAAAAAAAAAAAATTAAGTTTATTTAAACGTATTCTGCATATTGTGGATTGATTCTTTATCTCCACTAAGAAAAGTATTTCTCATTTGTTTCAAATAGTCATTAAAAAAGTTACATACCGTACCAGAGTCATCCGTAGTACAGAACTTATCTCACTTGCAACTTCTTGGATCTCATAAAGCAATTGTATTCGCCATGATAGTTTGGCACTCGACTAAAAACACCTATACTCGCTTGAAATCTCTAATCCTAACTCTTTCCTTCATTTTTGAAGAAGATGGATATCATAATCCCAAAAACTCCAACATAATCTCCCCGAACACCCGGTCTAGAGTCTTCTTACCTATCGTCTCTTTACAGATGTATCTTACTTGAAAAACTAACAACACAGAATTAAAGATTTTTTTTTTCTCATAGAATTTCTATGTTGAGTTAATCACAGAAACTACTTTTTAGGCCATCACACTATGTTCTCTATTCATGCATGAATTTGTTACGTTGTATGATTCTCATGAACTATATTTGAATATATATATTTTGGATCTTAAATTTATTAGTAAGTGTATTTTTATCTCTTTTATTAAACCCTATTTTTTTTTCTTTTACCTGATACAAACTAATAATTACTACTTGCTGACTCCAAATATATTTTTTTCCTAAAAAACTGAATCCTTTAAAATGGTAACAAGTAAAGGGTGATTCAATAAAAACACCGGGTTTTTAAGTATTGAATAAAGTACTTACAATAAACAATATTTTACACTACAATACCAATGCAATGTAAAATAACCCAAACTGCCTTTAAGCTATGAGTTTTAATTTTTTTTTTTTTAAGATTCTCCTATACAAATGAATCAAGGTTAGAACACAAATTATAAAATTACAAAATTAAAAAGCTTGTTTCTTTTAATGTATACGTATATACATATTATGATATTGATCATTGGAAGTTTTTCATTTGAAAACACAAAATTAACTAAATCTTAATATTAACTAATCTTATCATAATCTCTTTACTGTTCTCTGAGATATGTTGTTAGCGTAGTTCTATTAACACTAAAATAGTCTTTTCTATCGTGGTTTACAATGGTAAGAAGTGATTATTTTTAAAGTTGTTGGTACCAAAAGAAAGATCTTACTACAGGCATTCAGAATTTGTAAGTACTTGAAAATAATAATAAAAAATAATAACAATTGTACTTGGAAAATAAAGAAAATTAAGAAGAAATAATCCAACTGATCTGTATCAAACAAGCAGGATTTTTGGCTCATTGTGAAAATTCAGTTGGGTTGCACAAAGATTTTCTGCTCATCAAATGTTACAGTTCTGCTTATTAACAGAGCTGTTTAAATGAAAACTTGGCTCATCAGAGAAGATTATTGTCTTTGCAAAATTGTCGTCTCCATGTTTTCTCTCCAAAATCCATTCAACAAACTATCTCTGTTATAAATGGTCCATTGGTTTCAGTTGTTGAGTTAACTAAATTTTGTAGGGATGCATTGAGAGAATTCACTGAAGGGACATTCCTTAACATCACGATAAAAATATTGTGTTGTTATGGCGAACGATGGCGAATTGACTTTTGTGGATTCATGACAACACTATTGCACACTATCGTGATGTTCTCATCAGACGGATGAAACGTGAGCGCACTAGTTGGAATCTGATTCCAAATATCAAGTATCGGCTCAGCCCTATTTTTAGGCAAATAAACAAAAATTAATTTATTAAGAAAAAAATTTTTTTGTCAATAAAAACGCAGAAGTGTCAGGAAACATTTGTATACCAATTTACAGGACACTTTGTAGTGGAGTATGTTGTAAGGTGAATGGTAATAGATAGAATGAGTCATACTCGTATATATAGAAAATAATCAGCTCTAGTTGAACACAACATATGAGTTGATTGTGAGGCTTGTGTAAATAGATAGAATGAGTCAAACTCGTATATATAGAAAATAATCAGCTCTAGTTGAACACAAAATATGAGTTGATTGTGAGGCTTGTGTAAATAGATAGAATGAGTCATACTTGTATATATAGAAAATAATCAGCTCTTGGTGAACACAAAATATGAGTTGATTGTGAGGCTTGTGTAAATAGATAGAATGAGTCATACTTGTATATATAGAAAATAATCAGCTCTAGTTGAACACAAAATATGAGTTGATTGTGAGGCTTGTGTAAATAGATAGAATGAGTCATACTTGTATATATAGAAAATAATCAGCTCTTGGTGAACACAAAATATGAGTTGATTGTGAGGCTTGTGTAAATAGATAGAATGAGTCATACTTGTATATATAGAAAATAATCAGCTCTAGTTGAACACAAAATATGAGTTGATTGTGAGGCTTGTGTAAATAGATAGAATGAGTCATACTTGTATATATAGAAAATAATCAGCTCTAGTTGAACACAACATATGAGTTTGTTGTGAGGCTTGTGTAAATAGATAG
Organism: Aphrophora alni; assembly: GCA_963513935.1. NCBI lineage: Eukaryota > Metazoa > Arthropoda > Insecta > Hemiptera > Aphrophoridae > Aphrophora > Aphrophora alni. The sequence continues at coordinate 110,706,525 of OY740773.1, forward strand.
AATGAGTCATACTTGTATATATAGAAAATAATCAGCTCTTGGTGAACACAACATATGAGTTGATTGTGAGGCTTGTGTAAATAGATAGAATGAGTCATACTTGTATATATAGAAAATAATCAGCTCTAGTTGAACACAACATATGAGTTTGTTGTGAGGCTTGTGTAAATAGATAGAATGAGTCATACTTGTATATATAGAAAATAATCAGCTCTTGGTGAACACAACATATGAGTTTGTTGTGAGGCTTGTGTAAATAGATAGAATGAGTCATACTTGTATATATAGAAAATAATCAGCTCTAGTTGAACACAACATATGAGTTTGTTGTGAGGCTTGTGTAAATAGATAGAATGAGTCATACTTGTATATATAGAAAATAATCAGCTCTTGGTGAACACAACATATGAGTTGATTGTGAGGCTTGTGTAAATAGATAGAATGAGTCATACTTGTATATATAGAAAATAATCAGCTCTAGTTGAACACAACATATGAGTTTGTTGTGAGGCTTGTGTAAATAGATAGAATGAGTCATACTTGTATATATAGAAAATAATCAGCTCTTGGTGAACACAACATATGAGTTGATTGTGAGGCTTGTGTAAATAGATAGAATGAGTCATACTTGTATATATAGAAAATAATCAGCTCTAGTTGAACACAACATATGAGTTTGTTGTGAGGCTTGTGTAAATAGATAGAATGAGTCATACTTGTATATATAGAAAATAATCAGCTCTTGGTGAACACAACATATGAGTTTGTTGTGAGGCTTGTGTAAATAGATAGAATGAGTCATACTTGTATATATAGAAAATAATCAGCTCTAGTTGAACACAACATATGAGTTTGTTGTGAGGCTTGTGTAAATAGATAGAATGAGTCATACTTGTATATATAGAAAATAATCAGCTCTTGGTGAACACAACATATGAGTTGATTGTGAGGCTTGTGTAAATAGATAGAATGAGTCATACTTGTATATATAGAAAATAATCAGCTCTTGGTGAACACAAAATATGAGTTGATTGTGAGGCTTGTGTAAATAGATAGAATGAGTCATACTTGTATATATAGAAAATAATCAGCTCTAGTTGAACACAAAATATGAGTTGATTGTGAGGCTTGTGTAAATAGATAGAATGAGTCATACTTGTATATATAGAAAATAATCAGCTCTTGGTGATCACAACATATGAGTTTGTTGTGAGGCTTGTGTAAATAGATAGAATGAGTCATACTCGTATATATAGAAAATAATCAGCTCTTGGTGAACACAACATATGAGTTGATTGTGAGGCTTGTGTAAATAGATAGAATGAGTCATACTTGTATATATAGAAAATAATCAGCTCTTGGTGAACACAACATATGAGTTGATTGTGAGGCTTGTGTAAATAGATAGAATGAGTCATACTTGTATATATTGAAAATAATCAGCTCTTGGTGAACACAACATATGAGTTGATTGTGAGGCTTGTGTAAATAGATAGAATGAGTCATACTTGTATATATAGAAAATAATCAGCTCTTGGTGAACACAACATATGAGTTGATTGTGAGGCTTGTGTAAATAGATAGAATGAGTCATACTTGTATATATAGAAAATAATCAGCTCTTGGTGAACACAACATATGAGTTTGTTGTGAGGCTTGTGTAAATAGATAGAATGAGTCATCTCATATCTTTAGCAAATAATCATGTCTAATTTAATTTGAGTTATTTAAATACATTATAGGTAAATTACTAATTTAGCTCATAAGGTTATCCAAAACAATCTTCTAAACAATTGTGTAGCAATTAAATTTAAGATACTTAAAATGGATTTATACAATCAACTTCTGAGAAGCAGAATCTAGTTTTTTTTTTTTTTTATATATTTGTGAAATCGTCAACTCTAAATGTTCCAGGAAAGGAACCTTTGTGTAGCATTCCACTGCATGATATCCTGGCTGTAGAGAGGGTTCACGAAGACTCGTTTAAGAAAAACAATATGTTTCAAGTAGTGCAGCCAGAAAGAGTCCTTTATATTCAGGTAAGCCTCATTTCATTGTTCAATGTAATGGTGCTATTAAATTGATGTTTGCAATTATTTTATTGCAACAGATTATATTTATTATTGTTATGTTTTAGGCAAATAACTGTGTAGAAGAAAAAGAGTGGGTAGATGTATTGGCCAAGATTTGTAGAACAAATGAACGGCGACTAGACAGGTATCATCCTGGAGCCTTTGTAAATGGGCATTGGGTGTGGTAAGTACACCTAATTAATTATCTATCTTTTTTTAAATAAAAACTATTCATGTTCTTTTCATAATCAGGAAATCCATCGTATCCAATTCCTTTGAAGTACCACTTTCACTGCGAATGATTGTAGCGTTTCCTTCTATTATTTAAGTTTACTATTATAACTATAAAATAAGACTTTAAGTGGTCATTATCAAATGTTGTAGTGCTTTATGCATCCCCCACACTACACGCGCGCGCAGACACACACACACACACACACATATTGTGTTAAAAAAGTATGGAACAACTTTTTTATCTTTTGAATAGGTTCAGACAAAAAGTTGAGATTTAGTATATGGTTGTACAACTTTTTACCCATCTTTTGGTGTTTAATGTAATTTTTTTCAACAAGGATGGCGTAATAATCTCTTGTGGAAGCCTATGTTGAGTGAGACATCATTTCAAAGTCCATTTTTTCTGAGTATAGAACCTCAAATTTCATCTCAAAACGACCATCCTATCAAAAAATAACGACTGGTCAAAGTTTCAAAACATTGGTATTTGAGTTGTCAGGATCTTTTTATGTTTAACCCTCTAGGTGGTTAGGCAAAACAAAAATGAAAAAGCACTTATAATTTCACAAACAACAATTTATTGCTACAGCTGTTTCGCCGTTTTCATCCCCACCTTCATTCCTAGATGTTAGTGTTAAGTTTACCTGTATTTTAGTTTTTAGTTCTTAGTTGTCTGACGATGCCTAACGGCGAAACAGCTGTAGCAATAAATTGTTGTTTGTGAAATTATAAGTGCTTTTTCATTTTTGTTTTGCCTTATTATGGAATTTCACCGAGTACCGACTGTAGTCACACTCAATACTCTAGGTGGTTTGTGATTCATTTGAGTCAATGAATGCCATACGCTATCGGTAAACATCTCAAAAATCATTATTTTTTAAATTCAACATTTCGCCCACTAAGAACCATCCTACCGCAATAAATCGAATTCTGTTGTAAAGTTCCAAAGATGCAATAAAAATATATTAAAACATTATAAATAATATTTAATTAATTGGTAAGGTTATAGTAACACTGTTCTATGGAACGATACTTCATCTATCGATCTGTACTTTCCAAATCTTTCTAACTGGTACAGTTTTTAATATATCAAAATTAAACAAAATCTAGAATTTTAACACGTATTTATAAGCTAAAAATCATATTTTTTTTCAGTTCATCTTTGACCCAAGTAAATATTATTGTACATCTATTTAATATTATTGAATCGAAATCTGTATTATATCATTGTAAAGGTAAAGTTTCAATCTTTCATAATCATGTAACCAAAATTATATACAGCAAAAGGGAAAAATTAAAGAATTTTGTGAAGATGGAGTGTTTTCCCCTAGAGAACAGCACTACACAGTTCTGCACAATATAAGAATATCTGAACTTGTTCATCATATAATTTTTGTAAACTACAGCTCTTAAGTTTCTAAGCATATATTTGTGTTGACAAAGGTATCTGGAAGGTGGTTTAATGGTCAGAGGGAGATTCAATATGTAGTCACAAATACTGTGTATATATTTTAAGTTCACGGCAGAGTATCAAAAATTGTAACTTATTTTGCGTAATATTCAAAAAATTTAAATTTAAAAAAATTATGTTGAATGAGAGCTTTGTTAAAGTGAAAAATTTTGCTATAATGCACAATATTGAATCACTCAAAATTACAAGAAAATTTGAACAAAAATTAAAACCAACAAATTATCTTTACACAAATAACAAAAGGCCCTTCAATTAGTATAACAAACTTGTTATGCACTTAAGATTAAATGAATTTACTATAAAACAAAATCTTTAAAAAAAAATTGTCATTGAGGGCATGCAATTAATTAAATGTAAGACACACTTTTTTTATATATATAAATGTATGTTGAGACGACTACCAGATCACTCTATACACAAATGTTTGCGCACTCCTTTTCCCTGTGGAGACTCTTGGATGTTAGGCGGGCTCTCTCTCTGTCGCTCCCTCAGCGATATGTTTCACAAAAACTGGCCATTTTTCTACTTTGTTAAGGGCTTATATACATTTGTGTAATGTGTGTCGGTCACCGTACTCACAAGGCAAGCATTTCAAAATTATCTGAATTATTTCGTAACAGCTAGCTTTCATTATAGTTTTCAAATGTTCCTCCTTATTCTAATACATTTATTATATTTTATATTTATTATACTTATTCTATTCTTTATTTGATTACAATACATTTAATATACGCAATGTGATAACAATAAAACTAACTGTAAAACACTACTTTTTTTATGTTTTTGAACACTTTGTACAAATGCTGTAAGATAAGTTAAAAACACTTTTAGGGCATTTTTGTGATTTGTAAACATTTTTACTAAATTCTCTAGGGTCGAAATAAAGGGGTTTAAATTAAAATGAAGGTTATAGTTCATTTGGTTCAGTCGCTATACATTTCGCACGGGTGGTCTGATTCACCCTATATAACTTATTTAATGGAATAAAATGAAAATACCAACAACCACAAGCAATGTGCAGGGATGCACCGATGTTCATATTAGGATAGAACCCAAGGAGAAGAACATCAGTAACCTGCTAATTACACAAAATCCTAGTGACCAAAAATAAGGATAAGTAATATATCAAAGGATAAGAATATATATATATGGTTTATTCACGCATAGCTGCATGCATGAACACTTAGGGATATAGTACAATTTCAATTCACTCCGCCATCATGCGGGTTTGTGTTACATCCGGAGGAATTTGAAATGTGTGTATTGGGGTAGCCCACTATTAGAATTACGATTGTATCGGGTGTGGAATATTTGTGGCTAGAAGGAAACCAAATTCCCAGGATAAATTTACAAGTTTTAAATGCAATCTAACCCTCTCTATAAAATGGACTTGATGGTATAAGCTGATATGTCAACCTTGTCTAAATGCTTGATGAGTCTAGGATTTGTTTTTATGGTGGTTAGGAGTTGCTGAAATATAAGGTGATACATTGAACCTGTGTCTCGATAAAATACCGAGTAGAGAAGGTTTCGATGCTGGCACTCAAGGTAACAAAATTCGACACTGGTATTGACAATTTGACAACACCCCGGCATGTGGTGTGGTAGTTTTATTTGAATCTTTTTTTATTTCCGGATGATGCTGATCAAGTATAATAAAATTATGTTCCAATTTAATTTAAATGCAAATTGAAATAATTAGGGTGCTATAGCTTGAAGAATAGGGTTGCCTATTTCCCGACATATTCCTAGGGTTTGGTGGGGTGCCCAAAATTTGCACCTTCAAGGCTGGTAGACTGTCTAGGCTAGGGCCAAAATCCATATTCATGAGGGGGTGGGGTAGGCACCTCTAACGCTATTATATTGATTCTCGAATTGTTGCTTAGAGCTGTTAAATCTTGAAGTGTATCGGTACCGTGTGTTAAAGCCTCTATCGATGACTGGAGCTAAATCCATTAGTGCAGAAATAGTAGAGGGCGGCTCTTCGGCAGTCAAATGAGCTAATATATGATTAGATGTCCCTCTTTTAATATTTTTTTGGATTTGCTGCTCAGAAAGGAGCGGCATAAGCAAGGCTGCAGCATATCTAATATCAGCAACAAAACCTGTCATATTCTTTCCAGGTTGATGTGGTCGATATATATGCTCCCTGATAGCAATGTGCAATTTATAGTCCTAATTAAATTAGATTTGAATTGCTCAACACTGTGTTCGTCGCAAAATACCCCTCCCAAAATATCTCTTAGTAGGCCACTAGTCTTTCCTGCAACTTCTCGTAGGATGATTTTGTCTACACTAGGATTAAGGTTGGCTAAATTCACGAGGGTAGTTAAACCTAGGGATTGGTTGATAATCCGTCAACCGGTCTCAAGTTTCTTATTGTCGGTTCAAGTCAATTACAGAATTCTTGCCCCAGTGCTAACAGAAAGGATTATGCCCACACACATCTTAGATTTGTCTCACCTGACGGCCATTATTGACAAGTCCTAATTATCTATTATATGATTATTCTAATCTAATATTTATGTTAATTTAGACGTACGTCACCTTTATACTACACTAATGTTAACAAGGCTGAAAATGTTTCGGCCTATTCAACTATTTCACTTAATTTTGGATGCAAATAATACAATTTAGAAGGTTCACATTGCGGCCAAACTGTTCCGGGCTGTCAGACCCATATTTGGAAGACCTAGCCTGTCATAATTATAGTATTATCCCACGAATTAATAACCGACACACACAACCATCCAGATCCAAGGTAACACACACTATGGTCAAGTTCGGATTGTGTGGAACTCAATTGGTATGGAGGAGGTATTCCCCTTCCCCAACCATCAGAAAAAACCATCCCATGCCTGATAGCCCAGTGTTAGGCAACTCATCGTGCCCCAATGTAATGAGGGCACCACATAGTGTTCACAATCTTTTCCCCTTGTAAATGTGTTATAAATTTTTTATTCTTCTATTTAATTGATAAAAACCATAGTTACACAGACTTTAGCAAAAATGTAAAACCAATAAAGATTTGTAATAAAGGAAAATTCATAATTGCTGTAGAAGAATTCGAAATCTTTGAGGCATTTAAAGGGGAAAAAGATTGTGAACACCCATTGTTAAATGACCATTTTAATTTTGAATCGAACATTCTATATGACTCAGGATGTAAGCATGGGACATCCTCCAACCAATAAATTGTACATATCTGTTTTCGCCATTCCGACTACTGATTAATAATTAGATATATTAATAAGACTTACCGTCACAATAGTCTATTTTGTATGTAGTTATATCACTACGGCCGTTTCGGCTATTCAGCCATTTTCAAGTGTTATGCTGGGTTTTCCCGTTGTCTTAGTTTAAAATCACAAATTACGAACACACGACACATAACAAATACACAAGTTCTTTAAACATTTAAAACATGATGCAGTAGGCCCACTGTCACAACGCGTACTACTGTGAGTTAAGTGTAATTGTGTGAATGTATTTAGTGAATTCAAGTCAATACATATATTTTTGTAAAAATATATAGTAAATTTAATTTATAATACATAGTTTATTGTTTCAAGTGAATATTATTTCTCAGTGAAGTTAGTTTATGTGCTTTTTTTTTTAGGTTAAACCTAGCTCATCAATTTGTTACCTCGGCTAACAGCCACTTTTTTGATTCCTGGCATACTAACTCCACAAATTTTACAAAAAACACTTTTTTCAACATATTTGCATTCTATACATCTTTCTGAAATAAATTGTATTTTATAAGTTTGATTTTTTTTTTTTTTTACAGAATATTATTGATAACTAAATGATAATTTTTTTTTTTTAATAGGAAAAATTATGAAAATGTATTTTTATGAAATATATAGATCTAGAAATTTTAACTCGTGTAGCAGCAGCGACTTTTTGATTCCTGACATACTGACTCCACAAATTTTACAAAACACATTTTTTTATAACATATATGAATTCTGTACATCTTTCTGAAAAAAAAAAGGTGTTTTACAAGTTGGATTTTAGATAAGATTACTATTTTTTCTGAATTTAAATTAAAAATGACTCAGCATTAGCATTGCCATCTGTAGGCTTAATGTTTTCAAGATATCCATGCAAGAGATTTCCGATGATGAGATAGACATCCCGAAACATGCTAAGTAAATTATTGGAAAAAAGAGATTATTGATGGAAAATATAAGGTATTGTACTATTATTTTATAAGTAGGATGTTAACAGGTTAGAAATAGACCAACAACACAGGTGCTGTAGTGCTTAGAGCCCGATGTAGGTCAAAACAGCTAGGTCTATTCTTGTTTAGTGGACCCAGTAGGCCTCCCACCATATTGTTTGGGACACACACATACACTGGGGCACATATGTTGGAACTTTATTTAAACATCTTTTTATTCCATTTTGTAAAATCAAGCAATATAAAATAATTCATACTGATAATAAAATAATTCATAAGAGGATAGAACATACATTTTCCTCTGGATTTAAATATTTATATATACGTTGCACAACTTGTCCGAAATGATCAGATATTTGACAAATCCAAAAAAAATAGCCATATTTGGAATGGTAGTTAAGTGTGTAGCCTAAAGTCAGCTGCCTAGAATGGCAATATTACATTTAAAAAAAGTTGTGTGTTCAATAGAAGTCATGGTAATAAACACATGAAATATTTGTACCAGTTATGTTAGTAGTAAATCTTACAATTATATTATGATTATTACAATGTAATGGCTAAGAACCGGAATGTTATTGAGAACTCTTTTATCACTTGCATCAATAGGAAACTTTGATAATGCGATGAAGTATTTAGTGACAGTTAGTCTGCAAGTACAGGATGTTGATTTCCATGAGAAGTAATCATCCAATGTGCTGGATTTATAGATGTTTATCAAAGGATAAATGTCCATATTCAAATGTTATTTTATAGTTATTTTCAAAACTTGGACAATTTTAAAAATGAAAGTATCCAAATTGTTTTGTAACAAGTCTTATTGTATTATTTTTCCATGAACAGTAAGATTTCAACTAACTGTAATATAGATTTTCCTGACAAATTTTGTCATATTAAAATACATTATGAACCAGAATATTAGTCACACTCCTTCCTTGATACCCACATTTACTTCCAAATTATAACAATTTTATTTTGTTATAAATTCACCTTTATTATTAATATTGTTGTAAATTATTACATTTGTTAACAATTTGACAAAAATATGTATGTCCATACTTTACTGATAAATTATTAATCACAAAAATAAATTATGATATAATCTATTGTCTTTTTAAATCCAAATTTAATGAACCATTTTGTTCCAGTTGTAGAAGTGCTTTTGAGGCTGTAGAAGGCTGTGAGAATGTTTCAACCAGTTTAGACCTTCAGATGAATGTAGATTCAGAGACAGAACTTGCGAGGTTACATTGTCTTACAATATCGCATATGGACAGATTGGAGAACGTCATGCGTAAGTAGTTAGTTTATATTCATTAGTCAGTCTTATAGAGCAGGTTTCTATAACATCTATGAAGCTGATCAGGAGCAAAAAGCAAGCAGTTCCTTTTAGCAATTTTTGTGCCTACCCCTTACAAATCAACCTTGTTCATTGTTGGAAAGATTACAATCACAATAAAATTAAAAGGCTGATGTTTCAACATCTTTTGTTCAACAAATTACACAATGGAAAGCATGATCCCTACACCCCTCTATTTTTCTGATAGCTACTTTATGAACTCCATCACTTTAACTGGTACTTACGTATTACCGCCACCGTGGCAAAAAATTAATGGTTAGCAAGTATGGACAACCTAAACCTAAATTATTGATGAGTAAATATAAAATGAACCACTTTTTATAAAATCAAAACACTTTAGAAGCCAAAAAAACTTTTTTTAAAGTGAAAAAAAAGTGACAGGTTTGGCTAGGTAGCTATATATATATATATAATCACCTGGCCAAACCTTTCGTAAGTTTATTGAAGTTAATAATTTGAAATTAGATCATGGATAAACATGAGCTTTAAAAGTGAAGTGCCGCCAATCTACGCCTAAAATTTTTGCGACAAATCATAAAATGAAAGTATATGAATCTCAAAGCTGAAAAAAATGGAATTCTGCTACCCTTAAACCAGTTTGCTCTTTATTGGCGCATGCGCATTAGCGCAACTTCTGCTGCGGTGGCGTTAATACGTAAGTACCCTTTAACTCACAGACCTTTTACTATCTATTACTCAGTTTAAAATATATCTGGAACTATCTTCTCTAAAATCAAATCGAATGGAAAAAAATTCTCAGACAACTTAGTTCTCAGTTATAAGTCTAGGAAATTACTGCACAATTTTCCTAGTCAAAGTTTCCAGAATTCTAGCCTGTGTTAACTTAGAATTAGCTAAACGTTATACCAACAAACTCATTGTGATTCTATCCAATGGTCATGCTGCCCTTAAGGCTCTTGACTTGGATCAAATCTCTTCCAAGCTGGGTATGTGAGTATTATCAGGCTCTTAATACACTAACATAAACTGGTACCTGGTTATGCGGGTATCCATGTTAATGAGCTTGCATGCAGACAAATTGGTTAAAAGATGCTCTAAGTTGCCCTTTCTAAGACCGGAACCAACTTGCAGCATTACAAAGTCTACTGCCTACAATGCCATTTCAAGATGGTGTAAAGTTAGGTATCTCAATGCTCAGTAAAAAGCTTGTCAGAGGCACCAACATTCAGCCTACCAACTAGTCAGTAAAGTTGAGTAGAGGTCGTCTGAAACCACTCAGTGGACATGGCCACACCAGATCATCAATAGTAATCCCGTTTTAGGCTATGCAAACCCTACTAGGAGAAGGATTTCACAACCAGGTGATGATTCTAATACTAGCGTCGGTGAAAACTTCTAAGCTTCATTTAAGGCATGGCTTACCTTGCTAGTAGGCCCTTAATGTGTTAGTTCATGGTGTATTTTATATTGTTGTTTTTAAACTTGACTTTTGGACGACATGTCCATGTAGTGTTGTAGTGTTTGTGTTTTACTTGACAATGGAGACAGCAGATGTCTGAAATTGAAAGTCCAACAAAAAAAAAAAAAGGATATTTAGAGAGTTGTAGATGGTCAAGTACATAAATTAGTCACTTAATGAATAATAAAAAAGTAAAAATGTATCTTTCTCAATTTGTAAGTTTATGTAGAGATCGTACGTTTTCATTATGGGTGGTAATCATAGAGTTCCTATTTGTTTTATACAGTCACCGCATTTTGTAACATGAAACAGACTGTTGAAGTTCCAACACTGCCAAAAAGTATTATGAGAATGCTTTGTAACATCTGTGAAAAATGATCATTATAGAGGCTGTGCCATTTACATTCACTTATAGACACAATACTGTGTTGTGGCATTTTCTACATCAGGTAGGCTGTGGGTTTGTGAAATCTTTGGTTCTTACAAGGATTTAATCTCTGTGTGTTACGAACCATCTACAAGCCCCAAAAAAGATGTGTAGGGTGTATCTGTGGTGTCAGAGGAGTACAGGACACACAGAGTGGCGGAATAGGTTTTTTGTTTTTTAGAACTTTAAAATCAGAAGTAATTTAAAATAATGGCAGACTAAAGTAATTAATTGGAGGGGTTGTGGCAAACGGGGCGTTGTGAAACAATGGATACCATATAAATTTAGAGTTACCTATTAATCAAACGTGTTGTTGGATTCGGACAATCCCACATACCGTTGGTTAACAGATTAATTAGGTTAAGTTTTTACTAACTTATAATTATTGTAAATAATATTACAATTAATAACTCATAAAAGCTGACTGGGATTCGGTATTGGTTCGGTGAGATTTATACGATAGGAAATGGGTTATTTGTTTGTAGGTTTGTTGAAAACATTCCTCTCAAATGTGGCGAGGTTTCCCGTATAAGTGACAGATAGGTAAACATCGCCCCAGTGTGTGGGAAACGCTTCCATGATTGTAACTCTAGAAGACTGGGTGTAGTAACATTTGTTTTATAATGGTGTGTTTATTTCACAAAATTCTTATGAAGCAACTAGATTTTAAATTACTTATATATTAGTTATTACTTTTCAATTATTATATTTCTGGGTTAGAGTTTAATAGATCACATTAATTATATTGTTTGACCCTTAGACAAATTTACATTCGTATAAGACAAGTCATCATAATATACAGATAGAAAATAAAATAATATATAAACCTAAAAAAAAAAAGGAAAATAATTTTTAGAGTAATTAAATAAGAAATAGCAATAACAACAAAATTTAATTTAACTTTAAATAAATGTATAATAATTTAGAACATAAGCTATATAGAGGGATTCAATCTATAAATTATAAATTTTATATCTTAATTACAAAACCCATTATCTAGATTTATTTATTAACTGTCAACAATAATTTGTATTCAATTATTCGACTAAAGGTCTCAGAGAATAGAGAAAGTAGTGCCATTGTATAAGGCTCATCATCACACACTATAGTAATACATATAACAAAATCATATTCATTATAATAACAAAAACAATTAAAACAGTGAGGCTCCCTACAATCCTGTCGACAATGCTTCATAAACTCCTACACAGAGTTACATGATCCAGACAACAGCAATTGACTCCGTTTGCTTGTAAAACATCTATGATCATTTATCACCACCAAATCAGCTAGTAGCCTATTCATGAATAGCGCCCCAGCTTACAAAATAAATTCAATCTGTGCTGTTTTCCATGATAGTTACAAGCCATTCTAATGCAGTAACTATATTAGTCCCTATTTTGGACTTTTTCACATTTATATTTTAAATGGAGAATTGTTTCAAGTATATACATTTTATGTTTCTATTTGTGTACTACTAGGTAATACCAAGGACCACTTTATAAGGTAAGCCTGTGTCTCCTATCCATACAATTATATTCTTTGGTTAGAGTTTAATAGGGCACATTAATTGGGTTTCTATTTGTGTACTACTAGGTAATACCAAGGACCATTTTACAAGGTGGCCTGTGTCTCTTATCCATACAATTATATTCTTTGGTTAGAGTTTAATAGAGCACATTAATTGTGTTTCTATTTGTATACTACTAGGTAATACCAAGGACCATTTTAAAAGGTGTGTCTGTGTATCCTATCCATACAATTATATTTTAGATTAAATTTTAATAGGACACATAGCCTATTGGTTAGATTTTTTGTATGGACAGGAGACAGGTTTACCTTGGAAAGTATTGGTCCATGGTATTACCTAATAGTACAAGGGGGGGGGCAAAAAAATGGGAATTTGGTCATAACTCCTTTATTTTTCAATATTTTTACACCAAATGTTGGTCACCTTCAAAGTAATTACCATTGACTGCAATGTACATCTCTAATCGTTTCTTCCATTGTTCAAAACATTGATGATATTCACTTAATGGAATGTTCTTTAGCCCATCCAGCGATTTTTGTTTCACCTCTTCCACAGTCTCAAAACGTTTACCTTTCATATCCCTTTTGAGTCGGGGGAAAAGAAAGTCGCAGGGAGCGAGATTCGGTGAATTGGGGGGGGGGGGGAGCAATCAGTGTCATACCGTTTTTTGTCAAAAACTGCTTCACAGACAGGCATGAAGTTGGTACTTCCTTTGGTCGTCTGTGAGAAGGCGTGGAACAAGTTTGGCTGCAACTCTTCTCATGCACAAATCCTTCGATAAAATCCTCTGGATTGAACTCCAAGCCAACCCAGACATCTCAACTAATTGATCAATGGTTTGATGACGGTCTTCACGAACCAGAGTGTTGATTTTCTCAACGTTGTCGTCAGTTCTTGACGTTGAAGAGCGCCCATAACGAGGCTGGTCTTCAGTTGACATTTCTCCATTTTAAAAATGCTGAAATCACTCGTAGACACGTGTTTTACTTAAAGTAGCTTCCCCATAAGCTGTTTTTAGCATTACAAGAATTTCCGCGGGCATTTTCCCCAGCAGGAAACAAAGTTTCACAGCCACACGTTGCTCCCAGCAGTCAGCTATTTTATGTTTTCGTCGAAACAGAAAAAGGTCTTTCACTAAAAGTTCTCACAGACGAACTGATCTACTGACAGCGAACATACGTCGCACACTGACGTGTAGCAATGTGACTCGAAACTCCCTCTCCAGCCGACTAGCCACGCCCACCCCTCTCTCCTCACCAGCCCGATTCCCGTTATTTTTGGGTCTCCCCTCGTATATAAGTAAGAAAATGCACACAAAAACACTAAAGATCTAAAATATTTCATAAGTACGGTTCACTTTCTCAATTAGTATAGTATAAAAAGAAGACTGAATTGCTTTAATCTGGGATGGATCTGTGCTGAGTGTTAAACCACAAATTTTTTAATTTTTATAAAGCATGTTGGGAAAAGGAAAAGGATGATTCATCTAAGATTAACGTTCTCTAGATTTTGTGACCCATTGATGAGACAGTTCCCATCTTCTTAGTTCTGAGGGGTTACATTCTGAAATGAGTGGTTTTATGATTTGGTGACCAGAGAGATGGATAAGTTATCTTTTTTCTTCTTGGGTGTGATATCTGTGTTTTGTGCCAAATGAATCTGATTCTCAGGATAAACCCTTTTTACCAATGAAGATGTCATTTTTTTGGTTAAATTCATGTAGTTTCCTTTCTTCGGAACAAATACTTTTGGCTCTGATTGCCTGGCTATAGGGAATGACTCGTTTAGTATTCATAGGATGGTTGCTGTCGAAGTGGAGGTATTGTAGGTGGTTTGTTGGTTTAACATGGATACCAGTTTGTATTTTGCCGTCCTTTAGTTTTACATTGACGCCCAGAAAGAAATTTAGAATAGAAAATTTTGAAAGACTTTCTAAGAAGTGATTCTAGGCTTAACTGTCCTGATGTCCAAATTAAAAAAATATTGTCAATGTATCTGTACCAACAGAGAGGTTGATGGGGTTGCTGTCTAAGAAAATTTCCCTCCAATTCTCCCATGTAATGAAAGTTTTGCATAGGATAGAGCCATTCTAGTGCCCATTGCTGTTCTTTTAATTTGTAAAAAGTTCTGGCCTTGGAATTGGAAGTTATTCCGTTGAAGAATGAACTTAGCAAGGTTCACCAAAAAAAAAAGTGGTAGGATTTGTGTTGTTCTATTGTTTTTTAAGAAATGCTGATAAACTATGTGCATGAGGGATATGTGTATAAAGATACAACATCTATGTTTACAAGAATTGTGTTTGAAAGCAGGAGTTGAGTATTCAAGATAGTCTATCTATGAAGTGATTGGTGTCGTAGATGTATGCGGGAAGATTTTTTACTGATGGCTGTAGATGTGCATCTAGGAAAGCTGAAATCCTCTCTGTAGCGAATTACATCTAGCGATTATAGGCCTACCAGGTGGAGGATTAATGTTTTTGTGAATTTTAGGTAAAAAATAGAATTGGGTAGTTGTACATTTTTCATTGTACAGGAGTTTGAGAGTGGAGTCTGAAATGTTCTGTAGAGGAGCTTTGTATTGTAGACAATTCTGAAAGTAATTTATTGTATTTTGGTGTTGGATCGTCCATTAGCAGTTGATATGTTTTGTTGTCTGATAGTTGTTTGCTGGCTTCATTTATGTACTCTGCTTTGTTAATGACCACTGTGGTTGATCCTTTGTCTGCTGGTAGGATCATATTGTTTTCGTTACTTTTCAGGGAATATACTGCTGCTTTTTCAAGTTAGGTAATCTGGTAAGGTTAGGTTTTGTTTTAAGGCTATTTAAAAAATGACAGCTCTGTTAAACTTTGCATTATAAAATTGATATATAGTTCTATTGAGTGATCGTGAGTAGTGGTGGGGCATCGCAGTTAGATGGTGGTTTAAAATTCAGGAGGCAGGGATCTGGATTTGCTTATTTCAGAAAAGCTGGTGATTGTGAAAAAAATTGTTCAATTGTGAGTTGTCTGGCAAAACTAAAAACATCCTATTCTAATTTGAATTGATGTAGCTGGTGGTTATCAGTAAATGTGAGGCTTTTGGAGATGACTCTGGTTTCACTATCGGTGAGGGTGTGGTTGGAAATATTATGAACTGTGTTTGAGCAGGTGATGGTGATAGGAATTAGGAGAGTTTTAGTTAGGAATATAGTATAAGTTTTTTTTTAAGAAGCCAGTATGGCAACGATTATTATGACAGACCTGGAAAAATGATGAAATTGCTTACCTTGCAAGCAAGGCAATTGATGCTACAATGATATATAAACCCTTGGGTGGGAGGAAACTTGGTCAGTGTATGAGTTTAGATGATAACCAGACGTACTTGGCGAGGAAGAGTCTCTGAGTATTGAGGTTCGAGAATCTACGAGAGTTGCAGGAAGGGTGAGCAAATTTTGTATACAAAGGAACTTGTAATTATTCAGAGTCAAGTCAGTATAACCATCAGCAGGATCAAGTCTTATCAGTTGCAATAGTTAGAGTCATTCTGGATTCTTAGTAATTATGATTGAAATATTTGTTATTATTAGATAAGAGAAATAGATGAAATGTATCAAATAATAAAGAAACATTAATTAAATAACTGAAACCACTGATTTATTTAGTTTAAATTTAAAGAACCCAGGTGGGAAGCTTGATTTTTAATAATGCATTCATGGTTATCATTCTTAGTGATGTTGTTGTATGTTTGAAGCGGTATATGTAATTGTGGTGCCCATCCAGTAGGTACAGGTAACTTGAATAAAGTAGCTAGGCTTGGTTTCTCACCTATCAATGGAGGATTTACAATAGGTGTTCTGGGTGTAGGCCTGTTAGATTTTTCAATCGAAGTTTGGAAAAGTTTTTTAATTTTAGACTGTGCTAGGTTTTCTTGATGTATGTTGGCTTTTTGCAGTGTTTTATATGTTCCTGGTATAAGATAAGGATATTTAAAAATCATGAATTTGTGTGTAAAGGTTAGATATGTGGTTAACTTATATTGTTCTTCTTTGTAAAAATGTAAGATTTTAGATGTAGCTAAAAAAGAATTTTCCTTGACAATTTGTATAATTGATGACCTCATGTATACCAGAGAAGGCAGGTTTCGCAGTCAAACCTGTAGGTGTTTGCACATATTCATCCCAGATTAAAACAATTCAGTCTTCTTTTTATACTTTCTACTAATTGAGAAAGTGAACAGCGTTTAGGAAATATTTCAGAACTTTAGTGTTTTTTTGTGTGTTTTCTTACTTGTATACTATTAGGTAATACCAAGTACCAATACTTTCTAAGGTAAGCCTGTCTCCTGTCCATATAAAATCTAACCAAACAATTATATTCTTAGGTTAGAGTTTAATAGGGGACATTAATTGTGTTTCTATTTGTGTAATACCAAGGACCATTTTACAAGGTAAGCCTGTGTCTCATATCCATACAATTATATTCTTAAGTTAGAGTTTAACCCTCCAACAGATAAACTCATGCTAAGCGATTGAAAATTACTTTTTTCAGTTCTACATAGGTTGCCTATTAAAAATTCGTATCGTATTGCAATAATTTTTATACAGTTAACATTAATAATTAAATTTAAATATATATATATATATATATACAAAAAATGTTCACAATTATATTTAATAAAGTGGTAAAATTTGTGGTTTATGAGCGATCAAATTTCGCGGCAAACTGAAATTCAAATTATGGCATCCATCCGTCTAATTTTCACAAGCTGATATAACTGTCTAACAACTTTAGAATAATACTATTTTATATTGATATGCATTTCAATTTTGTTTTTACGGAACCGAGTCACAATTAAATAATATAGATAAGAATTACCTTAGTAGGTCCGTCTTGTGACTTCAATTTATATCTGGTTTTGCTATGACATGTTTCAAAGTTCAAGACTTCATCATCAGATACATGTAGATTAATTAATTCATTCACACGATGAATGCGTCACACATCAAATGTTAAAACACAAAACACAAACACAAACACAATTAAAATTATATTCCCGTTCGGCAACGGTGCGCATTATCCTATGTCTGGTGGAACACTGTCGTTGCTAGGAATAAACCCTCTGATAGTTATCTCTATTGAGTCATCGTGTGAATGAATTAATTAATCTACATGTATCTGATGATGAAGTCTTGAACTTTGAAACATGTCATAGCAAAACCAGATATAAATTGAAGTCACAAGACGGACCTACTAAGGTAATTCTTATCTATACTATTTTATAGTGTTTCCCTTCTTCTATAACTGTGTCTTCCAAATTATTCTAACTGTAATAGTTTTGGATCTATAAAATTAAAAACAAATCAAGAATTGTGTATGCTTTATTCGTTAAAATATCACTTTTTTCCAATGTAATGTTTAACCTAGTAAAACACATGCTATCGTAATAAACAATATTATGGTGTTGAAATCGTTATCTTTGAAGCTTTCATATTCATTCAACAGATTGTGCCAAAAGCGAAACTAGAAATTATAAAAATTCGGTGACGTTGCTCTATTTTCCCGTTCGAAAGTGCCACATGTGGCAACTGATTATATGAGGAAATATCATTATATATTTTGTCTAAATATTAATACTCAGCCAAATACTACAAGTTGACAACATTTCATAAATTTATTCATCCTCTTTATGAGCAAAATTAACTGAAGCAGTTTGTAATGTCCTGTCTTTAGCAAATTGTGGAAAATGAAGACACTTTCATATTTTGATCAGCTGTTTTATTCTATTAAAAAGACAATCACTTCTATATAAATAATACAAAGCAATATGTTATAGGCCTATTTATAACTGGATTGTCTCAAGTTTCGTTTGCATGCTTTCAGTGCGTATTAGACCTGTTTCAAGCATGGCTCGATTTATTTCTGTTCATGTGAACTTATTTGTTATGTAAGAGTGATTTGTTTTTTATAATTTGTTTATACAAGTTATATTATTTGTATGTTTTTTCTGAATGTATTTATTTGAGTTAGTTTTAAGTTTTTCAGTGATTTTGTTTCAGGTTTACCTAGTATAAAGTTTTAGGTTATGTCAAATTAGGCCATACTTTCTACGGAAATTTGTACTCTGTCTAATAAAAATTGTATAAATTGATTTTCTTTTACCAAATATTATCCACATCTATATTACAAAACTTTTGTATTTGGAAAATTTTTTTTTTAAATTGTTGTACTCTGAATATACGCTTTTATATGGAATTTTTGCCTAGGTTATTGCACGGTTTTTTGATTCCTGACATACTTACTCCAAAACCGTAACATGTAACATTTTTTCTTTACACAGATACATTCTATGCACTTTCCTGAAAAAAAATTATGTCTTAAAGTTAGGTTTTCAATAAAATTACTTTTTTTTTTTTTTTTTTTTTTTTTTTTTTTTTACAAAATGATTAAAAAAGGTGAAAAATGGCAATACTTATAGTAGCCGGTTGGAGGGTTAAGACACATTACTTGTGTTTATATTTTTTGTGTACCGTACTACTAGGTAATACCAAGGACCATTTTACAAGGTAAGTCTGTGTTTCATATCCATACAATTATATTCTTATAAACTATTTTTATTAAAGCCCGTTGGTACTTGGTGGTATTACATGTTAAGAAATAAAGACACAATATTTAGTAAAAATACTATTTTATTAAAAATTCCCATTAACCCATTTGGCAAGTTTCAATAAAATAGTAGTTTTTACTAAATATTATGTTTTTATTTATTAATTATATTCTTAGGTTAGAGTTTAATAGGACACATTAATTCTGTTTCTATTTGTATACTACTAGGTAATTACCAAGGACTTCTTTACAAAGTAAGCCTTGTGTCTCCTATCCATACAATTATATTCTTTGGTTAGAGTTTAATAGGGGACATTAATTGTGTTTCTTTTTGTGTCTACTAGGTAATACCAAGGATCACTTTCCAAGGTAAGCCTGTGTCTCCTATCCTTACAATTATATTATTATTAATTCATCATTTTATTTATAATAATTTTCTATCTTTCAAGTTGAAAGTAATTGTTTGGCAGGTACAATGGTGTCACAATTGTTTGGCAAATTTGAAGTTTACATTTGTATCTCACAAATTGAGAGCAGCATGATGGTGGTTGGCTAAGTTTATACTAGTTCGAGGACAGTTGTTAGCATTAGTTTTCCATATATTATGGTGTTCTCACATCTTCATTAACCTAGACGACATAAGTATTGATTTTAAGCTATAAGAAACACTGCAACAACATTACACAAACTTTCACACTCACCCATATCCAAAAAGTAATAATTACAGTTCAGTAGAAGTGTATCTTTGAAATATTTATTAGAGGCTGCACTTTCTTCACTTTGTGTTTTTTCTTATGACAGCTGTAGAGCACTGAATAGATATCATTCTAACACTTTTGTCTATACTAGGTATATGAAAAATAGTAAAAATACTTTTAAATAATAATAAAATGTTCATAACTTCAGGAATGGGTTTCCTCAAACATGTGATAACTGGAATTTTTAAGGTCTCTGCTTATTGTCTTAGTATAAGTGGAGGGGTTCGGGGAGGGGAGTGAGTGATAAGAATTTAAGATTTAAGGTGTCTGTTCACAACTATTTAAGCTCCTAAATCCAATTCTGAATATATTTAAGTATTTCTTAGTGAATTATTTTAAGAACCAGAAATTTTATATGCAGGAGCTTGTGAGTGTCAAGCTGTTTATACGGGAGACATCTGTTTTCTACCAAGTTCATTAATAGAGGATGTTCAGTCTTGTTTCAAAACATTAACTGCGCTTCGAGATACAGCATTTACCTTAGAACAAGAACACAGAGCATATCTCAGAAGTATAGCACGGGAGATGAAATATGGAAGCAAGTGAGTTAACATTTATTATATCCCTGTATGACAAAGCATGCAGATCCTTCTCTTTCCTATCAGGTCTCTTTGGATTACTCAAGGGCTAGAGGTGTCTATTTTATGCTCTTTTCTTCTTTAAGGCGATTATCTTGAGATTTTTCGCTTTCATAAAACCTTCCAACAATTTAATTTTTTTGGATGAATGTTTTTGACTATTAAAACATCTTTTTTAGATCCTTGGTATATTTTTGTAATTAGTGAAATTATGTTGGTGATTGCGTAGATACTTGTAAAATATTGATTCATTTTTTTTTTTTTTTAAATTAGAGTTTAAAAATAATAAAATTGAACTAGATTTAAATATAAACTGGATATAATTTTAATGTTTTCTGATGGTGTTATATTCTAAATATTGATTCAATTTTTTTTTTAAATTAGAGTTTAAAAATAATAAAATTGAACTAGATTTAAATATAAACTGGATATAATTTTAATGTTTTCTGATGGTGTTATATTCTAACTCTTAGTTGAATAAAACCTAAACTACAATTTATTTTATTTTATAGCCATTATCAAGTAAATTGTAATTTGGTTTTATTTTACTGTTAATATCAAGTTCATTACAGTGATCTTACTTAATATTACTTTCTTTCAGTATGTTTTTGTTTTAACTTTGTACAAGTAACTCTAAACTTATAATGATTGTTTGCAGGCAAGCTCCTATAGGAGATGACAATTACCTGTTACTTGCTGGACGGATGACATCCTTAGACTCAGCCACATTACGTAAACCTTGTTGACAAGACAACATACACCTTTTTCTACTCAAGAACAAGTATTTCATGGATTGTACGTTGTATAAAATTACTTATTTACAAATTAATGATTGCATCTTTCAGAAAGTGGGAGCTTAGCAATGTTCATTGCGTCTTTCCAATATCTTGTTTTCCCAATCATTCTCATTTGCTCATCTACGAGGGCTGTTTAGTAACTCAACAAACTTGAAATAAAACTTCTTTCCTTACCAAATTTGATATATTTTTCAATATAGTCACCTTTTAGCTTGATACACTTTGTCCAATGGTTTTGCAACTTCTTTATCCCTTTTAAAAAATGTGATAAGAGAACAAGGTTTTAAAGAGTCAAGGAGAATAGGGTAGGTAAGGAAGCAATATATAGCACATTTAAACAATTTTTGTCATGTCATTTGCAAATGTATGAGAAAATGCATTGTCATATTGGAACAGATTTTTTTCTTTTGTCGAGTAGGATCTCTTTTTCAACAATTCATCAAAATTGTTCCAATACAAAAAGGCATAGGATAGATCCTATGATCATTTTTACCTTTTCCTGGAAGTTGGTGAAGATTATATTATCCAAATCCCTAAACAGTTTGACTTTTTATAGATTAAGTAGCCAGTATAAATCCTATGTTTTTACTGCTCTTTCATTTCTGCATCCTTGTTTTGTCAACGGTTACATAATACCTCAATAACTCACATGGATTGTGTTTAAATTAATCTAAACACTACTTTGCTTTAAAAGTCTTCATAATTCTTATGTAACTCCAGTTCCCATAATGATTTTCTTTGCAAAAAGTAGTCCTTTATTTTTCACCAACCAAAATTCATTTTTCATTGCAACAAAGAAACACAAATTTATCCACTTTTGAATGCTGTCTAAATTTTCTCTTGGACAGAACTTCTTCAAAATTTGTGCATATACCTAAATAGAATGGCAAACTTACTTCTTGTTCCGTGCATCCAATGTCATCCAACATCGGCAGCACAGTGCATATTGTACAGTTTCGAAGCCATAAGTAGGAAGCTTATTGCTACTCAAAATAATGTTGGATCTTTGTTCCAGCCTTATTCAAATCCTCAATAAATTTGAACAAATCAAGATTCACCTGGCTATATTTGTAGAAGTTGCATTCAGTGATTATATTTTTAATTGTTCCCTCAGCACTATTGCATCACATATTGGAGATTCAGTCAGATGAAACAGGTGTAAATATTTGAGCACCATCTCTTATCAAAATCATGGACTTATCAAAAAGCCCTTTGTATATCTTGTCCTACGATTCCCTATGTTGACCTCTTCCATGATTTGTTGTACCTAAATAGGATGGCATACGTCGAAAATAAAATGAAACTTGTGATTCAAGTACCATCTCTTATAAAAATCATAGATTTATCAAACATCACTTGTGTATCTTGTGCAACGATTTTCTATGTTGACCTCTTCTATGATTTTGTTGTACCTAAATAGGATGGCATACGTCAAAGATAAAATGATACTTGTGATTCATGTACCATCTCTTATCAAAATCATAGATTTATCAAACATCCCTTGTGTATCTTGTGCAACGATTTTCTATGTTGACCTCTTCTATGATTTTGTTGTACCTAAATATGATGGCATACGTTATAAAACTTTTCTTTAATTTTATTTAAATAGATTATAAATAAAAAATTATTTAAATCATTATGTTCTTTAATGTCACAATAAAAAAAATATTCAATATAAAAAATAAATGTTTTTTTTAATATTTTTATCTCGGGGTCAGATTGGGTTGGTGCCGGTCTTCTTCTCAAAGAAAAATTTATTAATAAAAAAAATTAAATAAACCAAATATAACACAAAAAAAAAATCAATCAACAAAAATGTCAAATGTATGAGTAAAAAAAAATATATATATACTGTATATATATAAGATTCCAAATTAATAATTCAAGTTTTTTCACTAATCACGATTAAATACAAATATATTTTATTAATAATCAGTTCAATCTCACCAATATACAATGTTCCTTTTTTTTAATACTTCTTCCTGGTGATTGTTCAATTCAATACAATAATTAATCCATTCTTCATGTTTTTCATAATTAATTTTTTATTTAATATTTCTTCCTGGTAATTGTTCAGTTCAATACAATAATTAATCCTTTCTTCATGCTTTCCATAATTATTTCAATATTTCACTTTTATCAGACTGTTTTACTTTTTAATTGCATCCTATACAATTTTTTTATGTCAACTGCCCTTCAGATCATCTTACACAAGAATCCTTTGAAAATTTCTTCTTTCTTTTTAAACTGTTATTATTAATCATATGATTTACTGTTGTTTCACTCACATGGTCCCCCTGCACCTGCTTATTAAATTTTGTATCTTTGTATGTAATATTTGAATAATTTCCTATAACTTTATATTTATAATTTTATTTTATTTTTTATATTTAAACTTGAAGAAATTTAAAATATATATTTTGAATTGTTATACAATTTATATAAATGTTATAACAGTCCCCTAAATTTATAATTTTTTTATAATATTTACAAATTTTATGAATAAATTATAAATTTACATAATAACATTTCTATTTCAAATCTGTCATACTTTAGCATATATTTGACATATCTTATTCACGACATTTAACGAAAATAACAAACAATTAACAACATATTTATATACAACATCATTTTAACAACATGAACAATAAGCAATATATTTTTTTTTTATATTTCATTATGCCTACTGCAATCTCCCTTTAATTATTTATTTACAAATTTATTCTTCCCCAATCTTAGTTTGGTTTCTTATTTGTCATTTTCCTTTTCATGGAACTTTTTTAAACTTGTTATATGGAACATTCCTTTCCTTTTAGTTGGCTTATCCTTATGGACTAATATGTATGTTGTTGTCCCTAACTTTTCTCCAAGTTTTATTTACATCTGGGTGTTCCAGCATTACAGTTTTTTAAAAAAAAACTTCCTTTAACTCGTTAAAAGCCTTCTCTTCTTTCTCCGTCCATTTAAATTTTGTCTTCTTTGAGGTCAAATGTAATAAAGGTTTAATTTTGTCTGAATATTTATCAATAAATTTATTATAAAAATTTGCTAATCCTATGAATGCTTTAACACTTTTATGGTTTTTTGGTGTTGGTGTTAAATTTCTCATTTGTATTACTTTTTCAATGAAATATTCTGCCCTATTTAGCATACCACCTGGTCTGAACTTTTCTACCTCTAGCCTACTCCTTATGCCATTTTGTACTTCATCATTCCAGTATTTTTCAAACATCCTCTCTTTTAAAGTTTCCAAATCATCAATTTCCTCCCTGACTATTTGCCACCATCTTGCAGCATTTCCTTCTAATGATATGTCCATAATGTCCTTAATACTCAAACTATCTCTCCCTTCCTTAATCCTTCTTTCCTGTATCTTACTTATGTATCGCTCTAAATTCCTAAAGTATTCTACTGGGTTTGAATTTCTTCCATTAAATTTAGGCATATTCAAATCAGTATTATTATTCTCACCAATATAAATTATTTGTGGTACACCTCCAAAAGTTTTAATTTTCTTTAAATTACCTTCAGTCTCATCTAACCTCTCCTTAACTTTATTTAAGTCTTGGCCTAATTCCTTATTTTTAGATTCAAATTTACTATCTAACATCTTAATGCTTTGATGTTGTTCTATAAATTTAGTTTCTATCTTTTTATAGTTTTCTTCCATGTCCCTTTCCAACTCATTTATGTTTTCATCCATTTGTACCTTAAATTCTCCCATATTCTCCATTATGTGTCCCTTAAATTCATTTAATCTCCCTTCCAATTTCTCATCTAATTTACACAATAATTCATCTTTGATTTGGTTAGAATTTTCTATTAATTTTGTGTTAAAATTTTTTAACTCTCCCTTAAATTCATTTTTTAATTCATTTTCTAATTTATTCATTTGATTTCCTAATTTATTATTCATTTGGTTCAAATCTTCTTTCAAATTACCCATAATACTAGTCTCCATCTTATTAAAACGTTGCATCATCATTTGAACTAACCTATTCATGTCTGATCCCTGTCCTTCGGTTAGGCCTACATTTTCATTTAAATTTACATTTTCCTCCTCCATCTGTCTTGTCTTCAGTCACATCAATAATGTTCACCATTTCCCCTTGAGTTTCCTTTAAATTTTGCTTAGGCCTAGTTTGTTTTATTTGCAAATTCGATTCTATTTTACGTTGGGTTTCTTTTGGATTCTCTCTTAACCCTTTGAGTGCCACAAGAAAATTTTCATAACTGGAAAATTCGGTAACACATCTAAAATGCACAGACTCACCCAAAAATGCCACAGGTATAAATGGTTTTTTGGAGAACTTTGTTATAATTGACACAGATTAAATTGTATACAAGATATCTTAACAAATTTAGTGTCAAAATGTTCAGTGTTACCTAGGCTACAATTATATTTGTAAATAAGTTGGATTCTATATGTAAAAAAAAATTATTTATTAAAAACCAAACTTTAGATAGCCTAATTTAGAAAAAAAATTTTACATTTTTTTTTTACCTCACAAACCAAAAATATTTTATACATGGGAAGTGTGCTATTTTCTATCTATATACTGTTTTCTATAAGTGACCAAATTTTTAAATTATTTGGTTGAAAACCAAACTCAAACAAAAAACTTTTATCTCAGAACTAACCTATCCCAACCTATCCTAGGCCTATTTTGTTTACCTGATGTACTAGGTTAATCTAAGTTTAAATCAATATCACTATCACTAAACTGATTGTCACTATCACTTTCTGGTTGATATAACGGGTCTAGATCACTGTCATCCCCAAATAAATGTAACAAATCATCTTCAGAGGCTAAAGAGTCATCGTCTGAATAACCTAAAAGTAATCTGTCTACTTCGCTACCTCTTAGATTTTCTTCCGCCATTTCAAAGCAATATATTATCCAAAATACTACTTTAAACTTGTAATAACTAAAATAATAACCTTCAACAAACAAATAATAAAATAACACGAACAACAAACTTCAAAAAAAACTGATGACTGTAGCGAGAAAATAATATCAACACACAATAATATCAGTACCGTACATTTCTAACCTGCAAGTGAAAATGACAACAGCTGATTTTGTGCATCAGTAATTGTTGTCATCTGTTTAGTTAGCTAAAACAAAATTTTTTCCACCACTGAATATCACTGGATATACCACAAAGTATTTTAAAACACCGAAATACTATATAGCAGATTACAAATAAATTAATTAAACTACGAAATACGCAGTGGCGATGGATCGTCACCGTGGCATTTCTCGCACGGAAAAATGGTGACGATAGATCGTCATCGTGGCATTTCTCGCACGAAAAAATGGTGGCGATAGATCGTCACCGTGGCACCCAAAGGGTTAAAACATAATTTCCCTTATCTGCCATTTTATGGGTTTAAAAATTTGTTTAAAATTATAATTTAATATTAAAATATATATATCTCAAATTATTAAATATATATTACCTGAAATATTGCTTATTATTCTTAACATAACCAAATTTCATATCAAATAGAGCCAATACGTTGTGAGCCTTATTTATAATAAGAAATTTAATTTAATATAGTCTCCTTTTATTTATCGTGCCCCACGTTGTGGATGCCAAATTTATAAAACTTTTCTTTAATTTTATTTAAATATATTATAAATAAAAAATTATTTAAATCATTATGTTCTTTAATGGCACAATAAAAAAAAATATTCAATATAAAAAATAAATGTTTTTTTTATATTTTTATCTCGGGGTCAGATTGGGTTGGTGCTGGTCTTCTTCTCAAAGAAAAATTTATTAATAAAAAAAAATTAAATAAACCAAATATAACACAAAAAAAAATCAATCAACAAAAATGTCAAATGTATGAGTAAAAATATATATATAAGATTCCAAATTAATAATTCAAGTTTTTTCACTAATCACGATTAAATACAACTATATTTTATTAATAATCAGTTCAATCTCACCAATATACAATGTTCCTTTTTTTTTAATACTTCTTCCTGGTGATTGTTCAATTCAATACAATAATTAATCCATTCTTCATGTTTTTCATAATTAATTTTTTATTTAATATTTCTTCCTGGTAATTGTTCAGTTCAATACAATAATTAATCCTTTCTTCATGCTTTCCATAATTATTTCAATATTTCACTTTTATCAGACTGTTTTACTTTTTAATTGCATCCTATACAATTTTTTTATGTCAACTGCCCTTCAGATCATCTTACACAAGAATCCTTTGAAAATTTCTTCTTTCTTTTTAAACTGTTATTATTAATCATATGATTTACTGTTGTTTCACTCACATGGTCCCTCTGCACCTGCTTATTAAATTTTGTATCTTTGTATGTAATATTTGAATAATTTCCTATAACTTTATATTTATAATTTTATTTTATTTTTTATATTTAAACTTGAAGAAATTTAAAATATATATTTTGAATTGTTATACAATTTATATAAATGTTATAACGTCAAAGATAAAATGAAACTTGTGATTTGAGTACCATCTCTTATCAAAATCATAGATTTATCAAACATCCCTTGTGTATCTTGTGCAACGATTTTCTATGTTGACCTCTTCTATGATTTTGTTGTACCTAAATACAATGGCATACGTCAAAGATAAAATGATACTTGTGATTCAAGTACCATCTCTTATCAAAATCATAGATTTATCAAACATCCCTTTTGTATCTTGTGCAACGATTTTCTATGTTGACCTCTTCTATGATTTTGTTGTACCTAAATATGATGGCATACGTCAAAGATAAAATGAAACTTGTGATTTGAGTACCATCTCTTATCAAAACCATAGATTTTTTAAACAGCCCTTTGTATATATTCTCTGCAATGACCTCTACTATTTTTTTTTTTTTTTTTAAATGATGGCATATGTCAAAGATAAAATGAAACTTGTGATTTGAATACCATCTTTTATCAAAATCATAGATTTATTAAACAGCCATTGTCCTACGACTCTGTGACCTCTTCTATGATTTGTTGGATTATATGCTATCAATGTTTTAGGCCAACCAGTATTATCCATCCTTATCATGTGTCCATACTATTCATACCATCCTTGATATTTACCAATCAATCCATTTTCACCTTCTCGACAACATTCTGATGCATAAATTGTAATTTGCTGTACACTTACAATAAACAACATGGTTTTGGTATTTATCCTAATTTTTTAAGATCAAGACTGTGAGATTACAATAGCTGATTTCTGTAGCTCAATGATTTGCAACAATGCAATGGTTTATTCCTTGTTGTAATTCTTTATATTTTTGATTTACAGATTTCTAAAACATCCAATAATAAACTGTGCATCTTTAACAAAGATTAAGTGAATCTCTAAACACTCCAGGACCCAACTGAACTTGTTTTTGTAATTTTTTTCTACAATTTTGTCTGTAATGTTTATAGTCTTTGTTTTTTTTCCAGATTTTGTTTCATATAATTTGTATAAGCAGTGATGCTTAGTGTTTATAATTTGGTTTTGGTCAACAAATAGTGATCATGATTTTTGTATCATTACAGCTATAAAAAAAAAAATTATTGTGTAAAGCAAGAAATGTTTACCCAAAACATTGAAGTTTGGGTTTGTAAAAAGTTTGATGACATTCTGATATGTTGTTATTTAGAATTTTGAGTTTATTAAGCCCCTTAAGTAATCTTTAGTTCAGAAAAATAATCATACAGTATCAGAAATGACATTTCTGTAAAGAAGGTTGGTTTTTCATTCTACCTATTCAAATGATTGCTATCAAGATGACTAAACTCAAAATTTTGATTATAAAGTAAGTGATTATTTTTAGTTTTATTTTGTTTTTTTAATCTGTGCAATTAATCAATTTCATTTTAGAGAAATGATAGTCTCTTCATAACATGGAGAGAAATTTTCAGTAATGCCTTTTTATTTGTTTTCTAGAATAGTAATCAATTTAATTACTTCAACAATATATATATATATATAATATATATATATATATATATATATATATATATATATATATATATATATATATAAGACAATACTTTTGCTCATATTATACTCATGACAATGTGGTCACATATACTTTTTGCTATGTGACAGTGTGGTTACTAATTTTTATTTTTTATTAGTTTAAAATGAGCAAAAATATTGTCTTATATCTACAAAAATGTCGGAAATGATGATGTTAGATGCAATATTCAATGCTGATATTAAATAGAATTGATCATACTGTGCTTTTAAAAAAAAAAAAATGTTTTTACCAAATAAGCCATTAAAAATTGTGTAGACCCCTAATTATTGCTTTATTTTAGGACACAGGGTGGTCAGATGTGTACAAAGTGTTGTCAACTTTGAATTAATTGTATTAAAATCAGTTGATCATTTCTCTCTCAATTTTTTGTTTGGGTTTTTGGTATACAGTTCCAGATATGTTCAAAACTAATGTGTAATTTGAATAAATTACATACTTAGAGGTTCATTAAAATCACATTATAATTAAAAATATTAATAAATTTGTGGACATTCCGTGGTCTCCCCTTGTAAACTATTTTAATCCATTCTATGAGATATCACAGCGTAAAATGCAAAATGTTAAAAGTCACATACAGACTAGTTGCTTTTGAGATAATGCCTAACAATCAGACTTGAGATAATCTAACTCTTAATGAATAAAACCTTTTATTTGGAAGGCCTAAAAAATAGTTATTTTAAAATAACTATTATTTTTTGACGTCTTTGTCCAGTAATAGAGCAGATACACTATTGATGCCAGTGCGCTGGGTCTTCATGTGTAATTTTACTTGGATAGTTTAACAAGTTTTGGACAATAGAGTATGCACAAAGATTTAACCTTATCCATCCATTCCCACAAACAGGCAAAACAATTTGTTTAATGTTAAGGGGAAATTTAACTCATTTTCATAACTTAAATTTCCACATGGCTTTTTGGATACTGAACAAAATTAAATATATTCTTATTTTTTTTAAATCACCAGAAATATTTATTTAATGCAAAAATCAACTTGTTATATAACATTGTTTAGAGAAATATACGTAAAATTGAACTGTGAATTTACGAATTTCAGTGTGTTTGTAAAGAAAACACACGTGATTGATCTTGGTCATCATTTCGTATGATTTTTTATCTCAATACCTATGAGAACTACAATAATTTTAAAGGCACAGATCGAAAAAGGAAGACAAATACTATAACATAATGACACTGTGTATTAGGTGGGCAGAAATTCGGACTTGTGAAAAATATACAATCCGTGACATAATTTGTCTTATATTGCAACAAATGTTGACACGTTACTCCCTAGCGACAAAACACACTAACTACATTGATTTATTAGATATTTTTCTTATATTTCATAGACTTTTGTATATACGAGTATGAAAATGTGGAACATTAGCTTTACAATGGTACCTAAATTATTGTGATAGGGTGATTTTTAGAAGGCGAAATGTTGAGTTAAAACAAAAGTGATGTTTACGACTCAGGTGAGTTGTAAATTCTTGATTTTCTATAATGTTTATATCTCCATAACTATAAGAGCACAGGTTGAAAGAGGACGAAAAATACTATAAAAATAATTTCAGTGTAGAGTAGTTACAGAAATGTGGACTTGTGAAAATTAGACTAAGAATGGCATAATTTTGTCCTTTACAGCAGCGAATGTTGCCATGTTACTCACTAGCAGCGAAATACACTATCTTTATTGATTTATTACATATTTTTTTGTAATGTTTTATGGACTTTTGGTTATATGAATATGAAAATTTGAAATATTACCTTTACAATGATACCTAAATAATTTTGATACAACGATTTTTAGCAGGTGAAATGTTGAATTGGAAAAAAATGATGTTTACAACTCAGGTTATTTAAAAGAGATTTGGGAATGCGTGTTTAAGACTCACCTGATTCAAATAGCATTTTAAGTGTTAATCAAATTTGGTATGTGTGCATATTTTTCGCAATAACTTGGCACATGTTGTTCATTTCTTCAATGACTCAAAATTTGGGGTCCAAGTAGCTTATTATTATCCTTAGTAGGCAGTCTGGTACTTTTGGACAATGCCATCCGACAACGGTCCTTTGTTGAAAACTCTTCAGTAAATTTAGTATTTTGTTTTTTCGATAGGTAAGGTTTGTGCAATATATTTAGAACAAAAATGAAAGCATAGCTTTAGCCCATCATTAACTTTTATCGTGAAATTTGATTTAAATTGTAAGTATAAATTTGTATTATCTCCACACTCAAAATTGTAGGAGGAAAAATCCCTTTTTTTTTTTTTTTTAATATAAAATTTGGTTAAGGTTTTCAAAATGTTTTCAATAAGTATACATCTTTATACACTACAATGAAAAAACTCAACACTTTTTTATGAGTTAAACTGTACGCTTCCCCTATCTCTTTTAAGATACGCACTAGTCTCAAATCCTGAATTTTTTTCTTTCAGGATCCGTTTCCACGTGAAAAGAAATGAGTTATCCAATCCACTGGAAGTTTAGGCTTCTTTAATTTATCTGGCCTGGATTGTATAACTCCTTCGACAGTTAAAGTCACCCCAAATTGCCGGTACCCCCCCCCTTTATTTAATACTTCCAGTAACTATATTTACTTTAACCCTTTTGCTCAGATAGAACACGATTAACTTTATTTATCTTTTTTATCCCTTGGGAGCGTGTTCTTGAGAATACCTTTCTTAAATACAATATATCTTACCTTTTTAACTAATAATATTTCCTGTAAGCATAAAACAAGGCTGTGTGGATAATTATAAAAGATAAGTCTTTGTTTTTGATATTTAGAAATTAACACTCATTTATTTTATTTTTAATAAAAGAAACAAAATCAAATTTTTTTCTGACAAACAAAATAACTCAAAATTTTTAACTTATACAATTATAAAAATATATATACAGTAGAACCTCTGTTAACCGGCCTCGGATTAACCGGTCCTCGGATTAACCGGCCTATATCGTAGTGTACTGGTTGGATGAGAGTT
This sequence comes from Aphrophora alni, assembly GCA_963513935.1. NCBI lineage: Eukaryota > Metazoa > Arthropoda > Insecta > Hemiptera > Aphrophoridae > Aphrophora > Aphrophora alni. The sequence goes on from OY740773.1 coordinate 110,738,956, forward strand.
TCCGAAAATAAATTGTAATTGAAACACCAAAGCGGCGGCGATATCAAACGACTTTGTCGATAGCGGTATCCCAATGTAGGCAGTGTAAAAACACCGCGGTACCATAGTGGCGGTGATATCAAACGACTATGTCGATAGCGGTATCCCATTGTCGGCGGCATAAAAACACCGCGGCCTTGGCACCCGTGGGTATAACAGACATACACAGACAAAAACGTTTGATGGGCCGCTTTTTTCCCACGAATCAATTTAGTATACCCTACATTATGGAAAATATAACATTTCTCTTCAGTTTTCTTGGAAGCGTGTGTTGGTTTCGTTTGAGACGAGGTTAAATGTGTCAAAAGACTTGACTGAGGGGAATCTGTAAAAAGCTTTGTAGTGTTTAATTTTTTCATGTTTGATGTATAATATACATAACATAATATATAAGATACATTTATGTACAATAAAATGAGTTGCAATAACATATTTATTGCATAATTTTTAGTGCTACCTAATTAAATAAGCTTTCTTTGAACGAAAACCGATTTTTCACGGGAGCCTCGGATTAACCGGTCAAACGGGTAACCGGCCCGGGTGTCAGTCCCGACTAGACCGGTTAGGAGGGGTTCTACTGTATATATATATTCCTCTGACAACTTATTATTTTACTAATTTTATTTGTGATAGGCAGATTTAATTTATGTTATTTAATTTAATTTATTAGCAGATAGGCAATTAATTAAATTTAAAAGAAAATTTTACGTTTTACTTTACTCTGTTATCTATGAATTTATTTTCTTTAATCGCTGAACACTAATTTCTCAGCTAACAATTTAATCAGTTGTCCAGGTTTATTACTCAAATGTTTTCCTTTTATTACTTACAATAAAATTTTTTTTAAATATCCACACACAAATATTAAATTTCTATACAATTTTCATTAAATTATATTAAATTTTTTTATCTCAGGAAAATCAGTAATCTTTTGGCCAACTTTGCCCTAATAAGAAAAGAAATTTAGTTGGTTTTCAAACCTTGACCACCGTCTTGAAGATCCTGGTAATTATGCTCCTGTATGGTTGAATTGGTTTACTCCTCTGGTGTCTGGTTGCCGTGATGACGTTAAGATTGATCCATGTATCCCTTAGTAAGTTTCAGGTGACATGTTAATTCCCATTAAACACTGGATGTTGAAATTTTCTCACTTTTTACGGAACTCACTGATGACTCATTAATTCCACATTTCACTTTCTAAACTTTTGATTTTATTTTCATTTAAATATTTTTCTTTTAGCACTGACTCTTTAAATTTTCCAAACAAAATTTTTAATTATGAATTTCAATTAAATTATTTTTAATTAGTTGGTTTCACTGTTCTGTCGGGCATAGTAACGCCTTACATTCTAGTACAAATTTTAAAATGAGAGAGAGAGAGCCGTCGGGCATAGTAACGCCTTACATCCTTGTAAAAATTATTTATGAGAGAGAGCTCTTGAGAGCCTGAAACTATCGTATTCTATTACCAATTTTTTTCCCACATAGGAATAATATGATAGTTCCTTATTTTCCTATTTATGATATTACTTTTGCGTTATTTTTAGTTCTAGTGCTTAAGATATTTATTTATGAGTTATTAACAATTATATAAGTCCTTTAATCCTTTGTTTGAATTATTTTAATTTAATTAATCGTTTTTGTTACTGTAGCTGTCTGTTGGTGCGATAGCTCCTCCCCTTTATACGCCACGAAGTCCTGGAGTTAGGAACTCTGCAGCTCAAAACTTGCTACTGTAGAAATCCCTATTGTCTTTCTTTAACCTCTTCTAACAGTTTTACTGATATGTTTTTCACTTTTTCTTGGTCGGCATAATGTAGTCCTTCGCGTCATCTTTCACGAGAATTTCGAGTGATGTTTGTTGGTCCGCATGTTTACGCAACGATCGATGTGATTTACAGTTTTGAAACTTCACCATTTTGTTCAGTTTCCGTTAATAAATACACTGGCCGTAACTAAGATGCTGTCTGACCTTCCTCTCTTACGTAATTTCGCACTCAACTTCACACTACTTTGTGTAAGGGTTTATTAATTACTAATTACCCTGGGATTTACATATTCTTTAGCATATATGATTTTAACCATGTTTTATTAATTTTGAATTTTTATCTTTATTCGTTTTCACACAAGGGTGTGAAAACCATAACATTTCTATTTTATTCAATTTTTTATTTTTTTACTGTAATTCCTTGTTAAACTTTAATCTTTTAACTAAACCTTACAACACATTTTCAAAATGTATGTTTATTTAAGTTTTATTCAACTTTCAAATTATGCCATTTCATCTAACTTTTTTTTATTACAGAAATACCAAGGATTTTTGAATTTGATTAATTTTGAAAATATTTTAATTTTTAATTTAAATTTGCTGTAGCGCATGTTAGTTTATAAGAAATAACCGTAATAGATCTGTATTGCGTACAACTTGTACTACAATTGCATATCCTTTAACATTATTATTTCATATTTTCATAATCCATCAAATATGGATTTTTTTTCAAAATCTACCGAACATACGATTTTACTGTCAAACCGAGTAGGCGAAAGTTGACTTTAGACCTAGCAATAGGTCAGTTTCACCGACTCGCTCTGAGCAGCAAAGTTGGTTACAATTCAGCCAAACCTTGTACAGTACTACCTCGTTTATCCGGACCTCATTCAACCGGATGTTTGGATTATCCGGATCGATCCGGAACAAAAAATTAATCAAGGATAAAATAAAGCTTAAAGTTTCAAAATATTTTAATAATTACTGTATTTTGAATAATATTTTAAATAATATTTATAATATTTTGAAACTTTAAGCTCTTGCTTTATTTTATCCTTGAATATGGAGTTTCAACAAGAAATATCTGCTATTACATTAATGTTGATAAAAACGTGATTTCCTCAACACTACAGTGTCGCCTCGAGGTATTAGGGCGGGTTGTTGATGCACTGGGAAGAGAAAGTGGAGGAGCAATGACCTCTGCGTCACCATCCCCCTACCCCGATGTGGCATGACAGTATGAAATAAATACAAACCAGGTGCATGTTTACAATGCATCATAAACCATCATGTCATTTTTACAACTTTATTGTTGTCGGGTTGCTAAGACTCAAGGGTGTAAATCAGTAAATGTGAACATTTTGTCACATCTTAAAGCGGTGCCGCCAGCTTTGGGAACCCCGTTCTTTTTTTTTGGCAGTTAGCGTTTGTGCGTGGAAATGGCGATGAAACGAAAACGTAATGTGCTTACAATGGCCCAAAAGTTAGACGCATTGAATCGTATAGACAGGGCCGCATTGAAACGTCACACCAAATTAAAACAGAGGAAGATAAATGACTTTTTTTGTAAATAACAACTAAACCCTGTGTAAATTAAAAGCATGTGTAAATGAAATGTTTTTCATCATTTACAGTACATTGTGTAATTTCGTGTATTGTGTAAATTGAATGACTGTGTAAATATTGTGTTTTTTCATGACTTAGAAATGGTAAGTTATCATTTTATATTTTGTTTTATTTATCTTTCTATAATTTCGGATTATCCGGATTTTTGATTAACCGGATCACTTCCGGTCCCAATTAGTCTGGATAAACGAGGTTGTACTGTATTAGGATTATATTTTTATTTTTCTCATTTTTGACTAAAATATAATCCCATACAACGAATTTCCATTATAACACATATCTCGAAAATAATAATTTAATAAAGAACAACAAATAATGTTTTTGAAGTGAATGGACAATGTGGATTCTCTCTCTCTCTCTCTCTCTCTCTCTCTCTCTCTCTCTCTCTCACACACACACACACACACACACACACACACACACACACACACACACACACACACACAATATCTTTAAAAAACAACACATTTCTTGATTAAACATCAAAATATTATTTTTCATAGACTGAAGATGGACCTAGAATCGTAGAAATATATAAACTTAAATTGAAGAATAATTTATTTATAATTTACTTAATTCTAACCTAATTAATATTTTGAATTGTTAGATATAAATTTCTGTTGTTTTTTGTTAAATTACAATTATTTAAATAATAATTGGTTAAAAGCTTTCTTTATATTTATCTGTTCTATGTATATTCATTCCATATTCTATAATTTGAAGATGTATTTTAATGTAAATATAATTATAATAATTTATTTTAATGTATATAATACATATGATGTATATTGTAACAACGAGAGGGGAAACGGTTAACAATTTTATTGTAAATATAATTAATTTATGTTTTGTATATTTATATTTTGTATATAGTAAGAATACCTTGTCTATTTGTAATTTGAGTTGTATTTTATCCAAAGTACTGCAGTATTTTAGTTTTACTTTTCCTTGGCTGGTACACAGTGCCTCAATTCATCCTTTAAAACTCCAGTTTCATATTAAATTTTAAAACTAATTTGGTTTCATCATTTATTAATATTAATTTAAATTATTGGCTCTGGTTGATGTTGATCTTGACATGTACCTAGTTATTAGTATGTGACATTATTATTATTATTATTATTATTATTTTAATAGCATTTATAGAAAATCAGAGCTCATTTTACAAATTGATATATACTAATGAAACGAAATAATGTATTTTTATATGTTTTTAACTATTAAATATTTTTATTATTATCATTATTTTTATATAACTCATAATTGTAATTTTTTATACTCAAAATTCAACCATATTAGAGAGATAAAGGGATGGATAAGAGACTCGTTGTGGATACAAGTACAGTAGAGTCTCGATTAACTGTCATTCTCGGGACCGGTGGGGTGACGGATGAGAGAATAGACGGATAACAGAAATAGACTTCCCAGACTTCTGGAAGTCATCGGCGATCGATAAAAATACTGTACTACAGTATTAAGTTTTGAACAGTGTTTATAACACAGAATATCTGTACTGTTATTTCTTTTTAACTAAAAAAAATTGGTTTGGGAAAATTTAGTAAAACTTTTAAATTTCCTATTTAGAGTAACTCTATTTATTAAACAAATTTACTAAAGTCTTCAAAATACAGTATTGTACTGTACAGTAAACTATATGATACACTGTCCTTTTATGTTAAAGATATTATTAACAATTTACCTTAAAACAACTACTGTATATTGTACTACGGAAACATTAATTGTAATATAAATGTAAGTTATATTTACATTAAACATAGTTATTTTACTGTAGAAAATTGACACAATATTTTACAATTTTAACTCTACCAATCTTACTTCTTAAAGTATGTAGTCTGTCGTTTTCTTTTGTCTTAAAACTCCGCCAGCTTTCCTGGCCGCTATGCTCCGAATTGTACAAAGCAGTAACACCTGAGTGATGTCAGCTTCTTCCTGTCGCTCGAACCAGTCGATACATTGGCTTAACATATTTTCAGCTTCCGAATGAGTAACTGTTTTTCTGATTCATCTGTAAACTCGCACTCTTCCTCTTCAATCACATCATTATTCTCCCGCAAAACATTATCTATCAATTTTTCGCCGTTCAGAATTTCAAACCCCCCCCCCCATCAAATTTGTCCATTTTAAGCCACTCGATGACATCTTCCTTTAAAATAATAGTATTTTCTTCCACCGGAAAACATTTACTAAGCTCGAAAATGTTTTCTTCGTCGTTTTCCTTTTCTGCTTCCAAGTTATTCACGTCTTTTTCTTGCACACGCCATAATTTATTCCATTCCCTTTCCAGTGTTTTCTCCGAAACATCTTGCCAAGCTTCAGCAACATTGAAGATTGCATCTTTGATTGTGTATGATTTCTAAAAAGCTCTGATGTTAAATTCATTGGTACATTACCGTATCAAGGATGATCAACTCTGGCTGGTTTCTTAGTTTTTCTAGTTTATATGTTACCATCAGCATTTATCATTTTCGAAACGTGGTTTTCAATTTTGTCAGCATCTCTTTTAATATAATTAACAGTTGTCCGTCCAATACCATAAATTGGTGCAATACTACTAGCACTTTCCCATTTGCGCTAACGTTTTATAATTTCTATTTTCTCGTCTAAACCCAACACTATGCGTTTATGTTTTTCACTCATGACACACTGAATCTAACCAGGAGTAGGAGGGAAAGGAGAGTTTGGCCACTGTTCTAGGAATTGGTGACACGATCCCAATAGTGCCGTGAATAATGTCATGTTTTGTAAAGAAATGCCGTGGTCAACTGTTTAGACGGCGCATTATTCTTTAAAATCAAATTTGAGTATGATACTAACATGTAAACATTCATACCACATTAAATATATACGGGAACATCATTACTTATTATATGTGTACTATTTTCCCCCCTGTCCTGACGGTTAACAGAAACTGACGGTAAAAAGGGTGACGGTTAACCGAGACTCTACTGTATCATGAAATAATGCTATAAAGTCATGACATTTTATAAGACTGGAGTTAAATTATATGCAGTAATATTAACATATGATTAGGCCTACTTTTATGTTTTAAGTGATAGGACATACAAATGAGCATAAATAAAAGCCTACAATTCATCTATGTATTGTTTAAGTAAGTTAATTTAGACTTGAAAACTGGAGTAAACAAATTAATCATTTTTTTATTAATATATGACTTATCATGACATACTAGTTATGCAAAGATCTAAGTTTTACTGTTTTTTGTAAGATATACAAATTGTTTTTAAAATGACACCATTGTGAGGATTTTGATTTATTACATAGTAACATTATTGCACTAATAATATATATATAATTTTTTATTTTTAAAGTTTTGTACATTTCTTAATTTTTATTATTTATTAGTGTTACTGGTTATTAATAAAATGAGTATTAAAATATATATTATAAATTTTATATTTTAAAGAATAATAATTGCTTAATCCCTAGTAATAGCAAATATATGCAATTAAATATCCCAAGTATTACACTAAAGAAAATAAAGACTTAAACAGACCATAATAAATAATAAAATGTAAGGTTTTATAATTTGCTTCTAATAATTTAAAGTATCTTCCTTCTTCATGAAGGAAAGAGCACATTCAGTTCAAAAATAGAAAACCCAGAAAGAGCCTCTCTTTTCTATATAAAAAATCTCACAGAAAAGAATATGGCTCACAATAGCCATATTGTAATCCCTTGCAACAAATGGAAATAAATTCTAATCTTGTAATGGAGATCTTCCCCTACGATAGTACAAAGCCACTAGATTTCTAGAAAGAATTACTGTGAAGATTTTCAACCATTATAAATAAAAAAACAACTGTAGTATCGGCTAACCATTAGAAATAGAGTGATCTTCTACCTTCCAATATCTGCCTGGTATAAATATAAATGTCTGAAAATATACACCATTCAGAAAAGCAATTTAAAATCTATATACCCTAGTTTCCAATTGATATAGTCTATAAACTTAAAAGCTAATTTGAATCTTAATCCAAAATGTTTAACAAATACAAATAGACTACTATAATAACTATTTTGTGTTATTAGTATTATTGCCACACTTTGGAGTAACAAAGTTTTTATAAAACACCTTTTGAAATATAAACAAGATTCTCTTAATAATTCTTTATTATTTTTATTGATATAACTCCTTTAGAAAATATCTTGTGAAGAGGTTCTTTTTAAGACCATGATTATAAAATTAGAATACTTATGAGTTGTAATTTTCTGATTAGGAGCATGATTAATGGCATCTCTAATTACTTAATTTCACTGGAAAATTTGATTAAGAAGAAAAAAATATATGAAGATAATTAATTAGGAGCGTGGTTATTGTAACCTCTTATTATAATCTTAGCATCTCAGCGAGCACTAGGATGAAATCTACTTTGATTGGTTAAGAACTTTGAATATTTTGTCTTTTCGAATGTACTAAACTTGAGTTAAATTAAACTTTCCTTACTGCCAATTGTGTGAACTTGCTTTTGCTATTATTTTTTCATAGGGCAATTTTATAAATTTTCGCATATTTTGATAAAGTGATTTTCATCAATTTCATTATTTTTATTTTAAATTTTATATTCTTTTCTGTAAATTATACTTTGTTTAATTTAATTCATTATATTATTCCAAGCACTGCTACCAATTGTTCTTCGTTTACACTTCAACTGTTACCTTTAAAATATTTTGTTCAAATAGCATTTTTTAACATAATTTATTTAATTAAAGTCAGTTCTTTAACTGTTTTTCTTATATTACATATTGTTTGTAATTTACTTTGCATTGATAGTCAAAGATAAAAGATAGGTACAAAGTGTCAAATTGAATAATTCAAGTTGTCTATTATAAACAGTTTTGTTTGTAATTAAGCAATTATTGTTAGGCTGTGGTAAATCATATATACAATTAGTTAAAATTAATGCATTGTTACATTCTTAAAATAAAACACGAAACACATAGGTTAAAGAAATGCTATAATTCTAACTATATTCAGGTTTACTATTTATATAATATTTTCATCAACAATATAGATTATTAACACAAGTTTTCCATATTACAGTCAATTTCTAGTACGTCATTATCAAATCCAATTAATCGCCACTATTTCATTTTCTTTCCAGAAATTCTGTACCCAGTCAATTCTTATTATGGATTTCTCAAATATTTTTCTTAATTCCTTTCTTCATATTCCACTATTTTTACCCCTATTAAATTTAAGTTTTGACCACTAGAAAATTTCTCATGGTAATATTTGTTTGTATACACTTGCGCTTTCACCTCCAATATTCTTTTCAACTTTCGATTCCTCTTTTAATTTACCTGGTACTTACATGAAATTTTTTGACATATGCCTTAACCCTTTCACACTTCTGGTTGAAAATACATTCAATGTGTGCCATTTCAGTCATGGATGATACATACGCTCTAGCATTAGCTGGCTTAAATGCTGCATATTTATTGTTAATTACACATCAGGAGTTTAAAACACAAACTTTGGATTAATTAAGAAACTAGAATTGATTGAAAATGCTTTGTTTCAAAACTTTACACATATGTCACAAACTAACTTCTATAAGCTATTGGAGGTTGTGGGGCCAAAGATATTCTCAATTTCAAAAACCAATACCTCCCGAAATTGGAAGCCATAACTATTAGATTTGTGCCACAAATAATTTAATGTAATAGTGTACTTATTTAAAAGTGTCAAAGCAGTTAATTTCCTCAATGATTCCTAGGATGCTAAAGGCAATAATAGAAGCTCTATAAGATTATGTTAAGGTAAGTAATATATTTTTATTTTGGAAGAAAAAAAGTATTGTTTTAAAGCATACTCAAATTCAAACATTTTAATTAAGGTTGAATGACAAATATTGTTTCATTTTTTCTCTTTTGGTACCCTCACCTGCAAAGTAAGTGGAAAGGATATACAGTTGAAGATCGATACTGGTGCGGATGAACATGCTTTGGAAGGGAACATGTGGAGAGTGCCTATTTTACCTATAACGTACACCTTAAAATGCCTGAGAGTAATTAATTCAGTTATTAGCCTGAACAATGTTAAGTCTATGATATCCAGTAGATGAACTCTGCTTGGCTACAAATGTTTTGCAATCATTTGGTAAGGTTTGATTGTAATATATATACCAGCCGCTCTTTCTAGAACACCACTAAAAGGTGCTCGGAAAAATCAAAATATTCTTAAGGAACAGGTTGTATTATCAGTGAAGACAGTAATAACAAGTAGGCCCCTACTATATTCCAGTGTTTGACATTAAAGTTCAAGAGATAAAGAATAATCAATCAAAAGATGTAAAAAGTCTGCAATTGGGAATTATTGCAGAATACAGATTTGTTTAGAGAAAGGCATAATCTAGGCTACAATCAAGGGTTTAATACCAAATGAATTGAGATAAGACTTTTATATTTAATTCATCAAGGATATTTTGGGGAAGTGCAAAGTCAATCTAGAGCACATGGGGTTGTATTGTAGCCAGGAATAATGATGGAGATCAAACAAGAATGAAAGTAAATTTTATCAGAGATGGAATCCCTAGTGTGGTGGTATCTGATAATGGCCCACAATTTTCAACAGAAGAATTATAACATGCTAATTTTCTACATATAACTTCTAGCAGGAGTTCCCTCCTTCCAATGGACAGAGTGGATAGTAGTAACAGTGAAATGGATCTTAAAATGTGTGCCTATCTATGTGATGGGCTCTTAGTGTATTGAGCAACCCCTCTGGAGTCTACTGATACGGTACTCTAGCAAAATTGTTATTGGGCTGAAAGATTCAAACTAATTGGCCAACAACAATTTTTAACTTGATTCCTAAATTGCCGAATTTTCTAAACAAATTATGTTAGAAAAGGTAACTATAAGAGATCCTATGACAGAATGGTACAAAGTTCATAATCTTGAATTTGAAAATAAGGCCAGAGTTTGGATCACAGATATATGGTACAGTATTGCAGCAAGTGGTCTAACCAAGATTTTACAGTATATGGGCCAGTTCGAGAATTATCTGAAGGAATTGAGACAAAACTGGAAAAGAAAAGTACAACCTGCAGAAAGTGAATAAAATATGAGGGAAATGATTGGTCTGATAGGACTTTTGGTGTAAAAAATATGTCTCTAACTAGGCCAAACTAAAGGGCATCTCTAGTTATAAGATCATCTAGTTCTAGAAAGAACAGAATCTATTCCTCTAATGTATATTACCTGTCATGATTTCCGAATCAGAAAATTTGATCTTTGAAAAGGAAGATCTGGCCAGTAATGTGATAATAATCAGCTGATATATTCTTAATTGGAGATTTACGACCATTGTTAGTTGAAGCAGAATAATAATTATTTACAACAGATATCTCGCTTACCAAACCTATTACTGTCTGCCATAATTTCTGCTTCCTTAGAAAGTGATATTTTATTTCTTACTAGCTCTATAGTCTCCAAGTAGAGGGATAAATATGCCCATTTATAATTATTATTCTTTTAACATGCGAGAGGTCGCGCCCTCAGCAGTTTGCCACATATTTTGATATTAGTTAATAATTTTGTTGCTAGCTGCGGTAGGGGTTAGGGCGCCCGTTTCATCCCTCCTCTCTCTCTCTCTCAAGCCTGACCTCGACTATCGTCAGTATATTGCCTGCTGCATTCCGGAGTAGTTTAAGTGTTATTTCACTCTTGCATCTGCCGCGGCAAATTGCCTTCGTGCGACTCTCGTAGCGCATTTTTACTTGACACTGCATTTTTAAGAGAGTTTCACTAAGTAAAGTTCATGAGGTTTTTGGTAATTTTTAGTGAAGTGGTGCTGTAGTTTTATCTATAACAATGAATTTTGAAAAGGAGCAGAGGAAAATTAGACAGTTGTTGGAATCTGTTCCTGAGCAAATTTCAAGTGTCAACAATTAGTCGGATAACAGTGACATAGATGAAAGTGAAATTGTAAATAATTTTGAGAGTGATAGTGCTTTAGAAGAAAGTGTGAATGAAGACGATGAACACAATTTAGATAAAGGGGAAGAACGACCTGTCGAAGGAGAGCCGGAACAAGGTGAGGTTCTTTATAACTCTATCTATAGTGACAGGGACATACCGAATCCTACAATTTGGTCGAATAGGCCACAGAAAAGATATAATAGCCGTAGAAGACGTAATATTGTTACTCAACTTCCAGGGCCAGTTAGAAACGGATGACATGCTAGAACTGAATTGGAATGCCGGACGCTATTTTCCCGGATCACTTATTACAAAAAATTGTCTTGTATACAAACTAAAAGATAATGAGGCAAAAATTAATTACGAACGTCATAGAGACGCAAAGGAAACAGACATTGTGGAAATAATAGCATTAGTAGGTCTGCTATACTTAGCTGGCATAGTGCATTCTGAACATCAAAACATTTTAGATTTGTGGCGTGATGATGGTTTGGGAATCGAAATTTTCAGACTGTAGATTTAGATTTTTGCTGAGAAATCTAAAATTTGATGACAGAGACATTGAAAGTCGTCAAGAAAGAAAATTAGAGGACAAGTTTTATTGCATGACAGAATTATTTGATAAGTTTGTCAGTTTATGTAAGGAGAACTATAGCCATAGTAAATTTGTTACTTAAATGTAAATGAGATGTTACCAATTTTCGAAGGAAATGTACCTTTAGAGTCTACATGCCAAAAAAGCCTGGTAAGTTTGGCATAAAAGTGTGGGCAATGTCATATTCAAAGACTTTCTACACTTACAACGTGGAGGTATTCATTTCCAAGCAAAGAATAGGACCTTATGAACTAGACAACTCTGCTAGGGCCGTTGTCAATTGGCTCACGTCATCTATCTCGAACACCGGACGAAATGTCACTTATGATAATTATTTCACCTCCCTTCCCTTGGCGCGAGACTTGCTAGGAAGAAATCTGACTCTCGTAGGAACCATCAGAATAAATAAAAAAGAAATTCCTAAAGAGCTGACAACAGAACCTCAAGGAAGCAAACGACCCATCAACAGTTCGATGTTTGCGTTTACACATAATAAAGCATTAGTTTCTTACAAGCGCAAGAAAAACAAATTTGTTCTCTTGCTTTCAACACTGCACGAGACAGATGAGATCGATGAGGACTAGGAAGAAGACTTTAAACCCAGTATGGTGACCTTTTACATCGAGTATAAATGTGGGGTCGACGTTTGTGATGCTATGCAGAAACAATACAGTGTAGCAAGAATATTAAACCGGTGGCCATTGACGATGTTTTTCTTCATGCTGAATGTTGGGGGGGGGGGGGGAATAAACGGCTATGTAATTTACAAAGCGAACAACCAGACATTTGAACACAAAAATATTCTTCCCCGCCGATCATTTCTGATGAATTTAGGGCGACAACTTCTTGATCAAGCCTGCAATACAATATTCAATGACAAATGAAAATAAGAATAATTGAAGTATTCAAACTGGAACCTATCCAAGAAAAACGTGAAGAACCTTTTCCAGAGGGACGATACCCTTAATGTAAAATTTGTCCTCGAAGGAAAAATAGGAAGACAACTGTAACATGCAGTTCCTGCCGAATTGCAATAATTGTTAAAATTTATAATGTGATTAAAATAACTATTGTTGAATTTAAATTAAATATTTATCAATTTTTCCATAAATATTACTTCCAGGAAATTCATAATTGTAATTACTGGTTGTCTTAGGTCCACAGTACAGTACAATGTACATCTGTTGACATGTATTATGTAGTACTGTATTTATAATGTGTGTGTGTGTGTATATATATATATATATATACACATATTATAAAAGATAACGTGGGATATATATATATATATATATACACATATTATAAAAGATAACGTGGGATATATATATATATATATGGCACACATAATGTGGACTATATATATATGGGATGTTGAGAAACATAGTGGTGCAAGTCAGTTCACCATCATTCATCAGAAAATAGTGTTATTTGTATTTGCTAGCCTAAAAAACTCCAAACAACTTTTTAAACAGTAGTAAGGTTTCAGGAGGCTCAGAAAAATATTGAAATTTAAGGTTATGCTATAAAATTATATAAATTTTCTTTTTCTCAAAATCTAGAAGGAATTAAATTAATTTTATCTGACTTACACCAGTATGTTTCTATGTAATTTTTACAAACTCAAGTTATTTTATTATACATAAAGTCAAAAAGTTTATTTTGGGTTGAGAAAAATATTGTAAAAAATTAACATATTATTAAGAAAAAAATAAAACGTCATTAATCAGCTTCAAATTCTCCCTCCGCACTGTCTGACAGTGGTCCATGATCTTCAAACTCTTTTGAGCTTCTGATGCCTTTAAAGAAAGTGTGGTGGATTGGTAGAATGTATTTTAATAAGTATAACATACCTCTCTTTTTTTAAATAGTTAATTACATGTGGGCTATCTTAAAGTGTTGCTAAATTTTTTGGTCGACCCTCTTTGTTCGATTTAACATTCAACTCACTGAAGGGGGTGTCTTCATCTAAAGAGTATTTGTAGAAGATTGTGAGAGGGTTCTCTTTTTTATAACAAAGCCTTGTATTTTCAAGTTTTTGTTAGTTCCTTTCATTGAGTTCTCTACCTGACAATCTCAATATAAATTAGTTTCTTACTGTGACAATCTAAATGAAAAGTGAAGGGGATAGTTAGTTCAAAAAGTGAACTATAGAGTGTCTACTAGTTTGTTTGGGTATATAAGTAAATGTCTTACAGGTGGTCAAACTGCACCCCATTGCTTTCCAAACAAAGTTCTATTCTGGAATTGAGGCTGTCTACAGTTCGCAGTATATTTTCACCATTATTGAATTCACAGCATCTCTAATTCGCTGCATCATGACCTCTTGTTTTTGGTTATACTGTATAAACTAAGTCCTTTAATCTACCCCACAAATAAAAATCTATACAAGTTAAATCAGGTGATCTTTGTGAATGCAGATCCGGATGCCCTGTGGAAGTGCCTACCCCCGAAATGATTGACAAAATTCACGACATGATTTTAAATTATCAACGAATCAAAGTGCGCAAAATAGTTGAGGCCACAGGCTTATCGCAAGGTACAGTGGTTTCAATTTTGCATAGAAAATTGGGTGTGAAAAAAATCTCGGCAAGATGGGTGCCGCGTTTGCTCACAAAGGATAATAAACGCAAACGTGTGGTCGACTTTGAGGCTATTTTGGCACTTTTCCGTTGCAATTCTGAGTTTCTACGTTAGTATCTAACTGTTGATGAAACATGGATACATCACTACACTCCAGAGACAAAAGAACAGTCAAAACAGTGGACTTTTGAAGGTAAACAGGTTCCAAAGACGGTCAAGTCGGCAGGTAAGGTTATAGCCACAATCTTTTGGGATGCTCGTGAAATCATCTACATTGATTACTTGAAAAGGGGGGAAAACGATAACAAGAGAGTATTATGCGTCATTATTGGAACAGCTGAGCAAAGAAATCAAGGAAAAACGTCCTCATCTGAAAAAGAAAAAGATCCTGTTTCATCAAGACAATGCACGGGTGTACACCTGTGCAGTTGCAAGGGCCAAAATTAAGTTCTAATTCCATTTCAACATCCACCAGATTTGGCCCTCGGTGACTATTTCTTATTTCCAGACTTGAAGAAATGGCTTGGGCGGAAAAAGGTTTACATCTAAAGAGGAATTAATCGCCCATAGAAATTCCTATTTTGAGGAGCTTCCAAAATCCTACTTTTTAGACAGCTTAAAAAAATTGGGAAAATGCTTAGACCAATATATAGAGTTGAAAGATTATATTGAAAAATAAAATATTTCTAAGGACTTATCGACCGACCCTCATACCACAATAATCATCTCAAGAGAGGAATCAGACAGAAGATACTAAATTTTAAAGCTGACAGCTTCCAGGCGGAATACCAAAGTTTAAGTAATAAGATTCAATAAGTGCTTTATTGCCGGTAAACATTTTAGAATGTAATGGGCAAAAGTCAAAGATACAATATACATAAAATTACAAAATACAAGCTTAGAAAAAAAAAATCTCTATCTTAACTTTATCAAATCATATTTCATATATTCATTTAATGAGTAAAACACCGTACTCTTAAGCCAATCCAAAATGACATTTTAAAATTACATTTCTCTAATTTTTAGTGGTAATCTATTAAATAATGTATTTTGCTGACAGATAAAACTATTATAAGATTTACTCAATTTAGCATATGGAGCAATAAGCTCTTGTTTATATCTTGTGTTAAAATGTATGGTAGGCTTAGAACTTAACTAATTACAGAAAATGTACAGGGCAGGCACAATCATTATTTTTAGCCTAATGAAGCTTTTTTGTCCTGACATAAGGCCAAAATATACCTACATACAAAATTTGATTAAAATCTGTTCACACGTTTGGGCTGTAGAACCCTACACATAAGACAAACAGAGATTATTTTAAAAAAAAAAACACTCTTTTTTTACTTTGGGGATCTCAAAATGGATATATCCGTAAAATAGTCGATGATTTTTCGACCCATCCCACAACTTTCTTTATACTACATAGGCTTATGTGTGAGAAAGCAAAAGTTGTGCATAATAAACATACATTTCCATTATGTACACGTTTTATATATGCTAAGATAGTTTTCAGCTGATCATGGTAAATATTAGACTACCACTGACTGTAGAAACTTGACCACCACTAAGTTTAGATTGAGTAAATAAAAACTAGTTTGATTTTCAGTTTATCTCCTTTGTCATTAAATTCTAGAGTAGGCCTACAGACAATTTAAAAAGTCTACAATTGTGCATCGATTTATATTTTTACAAATAAATATGTGATTGCTTAAACATATATTGTTAAAGAAAAAATGAGAGCAAATAATAGTGATATTAAAAACTCTGAAAACCAGACTAAAGCTTTATGAGTCTTAATAATATGAATAAAACCGTCAAACAATCCAATACAGATAATAGTTTATTCACGCCAGATGACTTTAATATGTTTTATGTTAATGTTGCGAATGAAGTCAAATTGAAAACTAATGTAAATGTGAATGTCAGCTTAAATGTTACTGATTATCAATAAAAGGACAATACCAGAAAATCTTGATGATTTTCGGTTCAAACCTGTAACTGAGAAATGTGTAAAGATGTAGTCAGGAAACTTACAAAGAAAACAAGTAAGAATCATTTTGGCCTGTCCAATGCTCTCATCAAACACAGAATTCTTTGTTTAGTGTTACATAGTTAGTTAATAAATGTCTACTGCAAGGGCAATTTCCGGATGTTTTAAAAATAACATGAGGTCTTCATATATTTAAATGGGGAGAAAAGATATATGCCTAGAAAATTATAGGCCTATTGCTCTGGTTCCTGTTTTCTCTAAGGTAATGGAGACAATAATTGGTTAAACAACTTATAAACTGTTTAGAATGCAATAACCTGATTTGCAACACACAGGTTAGCTTCAGAAAAGGCTTGTCAACTACTCATGCACTGATAAAGTTGGTCGATAAGGTTCTTGATTGTTACGAGACATTTTGTGATATTAGCAAAGTTTTCGATTGTGTCTCATATAAACTACTTCTTAATAAGTTGGAATATTTTCATATAAGGAATTCAGCCCTAAAGATTTTTGAAACTTATTTACAAAACAGAGTTCAATATGTGTATCTAAATAACAAAGCATCAAAATGTTTACCTGATAATTGTGGTATTACTTAAGGCTCTATACTTGGACCCTAGCTATTTTTAGTAATGGTTAAAATGGCCTGAGTACAAATTTAGAGGGGCAAACTGTCCTGTTGCGGATGGTACTACTCTCATCCACAAACATTCGAACAGGCATTGGTAGCTCCAAGATCTAACCAAAATGTAGTATTAAATTTTTAATGTTACAAATCGAAATAATAATTTTTTAAAGTGTAAAAATAGGCAGTCTCAGTCTAAAAAATGTGTGACCTGAAGAGTCGCATTGTATTAAATTGATACACAAACTTAAAAGCAATTCTAAATTGTGTTTTTCATTTACAATAAAAACAATTATAAAAATGAACAAAATTAAACGAAAAATCCTGCACAAAAAAAATTAAATCTCTAAAAATGTATGACATTAATGGTTGCATTGTATCAGTTTGAATTAGGTTTTGAAAAGGTTCCAGTGTGTTGGATACAAAGAACCTAAATCACATAATATGTTCCCTAAGGTAATTCAATTCCTTCACTGAACTCTAGAGTAAAGGGAAACAGGAGCTTATTGGGATGGAGGGGATAGCAAGACTGTTCCGTAAAATTGAAGGCATGAAGTGTTGCTCTTTTATCAATTTCACTTACTGCAACTAACAGAGGGTTAATAAAAGAGTTATAAAACTATAATGAAAAGAACAAAACCATCTATATATGCTGATAAAAGTTAGAGAAATATATCAAGTAAACCCCCTCCTCCCACAACTGTCAAATGAAAATTAAAATGTTTATAAAGCTTTATCTTGATTTTAACACTAGGTCTACAATCATATTATTAGAAATAAAATGGCTTTGCCTCAAAATTGTAGGCGAGAAATAACAAGACGCGAGGAGAGATTTTCATTATAAAATGTCTATATTAGAAAACAATTTGGCCCTGTTAAAAAACAACCATTTTACGATGACTCGCAGAAAAGATTTGTAATTTCGAAGGACAGTAGGCTGCTTGATATTCAAAAATACTTAAGCCTTTATTAATTTTTTTTCTCTTTATATTTTTTGTAGTACTGTTCCTATTTTCATGATTACTGGTGGTATATGTAAATATATACCCTAGATACATCGGAGAGAGAGAGAGAGAGAGAGAGAGAGAGAGAGAGAGAGAGAGAGAGAGAGAGAGAGAGGGGGTGAGAGATTAACCCATTCACCTGTATGTTTTCTAAACACTGCTGAGTCTAGAAACTCCTATTTTGTTTGTTTTTGGTTTTTTTTTTCAATTTGTGGATCCATCATTTTCATATTCCTGTGTTATCACTCATAAAGATATTATATTTTGTGAAATTATGTTCAAAAGATAAATTAATATACATTATTTTTGTTTGTATATAGTTAACGTTAATTTGTATTAATATAGAATTGTTAATATATATATATATATATATATATTATAGACTTTTAATACAGTTTCATAATATATAAAACGAACTCAAAATTTCTCTGAAAAAGATATATTGTGATGTTACACAAAATATTTTACACTATTTGAATTTTAGTTTAATTTTTAAAATTTTCATATAGTTACCATATTTAAATAATTTCAGAAATCTTTTGTCAAAAGTATGAATGAGTTAAAGTGGAACATAGATATCTCCATGGACAGTGGATTTGGATATTGGATAGAGTACATTATATAGTTCATCAAAAACAAATATAACATCACAGTTTCACTTATATAATTTATAAATACATTTATTTCTAAATCTTGTAATACATAGGTTGGCTTGTCCAGTCCTATACTTATCATTCACAACATTTTTTATCAAAACACAACTACAACTTATACATAAAAAGACAAACAATATTGTCATAAAAATAAACACTTTGATACACCAGTTTGCCCTTAGCTAAATACTCCACATGCGAGAGCCTTTGTGCTATCCAACCTTAGTTTGACTTAATGGACAAGTTGTTGACTCCCGCCACTTTCCACATCAACAACAAACCATACACAAAAAAATTCAGTGGGTGATTTCACACAAGACCAGGAAAGTTCCTGGACCGGACACCATCAGGAACACAACACTTAAAAACTTATCTGAAATGGAGCTCAGGTACCTCAACATGTATATATATATGCAACACCATTTTCCTACAGTTTGGAATTACAAGGAGTGGTATATGAAAAACCATTCCTGAATCATTATCCAACTCAATAAGAGTACTTACGAGACGGAGTGAGGTTTTTAGTGAGTAAGAATTTCACAGTATTGGAAAAATGAATGTCTCTCTTTGTCTTTAATATTTTCCACCTCTCCTACTTAAAGGACAATTTTAGTCAAGGAGGTACTGTACTCTACATTCACAATAACATACTACAGACTACCTTAAATTCTAAAGTTGTTTCAGTTTTATTTAAATTACTTCCATGGCATGGAAATTTTCGTCAAACTAAGAAAATTATAATTTGGTAGTTTATTTGGAGCAAGGTATTTAGCCAATACATAAAGCAAAATGTACTACCGAATATATATTTTTATTAAAAAGCCATAATATAAAAACTAATGGGAATATTAAAATTTTACAAACACAGATGGATTCTACTTATTATTTTTCTTCTTACCCTATAAATAACTTAATAGATTAAATCTCACTCAAAATATGGCAAAAATTCAAGGTAACACACAGATGCTTTTGATAGAGTAAAAAAATAAATAAATTCCAGTTCTAATAATTATTTTTTTGAAAATTATAAGAGATATTTCCAATTTGAAAACACCCCATGCAAATATGGACTTTCCTTTTTATTCAAGCCAAATATGAAATTATTTTACAGAGTAATAATCATGTAAAGAAATATTTGTGGGTTTTTACTTTTACAGCAATTTATCTTAAATCATTTAAGATACAGATGCAATTTTGTTTAGTAGTTATTCTCCTTCGAATTCTGCATCCTTTGAGCAAACATTTGTTTTTGTTAATGTTGAATATTTTAGTAAAAATGGTTAGGCATGAATAAAATTATATACACATACATTAAATTAATTTGATTTATTACATGTTTTTCTTGATAAGACAAATTTTGAAGATATATTTTTTCTAGTTTTATATTATCTTTATACACAAATTTATTATCTGAAGTTTATTTACACTAAGTTTGTTTGTTATTTCAGGCATATCATGGGTTCTTACATATTACAATGGTGTCTCTCAAACTTTATAAAAGAAAGACTTATTTAAACAAGATATAATAAATACATTGGTCTTTGACTAATTTTAGTTCCAGAATTAACAAGTGTTAGGTAACTGAACTCAAATTGTAAATAAAATACTATAGTCAGAAACATTTTTTCTGTCTCAAAGAATGAATTTATATACATATTGAACCATTCTGGATCCATCAATTAGGATTTAACAAGTTGTTCCGATTAACAAGGATTATAGTACCTGGTACTATCAACAACATAAATCAAATTTAGTCTTTTCTTTTTTGTCAACCTTTCATTATAGCTCAAAAACACATAAATACAGTAAATATTTAACAGTATTTTTTTTCTCCAGTTGATTCTCAATGGAATTTGATGGTCCAACTGGGTTTCTCTATAGTCTACACAATTCAGTTCTTATATTTGTTGTCATTAATTTTTGTGCAGTA
The DNA here is from genome assembly GCA_963513935.1 of Aphrophora alni. NCBI lineage: Eukaryota > Metazoa > Arthropoda > Insecta > Hemiptera > Aphrophoridae > Aphrophora > Aphrophora alni. The sequence goes on from OY740773.1 coordinate 110,759,737, forward strand.
AGAACCAAATATGAGCAAGGAAAAATAAATTGAAAATAACTGAGTAAGCTTTTCTATAAATGAGAGAGTGATAATATAGAATATGGACCCCCTTCTTATACCTGGAGACGAAATTGCTAGACTTTATCAGTAACAAAGAGAATTTGTTCATAGTACGTCCACTGCCCTGTAGAGGCACTATCATTCTCAAAATTATTTTCAATTTCACTTTCATCTACATCACTGTTATCTGAGTCATTGTTGTTACTTGAAACTTGCTCAGGAACAGATTCCAACTGTCTAATTTTTCTCTGTTCCTCTTCAAAATTCATTGTTATAGATAAAACTGCAGCACCACTTCACTAAAAACCTCATGAACTGTACTTAGTGAAACTCTCTTAGAAATGCAGTGTCATGTAAAAATGCACTATGCGAGGGGTCGCACGAAGGCAATTTGCCGCGGCAGATGCGAGAGTGAAATAACACTTAAACTACTCCGGAATGCAGCAGGCAATATACTGACGATAGTTGAGGTCAGGCTTGAGAGAGAGAGAGAGGAGGGATGAAACGGGCGCCCTAACCCCTACCGCAGCTAGCAACAAAATTAGCTATATTATTAACTAATATAAAAATGTGCGGCAAACTGCCGCGGGCGAGACCTCTCGTGTGTTAAAATTTAATTTTCTATCAAAATTACCTATGTAAAACATATTTTAATCTTTGTATGTATATATTGTAAAAATCAATAAAATAAATGTACAAAATCTGTAATTGAAATTTGTAATAACATATACAGAGGGTGTGAAGAACTCAAGAAACATTATTTATATCATGAACAAAATAAATAGGTCCTCTGACATGTAGGTCAAAAAGTGAAAATTAACATGGGACATCATTTTATAAAGTCCAATAGCTCAAAATGAGCCCAAGCATATTTTTAATAAACGTTAAAAAATTATTTTGTTCTTGTATTTTATTTGTGTTTCATGATTTTTAAATGAATACTTTAAAAAAAATATATATTTACCCAAATCTCCACTATGACTTTATGGACACACTGTATAGTTCATATTTAATTTAAAGAATATACATTCTGTCTGTAGGAGAAAATTTTATTGAATTTATAATTCATATTATACAGTAAATTATACAATGTGCTGTGAATTTTAGAGCAAACAAAAACAATAGTTGTTTAAAAAAAAAACAAGTACAAGACACCACTCTATAGGTACTGTCTTCTTTTTGTTTATACATGTACATTGTAGTTTTAATTACAACAAAGCTGGCTAGTTTAAAGCAAGACTGCTTAATAATAGATGGGTAAAATATATTCCCTCCTACTTGTAATCCATACATCCGTCATATCAATTTGGGACCGAATGGAGTTTACCTGATTCCCTGTACTGTTTTATAAATTTTGACAATAACCTAAGATTTGAGTGATTTATTTTATTTTTTAAGTGAACATGGTCGTAACATATGATTAAAAGTTATTTTTCAACACTTAAGTTGAGTGCCTTAATCGGTTTTAATATCTGTCTCTTATCTCCAACTATTCACAAAAAATTATCTGAAAACTAAATACTTTTTCTAAATACTAGCAAAGGCACATTTAATGTTTTAAACTATTTATGACACTGCAGAAAATTTCTATGTCCATCTCAATGGTGGAACCTATTTATGAAGTTCAAGTTGATAACATTTAAAATATCATAACACATCTTAAGAGCTAATAATAATAAATTATTATTTATTTATTGTCATTAAACAATTGCTTATAATAGACATTGCAAATTGGATATAATACAACGGAATCATAATATACTTAATACATTTTTTAATTATATATAACTAATATCATTGTCCAATCCATAATTTTCTGCGCTATAGAATGCTTACTTTTTTAGTAATATTTCAATGCCTAATTTGAACTAATTAGTCACTGTTCTTGGCAATTATTAGTCCCTTAATGGCAATCTATTAAAAAAATTTACGCCAATATATTTATAACTCTGCTGAGATTTGCTTAGCACCATAAATTAATCCATTAATATCATAATTATTATGTACATTACTTTTCTTACTATAAGTAAACAAATTTTATAATAAGGAGTACGATACAAGATAAACAAAGAGGGTACAGTGAGTATACCCAACTCAATAAGTGTGATGCCTTTAATACATCTAATAAGTTTTTTTTGCCAAATAAAAACCTGTCTTGCTCCTGCAGAATTTCCCCATAAAATTATATCATATAAAAAAACATGGGAAAAGGCATAATATCCATTTATCACCAAATCCAGGCGGCATACAACTTTAACTTTCAAATAAAAAATATAACTTTAGCTAATATTGTACACAGACTATTTGTACGAGTCTCCCAGGCTAGTTTTGACAAAATGCACGCCAAGAAGCTTGACAGATCCATTGCCTAGATTAAAAATGATTTTTTCCCTGTTTTCCTCCTTGTTATAATAATTATAGTGATAATTAATTATTAATTTATTACAGGTGAACCAGATATCAGATCATTCAAGAGCAATTTATTGTGCTTCATCTGACATTTATATATCTTTGTCAGAAATTAAAAAGTGTCCAAGGATAGAACCTTGAGGTACACCTCTTGACACATTCAGCAGATCCGATCTCAGTTTCCCTACTTTAACCATATGTAGCATATCAGTTAAATAAGATTCAATTTAAGACAGTTCAAATGCTCATATGCCATAATAATGAAGTTTAGTCATTAAAATATTGTGAGTAACTATGTCAAAGGCCTTGCTTAAATCTAACAAAATAGCACAAATTATATTTTTTGTCTCAAATATTTCTAATGACACAGTATCCTACAAAGCCCCAGTGGTAGAAAGACCTTACCTAAATCCATATTGGATGTGTGAAAGCAGGTTATTGGTCTTCAAACAGCTCTCTAGTTATTGTTTGATATATTCTATTACCTTAGAACTATTGGCACAAGAGAAATTTACCTTTAATTGTTGGAACATGACTTATCTAGAATACTGCCAGTTTTCTTAAGACACCCTCACTCAGATATCTTCTGCTTTAGTAGTAGAACTCAATCCACAAATTACACTAATCACATAATTTGTACTAACTTCCTGCATAGTTGGTATCAAGTTGCAAACTATTGTTTTACAATAGTATTAAATTTATAAGAAGATATTGATATAACCTTCCAGGCTGCTTTACATTCATAGTTAGCACTCATTAGCTTTGAACTTAGCCAACCTAATCTCAGCCCTATACAACTATTTTAATTTACAACATTTATGTATACTCTGTAACAACAATTATTTTTAAACATATCAAAGTAGCACAAGAGTAGATTCAATCTCTTTAAACCAAACAGGTGTATACCACTTTGTTGATAAGGTTCTAATTTTCTGTTTAGCACACTTTTTCTTTTTTACAACTGGACAATAATTTTTTTTTTTTTAAATATATCAGAAAGTTCAAAAAATATTGAAAAGCTTGATCTACAGAATCACAACCCAAAAATCAATCGACATCATTCAACCCAGTATTAAAATTATATATACAAGTCTCACTTATTATCCTAAAAGTTATAAAACTTCAGTCTTATCAAAACCAGTATATTGTGATCGGACAAATGAGACTGGTTCACAACACATCCTCCTTTTGACAGTTAGTAATTAAATTATCCACACAGCCATCCCCTCAAGTAGGTTAAAAATTCAGACAATAGCAATAAGGCATTGAGCAGATCAAGTGTATATTATAAAACAAAAAACAATTAACTCACAAAAATTGCCACACCTCCATTTTCTATTAATGGTTCACAAAAATTGGTAGCAAGGATATATCCCACTGGCACATAGAAGTTGAGACAGTGTTCATTAACACAAACTATACCAAACTTTTTACTTCAAACACTTGTAATTTGTTTCTCAAAGATTGGGTATTTAAATGTAACATCATTACAGTTCCAGAGCCCATTAAATCAATAAGGTTCACATCACACAGGTCAGGATTATGCATATCAAAACTTGTAAATTTCCTTATTCTATGGAGGTTTAAATTCCAAATGCTCGCATTATCCTCTTCCGGAGATTATTACTTTTTTCACTTGTTGACAAGGATACTGTTTTTTAACCGGACTGAGGAGAATAATACCTTTTCACAAGAGTTCCTTCTCGCCAGAAGGTTGAACTCACGATCCTTGATACTGAACCCTGCGGGTCTATATGTATTAAATCTTGTTGTAAGAACCTCACATAGCAAATTAAGTAAATTTAACTGGTGTAAGAAACAGTAAGTAGCCAATTAATTCGTCACAGGTGACCTCAGGAACAAAGTGAAAAACAAAAACCATGACACCCTCTTAAAGACTTAAGACCAGACTCTGGAGAACCCATGCCAATTATAGCAGATGATTTTCTTATTTTGGATTCCAAAGTGAAAAAGTTGGCTTCTTTTTGATTGTAGATAAATTCCTACTGGATGAAGCTTTCACAGCTTTATTAACACTTATACCACCGTTCTGTAGCGAGTTTCTTGGGTGTTCTTACCTTTTTGTTTACATAATTAGTTGGAACATCCTTTGTCCTGGTAATTGCACATTGTCATATATTCTCAGGAACAGCCTGACCATCATATAAAACATTAAGTTTATCATTATCAATGACATTAACCACTGATGGTTCAGTCCTCTCGTTAGCCTTACAATTACAGTTATTTCTTATTTTTAATAACTCAGAGGACATATCGTTAAATGAGTTTTGCATATCTTTATTGAGTGTTATTAGTTGATCGGAAATTAACAAATTGATTCTACTTAATGCCTCAAGCTTCTTCACAATAATATTTAGTATTGAGGCCGAGCCTCACAATACATAACCCTATCATCAGACACAAATTTCTTGCAGATGTCACATTAGGATGAAGCCTCAATTCAATCTTGTTCATGCAAATTTCTCAATATAATGAAAATGTAATAATTTCAAAATGGGTTAAATCTGTTATAGTGAAAGAAACCATTCATATCAATGGTGGAACCTAATTTTATTATTTATGCAGTTCAAGTTTATAACATTTAAAATATCATAATATATCTCAAGAGCTAATAATCTCAAAATGGGTTAAATCTGTTATAGTGAAAGAAACCATTCATATCAATGGTGGAACCTAATTTTATTATTTATGCAGTTCAAGTTTATAATGTTTAAAATATCATAATATATCTTAAGAGCTAATAATCTCAAAACGGGTTAAATCTGTTATAGGGATGAGAGAAACCAAGATAGTTCTTAGCTCGGGGCCGATATTCAATATTATTGAACAACCATTTTGTCTAGATGTTGATGGATATTGTTCAACCAATTTAAAAAATTCTGCTGCAGTTGTATTTGTAAATGCATTCCGGAATTGATCGAAAGAAGCTATTAGTGATGTTTATGTTGTGTATTGCTGTCCCATAGAAATAATTGAAACAGAGACTTTGTGAGGCAAAGAATGATACAACAGAAGTGAATTTAATCTCCTAAAGGAACTAAGAGACATTGCTAGTTACGATAAAAATTATCTAAGAATAAAATAAATGATCAATGATTTTTAAAAAACTTTAGAATTTTTGGCTCTTTAATTTTTATAAAGAATACTGTAATGGGGGAAGCCATAAATGCTAAGGACAGATAAACTAATACTCTAAGTTCTATCATTATATTTAGCATTCTTCTTTGATTCAAAAGAACTGGTTGATCACAATATACATTGATATTGTAAAATAAAATCTCTTTATACTTCAGATGTGACTTTACTACAAAACTAAATCCTAATAATAAAATATAACTGTTGTATTAGTTGGATGTATACATTCAAACTGTTTCCACAATTCACACAATATATTGAGCGAATTTACAGGAAGTTTTGGCATCATTTCATATTGTACAACTGACATTAAAAACCTCAATACATTGTACAACCGTGACATCACTCAACTATATTGTACATTAATATTGAATGTCTCACACCAATCTTCTAATTACTAATAAAACTGACTTTAAATGGAATTATAAGTATAAAAGTATTTTTCCACAAATATGTCTGTAGTTACCCTATCACAAATTTCTTCAATGACTTTAAGATCAATATGCTCCTTTGGAAATTTCACAAATTTCAAATCATTATTATGAATAGCTGGAGATATTTAAAAAAAAAACTGATTGTGTCTCTGAAATCAGTATTGAAAAGAAATATGTTTAATCATTATTCACATGACCAAGTTACCATTTATATATATAACTCAAATCCAAGATGGTAGATAAAGGCTTTTTGTACCTATCAGTTTTTGAGGGTGTTTCGCAGTACTCTAACTGAATCTATACCTTTCTTCATCTAGTCTTGGGTTAGATCCCTCTCTTAACCAACTCTTGTTTTCTTCTGATCTTGATGTCATTAGAGTATTCGAAGACCAGTGGTCTCTATTTTATACTTTTTTTCTTTCAAGGCAATGGTGATCTTCAGGTTTTTCACCTTTAAACCAAAAAACAAACAAAACAACAACAAAATTCTATGTTGAAAACATATTATCAACCATTTTATTATCCAGTTATATGGCTAAATTTATTCTGCATTTTCAACATTACATTAATAAAAAAATTAACTAAATTAAACATTTAGTTGTTTAAACATTTGTATTTGTTGTTTATTTATTTCAATTTTGACAGCTCAGTTACCACTACAACCCACCAGTGCATTCAGCCACACAGGTGTTTGGTAGAGTCTAACCATTCTGATGTCAGTTACCTACCAGAGCACCCAAATACAATTATTATGAAAAAAAAAGTAGAAGGGGGGGGGAGCACATTTTAGCCAACCTGTTTAACTATAATTTAAACACACCACTTTGGATTTCTTTGCTAAAAAAAACAAAAAAACAAACTAAATTCAATAGTTCAGTTTCTAGCAAAAAAATCTTTACATATGTTCATAGACTGAATTACAGTTTGTAACACACTAGCAAATTATTTTTTTACTTCCTCTATCAATATAATATTATAACTATATATATTTCATTCAAACTACAAAATATTGATTTAATCGTTCAACGACCGACTACTCTAGATTCTCTTTTACTTTTTACCTTCAATTATTTTAAATTATATTAAACTTGTAAACTTATTAAAATAATATATAATCTTCCTGTACAAGGTCACCCATGTCCTGATAATGGAAGAAATGTGAGCATAAACAGATACTTAAATCTGTTATAAATATTTGTATGATTATTATTTGGGTTGAATTCTTATAAATAATATGAAAGTAAAGGATAACCCCAAACATCTGATTTAGTTCAAATAAAAATTGAAAGAACAAATCACTGCCATTTCAATGGTTTAAATTTACAAATAAACAAAACAGGGAGTCTGTGATTTATCAAAATCGGTTTAAAAATACAGCTTTACAATTAAAATTTTTTGTACCATCTTTAAAACCAATGCATGATAAATAAATAATTGTAATAATTTCAATAAAATAATAAGGTAAATAATTTCAAGTGTAAAGTTTCATATTAAAGTCGGAAGATTGCAATATTTCTAGAATAAATTAAACTTGTTACAAATGAGCTTTTCTATTTGAAATTATGTTCACTTGCCTGAAAGACAAATATCTACTAATTTTTTTCGAGGTATTATATAATTATATTTCATAATACAATAATTTACATCCTAATTAACAAGAATATAAAATATATCTTGATTCCTTCATGATAAAAAAAAATATACAAAATAATTACAACATATTAAAAACAAAAACAATGATAGTTAATTCGTATAATGGAGAAATTATACACCAATACAATATAGGGAACCATGATAAACAAGTAATTATAAAAGTTTATTTTGTGAATCACCAAAAGTCCTTTGGTCCGTTATGGCGTATCACATCGCATGGCTTCATCATAAAGTGTTGTTCATTTTATCTTCATTTTCATTACTGCCAAAAATAAAATTAACTATTTGAATACATACAAAGTGAAGAAAAACTGTTGTGGACTAAAGTTTGATATTTTGGGTGATTCAAAAGTTCCCGAACTTGTAGTTTTAAAATTACTTATTCAAAACAAAAGAAGAAGTCCAATTATTGCAGGTTTTATTGTTGTGACTTATATTGTGGTGGTGATGACACCTGTTGTGCTACTATATGAACAGAAGTCAAGATCACAGGGTAATATTAGGCCTACTGTATTTTTATATAATCACAATGTACAGTTGTTTGAAATGAAGTTCCTTGAAGATCTCATGAAACTGACCCTGTGTTATGTAACATAGTAATAGATCCTGCAGCACTTTTCCTATAATTTATTTTGAATGTTGTCTCAAAAAATCGGAGCAACTTATTCAAACTGTCAGGAAATTACTAAATGTCTAAATTTTGCTTAAGAGCAACACCCACTGGATTAAGAAAAGCAAGTCGTCTTTTCTGCATGCCTTGCGACAATGTTATTGACCAGTTTAACTTGACTTTCTTTGGTGATGAGGCTTGGTTCTATTTAAGCGAATATGTTAAATCTAAAACATAAGCACTGCACAAGGTGGAATGTAGTATAGAACCAATATTTTTTAATCATTATGATAATTACGCTGCATATGCAGACATTATTCATCGCTTTTAGCCAATCTTGAAGATAATCAATATAACAAGATGACACAATGTGTTGATATTTCCAATGAAACAATGGAGTGCTCCTGCAAGTTCTTTGGTGGCTACCTCACTCAGCATACATATCTTCTCTAGGTTATTCATGTGTTGCAGGATTTATGGAACAATATCATGAAAGTCACACTGGCTCATGAAGGACAATTTCAACACCTTTTGTAAAAATTAATTTAATTAAAGTTAACGAGGATAACTATTAATTTAACAAATATTCACATTATACAATGTATTAAATTTTAATATATATTCGAGAACTTTAGAATTGCCCATTATTAAAAGGTAAGTTTTGTTAGGATCAGTTTTAGACAGATATTTTCAATTCAATTTTACTTTTAATATAGAAAGGTAACATATGAAACATGTTTCCGGGTTGAAAACTATGGTGAAGTAAAATTTTAAAGATGCTTTAATGTTTCCATACAGGTAAAAGCATGAAAACAAGATTATTATAGATAAAAATCTTCTATTTTGAAGACTGAGATGGTTGTTAAATGCATGTGTAATCATTTATGAAGTATCTACCATCTAGCATTCATGTGTCTCATGTTTTAGGCTTGTTTTTCTTCTTTTTTTAACAATTGTTAAAATAGAACTGAAATATACATTACTAATTTGATTCCACTTGATATACAATATTCTATTTACATTTTTTTAAATTATCACTATTGTTATAAAATACAATTTTGTTATTACTGTTTTAACTAAAAATTATTGAAAACTAGCATCAGTTGTGCAAGTAGTTAGGGCAGAAAATGTAAAAAAAACTATGAATCCATCATTACCAACACAGATCAGTAGAAGACAAAGCTTAGCAGTATACTCAATAATTGTATATGGAGCACCAACTGGCATGAATTACGGAAGACTTATAAAGTATAAAACTGTGTTAATGAAACAAACAAAGAAAAATTATTCTTAAAATATGTAATAGAATAGCACCGACTAATATCCTAACGGTATTAAGGAGCACACCTCCTATTGACCTCCTGGTAAAGAGGTTTCCCTGTATGAGAGAGAAGATCCAAAGTTGTACTATGAGAGATAGAACGCTGGATAAGTGACAAGTCCGATGGGCAGAATGTACCAATATTAATAAGCTAGACAAGAAAACTCATCCCAGACCTTATACAATACTTAACAGGATACAGATGTTTTAATTGATATACCAATAGATTCATGTTGAAAGACAGTCCAAATTGTCGGTATTGTGGGCTTGTTGATAATGCAGAGTAGATTTTGTTCATATCTTCTACATGGAAGGTATTTAGAGACAAGATGCTAGTATAAATGAAATGTTAGATAATATTGATAAGTTCAAAATAATACTAAGATAAATCAAGAAAATAGTACTGCGAAAGGACGAGCGTCAGAAGTAATGCTTTGGAATTCCACGTTAGGGATGAAGTTGAGGAGGGCCTGCCACTATCCTGCCCTGCAAGGTGTCAGTTAAGCACCAAGTACATGTTATACTTACTCCCCTTATACTTAGCAAAGTTAATCCATACATTTAATTTCCTAAGAGTCATTTTTATTTCAAAATAGTGAAGCAATGGTTGAACCAAGTACTTTTGAACCCTCACTTTGAAGATTGTCTTGTAGTGAGATCACGAAAAATATATCTCTTTCAATAGAAAAAATGTATACATCGTTCAAAAGTAAAAAATAAAAATCCCATTTAAAAGCACAGAGAGAAAATGAAATCATTAATATCTCAACCGTTACCATAGTGATCAGTATAACAGCTGACTAACATTCTTTGAAGTCAAAGATTTATTGATGTGTCTAATGTCTTATAGACATCAAAAAGAAAACATTACAGTGACCAATTTATCATAGGCCTACTTCTAAGACACAATAAAAGCGTAAAAAAGGAAATTTTTTTATTGAAAAAGCCGTAAGATTTATGTTTGGTTTGGCTTTCTAGATAACTTTTCATGATTTCTTTTGTAACTAACAAAAATAAATACTGATATAGGAAAATCTTAAATAATTATAGATCATTACAAAACTAAGAGAGGGATAAACTAAATAATCTTCCACCTTTTCAACTGATTGTGATATTTTATGGAGAACCTGATGTCGCTGATGAAATTATTACAATTTAAATTTGATAAACAAATAGACGCCTCCCGTTCCAGGAATTGACTTACTATCATTTTCATGATAGTGAGAGACACCATGAACTACCATTCCCATGGATAACTAAAATTCGATCATCTCTCTTATCTGTTTCATTTTGTCAGTTGGTTCCTGGCTTAAAAATGACATTTTAACCAATGAAGAAATCATTCAAGCTGTTATTTATGAAAGGCAAGTTTTTAGTTGTATGTATCTTTCGTATTATTATTTTATTAATAGTTTATTTTTAGTTCATACATTTTGTGTTAGAAGTGTGTGTTACATTTTGTTCATTCAGTAATAGAACACTCAATAATAATTAATTAGTTTTATGTTTGTTTACAACATATAATTCTGCAAAAATGTTGTAAATTTGAGTGTTTTATTTTGAAATCTATTATATAATCTTTGAATGTCACAGGAGTAAATGATAATTCAAACTTCTGATCTGGCAGAGTAATTATTTTGTTATACAATTAATTTGTTCCTTTTTAACTGATAAAGGTATCTGTTGTATTTAGAGCTTATAAACAAGAATAGTTTAACCCATTTTTGTTATCTGACCAGGTGTCTGGTCTTATGGGGTTGGATTATAGGGAGTCTACTGTAAATGGTGTAGAATTGTTAAAGAAATTGTGATTACAGTTATTGGAAGATCATTTTTGAAACCGGGCAAAACTTCCCAAGAACATTTCTTTCATTTTAAAACACTATCGTAAAAGTGATGAGAAACATGCAATCAAAATATAATACCACAATAGTTAAATGTGATGAATACAATAACAATGTTTGCAATACCACAGTCAAAAATAAAAGCAACACTTATTAGGAGAAGATGAGAAATGACTTTTGTTAAATAGAATTCAAAATCTATAGCTGAGACGTTCTTCATTGCATATGGCATTTTATATATGTTTTTTTATTACATTTAAGAAGATTTTATTTGATCCGTTGTTATTATTATTAAATCCCTGTTCTATCTGATTATTTCCTCTTTCTTCGCTTTAAATAAACTCTGAGCTTGTATAGCAGAGGATTGACGATGACGACGGATTCAAATTGAGTGTGACTAGTTTAAATTGCAGGCAGCAGAGGGAATGAAGCTAGTAAATGCTATAAAAATATTTTGAAGTCAAAGGCAACTATCTAGGAAAATAAATAAATAAATTTAGTTTATTATTCCTACAATTTTTTAAAAATTAATATTTTCCAGTTTTATTTTTATTTCAAACTGGACTTAATGCCTAGTATTAATAAAACTAAAGGTTGATTAGATTGTATGTTCTAGGGTTAAATTAGCCTGAAAGACATAGATTATTTTGAGAGGTAAACATAAAAATCATTTTGGAACACCGAAACCCACTAAAGTTGTCCAATATTGGAACTGCTATATGAATAGGCATTTTCAATAATAACACAAATATTAATATATTTAGAAGTCTGTTTGATTGAACTTTCGTTGTGATATTGTTGGTGCCTTTTATTATTATTCTTACCTTCCAGTTACAAAGTAAAGAATACCAATATGATGATGTAAAAATTGTGATTTAAATGGTTCTCGACATTATCAGCCTTAACAACAACAGAAACCATTTTTTTGAATGGAATCTGTCAGTTTATCTAAAGAATAACACTATGATGGTGTGAAAATTGTGATTTAAATGGTTCTAGACATTATCAGCCCTAACATCAGAGACCATTTTTGAATGGAATCTGTTTGAGAAATAGCCCTGTGATGATGTGGAAATTGTGATGTCAGTGGTTCCTAAACTTTTCAGCCTAAAACCAGAGACCATTTTTTGAATGGAAAGTCTGTCAGTCTGTTCAACACTGAGTTGGTGAGGAAACTGTGATGTCAAAGGTATTTTGACAAATTCAGATCAAAACCAGAGACCTTTTTTAACCCTACAGTGGTGTCATCGGTCTGAGAGTCCGATTCACTTTTTGTTAGCATGTCACTCATTGTCTACTAGAGGTGGGAGAGCTAGTACCTTCCTGTTCCCCAGCAGTCTGCCTGCTCGTAATTTACAGTTTATTTTATCTATAATAATGTAAACAAATCTGTCTCGTATACTGAAGACATCAATCATGCAAGCGGTCTGCTACACCTAAGTCATCTTTTGTGGTACTTTGTAAATAACATTAAAGGTGAGTTCTATGTAATATTATATTTTAAATGTCCTATTCTTTACTCATAAATGTTATTGTAAATTATATACTATTGATATATGATATTGTACTCAGTCCCTAACAACTTGAAGTTGGTTTTTTTTTTACTTTATTGTCATAAAGTTGTTATAAAATCGGATTTTTCTACCAATTTTGGCATTGTTATTTCAATTTGTGCTGATTTTCAAAATGCTTTAAAAAATAGCTGACTGAAAGAAAAACGACATAATGTAGAAAAAGTTTTATAAATACAATTTTGTTTACCTTCTAGGTTTTTTATTTCGTCTCTGATTTCAATAAAATTTCATACTTTGGCTCTATTCAAGATGCTCAACAACATTTTAAAACTATTAAAATGTGATTTATTAATCACACAGTCGGGACTTGTTGAAACTCCATAATATGTAAATAGGAAGAACTAATAATTTTGAAAATTATTTAATTATTTCCGATAAAAATGCTTTCGTTATGTTGTCATTCGAAACAGTAATACCTCTATTTTTTGAATAAGGTTTTATGTTTGTTACTAATTGTGTTTTTTTTTTCAGATGGACTATGAAGAAGAACAATGTCGTCTTCGGAGACTGCTGGAATCAATTCCGCCTGAGCCTGATATCAGGAATACGAAAACATGCAACTGGAAAATGCTGATGATGAAGACGATTTTGAAAAAAATGACCATGTTGAAGCACATTCAGGTGATTCAGAAAGTGAACTTTCATTAGATTCTTCGGATGATGGTGGAGAGAAATACAAGGATCCTGATGTGGACATCTTTCAAACAGAAGATGACGGTGTAAATATATCTATACGTCCCATCTTCAAGAAATGCAGATAACTCTCTGGACCAAATTCTTAGATCAAACGAACCACTTGTAGTAGTTGAGAATGGTGAGGCAACTATCAGGTGAGGTTACAAAAACTAGAAGTAGAAAACGAATGCGAGCTGGTATAACTGATGCTACAGAATCACAAGGTAATTCAAGGTAATTGTGGCTAAAGTACCTCAAGGTAAGCCGAATAAAAAAACCAACAAGAACTACAAATTTCTAAGTAGTGTTTTTGAAAACGACGAACACATGTATGTTGGAAAAGATGGTACAGTATGGAAAGCCAAGTGTTCACGTAAAAGTACAAGAGTACACCACAAAAATTTAGTCTCTTCGCTGCCCAAGGTAAGAGCTCCATTGAACACTGTAGCTGATCCCTTCCAGATTTGGAAACACTTTTTTGATGACTCAATGGTAGAAATAATTGTTAGAAATACTAATAAAAAAAATAGACCGGATGAAAACTAACTACATTCAAGCTACTTATATGCCAGGTTAATAAATAAAAAAAGGAGATTCTCGCATTGTTGAGAATATTAATTTTTTTTTTTTTTTTTTTTGAATCAATCATATTAGCCACGGATCAATTATATAATTATATTATATTAATGTGAAAGGAAAAAAAAAGGATCAACAGACGTGAGTACTCACATTAATATAATATAATATTAATTTTGTCTGGTGCACAAAAATCAAGCAAACTAAACGTTACAGAGTTATTTAGCAGTAAAAGTTTATCTCCAGAAATAGTATTCTTGCTTTTTCTCAACAGCGCTTTCGTTTTTTGTTGTGCTATTTGTCTTTTGATGACAAATCAAGTCGAGCAGAGATGGGCACATGACAAACTGGCACCCACAAGAGACTTTTCGACATATTGGTTGCAAATTGCAAAAATAATTTTTCAGTGTCACAATTTATAACTGTTGATGAAAAGTTAGAATCATTTAGAACACGCTGTTCATTGCGCCAATTCATCCCAAATATGGCTTTAAAATGTTTGCTCTATGTGATCCAACATTGAAGTTAGCAATCACCTGGTCCCTATGTAAATTTTAAGAATAGCGGCCTACAGGTGGTTGATAGAATGTGCCATCCTATATATCGGACAGGTAGAAATGTAACCATCGACAACTGGTTCATTCACCAGTATACCATTGTTACTAAGCTATTTAATGAACGGCAACTCACTTTGATTTACTTATCTCATCTATACATGATGATGATGATGATGATCAGATTGATGGAGAAACCTCTAAGCCAGAAATTATATTAGAGTATAATAAAACTAAAGGACGTGTTGTTGTAGCCACCAGTACAAGTAGAAGGTGGGTTATGGTTATTTTCTACTCCTTCCTAAATGTAGCTGGCATAAATTCGCAGGTGGTTTTCAGCTTCAACTGTCCTGACACAAAACTTATAAGGCAGTTGTTTTTGAGAAACCTCACAGATGATATGATAAAGAATCACTTAGCAACAAGATTCACGATTCCACAAGACCCAAGGCTAACTAAGCTCAAAATTGCAGAAATGCTTGGGATTGAAAACCAAATTGTCTCGATCAAGGTACAGGGCAGTGCAAAATGTGTTCTTCAAAAGCAAACAGGAAGACGAAGTACTTCTGCAGGGAATGCAAAACATTTTTGTGCTTGCAACACTCGCAGATCATGTGTGAAAGATGTTAGGGATTGTGTGTGCTACATCAGAATTTTAAATTGTATTATAATTAATCTCTGATCTTGTTCATTTTATAATTTCTACCTCAAATATTATAAATATAAATATATATATATATATATATATATATATATATATATATATATATATATGTGTGTGTGTGTGTGTGTGTGTGTATGTTAGAATTTAATAGGGCACATAGCCTATCTTAGAAAGTATTGGTCCTTGGTATTACCTAATAGTACACAAGTAAGAAAACAAACACACAAAAAAAGAAGAACATTACTCTACTGATTGAGAAAGTGAACAGTGCTTACGAAATATTTCAGAACTTTAGTGTTTTTTTTGTGTGTGTTTTCATACTTGTGTACTATTAGGTAATACCAGGACCACTTTCCAAGGTAAGCCTGTCTCCTGTCCATACAAAACCTAATCTATATATAGTAACTTAAAGTAAATAATGGCATTCCTTTTTTTATTATAATTTAGTCTAGTTAGGTATATTTCAGTTTTGAATTATTCTGTTAGCTAAGTATTTTCACAAATTGTTATACTTTTTTAGATTTAGCATTAATTTACACATTATAATAGAATAAGTAATTTATTAGTTTGTACCAAATAAGTATTGTTCTAATTCTAAGGCTTTTATAGGTAAGTTATTCTAGTTTGATTTATTATTTGAGCTATAAGTGATTAATTTTACTATCCTACTTTTTAATCTAAATATACACTAAACCAATTTTCATACTTTTTATACTAAGCAGCATACAAAATGTAATATAAGCAATTTTTGAATTTGTACTAATAAAGTTTTATTATAGGTTAGAATTTAATAGGGCACATAGCCTATTAGATTGGTTAGATTTTATATGGACAGGAGACAGGCTTACCTTAGAAAGTATTGGTACTTGGTATTACCTAATAGTATACAAGTAAGAAAACACACAAAAAAAACACTAAAGTTCTGAAATATTTCGTAAACACTGTTCACTTTCTCAATCAGTAGAATTAAGAAGAAGACTGAATTGAATTGAATTAGGTAATACCAAGGACTATTTTCCAAGGTAAGCCTGTCTCCTGTCCATACACAATCTAACCAATCTAAAGTTTTATTATGATATCCATTCCATTTTTCTTTCCTAAAACTAATATTAAAAGAGAAAAAAAAAATATATTCATGATTGTTTCTTAGTTTGTCAGCTAATAAAGCTCAACAATACATATTAACAATAAATTGGTCTCATGGACCGATAAAATCAAATATATATTTATTAATTTTTTATTTGGGTTACAGATTTGGCTCTTGCCTTTATATTCTCTGTTTGAAGTTATTTGTTAATGATAGAAGTTCAATTTTATTATTATACATTTTTCGGACATTTGCCATCATATGTGTGTTAGAAATCAAAACACGACATTTCGGGAATAAGAATCAATACCCGTTATCAAGTTAATTGGGAAGAGACAAAAATCATACACCGGGAAAGTAACCTATACAAACGTAAAATAATTGAAGCCTCATATATAAAACTAATGGACAATCCTATCAGCCAATCAAGTATAGAAGTAAGGCCATTATGGCTCCCATTATTAAAAAAAGAACTAAAATTTGATTATAATATCTCTATAACTAAAAAACAAGCTAAAATTTTACCTGTTAAATCGCCACAAGGGGTTGTAACCCGCTCTCGGGCTAGGAAGCTTAATACAACTAACAATAGGCCACTCCCCTAATAGTTTGCCACGCCTTCTGGACCACGTCACTTGTTGCTGTATCTTTGATACAACAACACGTATTTGACGTCAGTTGTGTGTTACCGTGATTGTGTTTTTTGACTTCTCAGTTTAAGCTCTGAGATCCATGCTTAGATATTAAGGCTGGTGGTATTCTTATTTAATTTTACTTCTTACATAGGCTTAGTTTCTAGTTTCATGTTTCTTTAGTTTTTAGTCGCTTGACAACGGGTATTGATTCTTATTCCCGTAACGTCGTGTTTTGATTTCTAACACACAAATGATGGCAAATGCCCGAAAAATGTATAATAATAAAATTGCCTTTATAACTATATATTTTGTTGCCAAGTTTGGCCTTTAATGACAAAAAAAAAAAAAAAAAAAAAAGGTAGTAGCATATATTTTGAAACCTGTAAAGTCAAAGTATTTGAATTCTAAATCATAATTGTCAATTTACTCCTCTCATATATATAACCTACATAATATATAAAAGGTAGTGAACCATATTTATGATTTATGGCATTTCATTAAAGTTTAGTGATCTTTAGGAAATATTTTTAAAAAAAGCAAAAGCTAAATCAATCTCATAGAACGATGACACCAACAGTGTTGCAAAAAACATGACGCCAATCTAGGGTTAATGAAGTCGGTCTGAGATTCACACATTGATTGTGTTGAAATTTTGTTGTCAATTGTTCTTGACATTCAACCCTTTGAACCAGAGTCCATTTTTTGAATGATATATATTCATATGTCTGAGGAATATGTCTCCCACATTACCTTAAGAATAGGGCAAATATTTTATCAATTGGCTCGATTTTATACATAAAACAAGATGAAGACATAAATTTGCTATTTGGTGAAAGGAAATTAAATTGAACTATAGAGTATCAATGAATTTTAAAAAGGGCATTTTTTACATAGTACAAAACTAATAAACAATATTCCATTATTTTAAGAATTAAATATTGGTCTTATTATGACTGAATCCAGGTTTATATTGATAAAGAAGGTAGTTTACCCAGATCAGCTGGTAGCGCTGTGTTATCACAAAGAAAGTAATTCCTGTAACTCTTTAATTAATTGATCTTCTTTCTTAATTTTATCCAGTTGATTAATCTCCAGAGTTCGTCCACTTGCTTTCTGCTCCTTTAGCCTTGAGATCTCTTGAATCTTCTATAAAAACAAACAAATATACTGACAGTACAAAACAAAGATATATATTTGTTAATTTTGATTTGTTAAGTATTACCATTAAATAATTTACAGATTTAATGTTAGGTAATAACTAAATTTCATCTTCCAAATTGTCCAATTTGAAAGTTTGTTGTTGGTACTGCCAATGATTTAATGACATTATACTACTGTACAAGGGCTGTTCAGAAAGTAGCCTACATTTTCACGTAGTGAGAGTAGCAGCACATCTCCTGCAGTGACATGTTCCGTAGTTCAGTATGCGCTCAGCTACAGTAGTGAGAAGGCCTTGTTACAGTTTATTTGCTCATAACCTTTTAAAATGAGCGTTGCAATAGAAAATCCTGCGAAATATTGAGTTCATGCTATGATAAAATTTCTGATGGCATAAATTTTGTAGCAACATCCATCCATCTTAACTCTGTGCTGTAAACGGCCTAACGATATTAAGTGAAGATGTCATGTATAAGTAGGTTTGTTTAAAATGGTCGGATTTCCAAACTAGACCATTACTATGATAAATGCCTAAATTTAAATGGTAATTAAATAGAAAAATAGCGGAAAGCTCAAGTTTTAAGATATAATAAAGTTTCTGTATCTACATCTCTGTTTTTATTTCTAGTCAAACGGAGGTTATTTTCTGAATACCCTTCGTATTTATTTCAAATATGTTTTATAAAATTATTGTACATATATAACTAATTCAATATTAAATTACGGGAAAACTACAAATAAAACAGAAAACCCTTGAATAACTTAATAAAAACTTAAGCTAAGGATCAATGTACCTCTAATGAGGGCACTTTCCTCGTAAGAATATCATCAATCCATTATGTTAAATTGATTGTTGGTTTTGTGTGTTTGTGACTATTCAACTAAATAAGATATAATAGTATATAAGAGAATACTATACCATATGTATGCTATACCATGTAATTTAGCTATCTTTAAAAACTTACATTTTTCAGTTTTTTCACCTTCTTCATTTTCTCTGGATCATCAGTTGTAACCTCCTCAGATAATACAACCACAGCAGATGCTTGTTTAGTACCATTACTTGTAATTTTTTCTTCTGCTGCATCGTTCAATTGCTGCTGTTGTTTTGCTGCTTTCTTAGCCTCCCTTTTCTTTTTCAATTTTAGAGCAGCTTTTGATGGATTTGCTGGTAAAAATAATAAAAGTGTCAATAAATACATAAATGTTTAGTATAAGACTCGACTAAATAAAAATGAATTTTTTTGGTTATCTATGAAATTCTGATGATTTCATTTGTGATCATATTTAATGGAAATTAAATACCCTCTTTTTGTCCATAAACTTGAAATAGGTTTACAGTAACTAATGTAAACAATATTTACAGAAAACGAGCTACCTCTTCATGCAGAAACTATACATTCCATCAACTAATCCAACTGATTTCAGAAAGATAAACACAATCCTTAAAGAAATAAATAAAAAAGATTATCTCCCATTAATTGGCCAGCAAATAGTCATGAATACAACAGACCAGTGATACAGATGGAATCTACACAACCTGTTTCTCTTATCACTTTCCTCTAGGATTTAACAGGACAAATTTTGACACAGGGATTTAAACCATATTTAAAGCCTTTATATATTGTTATATAGATTCGAAGCCAGCAATACATGCTATAACTGCATATACCACACTCTCCAGCAGGCTTCTTAGATAAACACAGCAGACGATACAAATCCCATAGAAACTAAATAAAAACCTTGAATACCCTCTCGCATTGGAAAATGAGGCAGGAGACATCTTTACAAAGAGGGGTACATTCCTTCCCCAACCACACAATACACCTATGTCAACACACCAAAAGCCTTCCTTAAAAGAATAATATCAAAGTAAAGAGACATAACAAATGGAAAATATACATGCAGAGTGGGAGGAAAACAAAATCAAATTGAGAAGATAGTCCATCACCTTGTTTCGATTGATTACTTGACAAGACTGCTTTGCTGCCCATCTCTGCCCAATTGGAGTATACTTCTCTGACGCATGCATCCTGTGAAGAGATCCAAGATGAATAGAGAACCCATCCTGCTGTACCCAAGAGTCAAAGACACTATTCTGAAAGGTCCAAAACCATCACACAACTGTATTGGAATGCCACAGAATTAATGGATTGGAATTTGTGCTAGCCATAAGAAACAACAACAATACTTACCAACAACAAAAGAACTAAAATTCATGCCACATAATACAGATGAGTTATTGTACTGTATATATACAGTAATTAGGAGTGGTTTTGTTATCTTCTTGTATTGTTAACAGAGTTGCAAACATAAGAGGAAGTTTAGGTCAATGAAAATGAAACCACAAGCTTCCAAAAATCTTGATAAAGGAGAGACAATTAAAAAAACATAGAGATAAATACAGAGATGGTGAAGTGACAGTTGGGGACTAGTGGCAATTGAAATAGGTGAACTACAGCTACATGAGTTCTCCACAAAGCTTCTAAACAAATATCGGAAATTCAGCGCAACAAGTTGTATAACAAACAAACATAAAGAATGTTTTCAAGAAGAGTTAGCTATTTGTCCATATTTAAAGAATTTCAAATAATGACATTACCCAGTTTATTATATTGACTTTTGTATACTAAATGTTAAGGAAAATCTTAAAAGTTATATTCTCAGGCAAGATATTGACAGTCATAGTACTAGAAACAAATAGTCTATAGATCAAATACCTGTAAGGCAAAAAAAAACTAGCAACAGTCATTTATGAATAAAATAAAACTTTTTAATAAATTGCCTAAGGAGGCTTGGACAACTAGCTAAAATATTTTAAAATTAAGAGTCAGTAAGTAATTGGCTCAAATTAAAAGCTTTTTACTCTGTGCTAGATTATATGGTTTGTGTTACTAGTTCACTAAGTTTTAAATGTTTGAATTAATATGTTGTCATTTTATAGGTGTTTTTATGGTTGTATTGCATTCTTTTTACTCCTTGGTATAATTTTGATTTTGGATTTTTGTCAAACAATATATATATATATATATCATTTTGAAGAACAATAAGAAGTCTAAAACTAGTTAACAAACAGAAATAAACAACATAACATGTTACAAGGCTGGTAAAATGGCCCTGCAAGTTAACAATTTTATAAACTATGGTAAATACAATTAACAACAATTAAAAGAAACATTATTGGGTGGAAAAAGGGCTCTGCAACAAGTTATCAAAGATAAAATTTAAACAAAACAAATAATTTAATTAGAAAATTGTTTTTAAATTTTATAAAATTTTGTGAGACAACCCAAAAAGGGCTGTACCCAATTAAGGATCTGAACATTATCCCCATCATCACCTGAATGGAATTAGGTAGGGCAAATGTAGACACACACCTCTTAAAACAACACATTAAATGAGGATGTGGTTGACAACACACCTTGGATAGCCTGTAGAGGACTTTTGGAATTGAAACACAAAAGATAGTGACGGAAACCAGATGGAACAGTATTAAGGCCTTTCAAAATAGCAAAGAGTTCGGCAGAAAATATAGTATAAGCTGAGGATAATCCATACGTATACGTCCGACCGGATGAGTAATACATGCAACTGACTTTATTGTCTAGTTTTACTAGATGGGTATTCATCAATTACATAGTGAAACTTCCGATGATACACTACATCAGGAGTGTTGTGCTTGATGAACCTGGACAGTGAAAAATCAAAAGTTGGCATTTGAATGAGCCATGGAGAAATAAAACATGGTGCATACTCATTCATTGGAGGAAGTAAAAGTCCAAATTGTCAAGGATTCTAATAGTTGACAAATGGGACAGACCAATTCTGACAATTTTCATATTGTTCGGCTTATTCAAGGGATTATTAAAAACAATGTTATAAGCGAGATTATAACGTTTGGAGCAAAGACTACATATATGTCATTTGAAGTTGCTGCCTTTGTCGAGAAAGAGATGATTTACCAGTCTTAGCAAATAAGCTAAAAACTGGACTTGAACGTAATTCTCCAGAAACAACACGAAGAACAGTTATGTACCGAATCAAGTTTCTTAATGGTCTTGTGGATGAGTAGACTATAGAGCCGTAATCAATCCACGATTGAACAACAGCACGGTAAAATCGTAACATACAAGTCCTATCGGCTTCCCATCGAGAACCGATAAAAACACAGAACATGTCAAGTGTATTATTACACTGTCTTTTTAGGTCAGATAAATATGGAATCCAAGAAAGTCTTCGATTAAATAATAAACAAAAATTTAGTAGTTACAGTAGTTTGAATTTTTGTTATATTGAGAACTAATAAAAGCTGATGGTTCAGACTACGGCGACTAAAAGCAATACATTGTATTTTAAAAGGAAAGAACTTAAAGCTTGTCATTCTTGATCACGATTCCATTCTATTTAAAACGAACCGAAGGGCTCTTTCAGCAGTTTCCATACCTCGAGATACCACATATATACCAAAATCAAATCGAGAACAGCGGACTGCATATTAGTAATGCTGTTCATTGCCACACCGAAATATCTGTTGCTAAGGAAGTTTTTTGTAAAAGCAAAAATATTGCTATTTAGACTATTATTAATATATATCACCCTTGCCAACATGAGAACACCAATCAAGACCAGCAGAATCCCCACCCGGCCCCGCAAATGAAGCCCATCCAGACCCACCACCGGATCACGCCAGTAACCGAGGCAGTTGGGAAGTAGACAGATTGTGAGATAGTTGGAATCAAGAATAATTGAATGTCCACATGTGGCCAGAGCATCTTGCCTAGCCTAGGGTCGAAAACTTTTTGTTTGTTACTACAAAAACACTAATTTATTTGTTTTTGTTTTTACCAAAATTTATGTACAAATACTTTATATATCTTGAAAAAAATATTAAATAATTTTTATGATACATATACCTAAGTGGAATTTTGACTTAAATTTTTTTCACTACACAAGTAAATTCTTTGCAGCTTTCTGCGAAAAATGATAATAAGAAGTTGTGTTTTCCATAATATTACAGTAGAACCTCTGTTAACCAGCCTCGGATTAACCGGTCCTCGGATTAACCGGCCTATATCGTAGTGTACTGGTTGGATGAGAGTTTCCGAAAATAAATTGTAATTGAAACACCAAAGCGGCGGCGATATCGAACGACTTTGTCGATAGCGGTATCCCAATGTTGGCAGCGTAAAAACACCGCGGTACCAAAGTGGCGGCGATATCAAACGACTTTGTCGATAGCGGTATCCCATTGTCGGCGACGTAAAAACACCGCGGCATCAAATCAGCGGCGAGTCAAACGACTTTGTCGATATCGGTATCGCATTGTCGGCGGCACCAAAGCAGCGGCGAGTCAAACGACTTTGGCAATATCGTATCTCATTGTCGGCGGCATAAAAACACCGCGGCATTGGCACCCGTCGGTATAGCAGACATACACAGACATACACAGACAAAAACGTTTGATGGGCCGCTTTTTTTCCACGAATCAATTTAGTATAGCCTAAATTATGGAAAATATAACATTTCTTATTCTTGGAAGCTTGTGTTGGTTTTGTTTGAGACGCGGTTAAATGTGTCAAAAGACTTGACAGGGGGGAATCTGTAAAAAAGCTTTGTAGTGTTTAATTTTTTCATGTTTGATGTATAATATACATAACATAATATATACGATACATTTATGTACAATAAAATGAGTTGCAATAACATCTTTATTGCATAATATTTAGTGCTACCTAATTAAATAAGCTTTCTTTGAACGAAAACCGATTTTTCACGGGAGCCTCGGATTAACCGGTCAAACGGGTAACCGGCCCGGGTGTCAGTCCCGACTAGACCGGTTAAGAGGGGTTCTACTGTACTATTTTTGGTGATTTTTTTTCTAAATAGATCGAACTTTTCACTAAATTTTTACTTTTTTATATAAAAATTTATTTTGTCTAATGAAAATTTTATATATATATACAGTATATATATATATAATATATATTGATATTTGTTTATACCAACTGTTATCTACAACTATATTCCAAATCTACTGTATATCATTTAAAAAAAAGAAAAAAGTATGGTAAATAAAGGCTTTCAATGTGGAATTTTGGCTTCAATTGTTGTAACAATTTTGGATTCCTGACATACTATCTCCAAACTTTTTTATAGGCATTTCTATAAAATGTTCACTTCATTTTTTAATTCCTAACATACTTATTCTAAAACATTTAGATCTACCATTTTTTTCATTACACAGATAAATTCTATGCATCTGTCTGGAAAAAAAATGATGTCTTATAAGTTGGGTTTTCCATAAAATTACTATTTTTGATTTAATAAAAAAAATGAAAAATGTTTGCACTGGCAGGTCTGGGGTTAAAGAAAATGAATTGAACACAAAATTAACAGAGACCTCTTTCTTACAAGTCATCAGATCTCACTGTTGGACTCCATAATCATTTCTAATGACACTGGAATAAATTAAAGTTATGCCCAAAATAAGCTCAAATTTATGAAAACCCCAATTGGCAACAAATAAATATATTTGTAAATCTAGATATTAAAGAGCATCTTGCAGATAATAGATACTATCCGTAGAATATTAGGATCAGTCTTACAACACAGCTTACACAATATTACCTGAAGAATCCCCTATTGTAGGGATGTCATCATCATCATGTAGCTTGAAGTTTGATTCTTTGCCTCTTGCTGATGGTGGCCTGTATGCTTGTTTTGAAGCTGTATAAAGAACATAAATAAATTATTACTCATATTGTTTGTTCTACCACAAATATTAGTTTCAACTAATTATTCCAAATTTTGATCTAGAAAAAAAATAGTATACCAAATCTCTTAAAATTAAATTAATACATTATATATAATTGATTTGAATTTTTCAGAATTCTAAATGTTTAGTCTAAATTTAAATTTATAAAATTGACTATAACTTCATTTTTTCATCAAAAAATCGGTATCTGTGCTTGGATAATTAAGAATTACAAATTTTCATTAAAGATAAGTTGATTCTTGCATTAAATTAGTAGAAAATGTAATTTCAAATTGCCACAACTTTTAAACAGTGACTAATGAACTAATATAATATCTTGATACCAGAACAATACTTCAAATTAAGAACTTAGTAAAGTTGATTTAATATAAGAGTTATTTAAACACAAATGCTGCTATGATATCCAGTATCAGTTGTCAGGACTTAAAACTTAAAAATCGAGAATCTACTTTATAAGATATTTTTTAACTAGGTTTGCTTAGAATCTGTCAATGCATCTCCACTTGGTTGTACTACACTGTTAAATAATGTAAGAGAATTCTGATATATTTTATTTTTCCTAATAAGTTTATTAGCATAAGAAACAGTTATTGCCCTAACAAACTAAATAATTTGAGGAAGTATATACACATACTTGTCACTTGGTCACAATCAGTTCAACAAACAATCTTACGGCTGAGTAAAAATCTAATTACACTTTACTCTGGATTTACACAGTGCATAACAAGTTTATTTTATATTACTCATATCAATAATAATGATATAACACCTTGGAGATCCAAGAATGCATTGAAACAGGGAAACATAGGTAATAGTGATTTTTTCCCTTAATTTGACAACTCTTTTTAGGCTTACATTGTAACATCTGTAATGTTATTTGACATTTTCTCAACTGTCTTGTCATCCTTTCTCTATAAGGTTCTTTTCTCATCTACCTTAGGAGTTGAAACATTATCTTCATACATAAATTATTTAGAGTTTAATAGGACTCATAGCCTATTAGTTTAGAATTTGTATGGATAGGAGACTTAGGCTTAGCTTGGAAAGTGGTCCTTGGTATTACCTAATCGAACACAAATAAGAAAACACACACACAAAAGTTAACAGTGTTTACGAAATATTTCAAAACTTTAGTGTTTTGTGTGTGTGTTTTCTTACTTGTGTACTATTAGGTAATACCAAGGACCACTTTCCAAGGTAAGCCTGTGTATCCTATCCATATAAAATCTAAACTACATAAATTATTTATTAGATATAGGCAAAAGATAATTACTTTAACGGCTGACTGAATGTATTATTGCTTAGATATAGCAAGAGATATTTACCTAATGGCTGACTGGGTTGTATTCCTTCAACAGGTTTATAGCTGATGAGTGGAGTTTTGAAAACACCAGAGGGAAAATTTTGCCACAAAACTTCCCACAGCTCCTCTTGTTTATTCCATGGCCTCTCGTACAACAATGCTCCAGAGTAGTGCCAGATCTT
Source organism: Aphrophora alni (assembly GCA_963513935.1). Lineage (NCBI taxonomy): Eukaryota > Metazoa > Arthropoda > Insecta > Hemiptera > Aphrophoridae > Aphrophora > Aphrophora alni. The sequence goes on from OY740773.1 coordinate 110,786,389, forward strand.
AAATCTGAAATTAAGAAACTGTATTTGATATATCTGTCTGTAAATTGACAGTAAACTCTGCTTGTATATCTCATTAGCAAGTTTTTTGGAGATTAATTAAACACTTTAAATTATAAATTATATGTACTTCACCAAATAGATAAACCACTAGTCAATTTAGAATGAACTACAATATAAAGTAAACTTGCTGTTGTACTAGTTCAGATAGGTTCAGTTAGGATTTGACGAATGAAAATTTTCTGAACAAATGAAATACTTTTTAAATTGGAAATATGTTGATTAACCCTCAACCCGCCACTATGACACTAAATGTCGATGAATGATGCATCAGTGACGTTCATCGGCACTTTTGTAATTCAACATTTCATCTACGTACTTACAATCATCTTACCACAATAAATAAAATACTGTTGGAAAGCTAATGATCCAAAGATCCATATTCATGTACAAAAAATACCATAAAACGTTATAATATTTAATTAATTGGTAAAGTTTGTATATTTTGCAGCAAACAAGAATGCAAAAACTATGCAGTTGTAAAACACATATATACGTCATTCTCTCTCTAATTTTCACAAATCCATATTTCTATCTAACAAATCTACCATAACACTTTTCTATAGATCAAATCTTCCTGTTTTGAATTTTAACTTTTTTACATGCAAAAAAATCACATTGCTTTTCTTTTTTTTTCAATTCAACTTTGAGGCTTGTAAATATTATTTTATCGAAATGTGTAATATATCATTGTAAAGGTAATGTTTTAATCTTTCCTAATCATGTAACCGAAATTATATACAACAAAAGGTAAAAATTAAAAACTTCAATTAAGTTGGACTGTTTTGCCACGAGAGAACAACACTGCACAGATCTTAGAATATTCCAAATTACGCTATCTGTAATAGTTTTCGAGGTTTATTACATTCTATGAAGTAGTAACCAAATCGAACCAGACTCATTTTTTATTTTTGGTGAAGGTCTAATAGCAATCTTGTATTGTAGTATTTATTAATACTTCATTACAGCTGTTTCGGTATAACATATACCATCATCAGATGAAATAATACATTGGATAACTTTTCATCCAAATGCAAGTCAATGTATCAGTATACTAACAACATTACAGCCACAAACCTGACACTACTGCAGCCAACATAATGATATGAGGTATTTTGAACTTAAATAAATTTTAAATGATAAATTTAAAAACATTGTTTTAAAATCTGAATCTGAATAAGATGTCAAGAAAAGCTGTTATAATGCCCTTGAATGGTCCTAAAAACATATCGTTAATAAATATAAGAAATAATATCAGACCTAGTACTGTGCCTTGGTTTATGCCTCAAGTCACTGAACACCGTGCTCTTTCAGAAAAACCATTTTTAACAATCTGCTGTCTATTTCTAAGATAAGACAAGAATACTCTTCTTATTAATGTTGGTGGACTGGACTTTTAGGTATATGTAAATTGAAATACTATTAAGATAAAATGTATTAACATACTGATCTTCATCAATATGATAGCTAGGAAAGAAAAGATGACAAACATACCCATTACCCATTCGTAACCTAGGTGCAGTTGTAGCAGTCATAAAATGTTCTCCATCGGGTGACCTGAAAAATAATTTATACATTGGCCTTAGTCATGATTTTGGTAATATATAAAACTACTAATAAATTAGTGAACAGTATGTAACATTTCACATTTTTTGGTTTCTAAGTTGGGTTAGTACATGATTCAATATATAGCGTAAGTGAGATATGATGTCAGGAAATTTACATCATCTCTCGTATTGCGATCGTATATTCGAAACCTCGTATGGATGAACAGACAGTGTTCAGAAATTGGTAAATGTTAATAGAATCGTGAGTAAACGATTGGTATGAATGGGGAAGTTTAAATATTGTATTAAAAATAATACATTGTAAGCATGGGACATTCTCCAACCAGTAAAAAACCAATAAATTAAAAAACAAATAATTTAAGTTATTAAGGATTTAGTTACATATTTAATTAATTAAGAAGTTTTCTATTTCAATTACTCTACAAAATGACATTACTCTTATATCTAAATTTGAATTTTGAAAATTTAACATGTACTCTTATGGATTTTTGCAAGTCATGACTTGAAATCTCGTTGCAGGGTATTGGTGATTAATTTGGGATTTACAGATCATACTGCTCAAATAACCACCATAAATAACTGTTATATAAAATGTAAAATGCCCAAGAGAGAGTTTACTCTTGGATGCTCCTTTTTGGAGGATAATATTGATATTTTTTTACAGCTATTGGAAGGTAAAAACTGGGATGAATATTTTGAAACTTCACAAGATGGGTACACGTTAGATTTGAGTATAATATGTTCCAGGAAAATATAATGTAATATTTTAAACTGGCTTTTCCAAAAAACAAATAAGGGTATGTAATAAGGGTTGGGTTATATCTAGTATAAGGATATCAAGTTACATGTAAATGCTAAAACAACAAATAATTCAATATTCCTTAAATATGTATCTAACTATAAAAAAATGTATCTCGGCAGCAAAAATTAAATTTAATAGAAGTAAAATATTACACGATTCCAACAGAATAAGAACGGCATGGAATATACTAAAAAAATGGGACCCAGAGTCGGGAACAAAATACACTGAAAAATAAAGAAATAGACTAATCGGATAAATTTTAAAAGACTCCAAAAGCAGGTGCTAATATTTTCAACTTTTTTTTTCCAAATGCCATGAATCACTTTCCAGCACTTCACTTTATAAATACAAGAGTAAATCTTACTTGTAAAATGAAACTGTTGAAACAAGTAACAACGTAGGAAGTTTTAAATATTATACCCAGACTAAGCAATTCAAATGCTGGTGGTTGGGATGAAATTTCTTATTAAGAGGCATGCTAAATTTATTGCAAAACCTTTGGCATTCCTCATAGATTTGTCATTCAAAACTGGAGTTTTCCCTGCCATACTCAAATATGGTAATATGGTGCCTATACACAAGGGAGGGGATGCTTGCTTTGTAGACAATTTATATGTCTGTCTCTTTATTTACCCACTACATCAAAGGCATTTGAAAGAGCCATGTGTGATTGAATGGTTAATTACCTTGAGAATAATAATTTATTGAATACAAATCAGTTTGGATTTAGGAAGGGTAAAAAAAATATTCAGCCAATATTTGATTTCATTAATGGGGTTGCTGGTGGTGAGGATGGGGCAGAGTTTATTGGTGAGGTTTTTATTTGATTTGTCTAAGGTGTTTGACTGTGTGGATCATGGTCTGCTTTTAAAAAAGTTAACTCATTATGGTGTTGAGGGTGAGATTTTTGAGTGGTTTACTTCATACCTGTCAGAGCTTTATCAACGGGTGGTTGTTGGCGGAAAAAAAGTTTTTTAGTAGATTCTTGAAAATAAGCACTGGGATTCTGCAGGGTTCAATTCTGGAACCATTGCTTTTTATAATATATCTAAATGACTTGCCATTTTGTATGAAACATTCTAAAGTAACTTTTTTTGTTGATGACACAACTGCTATGATTAAGCACACAAGCAAAGCTCTGGTAAAGCTATATTTGAAACAAGGTCTCGATGCTATGAACACTTGGTTTAAGAAAAATGGTCTACTGCTGAATACAGATAAAAGACATCTTTTACAGTTCATCACCAATTACAAAACAATGCCTCAAAGGATGAAAGCTATCTTTATACAACTTTAATGTAATAGCAGATATTTCTTGTTGAAACTCCATATTCAAGGATAAAATAAAGCAAAAGCTTAAAGTTTCAAATATTTATTAGTATAAATGAGCTACAATTGTTTCGCCTTACGGCATCGACGGGCTACTGATAATTTACAGGTATAGACAACTATTCAAAACATAAGTACAGGAAACTGAAATACAATAGAGAAATCGGGAAAGGTAGGGGGTGACCTAGCAGGTAGATAAAGGTTGATGAACTATGGTACGGATGGGTTTTAGAAGAGGTGACGAATTTAATACAATTTGGTCATTTAAGTTGAGAATAGGCCTAAGTGAAATAGATCTATTTATTTCTAAACATTCTAAATTATTTAATCTATTGCTTTTATTTTCTATATGTAAGAGTTTAACATTCAATTTCGGATCAAAACTATGACCCAAGTCCAAAAGGTGGTTAGCAAAGTTAGAGTTTCTATAGCCATGTTTCCAGCTATTTACATGTTCTTTAATTCTAACTTTTATAGATCTACCTGTTTGACCTATGTACTCAGAGTCACAATCTTGACAAGATATTTTATAAACTCCACTATTTTCTAACATTTCTTTTTTATCTTTATTATTAACCAACATTTTCCCTAGATTTTTTGTACAATAAAAGGCAACTTTACGATTACATTTAGTAGAAATAAGGTTACTGATTTTATAACTAGTTCTGTTGATATAAGATAATTTACAATATCTAACTATTTCAATGTTCTCGTTATGGGAAGAGTGGACTAAATTTTCAGCTCTACGCTTTAACTTTTTTCTTAAAATATTATCTATTAAACTAACCTCATACTTATTATTAACAGCAATTTGTTTAACGACATTCAGTTCATCATAAAAGTCATTAGGTGAAAGAGGTATACTAATAAGTCTATGTACCATGCTGTGAAAAGCAGCATGTTTATGGCTGATAGGATGGTTAGAATCAGCAGGTATAACTGTATCTGTATAAGTAGGTTTTCTGAAAATTTTAAATTTATGATAACTATCACTGATATTAATGTTAAGGTCCAAGAAATTAATGCTGTTATTGTTACCCACTTCCATAGTGAACTGAATGTTGTTATTTACAGAATTTATGGTTTTAAGGAGAGAGTCTAACTGTCTATTAGTGCCACTAAACAAACACAAAACATCGTCAACATAACGGTACCAATAAATTATATTTTTAAATAAAGGATTGTCTTTACCAAATAAATTATTTTCGAAATCAGCCATGAAAATTTCTGCTAGAAGAGGTGACAAAGGTGAACCCATTGCCAACCCTTCTATTTGTTGGTAAAATTTATCGTTAAATTAAAAATAATTTTGACTAATGCAAATTTCTATGGCTGTTTTTAATTCATTACTAAGTGTAGTATCAACATTGGTATCGCTAATAATGTCATTGACTATGTTTTTACATTGGTTAATGGGTATACTTGTAAACAGGCTTTTAACATCGAAAGATACAATTTTAGCATCGGAAGGTATAGTAACATTTCCAATTTTGTTAACTAAATCTAAAGAATTCTTAATACTATATTTAGATGTAAAATTAGTGGCACTTTTAAATACAGTATTGACTTTTTGGGCCAATTTATAAGTAGGAGCATTGTTAAAAGATACTACGGGAGTTGTCATCTTAAAGTTATTTATGATGAATTAGCTGTTAAATTTCATCCTATTGAGTTTGATTATTTTGTAAATGATGTTTTCTTAGTCATCAAGTGTTTGTCTGCTTCTGACGTGATACTATACTACAGTATTGTACTGCGTCTTTAGAAAGTATTGGCATTTAACCTTTGAATATCATGTATTTACTAAAATTAGTTATTATAAAATATGTAATACACACAAAAAACACAAAACAAAAAGAAACAAACATTTTGATTCCTACATCGGAATTACGGCTTTCGTCACTAGCGGTATCACTTTCACACAAACAGTTATGAATATCACTTGAATTGCCAAGTTCAGTCATTATTATATGTGTAATACTACACTAAAAACACTACTGATACATTAAATAATCATAAAATAAGTTGTATTTACCAAAATAATATAGACAAAAACACTAAACAACAATTCACTGCTGGGATGCAGCAGTAAACATCAACAGTAAACATCAAATTGTCTTTTACAGGCTTGCTAACATTGATTTTTCTTATAACCATCAATAAAATCATGCAAAATGAATAGAGCGTCTTTTACTATATAAAATACATGTAGTTTGGATAAAAGTTACCGATGGTATATCGATTTTAGCAAACCCTGTTTAATTAAACCGCGATCGCGTTTTAGCACTACGGCCGCGGCATAATAGATCGCGATCGCAACTTTTAGCACTTGGAGGGTTAAAAACTAGATACGCTCGATCAACCGGCATGGCCGTGGTCCTAACCGTGCCGGTTAAAAGAGCGTCTACTGTAATAAGAAGAGAAGATACTATATCTATCGTTATCCGTCATCTATTATGTTAACTAAGAGTGCCTCTATGACTGAGTTCTCAACTCAGGAATTCTAAAATAGCAGATGATGCAAAACTTAATACTCAATTTCTAACTCAAACTGTTTGCTCATAGCGCATGTAAAATTGTTTGTATATTTGATACAGGTAGTCTGAAACACTTTGTGCATATGACAGATCCTTCCATGGAAGCTAAATCTCCGTTCTATACCCCAATGTCCAGTTAGCAGAACTAATACCTGCTACTACCCAGTGAGAGATGTTACTTTATTACTTAACTGAAACATTAAAACTTAAAGCTGATTTTTAGAACTGAGGTCGCACAGGCTTGAACACTATCATGCTGAGCTGGTGTTATCCTTATAAGCAAAGTCCCTGTCAAATTAAAACTAACTAAGGACAAGTTGTTATTTCCTGCCTATTCAGTGGAAGTCTCAACCTCACCTGGTAAACATGAATTTTTTTTTGTATTGTGGTTTTAAATAAATCGATGATTAATAAGTTTTAGGATTTATATACACAATTTAATTGCTATTTATTTGTTACTTGTGGAACTTTTATATGGTTAGGTTAATATATTTTTTTATATTATATAGAATTTTGATTACAATAAACAGTTAACTTTTTTAAACTTTACAAAAAAAAGATCTGCAAAAATGAAAATTCTCTGTCATAGTCAAGAGCTATTCCTCTTGTTAAACTCTTCATCAAAGTTATAGAAATATACAACTACAATTTAATTTATGTTTCCCCCCACAATTCTCTTATAACCTTTCAACTGTGTAAATAAAATGGTAAATGTAAAATTAATTTAAACAGTAATATATACATAAACTGTTGACTTCTAATTAAAACAAAAGTATAATGCATCTTTTTAAACCCATTTTGGAAAAAAAATGATTACATAATAAGAACATAACTTACCAATGTAAAAGTGTTGTGTCAGGAGAGTCTAATTTGGATATTAGTTTTCTGGCTGTAGCATCCCATACTTCTATACTACCTCTAAGGTTGCCAAATCCTCCAAGAAGCAAGAGTTGTATAGTTAAGGATAATTCTGTATGGCTGCTAATCACACCATTAAAGTCTTTCAACATTTCATAGAAAATAGAAAAAACCAAAATAAAAAATATTATTTAAAATTCAATCACAAACCATAAGGTACCAATATTCTGAGATTCAACACGATTGTGAAAAGGTGTACCTAGGCCAAACAAAGAGAAAAATTATAACCAGATTTAAAGAACATGTAGCTCATATTAAGTACAATAGGCCAGAGAAATCTAGTGTGGCCGAGCACATACTTCAAACGAACCATGAATTGGGAATACAAAATGTGAAAATGGTTAAGAGCGTGATATCACATAAGTTGCTTAATAGCTATGAAAGCATTTTCATTGATAAAACTGATAATGACTTATTACTTAACTCAGAAAAGGGTCCTATTCCTAATTCAAGTATATTCTTTTTGTTAAAACCTAGGTAAACCTTGAAGTCATGTTAGGTTTTTTGATTCAATATAGTTTTTGTTTTAATGTACATGTTACTTTTTGTTCTTGATGTAGTTTTTTGTTTAATGCTTATTCTATGTTTTTGTTTTAATGTACATGTTATTATTTTTGTTCTCAATGTAGTTTTTTGTTTTAATGCAGATTCTATGTTTTGTATTGAAGTAGTTTTAAGATATATTGTTATCTGTAAATCTATAAATTTTTGTTTGTTTTTGGTTTATGCATTATTAATATCACTAAATTTTTGTTGTTATTATGGACATGGTATGTTTATATTTTAAGGAGTTTTAAGATATTATTGTTATCTGTAAAAAATTGTTGCCGCCATTGCCATATTCAACGTACAGGTTTCCCAAGGACAGGTCATTGACGTGGTCCTACGTTGATAGGCCGAACCATTAGTAGGATGGAACCGGAAGTAGGGTGGAGGGGAGAATATGGCATTTTAGCTTTTAAGATTTCATATAATTATTGTTAGTATTATTTCAGATCTCTCCGATGATGGTAACTTGGTTACCGAAATGTACATCAGGGAATTATAATAACATAAGACAAATAAATATTTTATTTGTGTGTGTTATTGTACCAAACTTGTGGTAGGGGTTTCAGTGTTTTATATTGTCAACAAATATAAAACAATAAAATAGAAATAATTAATTAATTTAAACACAATAATGAAAATAAATTATTTATTTCTTCTCGTATACGTGGACAAATCATTTGTATTTTATTTATGTACCGGTACACCAAGTGAAAGAAGTGAAATTTTGCTAAAGGGTCAATCCATATCAAGTGATCCAATGAGAGTTGCTTCACCATTTATTATATTTTTACTTCCCTCATGTTTTGGAAGTACAAAAATGATTTTATTAAATTTTTATCCCTTCCCATTTTTTAGTAGCTGCCATTTTTGTCTTGCAGCGCACGAAGATTTTTGAGTTTGCAGACGTTAACGTAAATGAACATATCTTTTTACCTAATAATGTTACAAAAATGCAACCAAATTCATTTTGTTCAGCATTTTTCCATTTTTAATTTGGATTATTATCATAATCAGCCTAATTTGTACCCATATGAGTGAAAAAAATGTTTACGGAAACGAATAAATTTCACTTTTTGAAGCCTTTTTTTTCCATGAAGGATTTGTAAATCACTGTTAATTTTTTTTTAATACAATTACATATACTAGTGTACTCTCTGTAGCTAGAGTTATAACACTGATATATTTTTCCTTTAATTTTGGCAATTTTTTAAAAAAAGAGAATTTTCTATTTTTGCAAAGTTTGGAGCTTAATATCATTGGTGGGACATGGGATAAAAATTTGATTTTTTCACAGGATGTTTTTCTTTATAATAGGAAACTACAGTAAAAATTTTATCAATGATATTTTACTGTGATAGAAGTTATGAATTTTTTAAACGGCAAGAAATCGCATAGTGTAGTGTAGTGGCGACTTGTCTACAGGTTGAATAATGTATTTTCTCGCTTTAAAAAGTAGACAATTCACCACTTTTAAAAAGATTTAAAATACTTAAGACCTTTAACTATATTATTTTAAATATAATAAATATTTTTAGATTTACAAATTATTTTAAAAAGTGAAAATCTTATTAATGTTAAGGGTAACACCACTTTCAGTGACGGTATCAATAATATAGTACTTTGGTAAAAGTTATTAATTTTCAAAGGTTTTTAAAGATTCTTAATTGAATTGTGCTTCAATCGCATACAATTAATTTAATGTGTTTAACTGTAGGCCTACAAGTAGGGCCGAAATATTGCTGGCTATTAAAATATAATTGAAAATGTTGTTTTAAAATATAAAGAAACTACAAAAACATTAAGACAATGAAATGAACTTACATTTATTATATGTTTTCCTAGTTGGAATGAGCACTAACATTTAAAAAAAAAATTATATTAAAAGAGTAATTTTATATTTAATTATTTTAACTTATTTAGAATGGAAATTAAGGATGCTTTTGTTATAGCTGGTATATTTTCGTTAACCCTATTGTAGCAATGAGAGCAGATAGAAACATCCCTTTTGAATCGGGTCAGTTGAATGAACACAATGCATTAAAGGATATTGTTTCCATGAGGGTTGTAATAAATAGAGTTGCGAGATCCAGACCCAAATTGAAATACAGCTTCACATTTAATATTAAACAAAGTTGCTTTGGCAGGCATATATCCATACACCACACAAAACTCATTTCCTTGTGGACTCCATTCAACCTGGTAAATAGGACCTTCTTTACCTGGAAATTATAATAACATATCATCAAGAGATGTCTAAATTTAAATAGGCTATATATAGGGCAAAGCATATAAAATTCAAATTTATTTCAAAAAGTTATTAATTTGTTACTTACAAATTTATTACTGTTATTAAAAATGGCTAATAATGTTGTAATCTTAGAAAGAATTATAATTAACAATAATATTAGAATTGTGAAAATTCCACACATCTTGAACTAGAACTAAATAGAAAAAACTTGTATACCGGTAGTCATAATTATGGTGAAAAATTGCACAAGACAAGTAGAATTAACAATTGGGGAATAAGTTTGACAAGAAAAGTGGTAAATTATTTATTTAATATACTTCCATGTAAATTGTTATTACATTGTAAAAAACACTTTCCTCTTCAATAACCATACAAAATATGTTTTTAACCATTTCTATTAATATATAATTAAAAAATTATTAAAGAACAGCTGATTTACTAAAATCATGTGGTAATCAAATATTTTGTTCAAAAAAGATTAAACAATTCCTCCCTCCCCTGTTTCAAGGCGAAAACTCCTCAGTCATCGTCATCTTATAACTTACTTCTTGTAGCTAGCTTTCAGCATTAGGTGATACCGATGTCCTCTGTAAGCCGCTGCCGACAGTAACCATACAGCTCAGAAAGGCATTCCCTGGCTTCATTTGACGGCTTACACTAAAGAAGTATGTCCCTCAAGGTTTTCTCTCCGTCCCCATCACAGGACAAGCAGTGCTGTGAGGCACACAGATTGAAATGATGTAGGTCTGCTATATCACAATGTGTTCCATCCTTTCTCTTGCAGCAAAAGTGGCTATGTTTCTTTCAAAATATTTATGTAGATCCGAATCCTCTTGAATCTGTTGTATTTCGAAAAGTCATAGGCCAGTATCTCCATTTCCTCAGCACACAGTCCATTCCTCATGGATTTCTCTTGTTATTTCTGCCTTACAACTTACGAGTGATTGGGGGGGGGATTAAGGTGAAAAACTATTGTGATCATTATCGCCTTTACAAAATTGAGCATGAAGATGCTCCACCTTAACACTAACAAATGGCACAATACAAAAACAATAACAAACAATTTTTAAGAACAAAACAAGACAAACTATTTAACCATTACAAATAAACAACAACATAACATCAGGCTATAAAATGGCCCTGCATCAAGTTAAGAATAATTATAAACTATGGTAAATACAATTAACAACAATTAAAAAGAAATATTACAGGGCATTAAAAGCCCTGCAATGAGTTACCAAGAATAAAATTTTTAAGGGAAACTAAAACATCATTTTACAGAGTTGTAAAATGACTAAAATAATTGCTAGAACATTTTTTAGATTTTATCAAAAAATTTCAGAAGATGCAAAAACGACAATACCTGATCAAGGATTTGAGCATTATCCCCTAACATCGTCTGAATGGAATTGGGAAGGGCAAATGTTCTACGTACACCTCTCAAAGCAATGCAGTCAATGAGAATATTCTTTATTAACAACACACCTTGACAAAATAGGCATTGTGCGGATTCCCGTGTTCCATCAGAAATTCATGAATTGACCGAAACAAACACGCTTAATCACCATTACCTCTTAACATGGATGTATTCCACAGGACAGTGTCTTTTACTTCCCTCAGCTTATTAGACTGAATATTTCTCCATTTCATTTCATTTTATTTAGTCCTCCCAACAATATACATTCATAAGAAAAGTCATTAAATTATATTGCACAAGAGATTATAAATAATCCACAGAATTGATTTTTTTTTTTTAAACAAAAAGAATCCAACTATAAAAACAATACAACATGTATAGGTACAAAGTAATTTAACATTAATTTATAAAATGTCTATCAAATCCTTTTCTACTTATAAATATCAACAATAAAATAGCTACAACAATCCAAACATTATAAAAACATCAGTAATTAAATACAATTTTACAATACATTAAGAAACAAATACAATAAAAATTTACATAAATGACAAGGATACTCAGCAGGAAATCACACCCATCTTCAAAACAGAGAGGCAATGCAGAAACTCCTCCACATAGTAAAAAGATCCAGACAACAATAGTTGTCTAAGGCTGTTTATAATAGATGTATAATTTTGCAAACTTTTTATGCTTAGGGGGAGCAATTTAGCACCAGCTTGTGAAGGAATTTTACTGTAAACACTTAATCTGTGCTGTCTAGCATGATTGCCAGGTTGTCTGGTGTATGTCCATATTCTAAAATGATATTCCAACTGGAACACAGAATATCCTCAACAAAGAGATTCTTAGAATACATATCCTGAATAGCCTGTAGAGCACTTTCGGAATCGGAAAACAAAAGACAGTGACATAAACTATTAGCTTGAATATCTCACTAGCGAGAGAAATGGGAAAGTAACTTCCTAGTTCAGTTTTCTCTTTAACTCGTTTTAGAAGAAGTATTACTATAATCAAGCATCGGGAAAACACTGCTCCTCAAATATACGATTGTATATTTTAAGGAGAGTTAGATTCCCCAAAGTTGGGAGGTGTTTGATCATAGAATAAACTATGTTCTCAGGGTCTGGAGCGGATTCCTGTCCCAATAATATAGCAGACTCTAATTCCTGTAAGGAAAATGGAGTATTAATGGCAAATCTTTCGACATACCTTCTGGGAAAGGTATTGCTTCTTGAGATATTTTATACAACATAAAAGCATTGCTGTAAGCAGTATTTGAAGAAAAGTTAGCAAATGATGAGCCCAAAACATTAGTAATGTTATATTTGTTTGTAGTCATGCCCCTGCTTAAGTCTCAATAAGTAAACAGAGGGATGAGAACCACAAACAGAACGGAATTTCTTCCACACCGTTGACATGGGTGTGGTTCTTGATATTGTGCAAATGAACTGGGCACAAGTTTCCTCCCTGCTCTGTCTAACACTAGATGTGTTTTGGCTCAAAGGATTTTATACCTTTCGTGGTTTTCACAAGTAGGTCTTCGATTAAACTACCTTAGAGCTTTATAACGTAAACGAAAAGTGTTACCACGGAACTGGTGGACATAATGATATCGTCGACATAAAGAAGTGCTGCTGTAAGGAGAGTTACTGTAAATGAATCTACTGCTTCACGAATAGGAACATTATCATTAATATTATGTGATACGAAGCCATCAGCATAATCCTCCCATTTTGCTTTGTGCAAAATCCATCTAGAAAGACAATCATTACAGTGCAAGAAGTCAGAAAAGGTTAGCTTCACAGGAGCATGATCACTATTGTTGGTGTGAGTTAAGATGGACCGTTCAAATTTAGTGGCAAACTAAGGCTACAAAATGACAAGTCAAGAGTTGTGCAACCACCTGTAGAAGCCACTAGATGAGTTGGTGAACCGTCATTGAGCAGAATCAAACCCAAATTGGATCGAATCCTGTCTAAGATTGGAGGTGTTTGATCCCCATGTATAGTGGTGAGCATTAAAATCGCCCAACAAAAGAAATGAGGCAGTCAACTGTCTGATAAGGTCAACCAGTTCCACTACAACAAACCTGCAATTAGGTGGCAGGTACAAAGAGTAAATTGCCATTTTGTATGGTGCAGTGATCGTTATTGCTACTGCAATGAAGTCCTAAAGTTCACAGACGTACCACAGATGGAGTTGTGGGCAAGTAATGCTACTCCAACCTTAGCTCTTTCTGCAGTGACATAATAATTTCATAAAACTGAAAACGCCCTCACAATAAAGGAGTGGGGTTGATGAAGATGGGTCTCTTGCATCTAAATAACTAAAGGGCACCCTATTTATACGTGGGATGATAAGGTACAAGAACCTTAAGATCTTCAATTTGACTTCTCACCACTATGTTCCATTATATCAAAGTATTCGTTTTTAAATTTCTGGCCATATTTTATTATTGAGATATAAAAATAACAATAATAGATTCATTAACAATTAAAAAGTGTTTGGACCTGTATTATTCTTTCCGCTTGAAAGACAATGAGGTGGTTTAAGTTTAGTTTTAATTTCAGATGTTTCAAGGACAAGCTCTATAGCAACCTCAACAACTGGAATGTCAGTTGTTGAAGGCTTGGATGACGCCTAAGATAATTTTGCAAGGGGTTTTGATGAACCCGTCCCAACCTTATTTTTCTTTTGTGTAGACTTAGTAACACGCAGTGGTGCTGGGCTTGCCTCGAGAATTTTCATTTGTACTTTAACAAAAGACAAATATTTAGTTAGAACAGACACTGATTGTGAGCTTTGTTTAATTAGCTGTCCTGATATCAGTAGTAATTTGAGTTTTTTTAGTGACGAAGACGCAGATTTAGGTTTGGATGCAATAGGTTTTGGAGATTTGGTAAGAAGGTCAACTTTAGAAGATGGCATATTAACAGATGAACAGGTTTGGAGTGGTATTAGTTGTTGAATCTGTTCTGCAAGCATACGAACCATCTCACATGTAAACATGGTGTCGCATTTGCACATGATTTTCCTATGGTAAGTAGTAGGTAAAGCAGTTCTTTGTCTGTATACTTTCCTAGATTCTGGAAAGTAAAGTTTCTCTTTAGCAACAATTTCTAAAATCGCCTTCTCGGCTTGATATTTTAGGGATTTTATTGAACTTACGGGATGATCACTGTTGCAATTTGCACACTTTGCCTCAATTTTACAGCCTTTACTTTTGTGGCCTTTTACGCCACACTGTCCACAAACTTTCTATTTAGAGCAAGTGCTGCTAACATCTCCAAATCCTTGGCATCAGAAACAAGGCCTTGGATTTGGAATGTACAGCTTAAAAGTTTGACTGTTGAATCCAACATACACTCACTCAGGAAGACTGGGTATAACAAACCTTAATTTTAATTGCTTAGATTAATCTTAGATTTAGTTAGTTAAGAAAAATTATTATATGACTAATACTAATGCTGTATATTAATTACAAATAAGCAACACAAATAATTACCTAATAAAACAATAGCTGTTTCTCCTTTTGTTGACAAAAAATGCAATGCTTGTTTCCCGTAATAAGATGAACCCGTTTTGTCTACTTCAGTACTTGTCATTAATAACACTCCTGTGCTTTTCTTATTCCAGAACATGTCCACTTTGTCTGCCTAAACAAATTTGTTACAGTCAAAATATTTGATATATTGAAGTTAACAATCTGATAGTAAAAATTATCAGTTATACATACCTGGAAAAAACTTTTACTTGCGACTGGAGAATCAAACTTAGGGTAATGAAATAGTTTGCCAAAAGATGGTTGCCCCGAAGTACCTACAACATTAGTAATGTAAAATATTTAATCCAAGTTTTACAATAGTTAATTCTGTCAGTATAAACAGTACAGCCTACAACATAATATCCTCTCCTCAATTTTATTTTAAAATGGGTCAGAAAATTATTTTTTAAATACATACTTAAAGACAACCAGAAAATTGAATAAACCTAGTTTCTTAAAATTAACTTGGTTAATAAAAATTTAATGTGAATTAGAAGTGTATTAAAACAGCAATATAGTGTAGTATGAGTAGCAAGCCTAACAATAAATGCAGTGCAACTAAGCACGAGTATAATGTGCCACTGCTATCATGATAAATCTCCCTTAATGTTTAGAAGACAAAAAATGACTGATTTTCCACTATTTTTAACAACCCAATTTCATTCTACATGATTGATTTTGATACCATTGTAAAGTGCAGGCTCTAGGCTTGCATATTTAATCTTTTTATCTAATTATTTTATGTCTAAATAGTTCCTGTAGAGCCAAAAAACTAAAATTATTCATAAGTTAATTAAATTTTTAAACCATATATCGATTTTATCAATTTGATTTATACTTGGTCTTATATTAATATATTTATCTAAAATCCAATTTTAATTACGGATACAATTTTCATGTTTTTTAAATTAGGTTTCTTTTTGCTGATTTGTCGAAACCGCATCACCACATAAAAGGCTCCATGAAAAGTTGTGAATTTTTACTTGGTTCAAGTGACCTAATTTCATGATGATCATGTTTTTAAAACACAAATTATTTAAAAACTTGTATGTTATGAAATATCCCTCATTTCACAGATGAATTCCTTAACCCTTTAACTGCTAAGTTTTTTGGACGTGTGCAGACCCCTGGTGCTAAGTTTTTAAAAAAAAATTTAGTCACTTTTATATGTTTTTAAAATAATAATATACAAATTTTAATCATACAATTTATTTATGTAGTTAAATTTTTTATATTAAAAATATCCTAACCTAACCTGAACGAACTTGCTTTTTTGATATTGTTTTCCAAGTTTTTCACAAATATATTATAATAGTATACTTAAAAACTCTCACATTATAACTAAACATAATAAATAATAAAAAAATACACAAATTAATAATAATAACCTTAGTTTTTTATTGTAACCTAACAAGTTTCATTTAGGTTCAGTTGCAGGGTTACGATTTCAATATCGTCACTATCGTCAGATTCACATTCACTATCACTACTTATTTCATCATTTGATTCTTCGTTTCCATAATATTCAAATAAAATGTGTTCAATACTACCATCATGTGTTCAATACTAACACGAATTGGATCCATTTATACTTTTACGCTAATACAAACAACAAACAAAACAACTATGAAAGTAGGCCACGCACCATATTACTGAAAAGTCATATGTTTTTAGCCTTCTAAATTTCTTGTATATTCGTGGACATAGAAGTAAAAATATAGAGGTGAATTTATTTGAACAGTGTGTCAATAGGTAGCAGCACTAAACAGACTACTTGTATTATAAACCGTACAAAAACGGAGATAGCACATGAGAATACAAAGTAGACCGTTTATAAACGGGCGTAGCGCTCAACACTGTCACTGCTGTGCCCGTTTATATACGGGCGTAGCAGCTAAAAGGTTAAGGAACGACATACAAGTTTAATATTAGATTTTTTATAAAGTATCTATTAGTGGTGTATTAAAAAAAAGAAAGTTTTATAACAAAAAATGGATGTTCTAGAGTAATTCTACTGTTTAGTATGTTTCTAGGAATATAGTTTATAATATCTTTTTATAAAGCATAGAGTCTCACCTGGTACATAACAGAGTAGGTAATGTGGAGCAGAGCCAGGAGATAGACCAATACTCGCCACTTTTTGACCAACTATCCTTTGTGCTGATTTCTCAAACTCTCCTTCGGTGAAAACTAATATCTCTGTGTTTACATTACGCACACAAATTGATTCATCAGCACTCCACTGAGGTTCCCTGTACATCAAAGTTAACTACAATTCAGTTTACATTTATGTAGAAGTACAAAATATTTACTAATAAATACTTTATAAAACAAAAATACTATTCCGATCCCATAAGGCAGTATAAGTGTAAAGTAAGTTTATCAAAGCAAAACCAACTACTTATAACCAACAACCAATACTCACCAACCTATACAACATTATATAGCACCTGATTGTCATATAAGGTAGTGACATTGTACAACAATGTAACACCAACTACATTACCTATACTCACCATCCTATACAGCATTATATAGCATCTGATTGTCATATAAGGTAGTGACATTGTACAACAATGTAACACCAACTACATTACCTATACTCACCATCCTATACAGCATTATATAGCATCTGATTGTCATATAAGGTAGTGACATTGTACAACAATGTAACACCAACTACATTACCTATACTCACCATCCTATACAACATTATATAGCATCTGATTGTCATATAAGGTAGTGACATTGTACAACAATGTCATACCAACTACATTACCAATACTCACCATCCTATACAACATTATATAGCTCCTGATTGTCATATAAGGTAGTGACATTGTACAACAATGTCATACCAACTACATTACCAATACTCACCATCCTATACAACATTATATAGCATCTGATTGTCATATAAGGTAGTGACATTGTACAACAATGTAACACCAACTACATTACCAATACTCACCATCCTATACAACATTATATAGCATCTGATTGTCATATAAGGTAGTGACATTGTACAACAATGTAACACCAACTACATTACCAATACTCACCATCCTATACAACATTATATAGCATCTGATTGTCATATAAGGTAGTGACATTGTACAACAATGTAACACCAACTACATTACCTATACTCACCATCCTATACAACATTATATAGCATCTGATTGTCATATAAGGTAGTGACATTGTACAACAATGTAACACCAACTACATTACCTATACTCACCATCCTATACAACATTATATAGCATCTGATTGTCATATAAGGTAGTGACATTGTACAACAATGTAACACCAACTACATTACCTATACTCACCATCCTATACAGCATTATGTAGCATCTGATTGTCATATAAGGTAGTGACATTGTACAACAATGTAACACCAACTACATTAGCTATACTCACCATCCTATACAGCATTATATAGCATCTGATTGTCATATAAGGTAGTGACATTGTACAACAATGTAACACCAACTACATTACCTATACTCACCATCCTATACAACATTATACAGCATCTGATTGTCATATAAGGTAGTGACATTGTACAACAATGTAACACCAACTACATTACCTATACTCACCATCCTATACAGCATTATATAGCATCTGATTGTCATATAAGGTAGTGACATTGTACAACAATGTAACACCAACTACATTACCTATACTCACCATCCTATACAGCATTATATAGCATCTGATTGTCATATAAGGTAGTGACATTGTACAACAATGTAACACCAACTACATTACCTATACTCACCATCCTATACAACATTATATAGCATCTGATTGTCATATAAGGTAGTGACATTGTACAACAATGTAACACCAACTACATTACCTATACTCACCATCCTATACAACATTATATAGCACCTGATTGTCATATAAGGTAGTGACATTGTACAACAATGTAACACCAACTACATTACCTATACACACCATCCTATACAGCAATATATAGCATCTGATTGTCATATAAGGTAGTGACATTGTACAACAATGTAACACCAACTACATTACCTATACTCACCATCCTATACAGCATTATATAGCATCTGATTGTCATATAAGGTAGTGACATTGTACAACAATGTAACACCAACTACATTACCTATACTCACCATCCTATACAACATTATATAGCATCTGATTGTCATATAAGGTAGTGACATTGTACAACAATGTAACACCAACTACATTACCTATACTCACCATCCTATACAACATTATATAGCATCTGATTGTCATATAAGGTAGTGACATTGTACAACAATGTAACACCAACTACATTACCTATACTCACCATCCTATACAGCATTATATAGCATCTGATTGTCATATAAGGTAGTGACATTGTACAACAATGTAACACCAACTACATTACCTATACTCACCATCCTATACAGCATTATATAGCATCTGATTGTCATATAAGGTAGTGACATTGTACAACAATGTAACACCAACTACATTACCTATACTCACCATCCTATACAGCATTATATAGCATCTGATTGTCATATAAGGTAGTGACATTGTACAACAATGTAACACCAACTACATTACCTATACTCACCATCCTATACAACATTATATAGCATCTGATTGTCATATAAGGTAGTGACATTGTACAACAATGTCATACCAACTACATTACCAATACTCACCATCCTATACAACATTATATAGTTCCTGATTGTCATATAAGGTAGTGACATTGTACAACAATGTCATACCAACTACATTACCAATACTCACCATCCTATACAACATTATATAGCATCTGATTGTCATATAAGGTAGTGACATTGTACAACAATGTAACACCAACTACATTACCAATACTCACCATCCTATACAACATTATATAGCATCTGATTGTCATATAAGGTAGTGACATTGTACAACAATGTCATACCAACTACATTACCTATACTCACCATCCTATACAGCATTATATAGCATCTGATTGTCATATAAGGTAGTGACATTGTACAACAATGTAACACCAACTACATTACCTATACTCACCATCCTATACAACATTATATAGCATCTGATTGTCATATAAGGTAGTGACATTGTACAACAATGTAACACCAACTACATTACCTATACTCACCATCCTATACAACATTATATAGCATCTGATTGTCATATAAGGTAGTGACATTGTACAACAATGTAACACCAACTACATTACCTATACTCACCATCCTATACAACATTATATAGCATCTGATTGTCATATAAGGTAGTGACATTGTACAACAATGTAACACCAACTACATTACCTATACTCACCATCCTATACAACATTATATAGCATCTGATTGTCATATAAGGTAGTGACATTGTACAACAATGTAACACCAACTACATTACCTATACTCACCATCCTATACAGCATTATATAGCATCTGATTGTCATATAAGGTAGTGACATTGTACAACAATGTAACACCAACTACATTAGCTATACTCACCATCCTATACAGCATTATATAGCATCTGATTGTCATATAAGGTAGTGACATTGTACAACAATGTAACACCAACTACATTACCTATACTCACCATCCTATACAACATTATACAGCATCTGATTGTCATATAAGGTAGTGACATTGTACAACAATGTAACACCAACTACATTACCTATACTCACCATCCTATACAGCATTATATAGCATCTGATTGTCATATAAGGTAGTGACATTGTACAACAATGTAACACCAACTACATTACCTATACTCACCATCCTATACAGCATTATATAGCATCTGATTGTCATATAAGGTAGTGACATTGTACAACAATGTAACACCAACTACATTACCTATACTCACCATCCTATACAACATTATATAGCATCTGATTGTCATATAAGGTAGTGACATTGTACAACAATGTAACACCAACTACATTACCTATACTCACCATCCTATACAACATTATATAGCACCTGATTGTCATATAAGGTAGTGACATTGTACAACAATGTAACACCAATTACATTACCTATACACACCATCCTATACAGCATTATATAGCATCTGATTGTCATATAAGGTAGTGACATTGTACAACAATGTAACACCAACTACATTACCTATACTCACCATCCTATACAGCATTATATAGCATCTGATTGTCATATAAGGTAGTGACATTGTACAACAATGTAACACCAACTACATTACCTATACTCACCATCCTATACAACATTATATAGCATCTGATTGTCATATAAGGTAGTGACATTGTACAACAATGTAACACCAACTACATTACCAATACTCACCATCCTATACAACATTATATAGCATCTGATTGTCATATAAGGTAGTGACATTGTACAACAATGTAACACCAACTACATTACCTATACTCACCATCCTATACAGCATTATATAGCATCTGATTGTCATATAAGGTAGTGACATTGTACAACAATGTAACACCAACTACATTACCTATACTCACCATCCTATACAGCATTATATAGCATCTGATTGTCATATAAGGTAGTGACATTGTACAACAATATAACACCAACTACATTACCTATACTCACCATCCTATACAGCATTATATAGCATCTGATTGTCATATAAGGTAGTGACATTGTACAACAATGTAACACCAACGACATTACCAATACTCACCATCCTATACAACATTATATAGCATCTGATTGTCATATAAGGTAGTGACATTGTACAACAATGTAACACCAACTACATTACCTATACTCACCATCCTATACAGCATTATATAGCATCTGATTGTCATATAAGGTAGTGACATTGTACAACAATGTAACACCAACTACATTACCTATACTCACCATCCTATACAGCATTATATAGCATCTGATTGTCATATAAGGTAGTGACATTGTACAACAATGTAACACCAACTACATTACCTATACTCACCATCCTATACAGCATTATATAGCATCTGATTGTCATATAAGGTAGTGACATTGTACAACAATGTAACACCAACTACATTACCTATACTCACCATCCTATACAGCATTATATAGCATCTGATTGTCATATAAGGTAGTGACATTGTACAACAATGTAACACCAACTACATTACCTATACTCACCATCCTATACAGCATTATATAGCATCTGATTGTCATATAAGGTAGTGACATTGTACAACAATGTAACACCAACTACATTACCTATACTCACCATCCTATACAACATTATATAGCATCTGATTGTCATATAAGGTAGTGACATTGTACAACAATGTCATACCAACTACATTACCAATACTCACCATCCTATACAACATTATATAGTTCCTGATTGTCATATAAGGTAGTGACATTGTACAACAATGTCATACCAACTACATTACCAATACTCACCATCCTATACAACATTATATAGCATCTGATTGTCATATAAGGTAGTGACATTGTACAACAATGTAACACCAACTACATTACCAATACTCACCATCCTATACAACATTATATAGCATCTGATTGTCATATAAGGTAGTGACATTGTACAACAATGTCATACCAACTACATTACCTATACTCACCATCCTATACAGCATTATATAGCATCTGATTGTCATATAAGGTAGTGACATTGTACAACAATGTAACACCAACTACATTACCTATACTCACCATCCTATACAACATTATATAGCATCTGATTGTCATATAAGGTAGTGACATTGTACAACAATGTAACACCAACTACATTACCTATACTCACCATCCTATACAGCATTATATAGCATCTGATTGTCATATAAGGTAGTGACATTGTACAATAATGTAACACCAACTACATTAGCTTACTCACCACTCTAAGGTATTTTACTCACCATCCAGTTTGCTTTTTATGAACCATTGCTTTAACTATTTCTCCATTGGTAGACTTATATATATACAAATTTGGTGAACCTTGCGGGTTAGCAGGAGTAACTGAAACACAACAATTAATCGTATGAATGGACATTGTATACAGCTGAATAAATTTAATCTAATTCTATAATGTAACATAGCCTAGTGCAACGGACAAAAATCTAATCAAATTCGGAAATTTCTTAATATTTGTAGCTTTGCAAGTTGTTTTTTTTTCAGGTTCTGAGCTGTAGTAATTAATCACTAAATGTGACCTTTACTCAGTAATCTGTTTCAAACTGTTTCCCTAACTTAGAATATTTGGAAATTATTGGAACTAGCCTAATTTGATGAATTTAAATTTATGAAAAAACTGGTTTTGAGGTCATCACAGTATACTTCTCAAAGTGTATTTTTGATTGCTTCTTCAGAAGTTCTTTCTATCTTGTCTCGTTAAAAATGTAGTGTTAAAGTTTAAACACTTTTTTTAAATTCTCAGTTTTAATTAAAAATAAAGTTAATATATATATATATATATATATATATATATATATATTAATAAATAAAAAGTTGGTTGATAAAAGAAACTTTAAAAGTGCACAACACCAAAAATAAAATTAATTTTAAAAATATTCTAAAACAAATTAATCAGTAAGGTCAAATAAAGGGAAAAATATTAATAAAATTTAAATTAAATTTATTTAAGGAGGGGAGATAAATTATGTAATAACGCAAATAAATAATTAAAATATTGTAACAATAAATTATGTGTAGAAAGAAAATAGTATGTAGAAGAGAATAAGTGTTAAAACTCAGAAATTTTAATGTAATTAATCTTAAAAAATCTAAACAATAGCTAAACAATATAGGAATAATCAAAGGGCAATGTACCGCACAGCAGATTTAGGCATCTAAACAATGGTGGGGCTTGCAGTAGAGCCAATGTTAGCCAAAACACACTAATTAGGCGAGTTATCTAAATTAATTTTAAAAAGACAAGCAATCAATAAAGTAGAAACACCTAAAATGTATTATTGATTATTATTGAAGGAATTCCAGACCAAAAAATGGAGGAATACAGGACGAAAAGGAAACAATGTTAAGTAAGAAATAAAATAGGAAAAAAGGGAAATTTTTGACACCAGAATATGGTACTAAAAGGGAGAAATAGTCAATAAAAAAGGATTCATTAATAAAATCATGAGCTTCTATCGTTCTAAAATTTGAAAGGTTGTAAGCTGTTTCATAGATTTAAAGTACAGTTCATTTCATAAAATATTAAATCCTTGAAAATAAATTGTCTTTTTTTAAAAATAGAGAAATGATAATTACTTTTTTGAACATTTATCCTACTTGATTTAATGTCTGTTGTATAATTGTATAAAAAGTTAGTGATGAATTTGTATACAAGACCTATATTTTGATCTATATCTAAATGATTTTATATGAGTATCCATTACACACTTACCCATATACGGTTCCCATGACATCAAGTAAGTGCCTTTAGGTGAAAACTGAAGACTACATGCTTTTGGTCTTGCTAACTCTGCAAGGACTTCCCATGTTGATGTTGAAACAATGGTAAGGCTGTAACATACATACTGTTAGGATTGGTTCCTTTAACCTGCCTGGGTTCTTTAACTTTAAACTAAATAGATCAGTGGTTCAGTTATCTAATTAATGGTTCTTTATTATTTAATACAACTTGACTATTTCACTTAGTAGTTCTCTTATATACTAATTACATATATTTTAATCTTCTTAATTACTAAGAACCCAGAATGACTCTAATTGTTGTGACTCACAGATACGATTCTATGTTATAGTTTATAATGACTTGTTTCTGAAATAATTACAAGTTTCTTAAAACACGAAATTTGCTCACCCTGCTTGCATTCTTGTGAATGTTTGTCCGATGTCTCAATACTCATAGGAAGCTCTTACTCGCCAACTCCGTCTGGCTATCTTCAAGAATTCCTGCAGCACATTTCCTTGATCAATCTTGGCCCACTGACCAAGTTTCACCCACCCAAGGGTTTATATATCTATGTAGCATCAATGACATTGCCTTGCTTGCAAGGTATGCAATTTCATCAATTTTCCAGGTCTGTCACAATAATTGTTGTCATACTGTCTTCTTAAAAAGAACTTAGACTATATTCCTAACAGTACAAATACAGAAGTACTCAACTTAATCTAAGATCCTTCCTCATCACCTATGGATTAATGGCCATGACTAAGTGGAAAGCCATACTATGAATTCTGAATGGTTCAACACTGGGTTGGTTTTATTCAAGGGATAAGTTCTTCATGTTCTTCAAATGGACGGAATTTAACTTTGTTATTATATTTGTATACTGTACTTCTGATTTTGATTCTAAAATGTTTTCTAAAATGTCTGGAAGATCTTCTAGAATTTGTCATGAGAAAACTGTATACTTACTTTACATTGACGGGCGATTTTAACATACACATTGAAAGTTGAAAAACCAGAAACTAAAAACTTCCTAAATATGCTAAGATTCTTCAATCTGATTTGTAAAAATGATAAACCTACCCGTTATCAGGCCTGTTTGGATAATATAAGCTACTATTGTTTTCTGACCATGTTGGCATATGGGATAAATTTTATATGACTCAAATCTAAACCTAAACCTAAAAGAAATTGTAAAAAGTCTGTTTAAAACATTTGACTTCTCCAAACAATCTGAATGATTTTAAAAAGCATCTATGTGATACTGACTAGTCACTTATGTGTAATATTGGGGATGTTCATTCTGTACATATTTACTAAGATGTCCTGTCCTTCGATTTATATAAAAAAAGGAAAGACTAGGTGAGATTGACTTCGAAATTTACTAAAGAGTTGATATACAAATAATCTTTAAATAAATTATATGACTAGGTGAGATTGACTTAAAAATTTACTAAAGAGATGGTACACAAAATAATCTTTAAAAAATTATAAGTTGACTAGATGATATAGACTTCAAAATTTACTAAAGAGATGGTATACATATAATCTTTAAATAAATGATAAGACTAGGTGAGATTGACTTCAAAATTTACTAAGAGGTGGTATACAAATAATTTGACTAGGTGAGATAGACTTCAAAATTCACTAAGAGGTGGTATACAAATAATCTTCAAATAAATGACAAGACTAGGTGAGATTGACTTCAAAATTTACTTAAGATATGGTATACAAATAATCTTCAAATAAATGATAAGACTAGGTGATATAGACACTGGCTGCACAGGACGCCATTTCACTTCAGTACTATGCATTGGATGATATTAGTGCTTTGAATCAATCTATCTTAAATATTTTAGTGTTCTTTGTCAGCATGTTAATGAAGCCATGTGTTCTCGGTAGTTTTAATTTTTATTTCTTTGTTTAGAGAACATATTTTGTAATTGTGTTTTGTAATATATATATATATATATATATATATATATATATATATAAAACAATGAATATTGACTAACCAGGACCTAGTTATGTAAGTAGTAGTGAAGATAATCTGCAGTGATAAATATAATAGTGAGAGTAACCTTGTCTCATGTTGACACCTGTCTGGTCTCCAACAACAGTTGGCTCACTATTCTGTTTAAGAAAGAAAGTGGACTTTTGGTTACACTATCTGGTGGTAAACATATAGATTTTATTTTTCTTATTGACGATTGTTTTTCTGAAAAATCTGGTTGAGTATACAAACTATTATGCGCTCGATCTTTTCTGCAGCTCATCAACAACTCCTCTGTCCCGTATAACAAAGAGGAAAGACATTACAGTTCCAAATTTGAAAGTAAAAACAGACAATAAAAATTTCATTGATGAGTTTGAATGTAAATAACTTTTTTTTAATTTTCGTGTAATACTACCTTATATTTTTATGAAACATTACATAATACATTATTTGTTTTATACCACTAGTTTCGAGAATGGGTATGTTGTAAATAAACTTTCTTTAAAATATAAATGTGTAAAACTGTTCTAAATTATTATTAAAAACATTATAAATATATAAAAACATTATTACTAACAATGTGTTTTCATACTACTATCAAAATGTACAATTACTGAGAATGCTACATGCGAGATTTCTTTGCAGTACAGTAAAAACTCTCTAATCCGGATTAATGTGGCGCCAGCCGATCCGGATATCGAAAAATCCGGATCTCGGGGTGGCTATTTTTATATAGTTAAAGTGGTTTTAAACGTGAACAAAACGTAGCAAATTTACGTTTTTAGCTCTAAAACGTGTTGCGCTTACGATAAATTGTAGCTTTACCACACTATTCTAAAAATTTACTATGGTTTTTCAAATTACTGTAATATATAGATGTTACGTTTTAACTGTACTATTATGTAATTTGCCGTAGTTTGCCGGTATGGTAACCGGTAACAATAGTACCGAAACAACAAAAGGTAGGTTAATTAAATAAATATTACGATAGCTATGTTTAAAAATCTATTTATTTTAAGCTGAATGAGGCTCAGCATAAAGTATACAAACAACAATTAATTAGGTCTACAGTGTTAACTAAAAATATCAAACGAAAAATGAAGATTAGAAAATAAAACAGTACAATAAATACGTACAGGATTGTACACGTGAAATTTTGACGAACGTATGATAAATGTTAGTTTTCATTACTGTACAGTAATTTGTACTCATGTCAGTTTTTATTTAAAAAAGATGTAATGGTAGCTTTCTTGGCTCGTTGAACATGCTTCTTAGATGTAATATCTCTCCATCTACGAAAAAGAAGGAGATCGGCCAGTGAGGATTCTTTTTGTTCTTCCACGTAGTCTATCAGCTGTTCAAGTGCTTGAAAAGCTTCGCAATGAGTCATGATTTGTTTTTGTTGTTGAATCCGAACCGCACTACTGCCCAGTGTCCAGCTCAAAAACATCGTTCACTACTATTCGGGCCGAAAATATTATTTTTGTATAGAAAATTGTATTTTTGTTATTTTTTATACGATGGCATACGACGGCCGGATATCGGAGTTTCCGGATATCAGAGATCCGGATCAGAGAGTGTTTACTGTACATGCAAAACAACTGGCCTAGTTGTTAAAAATAAAATTGGGTAATTAAAAAAAAAAAAAAAAACGAGTAAAAAATTCCCATTTCTGCTGATGCTTTAACCCTTAGCACGCTGAATAACAATTTAGGCTATTTACTCATAACGTGCTATTAGGGAAAAAAATTTTTTTGTAATTGTTTAAAGTTCTATTTGATTTTGGGTTCTTACAGATATATTTGGTAAAAAAAATGTAGATTGGCTTAAAAATTAATTTTTAAATTTTTTTACAGATTAAAACAAGAAAAAATACTTAATTTCACATTTTTGACCGCCCTATGAAACAGATTTTTTTTTTTTTAATATATTTACAAACAAATCACATTAATTTATTTTATATAAAAGTAGGCCTACTATTTAATTCAAAATAACCTGAATTTCATCAAACAAATAAATTTTACTAAAAAAAGATTTTGAGAAAAATCAACATATCGTATCAAAAATATCTTTCTACTGCTCATAATAATTACCTACATTCAGGACATCAAAAAAATTACCGATATAGACTAAATATACATATAAACACACAAACAATATTTGACGATAATACTGTGTCCATAGAAACAGTCTATATTTCAAAAT
The DNA here is from genome assembly GCA_963513935.1 of Aphrophora alni. Taxonomy (NCBI): domain Eukaryota; kingdom Metazoa; phylum Arthropoda; class Insecta; order Hemiptera; family Aphrophoridae; genus Aphrophora; species Aphrophora alni. The sequence goes on from OY740773.1 coordinate 110,814,961, forward strand.
GTATTCTGTAGTTGAAAAAGATGCATTCATTATTTCATCGATAAATTGATCAAATCCAAGGTCGTCAGGGTTTGCCATTTTTATAACTAGCCTATTTTACACAAAATAAAAATGTATACGGTACTATAACCTAAAATATAAATAATACGGCCTAAACAAATCAACAATGAACAGCTAGAGCAGTGATAAGACTGACAAAACATTTTACAACTGACTGTCGTAGCTTACTGAGACGAGAAATCACGTTATACGAGCTGAAGCAGAACACAAAATGGCGCCTGGTTGCTATAACAACCAAATAAAGTCCAATGACAGGTGATCGAGAACAAATACTGTAGTAGGAGTGTCACGTTATACCAATAGGACATTTCCCTGCACTCTATTGGACTTTAAACGAATTAAAAATACCTGCAGAAGTCAAATAGTGTTGAATCGAGATATCCCGTCATACACGTTACCAGTCAAGTGGAGGGTTACGTGAAATCCCGTCATACGCGTGCTAAGGGTTAAACAATTTCTTTGTGAATATGTCCGATAATTTAGAGGTAAACAATGACACGCCAAAAAATGCCACTCTTTCAGATTTTTTACATAATTTTGTCAAATTGTACAATCTTATAGTTTCAATAGAATAAACAGAGAAAAAAAATCTATGGTTCCTCAAATTAGTTCCTTCGTAGTGATGATGTACATGGACTCTCTAATTGTATGATAAAACCAATTTCTGAGGCTATAATTTTTCCTCAACATATTTCATCAATTTGTCAATGACAAATGGAGTCTTTCCTGAGTGTATGAAAATAACTAAAGTAACACTGTGTTTAAAGAGGGTGACAGGAATCTCCCAGATAATTACCGGACCATAGCAATTGTACCCGTTTCAAACAAGATGAATCTTGTATTATAACAGGTCAGTTTAAGATTACATTGTTTGTAGTGGGTTGCTTTATAATCACAAGTATGGTTTTAGGCCAGGTCATTCCACCACAATGGCAGTAGAAACAATTGTAGGGAACGTTATGAATGGTTTTGAAATTAAATTTTGTACAGATATGCAAGTCTTATTGGTTTTTCTAAGGCATTTGATTATTGTATTTCAGCTCGAATTGTATGGTTTGAGTAACAGATAATATAATCTGATTAGATCATAAACTTAGGGACAGAAAGCAGATAGTACATGTCAATAACTGAACCTCTAAGTATTTGAATCTTACTGCAGGAGTCCTTAGGGATCTGTTGTGGGGCTTTTCTTATTTTTATTGCAACATTCCATCCTTTTCTGTTCTATATGCTGACACAAATTTGCTCAGCTCTCATAGAAATCTTGTAGAATATAGAGATTACTCTATAGGAGTAATGTATCTTAGAAAATAAAAACTTCTTATAACTGAAGTTAACTTATTTTTTAATTTCAATAACAAAGAAGAATCCAAATAAACACCTAAATACTTCACACATTTAAGGCACTCTCCGAAACTATGCAACTTAAATACTTTTTTTTTTGAAAGAATTGTTGGAGTTCCTTAAAGAAAAATTTATAAAATTTGTTGTATGTATGCTAAGAACTATTCAGTTAATTATAAACCATAATATTAACCTCAAGCAATAATCCTCTTCCACTACAGATTTATTATAAATCAGGATTTAAATAAGTCAGGTTTTATTTAATTGCATAAATATATAAATGCATCATCGTCTGCAAAAGAAATTAACCTTCCATTAAAGGTGTCATTGCACAAGCTGATCCCCTGAAGCACTGCATATTTGATTATACCCCAATCACTAATATTGGTATTGGTGATCATTTCCTTGCCACTATCATTATGAACAGATCCAATGAAGAGTTTTAAGATGATCCAAGACTGTACAGGAACACTAATTTTTTAAATTTTTATAATAAGTCCTTAACTAAAGCCACCCATTTAAATTATTACAGAACGAAACATAATTTCTGTTGCTAACACTTCAAAGTTGACAAATATTACTTAATGGAAATAATGAGATGATTATTTATTTCCACAAAACAGCTTTAATTGCGACATATGTTTCGCCGTTAGGCATTTTCAAGCAACTAAATTGAAAACAAAACAAGTCTAAACTAAAAATGTGAGACAAAAGGAAAGGTTAGAAGAGTAAAGGGGTTGAGAAATGACAAAAGGAAGGTCAATGATCTAACCTGTGGGATGGAAGTGGGGGTGTTTTAGAAAACAAAGGTTACATAATAGGTCTCAATAGTGGTGATGAGTTAAGATGTATTTGTTCATTTAATTTGGAAGTATGGTTTTTTTTAAAATTGGTCTATTGATTTTTAAACATTCCAGGTTATTGAGTTTCCTACTTTTTTGTTCCATATGCAGAAGTTTAACGTTTAACTTAGGATCAAAATTATTTCCTGTGTCTAATAAATGATTTGCAAAATTTGAATTAGATTTGCCATACTTCCAACTGTGTACATGTTCTTTAACTCTATTCTTAACTGACCTTTCAGATTAGAAAATAGTGGTGTGTATAAAATTTCTTGTAATTATTGCAATTGTGAATACATAGGTCAATCCGAAAATACTGATTTGAGAATTTTATCATGCACTGAAGAGACGATATGACAACAGAGTATATTTGCAGTGTCAGATTTGGCTGAAGAACAAACTCAATCCTCTAAATTGGGGTTGCAAAAGCTAAAATAGTCTTTTTAAATGAAATGCTAATACCAGTAGAATTATTTTAAAAAATCGATTGCAGTTACAAAACAGGGTGCACAAAGATATGCGGTTGTCGTAAATTGAATCTGAAATGCTCCTCTTTTTGTAAGCCTAGTAAGGGTACTTACTGATTGTACAAACTATAATAATTATATTAGGTAACATCATGAGCAATGAGAATGAAAGTGATATTGCTTACATAAACAACAGCAAAATTTATTATTTAATATCTAACACAATTAATTTTGAAGCTCTTGATGAAGAAGAAGAGGTGAAGAAACAAACCTAACATCACAATACAAAGGAGTTTATTATAATAAGTAATCAAAATTATTTATAATTATTATATTATATTTTCATATATGTACATTATTTCTGTATTTTTTTATATAAAATAAAACTTAATCAACGGCTTTATTTTAATAGTTTATAATTTAATTAAGCTTTCATTACCAATTTAATCCTTTAATTTAAAAAAAAATATAATAAAATCACCTGATTTTGCATACTATTAAATACTCTTAACGTTACATACATAAAATTACATTTGAAGAATTGAGCAAAAATGTTTTATTTCTCGGTTTCTCTAAGAAAAATTTGCAATTATAACTGTTACCATACGTTCCAAGAAATAATAATTTGATTAGATAGGCCTATATTAAATTTTGAAGAAAAATGCAATATATTTTTTGAGTAAAAATGAATTTTTCTTTAAATATGCGAGTGTTTTTATGAAAAATGGGTAATATCTTAGGTTATTTTTGGGCAAAAAAAATTAAACCCATAAATATTTTTGTATTTAATTTTCCAATTAAATGATACCTATAACATAATTAATAGTGAAGTATAAGCTGAGAAAAAAACACTAAAAATTGTGTTTTTTCAAAGAAAAATTACAAAATTTATGTAAATCTGCCAATTTCTCAGCTTTTTTCAATTTTGCAAGATGGAAAATTTTCATCTAAGTTTCTAGAAAATATTCTGAAATGTTGGCAAGATTTCTGATTGGCTGAAAAAAAAGTTGCTAAAAAAATATGCAAGTAACTTTTTTTCAATTTTAAAAATTTAACGTAACTTTGGATCTAAATATATATATATATCAAATCTTACTACCATCACATTTTTTTATGGTAGCACCTTAAAATGATATACAAATAAAAGATTTTCTCGCAGAGAGGGGTCAAAAATATTATTCCTGTGCAAAATAGAACTAATGTGTTTTAAAAATAGATTTTTTTGAAAAACTCGCAAAAGTTCTGTTTTGCATATAGCCCCTCTAAATATTCGTCTAAGTTTTTCCAATAAAATGAGACCAATAACATTAAATTCGGTTAAAAAGAATCCCAAGATATACACAAAAAACCACTAAAACAGAGAAAAATGTCCAGTTTTCCCATACAATTTTAACCATAATGCGAGGTCAAAAATTTCTTTGCATTATTTTAATTTTATTCTACGCTAAAAACCTACAATTTAAAAAAAAAAATTAGGAAAACTCGATTTCATGAAAAACCTGTTGTTTTTTCTAAGCTGCCTGGACTATGTCAGTAAAACGTACAAAGTAAAATAGTATTCTGGGTAATTAAATTTTATGAGGAATTTTATTAAGGAATTCAATGATTTTTAACACACTAATGCTAAGAATCTTTGTAATTTTCATTAAAGAATGATACAACAATTAATTGTAGACAGGAGGAGGGAAGACATGATTTGTTCTAAGTGTGCCAGGAGTAGGTTACAGCAATTGTTTTTGTTTTTTTTTTGCTGGACCCCCCCCCCCCTGTTGACCCCTTCACTCATCTGCTGGACTTGTTTTTCCCTGTGCACAGCTAATTTACCCCATCTGTACCTACAATGATACATCAGGTTGGAAACTAAACAGTTTCACCACAAATTATGTTTTAGTTTGTAGTGATATAGAGAACATACATAGGAAGACTTAAAACTATGCAGCAATGAGCTAATAATGGTTATGCTATTTCCTTATTCTAAACACTTACTTTGTACCATTAATCCATGCAAAGTACTCTCCATGTGGACTAAACAACATGGTTTTACATGATTTGCTGTCATCTCGTTTGAAGCCAATGACTAGTTCATAATTTGGTGGACCCTGATTTATGCTTATTCCTGTCGAGCCTCGCACTGTACAATCACAGGATAGATTACACTATAATATAACATAATTTGAGGAAAAGATAGACTAAGCTAATGGATAATATAATCCTGCTTTACAGAATGTTCATACCAGGACTTCCCATGGATTATTTTGTTACTTCATCAGGACTCATTTTGAATCCCTAATATTTAAGGGGGGGGGGAACAAAAAAAATTGTTTTATGCTTTAATCAATACCAATTAGATTCATTATAAAATATCTATGAAGTATTTTTATGGAGTATATATGACCGGAAAGTTGGTAAAGTGGTATGAGAAATAGGGTTTGGAGGTAAATAAAAGAAGACAGAATATGAGGTGTGATCAAAAAATAAAGTGGGCGAATTTTTATAGCAGCAACAACTAATGCTATATCCATTTGAACTAATAAGTTAGATAAACCATCCTTTGAAATGGTCAATGTCAAGATTGAACAAGTTGTGAACTTGTCAGAGTCTGAAGAGTGAGGTCATGTTTACTGTGTCTGTCACTTTGCATGGAATCCAGATCCAGACTTCATGGCCAATATTATAACTGGTAATGAAAGTTGGGTGTATGGATATGATCGTAAGACGAAAATTCAGAGTTCCCAGTGGAAAATGAGTGACTCTCTCTGCCCTAAGAACCCATGTCAGTCAATATCATTAAATCGTTAAAGGCATGCTCATTGTTTTTTTTTAATGAGGGTAGTCAGAGTTCATTCCAAGAGGAACAACTGTAAACTCTGAATATTACTAGGGTGTCCTGCAATGTTTGTGAAACGATTTACGGAGAAAGAAACCAGAAAAATGGACCAATGGGATAAGGAGAGAAAATAGGTCATTGGCTGCTGCAAGTGACCAGATGAAAGTAAAAATGATTTTTGATCACAAATACAAAGTTCGCTTCCCCATTAGGGAAGACTGGACGGGGGGCACGGAATGTGTGCCGGCGGACTCCCAAAAGTGGTTCACAGACAGATCCAAAATGGAAAGTGGTGTGGGGGCAGGAGTGGTGGGACCAAGGTTAAAGACATGTGTCCCTCCGTGCTGACGCCACCATCTTTCAAGCAGAGGTACATGCCATCCATTTGGTAACAAATCATTTGATCACTAAAAACCAATGAAAACAGAAAATTACCATTATGTCGGATAGTCAAGCGGCATTAAAAGCACTTCAAAGTAACAACTTGAGATCAAAGATGCTTCACGAGTGCCATCAGGATCTAAACCAGCTAGCGGACAAGAATAAAGTTGAACTTGTCTGGGTGCCAGGGCATAAGGGAATAGCAGGCAATGAGGAAGCAGATCAGCAAGCTAAACTTGGTGCATCTAAACCCTTTACAGGGCCATCTCCTATGTACGGATTTGGCCCTAGGGATTACCAGGAGATTATTACTAACTGGGCCAACAAAGTAATCAACAGAACCTGGAATGCATTGCCGGGTCTTATACATTCCAAGAAGTTCCTTAGCCCTAATAAAAAGAGAGGGAAGGTGCTAAACCTAAGCAGAAGAGAGCTAAAACTCCTCTGTGGTATACTAACAGGACATATCCATTGCAGGTATCACTTAAGTAAGATAGGCCTGGTGGATGATGACACTTGCAGGTACTGTGGTGAAGAGGTGGAACGCATGGAACACATCATCATGGAGTGCCCGGCCTTATGCCTAAAAAGACATAAATTTCTAGAATTTATCTTCATTTCGGAAGAAGAATTACTAAACCTCCCGACTAAGAGTTTGATCAATTTTGTCAAATACATAGATCTCTCCTGAGTCCAACAAGAGGGGGCACAAAAGATCTAATTAGGTCGCAGTGCGGGGGGCGTCTTTAAAACACTCTCCCCAGTCTTAATAATAATAATAATAATAATAATAATAATATCTTAAAGAATTTTGTTGAAATCTATGTAGGCCTAAATAATAATTCAAGTCGATTTTACCAAATGCAATCTTTCATAGACTTATCCTGAGGATCTCGATATTCAACAAATACATTACAGATTTGGCTATCTATAACCACGATTAGATTTACCAATGTATATGGTGTCAGTTTTCTGTTCAATAGCCTAGGTATTGAAGGTTTGATAGTTGTAATATTGTATATAACCATACCTAACCTATCATAATTGTAAAATATTTATTTGTTGTAACTAGGCCCTATCAGTATTTAATCTGTAAAAAAAATAAAAAATAAATAAATAAAAAAAATAAATAAAATAATAAAAATAAAAATAATAACTATTTGACTCGGTCCAATTTTTCACTTGTGCTTGTGCATTATTGATTTATTAAATGAATGGAATAAGAGTGTTACATATTAAGGAATTACAGTAATTAATTATACATTGAATAAATATTTGACATCTAGAACAAGTTAAACAAAAAGCACATTGACAACTGAGATTGGAAGTGTAGGTTACATTCTTGATGATGTTACTTCTAAAATTCATGAACACCACATTAGGAAGATACTTCAAGCTATCTAGCCTACTTTTAATTTAAACACCAACATTTAGCTATCATACAGTATAGGCCTACTATTTAAAAATAATTTAGGTTTTTCACCTTAACAATGAATATTTGGAACTTAGGACAGGTTAAATCATACAATTCACATACAGAAATTGTAACATGTTTAACTATGACAACATTAAATGCTGTCATTCCTCCAACATTTCTTACTAACGGCTGCAAAATTATATTGCCCTACATATAACGGTAAGCATAATTATTGACCTCACAAAACCTATGACCACCCAAACTTATCGATGTATATATTAGGGTGGAGCGGAAAAATTCAAGTTTTGAATTCATAGTTTCTATACTGCGGAAAAGTTACAATAGGTATATAGAAGAAAAACAAAACAAAATTTTTTGAAATCGGAGTATATCTTCCGATCGAGCAATCAGCCGAAAGTTTCATAAAATTAGTGAAAATCATAATTTTCCTTAATTTTTTTTTATTGTTATTTTAAGTTAAGATAGCAAAAATTTATTCTTCAAGCATTGAAAAACAAAAAAAAATTCTCTAGGAGTAGGCCTAGCCTATATTCCGATCGCGCAAAGTCTATAGAAATATAATGAAATTTGCAATTTTTTGACACATTTAGCATGTCGACCGTGCAACCAATCGAAACTAATATAAGAATAGTGAGAATCGTTTTCATTCATCTGGCGGCCACCGAACACGTTACACAACAGCGCTAGTGAAACTGGCACAGCACAGTTGCACTGTTTATTAGTTTTCAGTTTGCAAGAGCTAGGACTAGTGCCTTGTGTTTCACCACTTATGTTTATACATTTTAGTAAGTGATTTTAGTGAATTGTGCTCAGGTTTGAAAGCGAAAAGGATATGGATACATCACTGACCAAGAAAATTACTAGACAGTCCCTATGTTGCCCTGTGTTTGGTGATCCACGAGAATTGCCTCCAAACATTATTCCCAGCTATGAAGATGTGATTTGATGTTGTTTTGAAGAACAGTTTGTGCTGGCAAGTAAGCTTAACAACATTAAAGTTAGTTTCTCAGCTGTCAGCAACACTATTGCAGAAAAAGTAATGCTTACTTACCAGAAAGCGTCAATCCCTACTGTTACTTCTTATAGGATTATTCAAAGATAGACATCAGAGCTACACTAGAATCTCGATCAATAATAACCAGTTTTGAAAGCAGTACAGATTTCTTCTAAACCAAGCACAAATAAAGAGTAAACAAGGTATAACAAAATAAATCTAAGCAGAAAGACTAAAGACTACAGAGGAAACAAACGTGAGCCGAGCTGAAGCTAATGGAATCAGTAAACATTTTTTTAAGTTAGAGAATGCTATTTTAATAAACATGTGGTACGATATTTTACAACGGTTTGACAAGAGTAGCAAAACATTGCAAAACACTGCTACAGACTTGAAACATATACAAATCTCTAAAGGAGTACGTATTAAGTCTGAGAGAAACTTTGATTCCTACGAAAAAAGAGGAAAAGAGTTGTCTAAGTCTAAAAATGAAACCTATATTCTTGAAATAAAAAGACGCCCAAAAAGGAAAGCTCTCCCTGGCGAAGATAAAGAAGATGAACCCCACTTTAATGGCAAAGAAGACTTAAAGAGTAATACATTCAATGTTGTAATTGACGGGCTTTATTCAAAATTGAATAAAAGGTCCGAAGTTTATTTCAGTCTTAATGAAGAATTTGGATTTTTAAACAACTTATCGTCAATTTCCAATGAAGAAATCAGGGGGAAAAGCTAAAAAGTATCGTTTTGGCTAAAAAGTATCGAACCGACATAGATGGTGACTTTGGAGAAGAGTGTGTACAGTTCAAAAGCTTTGTTGAAGGTATATTTGATGAAGAAAGAGAACCTCATGATAACAAGATTACCAAGCCTCCGAGGAATACACTTTTGGAGTATCTGAAACTCATTCGTGAAAAACAGTTAACATTATTTCCAAATATGGACACGGCCTTGCGCATTCTATTATGCATAATGACATCTAATGCATCTGGAAAAAGATCATTCAGCGTGTTGAAAAGTATCAAAAACTACTTGAGGAACTCGACTTCTGACGAAGATTCTAGATTGTCTAGTATGGCTAGTTTTGTTGCAAATGCTGAGCTTTTTCAAGCCTTAGACTTTAACAATTTGATTAAAGATTTTGCAGTCGAAAAGTGAGTGTTTAGAGTTTAGATATGAGATTTATTATGAGTATGGAGTGGAGTGAGTGTCAATGTTAATCACTAATCCAAATTAAGAACATGACATTGACATTTTTCAGTATAAGAGAATAATGTGAGAATTGAACGATCTAGAAGTTTATTTGTTGTATTCTTAGCCTAATATTTTTATTTCATATTATTTTGCTTGTACTTTTACTTTAATGTATTTTCAACTCAGCTTTTTTGAGTCTTTTGTTGTCGTCTGTACTTTTCCCGCTGAATGAAATAAATGTTATTTAATTTTAACAATTTAACTGCAATACTAATTTATAATATAATAATTTTAGCAATATTAATAGTTTTAACAAATAACTGCTGTTTGCTAACTTTTTGAATTATATATTTTCTATAAATATAGAAATTGTTGTTAGAGCTGTTTTGGGGGTTTTAGCCAAATTTGTAAACCAAGATTATTTAATTAGTGAATACAACGTTTCAACCTATTTATGTATTTAAATAAATCATTAGTTGCATTTCTATTCATTTATGTTACGCTTTGTATGTTGTACCAGTTTTATAAAGTAAAATTAAAATAAACATTATGTATTAATATGAAATGTGCTTTATGCTTTAATTCCATAATCGTGAAGTTAAAGGATAGCCTAAAATATAATTGCTAGCATCCATCAATGTTTTCCAATTGGTGTTTTGGTGTTTATCTTTAAAGATATCCCAACTACTCACTGTTTTAACGTGAGATTGAAATTAGGTACATTTCAATTTTCCACCTAAGGGGCGGCCGGGGTGGGGGCCGCTCGGGTTAATTTGGCCTAGGGCCGTAAGTAGCCTACCCTAAATCCGGCACTGTTCATAGTGACAGTTCTTAAAACAGAACTATTTTCCGCCCAGAATAAAAACAATTGATAAATTTTATTTAAAATGATGAACTATGTGTCGAAATAACCTGTAAATGCCATAAATCAGTCATTTTAAATAGCTGATTTAGGATAGAAATAATGAATTGTGTAAGGTAAAAAGTAGTAAGCGTATTTAATAAGTAAAAAAATGATGGAAAAAAATGATATTTTAAAGAAGAATTACAGAGATTTTACACTTAAATCGATTGGACAACTTCTCTCCATATTTACCGGATTTTGAAACTTGGAAAGGGTTTTCCCAGCTAAGGGATGATCCAATTGTTTAATAATAAGGTAAGTAAAATACGATTTCATTAAATTTCAATATCAAATCACACCTTGATCTTAACTGGAGATTTACCAATGCAGTAGGGCCCCGATTATCCGAGCTAATGTGGACCAGAGGACACTCGGATAACCAGAAACTCGAATAACACAAACAGACAGACCGGCGAACGATAGCGTCCCCTGCCGCCATTGAAATCAATGGTAGTGTGTGCCTTTTCGGCCGCCAGTCTGTGTTACGGGCGTTATAAAGACTTTTTGGGTTGATACAGTAATAAATAAAGACGTAAAATTGAATTAAAATATTGAGTTCACTTTATTACGAAACCCACAGTACTGCACTGTACTAAATATTACGTTCATAATATAAAAAATACAGAAATATGCTGTACTGAATAGCAAATAAAAATACAGTTTTTGTAAATCAAAATTCTAGCCTACAAATCTAAAACAAGTTCAATGGTGAATATGAAAATACACTTAAATAGAGCTACATTATTGAAAACTGTTTTGTACTGGTACTTTAGCAATGAAAATAATTGAATTTTAAAACTAAGCCTACTTCTTGAAAAAGTTCATCAGAGTTTTCTGTTTTACTGAACTGGCACACTTCTTTGCAGCACAGTAAAATAGCGTGTAAAATGACCGAGCGGTCACTCCGCTCGCTACGTAACTGTACATTGTACAAACACTCGGTTATACCGGAACTTGGTTAGTCAGGGCTCGGATAATCAGGGCCCTACTGTATTTCAACAAAATTCTATAAGTTACCAATATCTCTTTACCCTATAAGACATTAATTATATTATTAGTGGTAAATATAGAGTAAGGTTGCCTGATCAATTTAAGTGCGAAATCTCGACAATTTCACTTCAAAATAGCACTGTATCCTTCATGTAGATAATTATTTTCAATGCTAGTGGTTTTTTATCATTCACAATTCACTATTTACTTAACAGTCTTTGAAATTGACCAATTTGTAACATATTCAATCGTATAGCCATATTAAAATCACTCATGGGGCGCATGCACACTTCATTCACTTATACAGGTTGATATTACTACGCTTCGATAATATAAGATTTATGATGACTAGGTCTCTAAAACCCAGACCTAGTAAAAGAACTATAGGTCAAGTAAGGAATAGTTCTTTAACTAGGTGTGATTAGCTAACCATATATAAGCTATATTATATATATCTCGTTATCTTCCCATGACCTGGTTAAAATGAATCTTATTACTGACATCATTGATACTAAATGATATCTATTTTGACAGTCCTTTAAACAGAACCATGTGTGTGGAATAAAAATAAAAAAACCATCAATAGATTTTACTTAAAATTGATGAAATATTTGTCGAAATAACCTCAAAATGCCATAAGGTTTTGTCTTTTTAAATTGCTGTTTTCGGACAGAAATAATGAATTGTGAAAGACAAAAAATAAATTGCGCCGGAAAGAAGAATCAAAACGATGGATAAAACGCTATTTTGAAGAGAAATTGCTGAGATTTCGCACTTAAATCGATCAGACAAACTTTCTCCATATTAATAGATGAAGTAAATAATAATTAATGAAGTAAATAACGTTAATTGCTCAGCCACCTTTGAACTTTAAAAAGTTGTTTATCATAGAAAATAAGAAATGAAAGCCCAAATTGAAAAAAAAAGTAATTAAGGTTACATTAATTAGAGGTTCAAGGAGAATCCTCAAAACACAGTGCCATTTTACATATTTTTTAAACAGACATAAATCACTACAATAAAGTGAAATTATATTTCCCTTTTAATTAATAATATTGCGAAGTAGGCTAGGCTACCCTATTCATTAATGGCAAGAAAATATGGAACTGTACTGTTGATTAAAGTGTGCACGATAAAAGTAACGTATTGTGTTAAAATTTCGACAGATATGATTTATTTTTAAAGCTAATACATGAAAATAAAACTTACAACTATACAAAAAATATACTAATAATAATAATAATTGTTCTCACCCGCAACTACAGGAACAGCTGACGCCATCTTTTTAACACAACGCAAGGAGCACACTACGAAATACGAATTTACCGATTTACGGACCAAACTCCAAACATGCCATGTGAGAAAAGAAAGTAAAACTATTTCTTGCCAACTTCAAAATGTATACATCCTTGAATAAAAATTATATTTACATTAAAATAGTATTATATTTTAAAGTCACATTATAAAAATAACATACGATAATGAGTAATGTGCGTTCATTGCATTAAAAGCATGCTCATTTTCTCCCAAAAGCACAAATTGCATAATACTACAATGAATGAATGAAAATAATGTAAGGCCTATTAATTGTTTGGTGTTATTTAAAAACTCTAGAAAAAACATATGGCGATATAGATATTCTTCTTCTCTGGAGATACATACATTAATGTGTATATAAATGTCTAAGATTGATTTTTGTTTCAATTGAGCGTTTAAATACATTAAAGATGTGAGCACTATGTTTTAAAAATAAATTCATATACGGTTTTAATAATATCAAATTAAAAAATCTAATGGATGTAAGTCACAAATTAATTTCGTGACCAAAAAACAGTATTTGATTATGACCATGAGAGAGAACGTTGTTTGATTTAAAGTAGTTTGGTGAATGACATGAATTTCTCAAGTTAGTACAATGAAGCACTTGAATAAAGACAATAATTGATGGGAAAATTCTGCCAAAGACAAATTTCAAAACATTGCACAGTTTCCAAAACTTTAAATATTTATACACAATCAATATAAATTAATTAGCGATATCTAAAAAGCTAAGTACACTATGTTGTGCAAAATGTTTAGAAATAATGTGGATTAACACGCGAGAGATCGCGCAAAGGCAAATTGCTCACGCTTACTATTTTCAGGACCTGCTATTTTACTCTTGCAGTGAATGCTCTGAAAAATATATAAACATACAGTATATCCTGTTTAACTGTTTTTCAACTAGTACTAATATAATTCCTCAGTAAAAATATTTTCCCAATGTAAAAAATTGCAAAATCTAGTTAAAGTACGTGAGTTTTAAAACAGCGCGAGAGGTCGTGCGTGAGCAAATTGCCCCAATGTGTGCATTTGTCCATTTCAATGAATGATTTAGTCACAATTCAAGTACAAAATGTATTCTTAAAATGAAGTACGAAATTTAAAAGAAAATACTGTACAAAATAACAACATCTAAATTTCTTTGAATAATTATTATTTTAATCATTATTATATCTCAGTTCACATCTTATTAGCAAAAACTGCAGTTATTCAGCGCTCACTCAATCAAGGAAGCCTACGTATCATACAGACCCAGAATGCGGTTTGCGCGTTTTCTTTCTCTTTAACACATGTTACATTTTGTTTTGATTTTGCTTTATTTACTTTTGTTGGTAGGTGTAGGTACTAGTTAGTATTTAAGGTTAGTGGAGAAAACTTTATAAACCGTTGTAAAAGTTGAAGTTGCAGAAATGAAATTGGAGGAAAATAACGAGATTTCTTCAGGATATGGGATATTAAACTCAACACCATCTGACCCTGGTTCTACCTCAATTTATTTATTTAAAAGACAACATTGTGGTTATCAAGATTTGTCACAAATATTTCGTCTTAAAACTAGAGACTTTTCACGTCAATTTGCTCACATATATGCTGTGCGATTAAATTCAATGAGAGATGCTTTGATAAAGAGAGCAACATTCAAATGGGGTTTGTATTTATTTCTGGAGGAATTTAATTTATCTTGATATTAAAATTACATAAGTTGGTCTACATTTTGTAAGTCACAGGTAGTATGATGTTATGTTAGAGATGTTGAAGGAACTTCAGATTATATAGTCAGTAATTATGGTAAAAGATTAAATAAAGCAATAAAGCTAGTTTCAAAATTATTCTAATATAAATGGGCTAAAATTGTTTCGCCTTGCAGCATCATCAGACAACTTGTCACAACAGAGTTGCCTGATGATGCTTGCAAGGTGATACAATTGTAGCTCCTCTATATTATTAAAATAATTTTGAATCTAGCTTTATTGCTTTATTTAATCCTTTAATGTAGAGTTTCAACATGAAATATCTGCTGATACATTAAAAAGAAAGAAAAAAGTAATCATGGCGTTTACAAAAACTAAGTTTGAATTGTCTTTTAAATTGTTTACTAGGTGGCTTCTAATTTTGGGATTTTCTTTGATAAATATCGGTTTAGATCGCTTTTCGATTTTTCTATAAAAAATTATGAAAACAATGTATTTACCTTGTATTCAAAGGATTAGCTCATATTATGTGGAGCAATAAACATTTCAAGTCCTAAAATACATTTCATCACTGTTATTATTAAGGATAGCTAATGTTAATATGTATGACTACGTTAGTGTATGTGTTATGACTACCTTATTTTAAAACAATTTGATCATTTTAAATTTCGTAAGAGACTTTTATAGTCAGAAAATGCATTAGTTTATATTTGCAGTAGAAAATAAGGATATTAAAATATTGAAATCGAATTGACAATTAGTAGCGTCTAAGTTGCGTAAGTTACAAAATGAGATGTAAATTATATAACGCAAGGTCCCAGATCAAAAAGAAAATATTCGCAATATGTACACGCCATTTTACATAGTCTCAATCTTTGTACTTTCATATAGTAAATAGTAATGAAACACAATTTTCATATCCATTGTGATAATAGACATGATTCTTCAATCATACACCGTTATAATAATAAGCTATAATACACATGCCTGATAAATATATAGGCCTAATCACTTAGCAGTTGTAATAGAACAAGTGACGTCATACATTCAGTGATTTGATGAACGTTGTCATTACTATTAACGTTGGTATTCATAACCTATATAGCAATAGTGCATTTTGGGACTTGAAATGTTTATTGCGCCACATAATATGATCTAATCCTTTGATTAGAAGGTAAATACTTGATTGAAATTGAAATCTATTGAAAAGAAATATATATATATACAAACTACAAATAAATATAAAACTGGCCCGAGGTTATAAACCTGTTAGGGGCTTTATTATGTGTAAAACTTATAAATGAATGTATACTAAATCTAAATTAAACATTAAATACACATAAAAAAAGAAGAAAAATAACATTATAAAATTAATTTTCATTGGCTAGAAATTGACAAAACCGCAGCCGACCGAACCCAGCTAAATAAACAATAAACTTACATAAAGTTCCAAATTACAACAAACGAATAAGTAGCTTCCTATTAGATCTACTCCAGGATATTTAAAACAACAGAACTTACTAAATTTAATTTATTCAAAAACTTAATTCCTAAATATTTATTTATAAGCTAAATACACACACTAACACCTCTCACCTCCCCCCACCTCCAAACACACACTCACAAAACTTCACATATAAAGTCTGTACCCACGCACACAAATCTTTTTTCAACATTTACGAACACACATAATCAAATTAACACTTTAAAATACAGTTCAATGTTTTCCTAATAACCGGGAAAATTTATTATTATTTTTACAGTTTTGAATGTTAAGTGGTAAACAATTAAAAAACTTTGGTGCTTGGTATGTGAATAATTTCATAAATACAGTTAAATTAGGTTTAGGCACAAAAGTATTTAATTCATTACGTAAAATGTGAGTTTTTGGTCGAGAACTACAATCACCCCCCCCTTTCGAAAAAACATCTTAATACTTTAAACACGTACAAATTTCTGAGTGGAAGAATAACCAAACCTCTATAAAGGGGTGCTGTATGCTCTCTTTTAAATTTGTTAGAGATTATGCGAACTTTGCATTCATGTTTTTTTATAGAAAAATCGAAGGATGATCTACAACTGATATTTACCTTTTTTTAATCGTCTACTACATACCGTAAGGTAATTGTTTAGAAAAGAAAATGACGGGCATTTTTGGCCATTTTTTAAAATCAGGTCCTACATATCGTATTTCTTAATAATAAAATAAAATTTTCAATGTGGAGCTGAGCTATCTTTTTCACCGAAAAAAGCAATTTCAAAACTACAGAATTCAATGCATTTATAGATCACTGAAGTCAAGCAACATTGAGCATGGTTAATACTTGGATGGGTGACCGCTTGGGAAATAATGTACAATTTCTCTTTTTTTAAAAACAAAAGTCAGGTAAGGTGGCTATATATATATATATATATATATATATATATATATATATATATATTAGGAGGTAATTCCTAATTTTTTATTGTCTAGTACATACCTTACTTCTTAATAATAAAAAATAATGTTTTCCTTGCGGAAGTCACTTTTTTCACTGAAAATCACAATCTAAAAACTACCAAATCGTATTAATTAGTATTTATAGGTTAAGCTGTAATGGCAATGTTAATAGCGTATATATATATATAACACCTGGCCAAACCTTATATATAGGCTATATATATATATATATATATATAAAACCACCTGACCAAACCTTTCTAGGTTTATTGAAGTTAATAGGCTAATTTGAAATTAGATTATTAATATGAAGAATTGACAGTAGCCTATATCAAGTGATCTGTGATTACGGATATAAAGATTGAAATATCTTTAGTAATATAATTGTTAGTTATGTATATATCACAATAGAAGTTTGGATGTTTCATAGTCACTTGTAAAGCCTAATTTAAAAGAATCTAGCTTTTATTGGTTAAATTATTCATAAAAATTATGAATGAATATAACTTTTAATCTTTAAATTCAAACATCAAATTACAAGATGATAGTAATGAACGAGACTTTTACTACATTTTACCATATGGGTAAACAACTTCTATAGATAAATATCTAAGAGACAACATCTAATAACAAGACTCACACATCATGACACATGTTTTGCACGCCATATGAGTTATTATTATTTATATTAATATGATGATTTTGATAGTTGTAATATTGTAAACAGTATTTCATAGGTAAATAAAATTAAAACAACAAATTTTTTAGTATCAACCACAATGTTTTAATAGAAACTTGCCGACCATGGTTTCGCTAGTTAAAGCATTGTCATCCTTGACAATGCTTTAACTAGCGAAACCATGGTCGGCAAGTTTCTATTAAAACATTGTGATTGATACTAAAAAATTTGTTGTTTTAATTTGATTTAAAATGGAATACCACCAAGTACCTACGGTCTCTAGCATAAATAGTTTATTTCATAGGTCTATAAATAATAGTTGAATTTTGTTAATCTAGGCTAATAGATTAAATTTTATTTAACCTCCCTTTTACGAAAAATACGAGAGTTAAGGTTAAAGTATTTTATATTTATTTCATATGAAACAAACATCTTTTACAATGTACAGCCCTCTTAATAGGCCTACTCATATTTATAATGAAAATTCTAAAAGACAAAGTTCCAATGTCTGACTCTGATTTCAATAAAGAACTAAGTTGCATTAAACAAATAGCTGTTAATAATGAATATGACATAAATATTATTAATAAAATGCTAAAGAAAAAACTTAAGATGAGTGCAAGGCAACTTATTTTTCCAACTTCAGTTAAAAATAGCGCTAAATAACGAAAATTAACTATCTAGGAAATGTTAGCCAAAAAGTTGGAAAAATTTTAAATAAGGAAACAGAGTGCAGGCTGGCATTTTATTGCAGTAATAGTGTAGGTAAGATTTTAAATAATTCTAAAGATAAAATTAACAAAATGTTGAGAAGTGGTATATATAAGATAACTTGCAAAATCTCTATTCATGTTATGTAGGTCAAACAGGAAGTAATTTTAACTCTAGATTAAGTGAACATGAAAGAAGGTGGTGGTTAGGATATGACGATTCCAGTTTTTCAAATCATTTAAGAATACATCAAGTGTCTGATTTTAATTCGAGTGTAGATTTTAAAATATTACATTTTGATAATAAAGGTAGGAAATTGAATGCTTTGGAGAGCTTAGAAGTTAAAAGAATACGATACTATAATCCTAATTTAGTTTTAAATGACCAATTAGATTTGTATAATTCTCCCTTAGTAAAACCTTTAAAAGTTGTCTGTACCTAGAATAATTAACTGATCTTCCCCATTCTGTATTATTCCTATGGTCATTGTACAGGCCGGGTATTTTTCCACCCTTCCATTCATTGTATCCCACAATCTAGTTTTTAAGGTTCTCTGTTTTTCATTTTCTTCAGTCTGTAATACAGCCTCGTCCAATGCCTTACCAGGCAAAACCATTGGTCGGCTAGAGTAATAAAAAGTGGAAGTTACAAAATAAAAAATTGTGTTTTATTTATCTTTACTGAATCAGTCAAATTGGTCCTGAATTTTTGTATAATAGCTAGTCATGCTATTGTAAATGCTCGTCATCTTCAGTGACAACAATTCCCTAGACTTTACGTAATCTATTTGTATATGAATTTGGTACTTTTCATTTTTAATTATTATGTAAATGTAAATTTTGGTCAAAAATACTATTTTTTTCTCTCAAAGTAAAAAAGTTTGTACTAAATGAATTCTGCAAAAAAATTTATTTAATCTTGTGATTGATAGCCCCAACTTTTACTGTTTTGTTCTCATGGCAAATGTTCTACATTAAGTTACGATGATTATATTATTTTCAAAAACCTCATAGTTTTCTCACCTCATTTATCCAACTGTCGGATACCATACTGGCACTTAAATTTATCTAACTATCCTGTGCTCGCTTTGAAAGATGGATTGCCATCAAGCTTCTTTTTAATGTCAATGGCCTTATCAATTATAATAGGCCTTGAAAGATTAATACTCTGACTGAGTTTAAATAAACCATTGATACATTATTGAATCAAGTTTCAATTTTTTGTGGCTTTTACATCAACCAACTACTGTACATTTTAGATAGATGGCATCTTGTTTAATGTTATTTACGGTTGTCCCCCCCGATACTATATATTGGTGCAATACTACTAGCTCTTTCATCTTTACACTGGCGTTTTATAATTTCTAGTTTTTGGGAAAGGTCCAAAACAATACGCTTCCGTTTTTCACTCATTTTAATAACACGTTCAAAAGCTTGTGTGCGAAACACTCTTAACTGAACACTTGACTAGGCGATCAGTTAAGCAATGCTAGACACTACTACAACTAACTAAACTGGCCAATGACATTAGCATTCCCAGAGTGGGGAAAGAAGGGATGGTGAGTAACCATTCTTGGAATGTCAGTGGAGTCTTTCCCCATCCAGTATTTCCTTATCGCTGTTTTCACTTCCTTCACATATCACATATTCAGTACACATTCAAGCATTTGTTTTGAGGCTACTTTTTTTTCGTTTTTATAACATTTAGCCTACTTATGAGTATGTGTAATATGTATTCTATTATTTATTTCATTCACCAATGTGGACAACGAAATATATTGTCATAAAACGATATATCTTTCTCACTGACATGATGGATAATAGGAACTGTTAAAAGGGTGACGGCAAATTGAGTTTCCACTGTTATTCATATTTTCCGTGACTGTGGGTACACTATATGAATAACATTTTTGCAGTATTTGATAAAAAGGAAAGTTTAGAAATATTATTGTTCTATTCAATCATAAATTTTATCATATAAATAGAAAAAGGCAATGACCTCTCCTTCTTAGATGTAAGTGTATTTAGACAGAAAATAGTTATCCCACCATCGGTATCTTGTAAACTGTTGATCTATTGAAAAACTGTAAATAGCAGAGTTTTATTTGGATGGTGGTCTCCATACCTATTTGGTCCCAGTACACTGTTCTTATGATGTGTAAAATATACTTCTATCACCCCTTTCACTATTGATAAACACCATTGTGTAATGACATTAATGAATATATAAATATCTTTCAGAGTAACCATGACAATAATTACAATACTGTACTTAAAAAGAATAAATACAAAATAAAGTAGTTACAATAGTTAAATCTTAATAGAATTCTAAAGGATACTATTTTGCTACAACACACACACACAATTAATTATTATCTATAGACATCCATTTCATTTAAGATTAGGAAACTGTCTGTTGTGAACTCAACAATACAGGGCTAATAACAGCTGAGCAAATTTTCCTATCATATGTGTCTATTTAACTCCTGATTTAGCTAGTTTTTATCTGTTCCACAAATTATTTATTTTAGGTTTAGTCCTGTGTTGGTGTTTAGACTTCCTATACTTTGCCTAATTAAATTTTAACTTGACTTAACAATGAGAAGTACAAAAAATTGCTTACCGAAAATGTATCACATACGTCAATTTAAAAATAAATAATAAAAAGGTCGTATAATTTTGTGCAGAATCAGACATCACCATAAAATATAACGGGTTCCATTAGAAAAGTTGGCCGCTATATTGGTTAATGGTGGGCCATTTTTAAGTTTAGAAAACAGATTGTTAAATACCATGAAAAAGTAATGAAGTTTCGCCATTTACAGTTTTTCGACAGTCAATTTTTTATGAGATACCAATGGTGGCAAAAGATAAAATGATCACTCTGTATAATTATAAATTCACATCATTCACCTGGACATAAGAGAGTTGTGTTTAATTCTATAGTTCATCATCCGTATCTTAAGAAAAATTATGACATTAAATTGGAATAAATCTATAGTACAGCTATGGTTATAAATATAATAGGAAATTATATTATAATATAATAAGGAAAGCTAAATGTAAGAAAATTAAAGATCTTAGATGTATCCACTTGTAAACAGTAATCTAACTCCCAGCAGCTATTGGTTATACAACTTATTATGCTCCACCAATATCAAATGTGGTTAAAAAATCATTAGCAAAACATGAAAAATTAATTGTAACTTTGTCAGTTGAAAGAAATTTTGGTAAAATGTTATAAAACCCTAAAGATAGAATTCAGAAACAAGATAAACATAAATTTATTGTATAAACTGTGAATGAAATATGCCCAATGAAATTATAGGCGAAAAGAAATATTAAGAAAAGATGCTAAAAATCATTTTTCCATAATGGCTATATAGTACAGTCATTTGGTCGAAAAAATAGAGGTTACCTGGAAAGTTTTCCGGGAGTTTTGAAATTTGGCAATTTTATAGATTTTGGGATGCTCTTGCCAAATTTCAACTTTGCCACCTCGTATGGCTGCCGCTCGCGCCGCCATATTGAAAAAATGGCGCCGAAAAGCAGTTTTTTCATAATAACTCCTTTCTGGCGCATTTTACAGAAAAAACATATTTATACAAAATAAAAGTAGAGAAAATTTCCTACAATTTATGTCTTAACCTTTCCTTTCCTAAAATCAATAGTTTCGGCGTAGGAGCGCCGTAAAGTGTAATTCAATACACGTTTCGGCAGAAATACTCGTTTCCACACCACCATGAGGTAGAGAAATCGGCGCATTTTTTTTATCGTGGTATCCCCAGTAGGTCTAATCCACATCTGACTCACTATTTAAGTATTTAGGTCAATTTCCGTCGCTTCATTCTTCTTGACGGACCAGGTGTTGGGTCTTCATCGTCTTTAATACCGATTGAAATATCGAAGACGGAAGTTTCTTCGGCATCATCGACGATGGGATCATCAGTTTCATCGTGGTCCTCTTCGTTCTCGATGTCATCGTTTATTTGCTCGAGAATAGTGTCCGTTTCTTCTTCTTCAAAGTCGTCTTGTGACGTAAATGGCGAATTATTGCAAGAACCACCACAGTTCGTACACACAACGGAGCACTTTAGTCCTGCTTTTCTGCATCCGCAAGCTTTTTCACAACCTTTCTTGCATTTGCAAGAAATAAGTTTCAGTAAGCTTTCCGGAGCAGGAGGATCGAATGTAGTAACAGGAATGAGCCCGTTCTTGTCTTTTTTCCATCTCCATTGTTCTGCATTTTTTTCGTTTCCATACCATTGCTGAATTTGGTGATAAGTTCGAAACGAATGTTGTCGTGCTGCTGCTTCTGTTGGTGGTAGCGACGCAATATTAAATTTTCTCTTATATGCTGATGCTGTGAAGCATGCATATCTATAATTATTTAGAGATGTACTTTTCCGACTTTTCACATCGCTGTAGCCGTATACTGCGACAAGGAAACGTTCTCCAGCTTTAGCAATGACTTCTGGATCTGCATTTGGATTTTTAAATACTTCGATAACCGCGTTTAAGTCTGGGTTTTTTTGAAGTACTTTAATAAATTTCATTTTTCCTTGATAAAATAATGCTGATGTGGTATCACAACCACTAAAGGCATGTAAAAATACAATATGATTTGCGGCTGTTTTATCTTTTATACTGTTTATGGAGTATATTTGTCGTGAAATTTTTCCTTTTCCTGGTTTGAGGATGTATATATTTGGATGCGTTGATAGTGCTGTCAAAAGAACGAGAAGATCTATATCTTCACCGACAACTACAACGAAATCAAATGCCGATGAGAAGTTTATTGCGGTATTAATTATTAATGTATCCGCATCTTCGGTGGCTTGTTTAACCACGAAGTGTTCAGCTTCAAAATTTATCTTCAACATTTCAATGAGGCGGTTTTTGTTTGCATCGTTACCCAGGAATTTACTTTGTGATACAGTTGGCGTCATTGTTTCGTCGAAAATTATGTCGACTGAAGCAGTTTTTCGTGATCGTCGGGATCGTTCTACATATTTGGTACTACGGGCTGCTACATCTTCTGGATATCCGTCAAATACTATAATGGCATTGGAGGTGTAGTGCGATCGGACGTAAGTTATGTATTTATTGCAAATAGATGAAAACGATTCGCCCTGTTGCCAAACAACTCGGTGTAATAAATATCCTCCATCGATGATGTATATCGTATTTTCAAAATTGATATCGCCAGAATGTTGTTCAAATGCCTGATACATCGTGGATTTGATACATTTGCGCATGCCCTCTTCAGTGAAAAGGGATAACGGAATTGGAGCAAGTTCGTACTTAAGAAAATTTTCAAGTTCATCTTCAGAATTTTTAACGATGCACATTCTCTGGAAAATTAACAAAGGATTAATCGGGACAAACTCGTTTTCTATCCGAATGCCTGTATTCATAACACCAAGTGATTTAACTCTGTCATTACGTTTAAATTTTACAGTATAGAAATCACTGCCAATGATTTTGGAAATGCCAGCACTACCAACTTCTTGAGACATATGACAGTTAACTTTTTCGTCTCCGATAATTCCAGTGCTTATTGACATGATTTCCTTCAATTCTGGAAAAGGTGGATGATTGGACAACCAATCCACCAATTTTTTGACGTCATCATTGTCACGTTTAACCCGTGAAGATCTTATTTCGACATGCTGCTCGGAGCTGGAAAAAGCTACATCACAAAATTTCTCAACTTCATCACAAATATTGTACAGAAATGCCATTCCTAACGTCCACTTGGATAGCACGCTTTCCTTGACTCCTCGACCATGAGTAAGCCCACCAAGACATTTCATCGTCCTCATTAACGATTGCTCAATTGTCATATCTGACCACGTACCACACCAAAATTTGTCAGAACGTTTAATTGTGAAATACCCTTTCCTTGTAAATAGTTCATACTCTTCAGCTGTCTATAACAGACTAGCTAGACATGGTAGACTAGTAGTTAGGTAGGTTTTCATTCTATGGAACAATATTTAACCTTCGTATAATTTTTATAATTTACAAATCACAATTATATAAATATATATATAATATAATAATATAATATATATAATAATATAATATATATAATAATATAATATATATAATAAAATGTAATATATAATAATATAATATAATAAATATGAACAGTTTAAAGTAAATATTACACGTTGGCATGGATGTATAATGGTTTACGGTGCTCGTACGCCGAAACTATTGATTTTAGGAAAGGAAAGGTTAAGACATAAATTGTAGGAAATTTTCTCTACTTTTATTTTGTATAAATATGTTTTTCCTGTAAAATGCGCCAGAAAGGAGTTATTATCAAAAAACTGCTTTTCGGCGCCATTTTTTCAATATGGCGGCGCGAGCGGCAGCCATACGAGGTGGCAAAGTTGAAATTTGGCAAGAGCATCCCAAAATCTATAAAATTGCCAAATTTCAAAACTCCCGGAAAACTTTCCAGGTAAAAATACTAAATGACTGTACTAATACATTATTCAGAAGAAAAACATTATTTTAAAGTAGAAAACACTGAACCTTCGAAAAAGATATAAAATTGAATACAATAAGATGCTTGGGTAACATTTTTCATTAACAAATATCGTAATGTAATTGTAATGAATTATGCCTCATATAAAATTCTATACTGATGTAAAATAAAACTGTATAACTTTTAGAAGGTGAATCAAAACACCCGTCCACAATATATAGCGACTGAACCAAATGAGCTACAGCCTTAGTTTTAACTTAAACCCCCCATTTCAACCCTAGAGAATTCAGAAAAAATGTTTTCAAATTTCAAAAACTCCAAAAGTGCTTTTATGGAGGTGGGGGTCGTTTTTGGTAAATTTTCAAAAGTAAAGGTAGTTCGAGTGATACCTCATTTCAAAATGGTCTTAATAATTAGAAAGTTGTTAAATGTGCTACTCCTGGCGTGTAGCACATTACTAGCTTAGTCATAGTTGGGTTATTGTAGTTTATATATCACTGAAGATGGTGATATTGACGTTGAAACATGTTTGATTTAATAAACCTATTATTTGTGAAAAATTGTATTGAAAGTTTATTTCATGTTGTTCTAGGTAAGGATGTCCAGGTATACAGATCAGCTCAGCTCACAGATGCTGATGGTGGGAGATGTGTAATCATTGGAACTCTATTCAAACATCAAGACCTTAAACCTAGTATATTAAAGGAAATTAGTGAGGAGGTAAAGTAATAGTCCTATATGACATATCCTTTTCTCCTTGATTTTTCATTGCACGTATTTTCAAATTATTACAAATATTTAAAATATAGTAAATGATAGCACAGTTACGAGCAAAATTGAATTTTTGACTCTGGTTTTTAAAAAACTTTTAAATTTTACACCCGTCTGTACTACAACTGTTAAAGATTTTAACTAAACTCACTTCAAAGTTATATATGCTACACTGCAATGCTGCTTATTTATAAGAATCTAAATCTATTTAGTAACCTATTTAATCAATATAAAAATAGATACAATCTTGTTGAGCACTGTGGTGAAATTCACAATAATAATTCGAATTTGCCCCTAACCACAATCACTGGAACTTAATGAAACACAATTATCTGATTAATTGTTCTTTACTAATTATATCAACTTGATTAATCAATTGCGTTTTATTAAGTTCCAGTGATTGTGGTTAGGGGCAAATTCGAATTATTATTAATATAAAAATAGTTTAGTTGATCAAACTTGTGTAATATTAAAACACCAAGATTATTAACTTTAGACTAATTTTACATATTTTTGATTTTTTAATATATCCTATTTTTAACTTTAATGTAATAGCAGATATTTCTTGTTGAAACTCCATATTCAAGGATAAATAAAGCAAAAGCTTAAAGTTTCAAATATTTTAATAGTATGAATGAGCTACAATTGTTTCGCCTTGCAGCATCTACGGGCAACTGATAATTTACAAGTATAGACAACTATATAAACATAAGTAACAGGAAAATGAAATACAATAGAGAAATCGGGGAAGGTAGGGGGATGACCTAGCAGGTAGGTAAAGGTTAATGAACTATGTTACGGATGGGTTTTAGAAGAGGTGACGAATTTAATACAATGTGGTCATTTAAGTTGAGAATAGGCCTAAGTGAAATAGATCTATTTATTTCTAAACATTCTACATTATTTAATCTATTGCTTTTATTTTCTACATGTAAGAGTTTAACATTCGATTTCGGATCAAAACTATGTTACAACTATATTCATTTTCCTGTTACTTATGTTTATATAGTTGTCTATACTTGTAAATTATCAGTTGCCCGTAGATGCCGCAAGGCGAAACAATTGTAGCTCATTCATACTATTAAAATATTTGAAACTTTAAGCTTTTGCTTTATTTATCATATTTTTGTTTGTCTTTCTATTAATGTTAAACTGTATCTTTTTATTGTTTCTGAATTGATTTTATAAATTGAATGTGTTATTATTGTTTTAAAGCAAACAATAATATATAAACATAAAACAAATTAAAGTTTTGTGAAAAAAGGAAAATAAAGGTTAGAAATGTAACCAGCAAAAAAAAAACAAAAATTGTAAAATGTAGCAAAATAACTTCTCTGATAATTTCAATAAATATGTGTTTATGTTTCAGTCTCAATTAGTACCTCAGCCAATAAGAACACATTTTGTTTGTGATACTGATAAACTGATAATGGAAGATGAGTTACAACGGATAGTTTTACTCGGTGCTTTGGATGTCAACTTAGTTGTGACTGGAGTTGTTTGTGCCGTGCTTGGGTATGAGGATGAGTCTGGGAAGTTTCAAGTTGAAGATTATTGCTGGGCTGGAGTAGACAGTACTCCGAGCATTGGTCTTAGTCCTCCTGATACAGACAGGTAATCAATAAATCAGTTGTAGACGGCTACTACCTGGGAAAACCCTCCTCACACACTTATAGATATGCTGCCCTACACAAGCTCCCATCTATTGCAAACTCTTGATAAAAAGAACAACTTTCTTAACCCTTTGTGGTCACAGGCCACATGTGTTTATTTGTCAGTTCACTTTTTTTTTCCCCGGTGTGCCGTTTCACAGGCCACTATTATTGTCTGCTGCAGTCTGGTTTGTTTTCTCTCAGACCTGTCAGCTGGCTCCGATTTATTTTGATAACTTCATTAGATTATCACTATTAGCACTCATAATAACTTAATTATAAAAAAAAAAGTGTACTATTGTTATTTAATTACATTTTATTTTATATTGTAAATCACCTTATACAAATTTAAATACAAAATATATGATATATTTTTATTTATTTATTTTTAATATGATATATGTTTTTAAAATAAAATAGTACATCTCAGAAAAATCAAACATATTTTATTCTTATCAAGAACTAATGTAATAATAGTAATATTTTTATTAATAAGATGATAGGTCAAAGTAAAATTAAAGCTTTTCTTAATTATACATTCTAAAACAAATTTTATACATAAACAATTGTAATTGTATTATAATTATATTATACAAAGTAATGTTTTCATAGTAATGTTATGCTACTTTTAACAATTCAAGAAATATTGGAATATTTATTGTAAAATCTGAAAAAGCTTAAATTGGAATAAAAATGCTAATCTTAACCTTTTGAAAAGTCAAAAATACTTTTTACTGATGTTCATTTGAACTTTTTTAAGGTATAGTATTTTTCAAAACAAAGTCCAGGCTTCTTTTCACAAGTGTTGCAGAAGAGGTTGGTAAGTTTCCTTTCATTTCTTGGATCTTCCAGTCAGCATTGGGTAGGGGCAATGAAACTTCACTTTGAGTCTTTCGTCATCATCAAAAGTTGGATCACCAGTTTCTTCCTAAATGTTTGCTGTCGTACTTCTTGCATTCCAGGTGGTCTGTTATTGTTGAATGGCTACTTCTAGAGCCAAAACAATATTTACCTCCACCACTTCACTGATTTTCTGTTAAAAGAGTAGGAAGTGGTGTACTGGCATGTGGCACCAACCACTTCTTCATCACTTAGTTCATTGTTTAGTCTGTCGTCCCCTGCATCATCCTCATTGAGATCACTGTCATCTTCACTCTTACTCAAAATGATAACTCTGATACGATAAGAAAGTAAATAATTTTCATCGTCCATTTCAAAGTTTGAATTAAAAATTAGCTTCAATATTTCTTAAAAATTATCTTAAAACAATAATTGAATATAAGTATAAGAATATTACACTTCCAAACACACAGCAACAAACAATGGCGGCAATGTGAAAGTACAGGCACCAAATTTAAATTCTCCTTATCAGTGTACCAACTTTTCAAGAGGTTGAAACTATTTTCCAATAGTTTATAGATTAAAATGAAACTGAGTACATTGTTCCGCCTTTCCCAGCTTTGTTAATCTTACGTATGTTGACACGTTTTGGATGTACTCCATTCTCAAAACACGTAATAGTACTGATCATCTGACAGTTGGATTCGTTATTTTAAACAACTTGCTCCTCCCACTCTTTCCCCCTCCTTTCTTCCTTATTGGGCTATCTAAAACTTATTTAATTTGTTTCTGATCAGTCACTCCCCCTCTACCCACATTTCTAGTCTTTTGATTAGAATGAAATGAAAGAATCCATGAACATTTTACATTATGAAGAAATAGGAAGAAGATTAAATATACAGTATTAGAAAATATGGAAATACACAAATCAAAATTAAAAGGACATAAAACTATTAATGATCAAATAAATTCACAAGGAGACGTTATTTTTAAAAAATTCAAGAGGTTTTTCAAAAGGGAAGGACTAGACAAGTTAAACACGTTTTAAACAGGCCAATAGGAAGAGGAGGGACAAGAGTGGAAGGAGCGAGAGTTGGTTAAAATAACGAGTCCAAGCGTTGGATGATCAGTACCATTAAATGTTCATAATTGGAGTATATCCGAAACGTGTCAACAAACATGAGATAATGAAGCTGGAAAAGGGAGAACAATGTACTCATTTTAATTATAACATTCCTAGCGGAGATAAAAATGAAATAAAGTAGTATATTTCATCAGGGGGACCAAGTTGATCGCGTCTGCAGCAAACTTTAAGCTATATGTGTCCCCTGGGTAGTGCTAAATGATCAACAATGATGGCTAATGCTTCCCAAAGCCAAGACCAAAGAAAGAGAAAGGAAGGGAAAAGAAAGAAACCAATTGCTCTTTTAAGGGCAGACAAAGTCCTGAAACAGATTGCAAATAATACGCAATATCGTAATAACAAGACAAATATAAATACGCTTCACTGGAACGCAGGCGGCTTGTCACAGGCAAAAAGACAGAACATAATGCAACAATTAAAGAAGCAGAGATTTTATTAGTACGCTGTATAATTTAATATATTTTAAACCTATCATATAATATTCTATTTAAACTAATTCAAAGCCATTTTAATTTTTATAATTAAAAATACAAGTTTGAGTTATATAATTAGAATTTTTTCATTTACAATAACTTGGAAGATGTGCCTGATAATTGTTTTTTTTTGGAAAAAAGCCTATCTACTTTTTCATAAAATACAAAATAACAAGTTCTATAATCTATATTTATTCTACTTTGTTTGAAACTTCTGGATTGTTTATTCAAATAAATATATAATATGTCTGTTTATAACAATCCTTAAAAAAATGTCTTCAATTGTAGCTTTTCCAATGTCTCTGACTAAAGCGTGGCACTTTGTATAATATGTTTAAGTGTTCAGATAATAATTGTTATGTGTAATTTGAGTTTGTGACAATGAGCAAGCCTGAAGATAGCTACATTGAAGACAAATTATTATGGATTGTTATAAACAGAAAAGGTAAACAATAGTATATATATTCTATAATCAGTATAAAAGAAGCAAAAACAAGTTATAATAAATTTAAATTGTGTTAAAATAGTATATATTTTTATCTGGTCTTTGAATTTTGAATTCTTTGAGATATCGCTTAGATTAAGGCCGAATTAATTGGTCGACGAGAGCCTTGAATTTTTCTAATTCAAGTCTTGAAATTATTGAATTTATGGTTCAATTCTTTGAGTATAGACCACAGGACTATGTTAATGCATGTAACATAACACTCATAAATTATCTTTTGTTCTTAACATTAAGAAAATGTCTCTCACTAATCCTAACACTAAGTTTGGAACAAACATTTAAAAAAGACAAACTCTAAAATGTTTTACATTCTTTCAGATTTATGTTGCTTGTAAGTGGATTAGAATTAGCAAATAATGCTAACCTTTTGAGCCTTCAGCTTCTTGTTGATTGGTTAACAGGCTGGTTGGGAGAACCACAAGATCAAAGCAAAGTAGCCAAGTTTTCTCGATTGATTATTGCAGGTTTGATGATTCCAGTTGTTTTGTTTAATTTAATTTAATATGAAATATTTATGCAAACTTTGTTGTCGAAGCAGCTAATACAATTTCTTTCAAGTGGAAATTCTTCGTTTGCAGCTATCACATTATACAGTCTATTATGTTCAATTCTTAATGTTTCAGGGAAGTTTTTATTCCAAGTACAACAATATTATAAATAACCAGGTCACAATGTGGTCAGTGTACAGTTTTACAAAATTTGTTAACACGTGTATATACAAAATAATTGGTAGTTTTTGTAACACTAGTTGTACATGAATCAAATACCCTATGATACAGTGCAATATAATTGCTGTAATGGAGGTTATATGTTGTGATTATTGTAAAGTTTCATATGAAGCCTATATGAAGGCTATAATTTCATTGAAAATTCTAAGAATATTTTTTGAAATACGGGGGCTGTTCAGAAAATAAGTTCGCTGATAGAGACCTCCATAAGACAGTCTGAGGTGAATGTGCGGAGTTGGGGAATTTCTTTCACTGACAAAAGCAACACTGTTCATACAGCCCCAACTACCTTATCATTATTAGGAACTTTTATTCATATCTTCATTTTTATTTAAATATATTATTTCCTTTAAAGAAAAATCACTTCTAAAAATATATACCGTTACAATTTGGATTGGCTTTGAACATATGAGGGTGATGTAGATTGTTTTATGTTTTAATCTTATGTTCCATGTACTTTATCCATTTCATATGTAAATATTATGCTTTGGCTTTGGTAATGTGAGAGTGTTGTTGATTGTTTTGTTTTAATGTAATGTTCCTTGCAATTTATCTATTTAATATGTAGATGATATTTATTATTTTTTTATTTTCCACAGAATACAAACCACAAATATTTATAATAATCATACAACATAAGAACTTAAAAACAAAACTTAAAGCTACTAATCATTATTCTATGAACTTAAAATAAACATGTTAACATGTCAAAATTAAATTGTAAACATAAAGTAAAAAACTCTGCGGAAAACATACTGCACACAGAAGGCAAGAAGGCAATAAAACACCCTTATACGTGTGTGGGGAAAAAAAAACACGATGTGCTTTGGTAATATGACAGTGTTGTTGATTGTTTTGTTTTAATGTAATGTTCCTTGCACTTTATCTATTTAATATGTAGGATGATATGCTTTGGCTTTGGTTATGTAAGAGTGTTGTTGATTGTTTTGTTTTAATGTAATGTTCCTTGCAATTTATCTATTTAATATGTAGGATGATATGCTTTGGCTTTGGTAATGTGAGAGAGTTGTTGATGGTTTTGTTTTAATGTAATGTTCCTTGCATTTTATGTATTTAATATGTAGGACGATATGCTTTGGCTTTGGTTATGTAAGAGTGTTGTTGATTGTTTTGTTTTAATGTAATGTTCCTTGCAATTTATCTATTTAATATGTAGATGATATGCTTTGGCTTTGGTTATGTGAGAGTGTTGTTGATTGTTTTGTTTTAATGTAATGTTCCTTGCACTTTATCTATTTGATATGTAGGATATTATGCTTTGGCTTTGGTAATGTGAGAGGGTTGTTGATGGTTTTGTTTTAATGTAATGTTCCTTGCAATTTATCTATATAATATATAGATGATATTTATTATTTTTTTATTTTCCACAGAATACAAACCACAAATATTTATAATAATCATACAACATAAGAACTTAAAAACAAAACTTAAAACTACTAATCATTATTCTATGAACTTAAAATAAACATGTTAACATGTCAAAATTAAATTGTAAACATAAAGTAAAAAACTCTGCGGAAAACATACTGCACACAGAAGGCAATAAAACACCCTTATACGTGTGTGGGGGAAAAAAAACACGATGTGCTTTGGTAATATGACAGTGTTGTTGATTGTTTTGTTTTAATGTAATGTTCCTTGCACTTTATCTATTTAATATGTAGGATGATATGCTTTGGCTTTGGTTATGTGAGAGTGTTGTTGATTGTTTTGTTTTAATGTAATGTTCCTTGCACTTTATCTATTTAATATGTAGATGATATGCTTTGGCTTTGGTAATGTGAGAGAGTTGTTGATGGTTTTGTTTTAATGTAATGTTCCTTGCAATTTATCTATTTAATATGTAGATGATATGCTTTGGCTTTGGTTATGTGAGAGTGTTGTTGATTGTTTTGTTTTAATGTAATGTTCCTTGCACTTTATCTATTTAATATGTAGATGATATGCTTTGGCTTTGGTTATGTGAGAGTGTTGTTGATTGTTTTGTTTTAATGTAATGTTCCTTGCACTTTATCTATTTAATATGTAGATGATATGCTTTGGCTTTGGTTATGTGAGAGTGTTGTTGATTGTTTTGTTTTAATGTAATGTTCCTTGCACTTTATCTATTTAATATGTAGGATATTATGCTTTGGCTTTGGTAATGTGAGAGTGTTGTTGATGGTTTTGTTTTAATGTAATGTTCCTTGCAATTTATCTATTTAATATGTAGATGATATTTATTATTTTTTTATTTTCCACAGAATACAAACCACAAATATTTATAATATTCATACAACATAAGAACTTAAAAACAAAACTTAAAACTACTAATCATTATTCTATGAACTTAAAATAAACATGTTAACATGTCAAAATTAAATTGTAAACATAAAGTAAAAAACTCTGCGGAAAACATACTGCACACAGAAGGCAATAAAACACCCTTATACGTGTGTGGGGGAAAAAAAACACGATGTGCTTTGGCTTTGGTAATATGAGAGTGTTGTTGATTGTTTTGTTTTAATGTAATGTTCCTTGCACTTTATCTATTTAATATGTAGGATGATATGCTTTGGCTTTGGTTATGTGAGAGTGTTGTTGATTGTTTTGTTTTAATGTAATGTTCATTGCACTATATCTATTTAATATGTAGGATGATATGCTTTGGCTTTGGTAATGTGAGAGAGTTGTTGATGGTTTTGTTTTAATGTAATGTTCCTTGCATTTTATGTATTTAATATGTAGGACGATATGATTTGGCTTTGGTTATGTAAGAGTGTTGTTGATTGTTTTGTTTTAATGTAATGTTCCTTGCAATTTATCTATTTAATATGTAGATGATATGCTTTGGCTTTGGTTATGTGAGAGTGTTGTTGATTGTTTTGTTTTAATGTAATGTTCCTTGCACTTTATCTATTTAATATGTAGATGATATGCTTTGGCTTTGGTTATGTGAGAGTGTTGTTGATTGTTTTGTTTTAATGTAATGTTCCTTGCACTTTATCTATTTAATATGTAGATGATATGCTTTGGCTTTGGTTATGTGAGAGTGTTGTTGATTGTTTTGTTTTAATGTAATGTTCCTTGCACTTTATCTATTTAATATGTAGATGATATGCTTTGGCTTTGGTTATGTGAGAGTGTTGTTGATGGTTTTGTTTTAATGTAATGTTCCTTGCAATTTATCTATTTAATATGTAGATGATATGCTTTGGCTTTGGTAATGTGAGAGTGTTGTTGATTGTTTTGTTTTAATGTAATGTTCCTTGCAATTTATCTATTTAATATGTAGATGATATGCTTTGGCTTTGGTAATGTGAGAGTGTTGTTGATTGTTTTGTTTTAATGTAATGTTCCTTGCACTTTATCTAATTAATATGTAGATGATATGCTTTGGCTTTGGTTATGTGAGAGTGTTGTTGATTGTTTTGTTTTAATGTAATGTTCCTTGCACTTTATCTATTTAATATGTAGGATATTATGTATTGGCTTTGGTAATGTGAGAGTGTTGTTGATTGTTTTGTTTCAATGTAATGTTCCTTGCAATTTATCTATTTAATATGTAGATGATATGCTTTGGCTTTGGTCATGCGAGTGTTGTAGATTGTTTTATGGTCATATCTTATGCTTCATGTACTTTATCCATTTCATATGTAGATGTTTTGCTTTAGCTTTAGACATGCGAGATTGTTGTTGATGGTTTTATGTTTTAATCTTATGTTCCTTGTACTTCATAGCGAAAAGGTAGATCACTTTGGGTGGTAATTTAAGAGGGATTATTTAATCAGGGTCTTTATCATAATTTGGAAGCGTGCTTATACTAAAGTTAAACAAGAGAATAAAATAAGGTTTATTATCCCTTTTGGTTGTGAAGGAGGTTGCAGGATGGAGGATTTTCCTTATTCCTAACAAGGATGATCATAAAGGTTGATATAAAATTAAACAAATGGAGGCAACACCGGAAATGGAAACAACTCAGATGTATTTTCTCACGAGTGATGCTAGGAAGATACTCTAGTTGAAAATGAAAATAGCAGCCTGTCATTATAGATTCTAATCTATATATTTTTGTTTTTTTAGAAGTGCTGAGAACAGCAACTATGAAAGAATTAGGGGGGTAAGGTGTACCAAATCTAATAAGTAAAAAAGGGGAAGGCGATTCTTCCCTTATTGGCAAGAAAATAAAAGATGGTTGGTGATTTGGATTATATAATATTTTTTTATTATCTAATAGTGTACTCCATGTGTACTAAGGTCTCAAGAAGCAATATCTGTCATTGTAGGTTTGACGGAAGAACTGCCATTAAGTACCTCATTTTCCTTACAGGAATTAGAGTCTGCTATGTTGTTGGGGCGGGATTACACTTCAGACCCTGATGACATTGTTTATTCTATGATTAAACATTACCAACTTCGGGGAAGCTGACTCACCTTAAAATATACAATTGTATATTCGAGGACCAATGTTTTCCCAATGCTAGGTTGGAGGCTACAGTAATTCCTCTTCTAAAACCATTTAAAGAAAAAACTAAACCAGAAGTTACCGTCCTAATTTCTCTCACTAGTGTGCTTTCCAAGGTGGTAGAGAGAATGGTCAATCGACATCTTTTTTGATACCTCAAAAGTAACTGGCTGCTTTGTAATGAACAATGTGGTTTTAGACAAAGTCATCTACTGATTAGCTGGTTTCATTAGAGTCTGCCATACAAAATGCCGTTTTCTTACCTGATGACACTGGTTGCAGTGTTTTTTAACCTGGAAAAGGCCCATTGTATGATTTGGTGAAGAGAAATTCTGAAAATTTTAAAATCATGAAGTATAAATGACAGTAGTTTTGCTTGTATAAAAAAAAAAATCCTTAGCAGGTATTTCAGAGTACTTTTTGTAACTAATTTGTCAGAGCATTATCATTTAGATGGTGTCACTCAGGGTAGTGTGCTGTGGCAATCAACACCATTAGCAGTAATGTACAGTACCCTGTCTGCTGTTCTCTATTTGTTTATAATTTTGTTATATATGTGGCTACTCAAGGTGTGGCAATTGCCAAAATATCCCTTCAACTTGTTATAAATAGACTGCAATCTTGGTCGAGATTAGCAGTATTTAAGCTCTCTGTTTCCAAAACACAATGTATTGGTTTTAGTTGCCGAAAACTGAAACATCATCTTAATAGAACATGTGACGCTTCCTGCTGTTTGCAGCCGAAAACCCCTCGAGATGGATCCAGGAATTCTCTGCAGCAGGTTGAGTAATCACATCGACAGAAAAATCTAACAGGATGGACAGGTGATCGTGATTTTTAGGAGCAAAGTCAAGAATAACACAGTTTTAATGAAAATCACTTTTTATTACAGAATCGTTACTAATTATAGAAATTACAATCATTTAACATCTTTCAATTATTTAAATTTAAATTTTCAGCAAAGAAAAACCTACGACACCTCATTAAAAAAAATTATAAGTTTGTAAGAAAAGAGCCCATGGCTGTCGTGAGTGACCACTTGTGCTGGCACCAGAAAGGGACTGATGCTCATCTTCCTCTAACATCTCTCCCCCTTTTCGTCCACCACGTGATTCCCGGTCACAAATTGCAAGTCAAGCTTTTTTGGAGACTGTTCAAATGCTGCTAACTTATTAAATTATGAATTTTCTTTTTCTATTATCTTGGTTTCGGTTTCCACCCCACTGTACTTCTACATCACCCCTTCCATACTGCTAGAGCCATTCCACTCGGCTCGTATTATGCTGCATGGATGTAGTTTTGGGCAATTACTTTTACCCATAAAAAATTTAGAAGAAAGAAAGAAATTGGTTATCCATGTTACAAATTATTTTATTATTACTATTACCCTTGATCTGTAAGTACACAATATTATGTTGTAGGTCCCACTTGTTATTTTAACAAAATTCTTGTTATAAACTAGCTTATTATTGTAATGGAAGACAATGTTTAACAATTAAAATTTCCTATATATAGACAAACAGCAGCTGTATCCCATTTAATTTTCCTCCGAAAAAATCAGTTAACAATTTATGCGGTTTTTAACTAGTTAATTTGATGTTAAATTTTACATGTTAAAATTGTTCTTGTTTATTAAAAGGAAAATAAAATTTAATCAAACCCTGCTTTTTCTATGGTACCTTGATCGTAGAAAGAAAATGGTTCATGTTTGCTTCAAGTATATTTAATGCTACAATTGTATAATTAGAACTATGTTAGAATATCATAATCATTTCAAAAATGTTTAATACTATAATTTACTAAGCTAATAAATGTGTAAATTATTGTCCAAAAAGAAAGTTTGCTCACAGTAACAGTAGTGTGCATTCATATTCCATGTAAAACCCATTACCTAACATTTCCTCTAGACTGTATAAAAGTACAACCAATTGTGTTACACAAATTCTGATTAAATATCATCCTTTTAAACAGTAGTACACGTATAGGACTGTGTAAAACTTATAAAAATTATTAT
Source organism: Aphrophora alni (assembly GCA_963513935.1). Lineage (NCBI taxonomy): Eukaryota > Metazoa > Arthropoda > Insecta > Hemiptera > Aphrophoridae > Aphrophora > Aphrophora alni. The sequence goes on from OY740773.1 coordinate 110,852,336, forward strand.
GTTTTTAAATTGGATTTTTGGTTTTAGTTAATGTCATTTCGTAAACAAGCTGACTAAACATTAGGATCGTTTTTTTAAAACGTTTACCATCAGTGGTGCATTTCGAGCTTAACATTTTAAACAAGAAATAAAAATGTTCATTTCTCCTTAGGCCTTAACGAAGGAAATCTATTACCCGAGTACAATTTCACCAATAAGACCTATATATAAGAATTACTTTCTAAATCATGTTTTTGAAGAGTTTTTGAATAAAGAATCATTGAAGCAGAAATAGTGAACATTTTAACACATTGTTAGAAGGCGTAATTGCTTCTTTTTTGATCATATTTGAAAAGATCATTGCTTTATTGTTTGTTGAAGAAAAGGTCACTTTTTTTATTAAATTTAAAACTTTTTTATATTTTTTAAAAAGTCATCTTATAATTATAATAGTAATACCTATATTTATAAATCTATTTTTTTTTTTTTACTGTAAAAATTTAAAACTCCAAATTTTAAATTATTTAGTATATAAAAGGAAAAAGGCTTACTTAAATTCAGAAGAAGTACAAATTGTAACAGAAATCTGTATGATTAATTAACCTCTCTCATCTTACGCATTATAATTTCCTATATAATATATTATGTGAAGATGATAATGTATATACATGGCTTTAATAAGAATGTATACATGTGTTTTGGCTTCAATTTAGATAATTTATGTTAACAGATAACTCAAACACAGCGCTGCAGGTATAACTCATTTTTATTTCTCTTGGTGGGTCGTGTTTCTTCCAGGAGTGATCGTGCATTCCTCTCGCTCACCTGTTAAAATAGCCTAATATGCATCCATTTCAAAACTTGCTTTAGAGGCAGTGAGAGGTGGTCCACCCCCAACATCCCCTTAACCTTCCACAACCCCCATTCTGCCCCACAACTCTTGATTACCCTCCACAAACCCTCCAACACCCACTTAACCCTCCAGAATATCAACACTCCACAAAAACCACCCTTAACCCCCCTCCTCATGTCCTACCCTCACTCTTTCCCATACATATTCCTCTTCATTCCCTTTCATAACCATTTTATTCTTTCTCTCTGACCAATATTCCCCATTGACCCCAAGTGCTCACCCACCCCCAATAGTATCTCCATTAATTTCAATTCCCCCCTCACCTCATTATATTGTATTTATTTTACATATTATGAATTTTACCTAAAATAGTATGAATTACAGTAGGACCTCCATATAACTAAATTGAAGGTTCCAAAGAAAAAGTTCGTTACATAGAAATTTCGTAATAAAGAAATTGTATTTTTTTATTTATTTTTTTTATTACAGTTAAAAAACATCTAGAAATACTGCAGTATTTTACTTGTGTTATTTTTCGTATTATTTGTAAAAATAGTCGACTATCTTAGAAGCAGCTGATTACTGTATTTCTTTGTAAAGTTTGCCGACTAACGTACCGAGTTGACTAATATTAGGGAGGGAATCGTGGGAACTAGTAAACAAATCCGATTCTCCGGAAATGTACTTTCTGCAATTCTCGGAACTAGCTTAGTGTTTTGTTTTCTATTGAAGAGTGCCGACAGACACATTCACACACGAGGCTCGGCCTACCTGCCGCTAATGGTTCTTCTATGAATCACCAACTAGCCCTTGTGCTACAAAATAAATATTTTCTAGATTTTAACTTTACCTAATTTTTACTATAATTACAGAACTCTAAATATTATTTCTCGCAAAATGAGTCCAAACACGGTACAATTGTGACAACTCTAACCGGTTTTAGTGAGTTTAAAAACTAGAAAATAAATAAAACGGGTCCTTTATCACATACGGTATTTTTATTGTAATAATCAGAAGTCTTTAATATAATAGTAATCAGATCAGTAACAAGGAAACTGTTTAAAATTATTAAACTGTATTTTTTCTTTCTTCTCCTCCAGCTTCCTGACACTTTAAAATTGCATCCCTATTTTTTATTACTGTTGAGAGAGTGCTTGGAGGAATTTCATACTTCTGTGCTATAAGTTTCTTCTTTATGCCGTGCTCGACATCCTTTAAAATGTTAATTTTATCTGCTACACTTAACCCTCGTACTGGCAACCATCAGAAATCGACCCACACTTCCGAACTAGTTGGGTATGTTTCACCTATAAAACATGTTTTTTGCAATACAACATTTCGCCCACTTAGGAATGTCCTATCACAATAAAAAAAATAGTGTTGGAAAGCTAATATTCCGTAGATACATTATCATGCAAAAAAATACCACAAAACGTTATAAATAATATTCCAAAAATTGCTGAAGTTCACGTATTTTTGATGCGTAACGTCAAATATTTTCGGTAACTATTTGTAAACAAAACTAACGTCATGTTTGTCTAATATTCTTAATTTGACATTTCTGTCAAATAGATCGAACATAACACTGTTCCATAGATCGCATCTTTCTCATCCAATCTGTGGTTTTCATATTTTTCTAGGTGATATAGTTTTTATTATATAAAAATTAAACGAAATCAAGAATTTTAACTTTTTTTTCCACGCTAAAAATTACATTTTTTTCAATTCAACTTTTATCCTAGTAAATATTATTATATCTAAATGTATAATATACCATTGTAAAGGTAATGTTTCAATCTTTCATAACCAAGTTTAGCAAAATTAATCACACGAAAACTCTATTTTCTAGAACTCGATAAATTCGCTGACTTTTTCGCTAGAATGCGGCACTTGTCTTGATCGGGAATATGTAGACAAATCTGTTCTCTATGGTCACATAATTTTACGAATTGGTAAAACTTGTCCAAATGTTACAAGTTGACAATATTATATAGTATTTTTCTTTCTCTTTCGAACTATGAAGTCGAAATTATCCTAAGTTGTATAGTTTATGAGTTATATCCATTCTACGAAGTGTCCTACTGTATTTTCTGGCTGATTTTGAGCCTCGTAGTTTCTAGACATTATGGAATATTTCTATGTTGACGTCATAGAAGTTTGTCTTTTTTTTTTTTCACACAGCTGTATAGAGGAGATTCTGATCTTTAATTTTGTGTATGTTACAAACTTGTGGATTGAATATTATAAAGCTTAATTTTGTGAGAAACAGAAAAATGACTTATGAATGCTGTAAAGCTGTCTAGCGGTTAATAATTTTGTTCTATTTTGAAAAAGATTAAATTTTAATTTTTTTGTAATGCTCACTATGAAATAAAATGTATATATTGGCTGCTCACAACTACAGTAATTTTGGTTTTGTTTTTTAGGGAACAGTATTCATAATGGTGTCGAAAAAAAAGAAATTAAAGTTGCAAAAACATCAGCTATAGTAAATGACTCAGACACTCTAACAGCTGTGAAATTGTTGGATGACTTTCTGTATCAGTTAGTGGTAAGTAATATAATTCATCATGTTTATTATAAAGACTACAAAAACATCAACTATAGTAAATGACTCAGATACTCTAACAGCTGTGAAATTGTTGGATGACTTTCTGTATCAGTTAGTGGTAAGTAATATAATTCATCATGTTTATTATAAAGACTACAAAAACATCAACTATAGTAAATGACTCAGACACTCAAACAGCTTTGAAATGGTTTCATGACTTTCTGTACCAGTTAGTGGTATGTAATATAATTCATCATGTTTATTATAAAGACTACAAAAACATCAACTATAGTAAATGACTCAGATACTCTAACAGCTGTGAAATTGTTGGATGACTTTCTGTATCAGTTAGTGGTAAGTAATATAATTCATCATGTTTATTATAAAGACTACAAAAACATCAACTATAGTAAATGACTCAGACACTCAAACAGCTTTGAAATGGTTTCATGACTTTCTGTACCAGTTAGTGGTATGTAATATAATTCATCATGTTTATTATAAAGACTACAAAAACATCAACTATAGTAAATGACTCAGACACTCAAACAGCTGTGGATATTTTCTGTATTAGTGGTATGAAATATAATTCATCATACTTATAATAACAGGATCTCTATAGATCCCCAAAAATCACGAAAGTCCCCAAAATGTCACAAATTAATGAAAAGGTCACGGAAGTCACCAAATAGTCATGAATATCCCACGCTGTGAGGCTACAACAAAGCTTCTATATTGTTATTGGTTTGTTTGTATTTCTGAGTTGATAATCACTCATATAAAACGAATCGTGCATTTCTGTGTACTAGTTGTCCAATGCCTATAAAACAAGTCATAATAAAAGTAGTGGAACATTTATAAATTTCTACGAAGTATTTATTATTTATTTAAGAACTTTCCTTCTGGTAGATCTGATTATACAAATGCGAGTGGCTCTACTTTGTTTCCGCTTAAATTATGTGCTTGCTATTCCATGGATTGAAAACCCAGAAGTTATTGACCCATGGATTGAAGATATTACCATTCCTTAAAAAGTACATACTGTAGAATTTATGGAAAACAATCCTCCAGAGATCGACAATTTTATTGTGACAAATGAATTCTTGAAAGATCCTCTTTTAGGATCAAAACTTTTATTTTTGCTATCTGTTACAGTGGAAATAGAGCCATTCTAAAAATGTATCAGACAGATTCTACAATGCTTCCATTTTTATGTAATGATTTATATTTAATTTTATGAAATTTAGGTAATAGATTCATTTCAGATATTGTTATGAATAAAATTTAAAATTGTTCAGAATTATTAAAACTAGATATCCCTACGCCTAAAAATGTTTTAAGTTTTTCATAAATTAATGTTGGTTTTGGTGCAAAAAGTTTTGTAAAATGTTAAAGAACTGGATTTTCTAAAAAAAATATGTTTGTTAAATTAATTTGTTCCCATATGTTTTTTACACAAATAATTGGTAAAAGTAGTATCAAGTCTTTCTCCTACTGTTATGTTGAGCAATTCACTACGTATGCAGATAATTTTAATTACAATATGACCAGAATCGGTCATATTGTCATATTACACAAATTACAATTTGAATAACTGGAGATGGGAAACTAAAACAAAACTCCGATTGAAGTAGTGTGGGAAAACAAAATTTAATCGTATACCACATTTATTTTAACCATGTTAACATTAAAAAAAAAAACTCAGTTCTGCAAAGCTCGTATCTCCCAATGGTATGCTCTCAAATAGTGACCAAAGTTAAAAACTTCATAAAATATAGTACGAGGTGAGGACACCGTATGTAATATATTTCCTAATAAGTCTCAATCCTGCCGAGTTGTAACTCCCAGTAGTACGCTGGGCCAATTCTGAATATATTTTTACATTTATATATTCTTTTGTTCTAGAGTGTGTTCATAAATAAATCTTAAACAATAATTTTCTGTTTTAGCAATTCATAGAAGTGGATTTGATGGCGGGAGAATTCGACCCAACCAACCACACTCTTCCTCAGCAACCTCTGCATTACTGTATGTTTCCAAAGGTACCTTACTTAGACTTATTATAGTTAGCAACAACTAATTAAATAAGTTACTATTTTAATCATATATTTAAAACCTTGTCGTTAATTCAACAGGTGCTCCCACTTCCTGATTTGATGGTTTTTTTTTTTTAAATATTTTTTAATAAAAGCATTTTATCTCCAGGTTAATTTCAATAGTTTTCATTGAACAAGTGAAAATAAACCGTGGGAAGCCGTCTTAAAAACAATTTAAATAGGGCCTTAACTTGCTTTGGTTGTCCCATAAAACTTGTCTTTACTGTAAGTCATATTTGATTAAAAATTAAAATCAAGCTTTTAATGGCGGAGGTCAAAGTTTATTTTTGTTTTTACCACATATTCCTAAACCTTTATGTATATTTATTTATATATTTTTTGTCTCTATTTACGTGTGATTTTGCACATGGGTTTGGGTCATTAATCATAAGATTTTACTAAAATTTGATGGAAATGGGTAGAAATTACACTTTTTTTATAACAGCCTGATGGCTGATTTGTTTGGTTTTTACCAATAACTCACAAACAGGCATTTTTGGTGAGATACTTTTTGGTTTTATTTAGGTCCTTAGAGGCTAGACTTGAACCAAATATGGTTATAATCATTAAAACCGATTTCGAGAAAATCATAATTTTTTGATTTTTCTTATGGCAGTTACTAAATTTTGAGTCATGAAAAAAATGTCCCAACAAATGACCAACCACATACTAAATTGGATTAAAATTGGTCCGTCTGTTTATTCTGTAGAGCATTGCACAGATATTAATTAGTTAATGACAGACATACTCCCAAAATCACTTTTTTAAACTCAGTAGACCTCAAAATGTGTAAATCGGCAAAAAAATTTGATATCAATTTTTGGCCCAATCATATAATTTTCTCTGTGGTTTCATATATAAGATAAAATTAAATGTCATTTTTGTATATAAAAAAAAACATGTTTTAAGGTACCTAGTTAACATTTACATTTATTTGCAATAGTAACAATACAATAATACACACTCATAACAGCTGATTAACTCCACCAGGCTAGATGGTTAGATATACACGAGAAGAATATAAACATGTTAGAAAATCTTTTAAACTTAATTTTAAAGCAAAATATAAAAACTATTCATCAAGATCATTAATTGAGTGAGCCTTTATATAATTTCATATTGTTTTCTCCTCTCCCTTTAACTGATTATGTGTGATAATGTATTTTTAATTATTCAGTATAAAATTCACAACTGTTTGTATTAAAACTTATGTTTTACTAGCGGATACATGTATGTGGTGAGAAGTTAAGTTATGTATTTATTCAATAACATCAATTACTTTAAAACAAAATTTAGATTATTTATAGTTGTAAGTCTGCGTTCTTACAACTTCATTACTATTTACCTGAAGGGTAGGGTATCAAATTCATTTGTACTAGCAGCTATTCATACAACGTGGCACAGGTTAACACAAATTATCTTAGCCAGACATAGTTATAACAAGAAACCTTCCCTTTATTGTATTATTCAAAAACAAAGACATTATTATTCAAATAAAAACATCATTAGCATACAATTATGCGAAATATAGAAAATATACATGTGCAAGTTATTGTTCAAAATCAAAGTTCTTAAAATGTTCCCAGTTAAATCGATGAAATTATATTCTCAAGTATTTTACACTTTACTCACGAGTAACCATTGTCCATAACTTTGAGTCCTTCTAACTTCATTATTAACGGAGATTTTCCATCTTGGACTGAAACGAGTCTGTCCAGCCAACTTCTATTACGACTATATCGTGCAGGATCCTGACAAAGACTGATTTAGCAACGCTTCCTTCTTCCTTGTTAGAAAGACGCTCTCGCAAGGCATCATGGGATATTCTTGCTTGGCAAAGCTAATGCTCGCTGACTCATGGAAAGTTTTTCCAGGTTTCATATTTCCTTTATTCATGTCTGTTAATTCTTTATCGGCGCGCACAGTTTGAAATTTAAACTTTCAATGTTTTACATTGTTTTAGAACACTTTACACTTTTTTTTATTTATCTCTAATATTTATTCTGAATATTATTGCTACATTAATATTACTTGTACTTTATTTAAACTTAATATTTATTATTTATTTTGGTTGGAAGATGTCCCATGCTTACAGAAACCCCCTCCTTCGAGATTCTCATTACGCAGAAATAAGAATCTCGAAGAAACAGACATGGAAGCTGGGACATTCCAACCCCTTGCCACCTTTTACGGAGAACAAGATTAGTTCTAATAACAATTTCGAAAAAATTTTAATTTATCATTTAACAATTTTTTAAAAACACCAAATATCAAAAGGTTACAACATCATTTAGATTTCAAAAGCATAATAAATTCTTTGCATTGTTATATATTTTTCAAAAACATCATTAATTATTTCTAAGTATTAGACAATTTTCAAAAATATGATAAATTCTAAAAATGGTACATTCAACATAAACAGTAATCATTTCTCAACATGTTTTTAACAAACATAATATTGTTCATGACACATCAAAATACACAAATCAAAAGTCAAGTAAAATTCATATTACAGAATGTGATACAAAAATATGATAAAGTATATTATTCACGACATAGCAAACATGAATTCTTTAAATGAGTCAAGTAACACATAATATTACAAGGTATACAGCATAAAATCATTTTCAATTTGTAAACTAGTCATAACAAACAATATTAAAACATATAAAATGTGAACAAGTAGATAATTTTCAATCATATCATAATGCAAATGATATTTAAAAGCACAAAAATTAGACATCATATGTCAAAACATAATCAAATGTGCATAACGTAGCATCATTGTTAATTCTTTTTTATTTTATTACAGCAGAAAATTGTATAACATAGTACATGTGAACAACAGAAATAATCATCAAATCATAGACAAACAAATTTCTCAAAATTTTCATATCATAAAATCAACATCACATATCAACATCATTTCAAAATACATCATTAAACTTGTTCATCAACACAATCAATTATTATTATTTCAAATCATCATCTTTTATGATTCACTTCTTCATCATTACAATTTTTTATTATTAACTCTTTCATGATTACTAAGTCATCTTTATTCATTACAAACATTGCATCTTCAAAATCAAAATCATCTATCTTTATTATTATTACATCTTTTAAAAATCAAAATCATCTATCTTTATTATTATTACATGTTAACAAATTTATGAAACATATCACATTATAAGAAATTTTTTAAAACATACAAACATATTTATTTTATGGCTAAAAAGAAGATTTCTTTTCCAATCAAAAACCCATCCCTCAAATTCATAATTGAGAATTCATATCTCCCTATCATGTTTATCTCTTAATCAAATTATCTTATTATTATTTCATTTACCTAGGATTTCAGGAATCTATCTGTACTTCATCTCTAACAGTTATTTGGTACATTGCCTACTTTCATTTTAAAGAAAAAAAAAATTTTAATAAATCAGTTCACCAATAAGACTCTCTTGTCTTATAAAAAAAACATCAACCTCGTAGAATGAGAGTATTCCCTTTGGAATCTCTAAAAATTACCATCAAGGATTAGCGTCCATTTTGGAACCCCTAATCAAATATATCATCGCAGCAAAATCGTAGAAAAACTCGTAGAACATCATTTAAAGATCTAGCGTCACATTGGAACCCCTAGTCTATTATTTATCGTCGAACCTCATCGCAGAACATTATCACTTGACCCCCTCAAAAACCTCATTACTCTTACTGATTTATTAAAACAAACTACATATTATTATTCATTAACAATTCCTATTACCAAATACTAAATCACAATCCAAACTATTTATTATTTTCCTGAAATCATCCTCCTTACTAAAAATTTCATTAACATTCTCTCAACATTTCCTCAAAAAAATTATTTATTATTCACTTTCCTTAAAATTCTACATCATCTATTTATTAATATTCATCATAGTTTCATCAAAAACATCTCATCTTATTTAAAATATAATCACCACTGAATTATTTATTATTATCATTTAGCCATTTGTAAATCCTGTATTATTATTATAAGGTGTTTAAAGTTATATCTATGACTTTACCATTGTTCACCTAAGCTCTTCTGCTGAACTTTATCTACATTATTATTATCAAAAATCAAATCAAGTATCCCAATCATTATCATTTATTTATTTACTTCTTATTTATCTAATGTATATAAAAAAATTATCAACCCAACCTAACCGTCTGAAATGTATGGACCTAGTTTATTCTGTCGTTATTGTTTTTCACTTAAAATTACGTGATGGTTATTTGTTACCAACAAACAAATGTCACCGCAGTGATACATGAAGGTTATTTGACACCAACAAACAAAAAAACTCCTACTTAATTTAGCGAAGGTTCTTTGATACCAACAAACAAAAATCACCGTATTGGTACATAGAGTTTTTTGGTGCTTCGTCGAACTATGATCGTTACAGCTACGCCCTGGTAATTAGTAATTTGAATGGAATGTTTTCCATCCAAATTGTTCATTAACATCTCCTATGTGCACAAGGCAACATACCATCATTTTCTACATCCATTACGAGTAGTAATTAATCGGACAAGTCCTCATAGTTTGTTGTAATGGATGTTTTTTTTTACTTAAAACTAGCTTTTTTAGCATTTTTAGTGCTCATACTCACAATCATTCTTCATCATTCATCACCATTAAGATTATTTTTATTAATCATATCTTATTATATGTCAGATGTAAATTATGTTTATTATTATATAAATCTTATTTTTATTTGGAGTAGTCTTGTCTTCTATCCACTTTTCAACTCGGTTTAATTTAAAAAATTTTATTCTGAAGTTATGTATCATCTAATCATCAATTTAAAGTTTCTTCTGATTATATCGCTAAAAGGTTTATTTGTTATTGAATATTTATAAATTAAGTTGAAATATAGTATAACGATATCGCGTTATCAAATAAATAATAAAATAAAGGATAACAACGATCTCTATAAAAAAAAAATGAGTAATTACATGTAATTTATGATATAAGGGGGAAACTAAATTAAATAATAGAAAAATAATGAACAACTAGTATCATCTGGTAACAGAAAATATTATTTTAACAAAAATATAATCAAAAGGACATCTGTGCACAACAAATTAGGAGAGAAAGCGTGCAAAGAGATTTTCGCTAACCTTGTAGTATACACGTGCTAACGTTAAACAATTTGTAACGGTATCTAAAGGGAGATTTTATGTCACGCAGCTGGATGTATAAAAAAAAGAGAAATCTACAGGAGAGAGACCTGATGGGACACGCTAGAAAGCATAACGGTACTTCTAAAAAACATGAGAAACCGACAAAAGGAATTAGGTCGGCCAATCGGAAAACAGCCACATGGTGAAAGCTAACGAATTTAAAAAAATACAGCCACTAGGAAAAAAGAACAACATCTGGGGAGAAATCGAGAATTCAGCGAGCGAATCGGAGGGGTGAAAGCGAAGGAAAGTTTGGGAAGAAGGGAGAGGTTTTTGGCGTCGAAAATTTGAAGAGGAGTCAAAAATCTGGAGTGGTGAGAGGAGGTTTAGGGACAGAGAGCATTCTGTGGGACAGAAAAAGGGAGTTAGATTGACCACGAGACTAGGGTTCTCTGTGTCAATACGTCGAGAAAATTAATTAGTTGAATCAAAGTTGAAAAGAGAGTTAGTAGTTTTTAGTCAAAAGTTTGCTGAGATTTTGGAGCAGATTAAAATATTTTGGAAGAATTGTTCGAGAGAAGAGTCGGAAGAACTAATTCATCGCCAGTGGAGATTTGAAGAGGATCATCAGTCCGAATTCCAGGATTAAGTGTTGGAGATAGTGTGTGGAGTGTTTTGTTTTTTTATATATCTAAATCAAATTTAAAGCCATCGTTGTGTTGTGTGTGGAAAGTGTCTCGTCGATCAAAATTGGAAAGCAGTACCAACGATAAGTACAATTTAAAATTCTTGTTCACTTTAAAATTATAAATTCATTTTTCTAAAATAATTCACTTTAATTGAGCCATAAAAGAACCTAACGACCCTAAAAAGAGATAAGAGAATTAATTAAATAAATTAATAACTAACAAATTGAATAAAGATTATAATAAAGTTTAATTTTGTAAAGGAAATAATTGTTTGTGTATAAAAAAAATAAAAGTAATTCAAATTACAGATTAGTTTCATTAAAAATTAACGCCAATTGTGGAAACTTGATGTTTTTTTTTAGTAATAAAGTCTAGCATAAGGAAAGACAATTAGTTAAGATAAATTTGTATATTACATAACATTAAGGAATGCTTGTGGAATGAATGAAGAAATTTTAGACACTAATGGAATAGATGTACGTTTTATGATTCTTTGACATGTTGCTTAAATAAATTAAGGTTTGTTTTTTAAGTAATACGTTGTGTCAGGTGTGTTATTTATATTTCCACATTTTGCAAGTTTAGGAACAACTAACATATAGCAGGTAATTAAAATAATATTGAATTATTAATATCTAATAATAATTATTGGTCAAAATATTCAAAATAAATAAATAAAAAAAGTAGATAAAAAAATTTAATATAACATAATCAAAGTTATATTTGGCGCTCAACGGCAGGGCTCAATTAAAAGTGAAGTTTTAATTGTTAAACATAGAAATTGTAGAATAAGGACATAGACATTGTTGTAGGATATATTGTGTATTGTGTATTGTGTTAGAATAAGAGAATTAGATAGAGATATATGTTGACGAGAAGTAGGAAAAGAGTATTAGATTCAAATATGGCCAATGAAAGTGAAATTTATAACCAGATGGGGCTAGGGAGCGAAAGCTTAAATTTCAGCGAAGAGGGGAATCAAATTGGGGAAGTAGAACAAATTAGAGGGTTAGAAATTGAGGGTAATGTAGAATTCCGGGCGGGGACCAGCGATAGGAATCCAAGGGTAGAAACAGCGGTAGGACAGGTAGGAGGAGACGGTATGGCGGGATTGCAGGAAATGATAAGACAAATGGCCGAGGAGAATCGTAAGTTAGCTAAGTTAGCGGAGGAAAAAGCCGAGAAGTTAGCTAAGTTAGCGGAGGAAAAAGCCGAGAAGTTAGCGGGAGAAACTCGAAAAAATTTTGAATTAATCGAGAACAATATTGAGAAGATCGCGAAAAAACAGGAGGAGATGTTAGGAACAATTCGTGGGGAATTAAAAAATAGTATCAACGAGGCCGAGGATAGGATTAATAAAAAATTAGAAGAACGATGCGACGGCGTAGAAAATCGAGTCCGAACGGTAGAAGAAACGGTAGCGGAAATCCGGACGAATTTCGAGGGACAAGTCAAGAAAACGGGAGAAGAATTCGGCAACCGAATCCAGGATTATCGTGCGGAAACCGAGATTCGCGTGCGAGAGATCGAGGACCACGGAATCGTTGTCGACGTTAGGCTACAGGAACTTGCGCAAAAAGACGGAGAAATACGGGAGAACTGTGTAAAATTTAATGACGTTAATACTGCTAAACTGGAAGAAAACGCGAAAAAGACGGATGAGGTCGCGAAGAAATTAATAGAGCTTGATAGAAGGTTAAGAGCGGTTAAAAACAACGGAGAGGGATATATACAAGAGCCGGAAATAAGGAACATAAGTTTCTCAGGAAGGGAGCGGTTTCCTATGCAATTCGTAAACGTAATGAAGGAGATTAGTGAGAATATGGTAGGGAACAATATGAACTGGATCGACCGGTACCTGAAGGACGACGCGTATATCTGGTGGCGTTTGCATAGGGGAAGCGTGCAAAATTTCGAACAATTCGAAGAATTATTTAAGGAAAAATATTTCAACGAAATAATCCAGGCCAAGATTAGGGATCAGTTGGAATTTGGAAAATTCAGAGGTAGAATGGGGGAAGAAGCGATCGCATACGTAGAGACATTGATGTTGCAATGTTCGGAATTAAATCCACCATTAACGGAGGATCAATTAGTATACAAAGCGGGGAAGCATTTCCACCCGAATGTGCTCATTGCGATAATTACGCGAGGAATAAAAAGGAAAACAGATTTCATAAAGTTATTGATGGAATTTGAGCATGCTAGAATAGAGCAATTTAATGAGAGTGTTGGAACGGAAGTAAACAGAAGGAATTACCAGGAAAAGGGAAATTATAACTACAATAGTAGGCAAGATAACTGGGGTAGACGACCATATGACAGGCAAACCACATGGCGAGAAGAGGGGCGTAGACCTTTTAACGAAAGGGAAAACGTAAACAAACCTAGTACGAGCAATGACCCGGGCAGCCAAGACAAGAGGGTTGTCAAGGAACAGATGCCTAACGATCGGATGAATTATATGAAGGACCTTACTTAATTAGAGAAAAATTAGGAAATACTACATATAAATTAGGATATTTACATAAGGATAAGATTAGGGGTACGTTTAATTGTAGATTATTAAAAGCATATCATCACTAGGAAATAAGATTAGAAATAACACATGTCAGGGTAAACAAATAAAGAAATCTAGGTTAGGACGATGAAAATAAACAAAGGGGAAGCAGACATGACCCAAAACAAATGGTCAACAACCTACCACAAGAGAACAATGGAGAAGGGATCCATTGTCAAACACTGAGGTTTACCACAATTAACAATGGCATTGTAGGAAAAGGTTTTGGGACAAATAGTTTTACAATTCCACGGGCAAAGATTAAATTTATTTCTTAGCCAAACCAGGAAATTAATTTAATCTGGGGACACTATAACGATATCGCGTTATCAAATAAATAATAAAATAAAGGATAACAACGATCTCTATAAAAAAAAAATGAGTAATTACATGTAATTTATGATATAAGGGGGAAACTAAATTAAATAATAGAAAAATAATGAACAACTAGTATCATCTGGTAACAGAAAATATTATTTTAACAAAAATATAATCAAAAGGACATCTGTGCACAACAAATTAGGAGAGAAAGCGTGCAAAGAGATTTTCGCTAACCTTGTAGTATACACGTGCTAACGTTAAACAATTTGTAACGGTATCTAAAGGGAGATTTTATGTCACGCAGCTGGATGTATAAAAAAAAGAGAAATCTACAGGAGAGAGACCTGATGGGACACGCTAGAAAGCATAACGGTACTTCTAAAAAACATGAGAAACCGACAAAAGGAATTAGGTCGGCCAATCGGAAAACAGCCACATGGTGAAAGCTAACGAATTTAAAAAAATACAGCCACTAGGAAAAAAGAACAACATCTGGGGAGAAATCGAGAATTCAGCGAGCGAATCGGAGGGGTGAAAGCGAAGGAAAGTTTGGGAAGAAGGGAGAGGTTTTTGGCGTCGAAAATTTGAAGAGGAGTCAAAAATCTGGAGTGGTGAGAGGAGGTTTAGGGACAGAGAGCATTCTGTGGGACAGAAAAAGGGAGTTAGATTGACCACGAGACTAGGGTTCTCTGTGTCAATACGTCGAGAAAATTAATTAGTTGAATCAAAGTTGAAAAGAGAGTTAGTAGTTTTTAGTCAAAAGTTTGCTGAGATTTTGGAGCAGATTAAAATATTTTGGAAGAATTGTTCGAGAGAAGAGTCGGAAGAACTAATTCATCGCCAGTGGAGATTTGAAGAGGATCATCAGTCCGAATTCCAGGATTAAGTGTTGGAGATAGTGTGTGGAGTGTTTTGTTTTTTTATATATCTAAATCAAATTTAAAGCCATCGTTGTGTTGTGTGTGGAAAGTGTCTCGTCGATCAAAATTGGAAAGCAGTACCAACGATAAGTACAATTTAAAATTCTTGTTCACTTTAAAATTATAAATTCATTTTTCTAAAATAATTCACTTTAATTGAGCCATAAAAGAACCTAACGACCCTAAAAAGAGATAAGAGAATTAATTAAATAAATTAATAACTAACAAATTGAATAAAGATTATAATAAAGTTTAATTTTGTAAAGGAAATAATTGTTTGTGTATAAAAAAAATAAAAGTAATTCAAATTACAGATTAGTTTCATTAAAAATTAACGCCAATTGTGGAAACTTGATGTTTTTTTTTAGTAATAAAGTCTAGCATAAGGAAAGACAATTAGTTAAGATAAATTTGTATATTACATAACATTAAGGAATGCTTGTGGAATGAATGAAGAAATTTTAGACACTAATGGAATAGATGTACGTTTTATGATTCTTTGACATGTTGCTTAAATAAATTAAGGTTTGTTTTTTAAGTAATACGTTGTGTCAGGTGTGTTATTTATATTTCCACATTTTGCAAGTTTAGGAACAACTAACATATAGCAGGTAATTAAAATAATATTGAATTATTAATATCTAATAATAATTATTGGTCAAAATATTCAAAATAAATAAATTAAATTAAATCATAAATCAAAAAAAAAAATAGCAAACAAGTTGTTTGTTATAATAGATATCAAAATTCTAAAATTTATTGATTTTCTAAAGTATATACTTTATAAATCATGTTTCACCTATTTAAATTTGCGTATTTGGTCTTCCCTCAAATACTAATTCTAAGTTTGGCCTAAACGGGTTTTAAAGCTCTATCGTAAAATTATATTATACTTAATTAAGTTTCGTATTTGTTTGTGTACAAATATCAATTTCCAACACTGGCCTAAATGGGTTTTAAGCCTATCTTCAATTCAATTTTTTATTTATTCAAGTGTCATATTTGTTTCTTTACAAATATTAATTTCTAAAACTGGCCTAACCGGGTTTTAAGCCTATCTTCAATTCAATTTTTTATTTATTCAAGTTTCATATTTGTTTCTTTACAAATATTAATTTCTAAAACTGGCCTAAACGGGTTTTAAAGCTTATAATCAATATTAATCTTAATTGTGTTTTACATTTAAACATATTACCATTTATTATTATTTTAATTTATTTTAGTTGAAATTTTAAAAATTTGTTTTAATTTTATCCATCAATATCTAATATTTAACCACTTGAACCATTCTCTACCATTTCTATGTCATTCTGATCATACTAATAAACACTTATGTCACCACAGAATTCACCTCCCTTTGGTCAAAATGAGTTTGAATATTCAATACCTACTTGGTTCAGTAAGAACCCCACAATGACCTTAGGTTAATGAACCCCTGTGACACTGTTTTCCGAAGTTCCCTTTGGTTCACCCTACACTACCTAACTGTTCATTGATGGATAAAATTTCTTTAATTCAACTACGTTATATGTGCCAACCTTGTCACCCGAATCTACCTCGCCTAACACATATGCATTTTCTTTTTTAATGTCTAACACTTTATATGGTCCCCTATATAATAGAAAGAATTTTTTAATTTCACTTTTTAAACAAGAGGACAAGTAGTGGTTCTTTACCAAGACTAAATCATTAATTTCGTATTTAATTGGTTTAACATTTTTGTCATGTAATTTGGCCCTAGCCTCAGCTTTATTTTTTAAATTATTTTTAGCAATTATTATTTTCTCATCAAAATCTATTTTTACATTTTCTGGGTATGTAATTAAGTTCTCATAGAAGTTAGGACACTTTTTTTTAAACATTATTTCATAAGGAATGCAATTTGTGGAGTCATGTATGGAATAATTCAAACACTTTTCTATGAACGGTACATACTCTGCCCATTGTTTATGGTTGTCATGTACATAGGTGCGAAACATTCTACCTAGTTCTCTCATACATCTTTCACTAGGATTGCTCTGTGGATGGTAAACAGATGTATTTCTTAAATGTATGCCTTCCCAACCTAACGTTTCATAGAATAGTTGTGATGTGAACTGACTACCATGGTCACTTAAAATCATTTTTGGTTTACCTACTTCCTTTATGTAATTTTTTATAATTTTTTCGCTTAAAATTTTAGCCGAAGCTTTCTTGATACTATACAGTTTTATATATTTTGAAAAAACATCTGACATTACAAATATGTACTTGACACCTCCCTTGCTAGTCGGCAATTCTCCGAATAAGTCTACTGCTACAAGTTCTAAAGGTTCATTTGGCACATTACACTGCATTAAACCCTGTTGCTGTTGAGTTCTAACCTTACTTTTCTGGCATATTATACAAGATCTAATTCTTTGTTTTATTTTCTTTTCAAATTTTGGAGCAAAAAATATTTGTTTTAGGAATTTATAACATTTATTGCTTCCTATATGTCCATATCTTGAATGATAGTCATCAATAATTAAGTTTGTAATAGATTCAGGCACATATAGCCTATATTTAAATGTATCATTCTTTTTGTAAAATAATATATCTTTATAAATAGTATAGTGTTCTTTTAATTCCTCACTATTCTCATCATTCAAATTAATCATATCCATTATATTTTTACAGTTAGGGTCTAAATTTTGCTTTATTATTATGTCCTTAAATAAATTTCTCAATTTTTTATCTCTATCTAAATTTTGTATTTCAAGTTTTGTTTTATAAATTTTAATTACATTCTTGTCATTATTATTCAAAGTTTCAGTTTCATTAATTCTAGAGATAACATCAGCTACAACATTTTCTTTTCCAGGACAATATTCAATCTTAATGTTATATTCCTGTAGGTACAGCATCCATCTTAAAAGTCTACCATTCGTAAGTTTACAGTTTTTAAGAAAAATCAAAGCTTTATGATCTGACCTTATTATTGTTTCGTTGCCTAAAATGTAGTTTCTAAATTTTTTACATCCAAATATAATACTCATTAGTTCTTTTTCTGTTATTGTGTATTTCCTTTCGAAATCCTGTAAGCTTCTACTAGCAAATGCAATTACTAAATGATCACCTAAACTATCAACTTGATATAGAACTACACCAAGAGCTACATCAGAGGCGTCGGTATTTAGATAAAAAGGTTTATTAAAATCTGGATGACGTAATATTATATTTTCCAAAAACTTTTCTTTAATTTCATTAAATGTATGTGTGTCATTTACTTGCCAATCCCATGCTTTCTTATTATTTATAGTTTTACTTGCCAACAGATGTTTAAAATTTGAGGTTAATTGTGCATAATTATTTCTAAATTTTCTATAATAATTACAAAGTCCAAGAAAGCTTTGTAATTGTTTCAAGTTCTTAGGAATAGGAAAATTTTGTATTACTTTTACTTTCTCCTCATCTGGCATTATTCCTGAATCAGATATGACATAACCTAAAAATTTTATTTTATTTTTACACAAGTTTGATTTGTTTAATTTTAAAGTAACGTTGAATCTTTTTAGTCTATCAAATATTTTATCTAGGTGCATTAAATGTTCTTTAAATGATTTAGAAGCTATGCAGATATCATCAACATATACAACTGCAAATTCTGTCACTTCAGGACCCAAAACTTGTGTTAGGCCTTTTTTAAATATAGATGTGCTAACATTTAGTCCAAAAGGTAACCTCTTAAATTGCAAATTCCTTCCATTAAAGTTAAACGCTACATATTTTCTCGAATTTTCCTCTAACGCTATTTGCCAAAACCCTGATACCAAATCGATGGTGCTTATGTATTTAACCCCCTCAAATCGCTGTAAAATGTCATCAATATGTTCAGGCGCCTCCCTGTCTGTTATAATTACTTTATTTACTTGCCTAGCATCTAGACATAACCTCACTGAACCATCTTTTTTGATTACACACACTAAAGGATTTGAGTATGGACTATCTGAGTTTTCTATAATATCTAAGGCTATTAACTTTTCTATTTCTTTATTTACCAAATCTTTCTTGGAGTGTGGAATAGCATATGACCTATTTATAAATTTCTCTTTATTGTTTATATTTAATTTTGCTTTAAAGTTTCTTATTTTACCTGGTTTATCTGAGAATATTGATTTATATTTATCTAGCAAAGATTTTAATTGTTGTTTTTCATTGTCAATTGTAAGGTTAGTGTTCATTAAAACATCATTTATATTATTACACCAATCCTGGTCTTTATCACTAAATTTGTTATCATTTTCATAAAAAATCTTACTGTAATGCATAAATAGCACTTCCTGTGTAGGAATGACATAACCATTTAAGTTTTCTAACTCATTAAATATTAAACCTGTATCACATAACCTCAACGCACCTAACCTGTTGTCGTTGAACTTGTTGTAAAATTTTGTTGTTATGAGTTTATTATTTATTTCAAAACAAATGATTTCTCGTTTGAAGTCTATTTTTACTTCATGTTTTCTTAAAAAGTCACAACCTAATATTATATTTATGTTTAAACCATTTACCACTAAAAAGTTAATTGGAATTATTTCATCGCTAAATTTAGTTTCTATGCAAATTTGCTTCGTAATTGTTTTACTTCTAGTACCAGTCACACCCATTACAATTAAATTTGATACAGGAAGTTCCATTATAGAATTATTTAAAGTTTTATTTATGTTTAAGTATGTACTTTCATTAATGACAGTAATCTCAGATCCTGTATCTACTAAACAACTATATTCACCTTGACCTATTTTAATTTTAATTTCAATAATTTCCCCTTTTATATTACTAGTGTTAATGTCATTATAATTATCTTCCTTAATTAATTCCTCATTATTTAAAATCATAAGTTCATCATGTTGTGACTTTTTTGCTATTAGTGAAAAACTCTTAACCTCACTTTCATTTTTAGGCCTATTTATGTCTTGTGGCAGTAATCCGGCCATATCTATTCCTGCCTGGTTCCATTTCCCCTATTATTACTATTTCCATTGACATTTCTATTCTCAGAGCCCCTATTTACTGGTGGTGGTGGTCCATTATTATTATTTCCCCTAAAATTACCATTATTGTTACCCCTAAAATTGTTACCTCTGAAATTACTATTGTTTCCTCTAAAATTACTGTTGTGTCCTCTAAAATTATTATTGTCACTTCTAAAATTGTTATTACTTGGTCTATTATGGTTTATACTATGGTAGTTCATACTATTTTGGTTTTGAAAATTTCTATTTGGTAATTGTGCATTACCCATGTTTGGCCTATTTCTATAATCTATATAATGACCCCTATTCTCTATTACATTAGCATGTCTATTAAAATCATTATTAATTATGGATTGGCTTTCCTGCCAGTCCATTACTATTTTTTCTAAGTTGTTAAGGTCATTTGGCCTAGCTGCAAGAAGTACTAATTTCAGACCTTCTGGTACATGTTTTACTATGTGTTTAATAAATGAATTTATTGGCATAGGTGGATCTAAATACTGTGTTTTGTGAAAAGATTTAATGATATAATTGTGTATTTCTTTGATTGGGCCCCTATACATTGGACCTAACATTAGTTTGCTTCTAAAACTTTCCTGTTTTTCTTGGGACCAGAATCTATCCAGAAAAGCATTTTTGAACTGATCATAGTTTGACCATTCATCTTTGTGTGCCTCAAACCAAGTATAGGCTTCTTCCTTTAAAAATTTTTTCATATAACACACCATAATCTCCCAATTATTTTCTCTTATATCTTCTAAAACCTTAAGTGATTCCAAAAATGTTTTTGGGTGAGGCCCTTTTGTTTCATTAAAAAACTCTGAAATTAACACATCATTGAATTTCTCATTTAGCCATAGTGTAGGCTTAACGCCATAATTACCGTTCTGTTTTAAATTTTGTAATTCTTTTGATAATTTACTATCTATTTTATTAATGGCTAAATCCTGTTCATTACATTTAACAACTAGTTTGTTCTCTAATGTTTCAAAATTATTTTTATTATCAGATTCTATTTTAGATTCGAAGCTTAAGAGTTTGTCTACCTGTTCTAGTTTAAAGTTATCAACTACAGTCCTAATTTCTTCATCAGATTTAGCTATAGTATTAAGAGTTTCAGTTTTAAAATTATCTATTTCTGTCTTAGTTTCTAATTTCAAATTTAAATTTTGTTCTTCTACATTATGTTTGAAATCTATGCTGTCTTTTAACAAAGTATCAAATTTACCATTAAATTCCTCTCTAAATTCTAATTTATCTTTTTCAAGTTTGGTATTTTGAGTGTCGAACTTATTGTTAAGTATTTCTAAAGCTAATTTATTCTCTTCCTTCATTTGTTCAAATTTACCATCAAAGCTTTCTAGTCTATCATTTATTTCTACTTTTAATTGTTTAATATTAGCCTCACATTTCTCAGATTGATTATTCATATCTACCTTCATTATTTCAAATTTATTATCAAATTTATCATTCATTTCCTTAAAATTATTTTCAGACTTTACATTAATTTCTACATTATTTAACTTCATATCGTTTTTAAGTTCTACTCTTAATTGTTTAATATTAGCCACACTATCTAATTTAATATCATCCTTCATACTAGTTAGTAATCCTATCAGATCATTTAATGATATTGGTTTTTCATCTTTAGGCGATTTAACCTGTTCTAATATATTTGTCTCTGCCATGCTTTCTACCTCGGTAAAACTAACTCCTAAACCGGATTCGTCTAAGTTATTTTCATCGGTTTCCATCTTAAATTGTATTAATTATAAATTCTCAATTATGATATTTTTATATTCTCCAATTATCTCTTTATGTAAATTTACTTTAATTTTCATTTTAGAAATGTGTATAACCCTGTACCACGCTATAATCCTAACTGCTTTTTCGAAATGATAAGTAGAATCGGGCGCCATTTTGTATGTGGTGAGAAGTTAAGTTATGTATTTATTCAATAACATCAATTACTTTAAAACAAAATTTAGATTATTTATAGTTGTAAGTCTGCGTTCTTACAACTTCATTACTATTTACCTGAAGGGTAGGGTATCAAATTCATTTGTACTAGCAGCTATTCATACAACGTGGCACAGGTTAACACAAATTATCTTAGCCAGACATAGTTATAACAAGAAACCTTCCCTTTATTGTATTATTCAAAAACAAAGACATTATTATTCAAATAAAAACATCATTAGCATACAATTATGCGAAATATAGAAAATATACATGTGCAAGTTATTGTTCAAAATCAAAGTTCTTAAAATGTTCCCAGTTAAATCGATGAAATTATATTCTCAAGTATTTTACACTTTACTCACGAGTAACCATTGTCCATAACTTTGAGTCCTTCTAACTTCATTATTAACGGAGATTTTCCATCTTGGACTGAAACGAGTCTGTCCAGCCAACTTCTATTACGACTATATCGTGCAGGATCCTGACAAAGACTGATTTAGCAACGCTTCCTTCTTCCTTGTTAGAAAGACGCTCTCGCAAGGCATCATGGGATATTCTTGCTTGGCAAAGCTAATGCTCGCTGACTCATGGAAAGTTTTTCCAGGTTTCATAT
This sequence comes from Aphrophora alni, assembly GCA_963513935.1. NCBI lineage: Eukaryota > Metazoa > Arthropoda > Insecta > Hemiptera > Aphrophoridae > Aphrophora > Aphrophora alni. The sequence goes on from OY740773.1 coordinate 110,875,034, forward strand.
TTCCTTTATTCATGTCTGTTAATTCTTTATCGGCGCGCACAGTTTGAAATTTAAACTTTCAATGTTTTACATTGTTTTAGAACACTTTACACTTTTTTTTATTTATCTCTAATATTTATTCTGAATATTATTGCTACATTAATATTACTTGTACTTTATTTAAACTTAATATTTATTATTTATTTTGGTTGGAAGATGTCCCATGCTTACATACATGAAATAAAATTAAAGGTTTAATTTCAAACGACTTGTTTTTATTTTTGGGCGGGTTTATCGTTTTGACTTTATACCCATTTGGCTAAGTGAATAGTAGAGATTAGAATAATACATGGTAACAACAGCGAATGTTCAAATAAATATCTAACATACAAACAAAATTGCTGCTGTTTAAAAAATAAACACAGTCTTTGAGCTATTGGATTACCTTATTTTTAAATACATTCTTATTACATAAGAAATTTTATTTATAATTTAAAGAAAAGAATAAAATATCAAACAGGAAACAATAATCACTGTTCAAATTGGAAACCATCTACCGCTATGCATCGATACCACCGTAAAAGGGAATCTTTATAGGTATGCCAGGAAAAGTGTTATGAGATCCTTAGAATTCCATTTATAATAGTTGTCTTTAGCTCCTCATTTGTGTTGATGGTATGAGAATAAACATTTCTTTTATGTAACTCCACAAAAAGAAGTCACTAATGGTTAGATCTGGTGGCCGGTTTATAAATTAACTTCCCCTCCCAATTTATCGACTTGCAATAAATTGTTATTATATAATATATATATATATATATATATATATAGTCATTGTTAACAAATTTCACAAGATAAGCCTAGTGCGAGTTGGTACATAGTAGATTAAGACTTCATTTCTGGAACTGTAAGATGTGGAATTAAGTGTTGATTCAATACACAATGGTACCTAATACAATTCATAGTGCTCAGAAATGTCGTAGGATAATGGTCCACTAACTGACACTGCTTCCCAAACTGTAATAGTTTTACTTTTCTTTAATTAAATAAAGGTTGTTAATATATAATAATTGCAATTGTATTGACTTACCAAATAATTACTGTAAAATATTGATTCATCATGAATCATATTTCGAAAATGCCATTCAGGGTCAGTCTCGAAATGTTCAATAACTGTAGAACAAAACTCCATTCTTCTGTCTGAGTCACCTTCAGTGTGACACATAAAAATTTACTTTATATTTTTTTAATGATTCTATAAACCGTAGATTTGGTTACACCATTGTTTAAGACAACTATTCTACTCAAATTCGTTTTAGTAGAAGATTTTAACAAGGCAGCTCATACATTTTCTTCCCTATTGACGTCAGATTTTCAACTGTATTTTTCACTACATTTCAGTTCCCAATAGTAGTGTTTTCCATTTTGCTGTTGATATGTGTAATGGTTCAATATCTGGATATATAGTTTGGATTTACACTCTATTGAAGAAGTCATGTTTTATAATAACGACTGAAAGTTCTTGGTAAGAACTCTATGTTAAATGAAACAAACACACAGTATTTAGTACAAATTTACAATTTATTGAGTCTTGCCAACCATGGTTTTGCCAGTTACAGCATTTACGAGCCAGCTTAACACAAACACAGACTATGTAAATGCTCTAACTGGTGAAACTATGGTTGGTAAGACTTAATAAATTGTAACTTTTTACTATATATTGTGTTTGTGTTTCATTTGAAAAAGCCATGATTAAAACAACAAAAAGAGGTTAACTACAATTTTCCACACAGTGCAATTTAAAAACTACACAGCAATTCAACATAAACATTACAGCTATTTCTCAAATTAACAACAGCTGTTAATACAAAAAGATAAATCTAATAGTTCATAAACTGTGTTTTATTTTAAACAACTGCTAAAAAACTGTTCCATGACAAGTCTAATATTGGAATACCATCATCCAGACTTGCCAGTTCTTGGCAATCTCTGACATTCCGTATTTAAAATCAGTTTCTCAGTGTTTTAATATAATTTGGCTTTTAACAATAAATGCCAATAGGGAAACAAGTGAAACCATTCTTAGTTTATGCATTTAGAAATTTTTCCCAGTAAAATATTTAGGCAATTGTTCCGTTTCTTAAAGTAAACGCTTAGTGTTGTAGTACCTAAAAATGGTTATATTGATTTGAATATTTAAAGTAACCCGGGAAACGTTAGAGTTAATTAGGGGAAGGGGTTTAGAAGTCAAAAAGACGACTCAAATACATATTTAAACAAGGGAATATAAAAAGTAAATATAGATTTCCAAAAGACTAATGTGATGTATAAAATGTTAGTTATAATTTGTAGAATATATTTAGATAGTGTTTGTTAAAAAAATTATAGACGAAGCTTGTTGCCAGGCAAATAATTTGAACAGTGTCTGTGGCTATGCGAGAATAATTCTCGTGAACGGCGAGACTATAAGATGTAACGGTAAAAGGAAGTGAATTTTCCCCGGTCTCAGTCTAGTTGGAACGTTCGAATCGATCAGACGTGTTTTCTGTTCAAAGAGATTTTTAATAAAATGTAGTGAAACGTTAAAAAACAGTTCTAAGATCAATAATCTTGATCTAAATAGTAATTATACTAAACTAAAAATGTGAACTATTAATTCAATAGGTGTGAACTCTGTAAAGTGTGCAAAGAAAATGATCTTGCACATGGTCGAGATGGTTGGACCGTTTGAATCGCGAGTTCGAGTTATGAACTAAGTCATAAAGGTGTTTAAGTGGAACGATAAATTATAATACAAACAGTTATTTGACATGTGAATTAAAATGAACTTTGTAGAGCGGTAAACTGAACATATCATGTTAACGTCGGAACTAAGAACAATGGGAGCTTGCCACGCTACAGGAACACATTTCTGGAATGTGAGACGTATCAACGAGGAATTGTGCTTTTAAATAATAAAACGTGACTGGTATACACGTTAAGACTTTTCTTAAATAAAAAAAAAACTTATTTTAATATAATGAAATAACATGTGAATTTTTAATTATAAATTTAGATTGAAAGGTTGAAGTATAGTAATTTGAGACTATGGTCTATAATATAAAAACAGGAATAGTAAATTAAAATTTTTCTTCTTTTTAATATTTAAACTACTGAGAGCTAATCTATTTTGAGAAATAAAATAATTAATTATGTAGATTCAAGTAAATAACTTTAAAGAAGATTCAACCATTTAAATTCACTTTGATTAATTAGAAAATGTTAAGATGCCTTAAGCTAAGACTATGAATATAAAAATTAATTTACAGATAACTGATAAAAATGTATGTAAATGTACTAATCTTTGTTTTCAATAAACCAAGTTTCAGCACAAACAAGATTTCTTTATTTCACCGAAAAAGCCAACTGGAACTACACTTTTAAAAGAACTTGCGACCCTGAGCTATTTTTAACGATTTCATAATTAACTTCTCTTTTTTCAAAATTGGTAAGCTAAGCTTCCTGGCGCCTATAAGCTGAGCAAATTACTTTCTTCTCTTTTAAAAAATAAAATAAATTCAAACCCCTGTTTATTTAAATTCTTACAGTGTTTATTTTATTGTACACAAGAAGGTGATGTAGACTCAAGGTTAACTATTTACTGTTGTGTCTACTCATAGAAAGAGAAAGTCTTTAGGCTATTTTTAACTTTAAACTACCCACAAAAGTAAATAAAAGCAACCTGCTTTACAGTTTCAATTTCAAAATGTTGTGTTTTTCGCTTAAAATTTTGGTGTAATGAAAGTTTACTATTGGTTATTGTGTTGTGTAGTGTATTAACATGCCTAAAAGAAAATATGATTGTGTTTAAAAAAGATCTTTTATGGAAGAGTTTCCATCAATTTTAGAGTCAAGAAAGTGTAATGTCTTTTGCAGTGTTTGTCGATGTGATTTTACTATTTCACAGGAGCTCGACAGGACATAATGAAACATATATAGATACAGAAAAACACATGTTTTGTGGTAATTCTATTGAAAAATTAGGAAACTTAATTTTAGGGTTGGAATGGAAAAGAACGATGTTGTAAAGCAGATTACTACTTTACACATTTTCTTGTAGAACATAATATTATATTTCTGATGACGTGGATGTATTTTATCCCTAAAATGATTCCTGATAGCAAAATCATTAAAAAATGTGCTTGTGTTCGAACAAATACAACTGCTATAGTACAGGATACATTAAAAAAATGTTAATACAATTTTAAGTGAGATTTTAAAAAAATGCCATTTTGTATTTTTACCATCGGTAGCAATGAGATAGATGCAAAACTTCCCCTATTGTGGTTATGTATTGTAACGAAAACGTGCTGGCTAGAATCTGTGAATGGCAAGCCATCAATTTGACAAGAAATAAAAGAGTTGACAGCTCATGGACAAACCCTTACTTAAAAAAAAAACAAAAAAAACTGAAGGGTTTAAGGGCAAGGAACTCATTTAGAGATACGTTATAGTAAGGAGAGGTCAGCGGACAAAATCAATAGGGATGAAAGCGTCACTTTCTAAATTCCAGTAAACTTTGAATCCCACCAATGAAAAATAAAGCTGTGGTGTGACTGTTGAAAACTAGGAAATTATAAATATAGGTCCGAGAGAAGTAAACAAGGTTGTTCTGCGAAGTTTTTGGTACAAGGTTGTTCTAATAGATAATTGTTCTTCAAAAATTTTATTAAAAGTTTATAATAAATAGTAAAATCTTCTGGGAAATTGGTAAACATTTGAATGTAATCACAAAGAGTATTAAATTAAAGAAAGTTACGTCGAAATTGAAGTGTAAAAGAAATTACATTGAGAAGTGAGTTAATTAAAGTAAAAGAAATACGTCGAACAGTGAATTAGTTAAAGTTAAAGAATACATCATAAAGTGAATATAGTCAGCGAAAAGTTCATAGATGAAATATCAGCGTCAAGAATAAGAAGAAGGATTCTGCGAGAATTCAACGTGAGTTACCCCAAGTAATTGCCAGACCAGATTACAGCTTTACGAGAACAAAGGAGATTATTGAACACCAAATCAACATCGAGCCTGCTGGAACAACCACCAAACAACCATGTTTCAAATTGTGAAAAGACTTCAGATTTGATAAGTACTGTGAAAATTTGTATAAATAATTAACCACCAACAACATTTTGATTCAGTAACTAAAGTTTAAATTATAGTCACCAAAGAACTACACGAACGAGAGAGAGATTTTATTATATTTTAATTTTTAATCAATCTCTAAATAAAACAAGCTAGCCAGGGTAATAATTAATTAAATTGGGCACATAATTACTAAAATAAATTAAATTAAAGAAATTACATTAAAATTAAATTCATTATAAGTAAATCAGACTAATAACAATTTTGATACATTTTTTGTTTCTTTTCTAATTGTTAAGGAATCATTGTATAATCTTATTAGATTGTGTTTAATTGTCATTGTGATTTATTTCAGGTATTTTCATTTGTTTAGGTTAAGAAATATTCAGTTATTTCATTTGTCAGATTAAGGAATTAGAATATTGCTGTAATTAAATAAGTGCTTCCTTAGAAAATCAAAATTAAATTAAAATTAATTGTGAAAATTTATTATAAAAATAAAAAGAAAGAGATTATAACAAATAAAATTCATTTGCATTAAAAAAAAGCCAGAGTTTGTTTGTTATAGTATTTAGACACGAGTTTACAAAGATGCTACAGGACTTAGAGTTTCTGAACTTCTTCTAAATAAATTAAAAAGTGAATCTATGAAAACTTATCATGGTTCACAGATACATTCTGAGTGGCATAGTTACATCAAGATCAGGGTAATTTAATTGTGAGTGCTTTCTTATGTTGTGTTAGGCATGTGCTTTTGAGAGTCTCCATGGTGTTCCTAATCCTTACAGTTGTAATATTGAAGGACGCATAGTAACTGGGACTTCAGGTCAACCCGTCCACGATATTGCCTGTTACAGCAATCTCACTGATTCTCTTACAATTCTCGACCAAATGCTAAAGTGGGGACATTTGGCTCCTACAGCTCCAGATACATTACGTAAGTATGATTAATACAAGTTACATTCTGTCTCGTAACAGAAGGTTTTTAACCCTCGATCTGCTGTATGTTAATTTGTTTTTAAAATTCTTCGTTTGTTTAAAAATCAATAAAATATATTATTTGTATACAAAACCTAACTTATAAGATATCATTTTTCTCAGAAAGATGCATAGAATTCATCTATGTAATAAAAATTAAATTTTGAAACGGTTTTGGAGTAAGTATGTTACATGTCAAAAACGAAGTTACCATTTTTCAGGAAAAACCTGTATAATCCAAAATCAAAAGCTTAACACCCTTTTCTAAGATATAAACAATTTTTGTGTACTATTTGTCAATATATTTAGGGGAAAAAAAATTTTTGTTACATTTTCAAAAAAACAAAAAATAGTTTACGGAAAAATGGAATTTGGCCTTTTTTCTTTCAATAATTTACCAAATATAGTAATATATATTTTATACAAGAGTACTATATATCATTATGTTCAGAAAGGTGCATAGAATGTACGTGTGTAGTGAAAAAAATGTTAGATGTATCACATTTGGAGTTTTTTGGTCAAATACCAAAAAATCGAACAGTAACGGAGCAGAAATTTCACAAAAATAGTAATCAATAACATACTAATAGATTTTTTGTAATTTTTTCAACAATTCTTAGAGATTTGTAATATATTTGTGAATATATTAGGGGGGGGGGGGAAATATGTTACATTTTCAAAATAAAAATGACGATTTTCAAAATATTGATATTCTAACGCTTGAAGGTTAGGTTGACACCTCGACCATTTAGGCGTAATTAGTAACTTTCTAAAGCTAGGCCTGAGACAAAATCATTAGATTTCACTAAAACAACATACTTTACAAAGAATAACACACATATACACTTGTAATAATCAAATAAAACACTAAATATAAGAAAATTTGCATATAGGCTAAATTTACAAAATACCTCTTAGATTATCCAAATATAAACTGTTCACACACTAGAAAATCACTCAAAAACATAAACTTTAGATATAAAAACACATATATTGTAACTTGTATACAAAATATATACAATTTGTATAAACAAACCTTCAAAATAAAATAAATATGTATTCCCAAACAATATGCGCTACGACATCTACGACATTTGTTACAGTATTTACATCGCACCATTGTGTATGTTCCGGGATCAAAACAAAAACTTCTAAGTATTGCCTATATCGAGTGGTATCAACTTATAGAATGGAATTTCCTCTACAACATAGTGTAAAACGAATACGATTTCTGACATAACAAAATGGATTACATCATTTCGTAAAGTGCACCGAATGCCAAATGAATTTCGTGTCGTCAAGTTTGTTCTATAGTCAAGTAGATTTGTAATCTACGGTTTGAAAGAGAAAGATCTGATCTATAGAACAGTGTTTTGGTCAACCCGTTTGATAGAAATATAGATTAGTAATCATATCGGGAAATATGGCGTCGCTTTTACGAAAAGACGCAGAGTTTAAATTTACGATTTTACGCATCAAAAATATGCGAACTTCACCAATTTTTGGAATATTACTTATAACGTTTTGTGGTATTTTTTTTTGCATGATTATGCATCTACGGAACATTAGCTTTCCAACGGTATTTTATTTATTGTGATAGGACAATTTTAAGTGGGCGTAAAGTTGAATTGCAAAATACGTGTTTTAGAGTTGGTGAAGTCAGCCATGTCAGTTTCCGCGACCTGGTCATTTGTTAAAACCGGGCTGTCTACCAGTTCGAGGGTTAAAAAAAGATGATTTTCTATTTTAAATACCATTTATTTATTACAAACTGAATTAAAGTCACTTCTTAATACAATTACAGTAGAGTCCCGCAAACTCAGCGTAATGTGGACCGGAAGTATGCCGAGTTTGTGAAATGCCAGGTTATCAGGAATAAGGCAAAAAATAAATTGTAATTGAAACACCAAAGTGGCGGCGATATCAAACGACTTTGTCGATAGCGATATCCCTTTGTCGGCGGTGTAAAAACACCGCGGCACCAAAGCAGCGGCGAGTCAAACGACTTTTTCGATAGCGGTATCCTATTGTCGGCGGCGTAAAAACACCGCGGCATTGGCACCCGTCGTCGGTATAGCAGACATACACCTGCAAAAACGTTTGATGGGTCGCTTTTTTTCCACGAATCAATTTAGTATACATTATGGAAAATATAACATTTCTTTTCAGTTTTCTTTGACTGTTATGATCTACGCACAGTATATACAGTAAATAAAAATAAGCGAGTTACAAAAACGGAAACGTGTGTTGGTTTCATTTGAGACGCGGTTAAATGTGTTAAATAGACTTGACAGAGGGGAATCTGTAAAAAAGCTTTGTGACGAGTTTAACGTGGGAAAAGTATTATCAACGATTCGAGCGATCGAAGTTAATGCCACTTTGGGATCTGCCGAACTTTTACGAACATCGCTGTTTTGCAATATATTTTTTCCCATCGAGGTCGCCGATTAATCCGGACTGCCGGGTTATCGAGTGCCGAGTTTGCGAGACTCTACTGTATATAACAAATATCGGGTTTAACTTATAAACTACTATAATCTATATGGAGTCAGTGCAAGCAGAGAACTAAACTAACAAAGCAGCTGTTATCATTTAATTAAACTATGCTGTGCTTAACCAGCATCTAGAAGGTTCTACAGACTTACTTACTAAGCAATGTTTCTTATTATAACTTACATAAATAATCTCATAATGTTTTATTAGAGCTGTGGAAGTTTTACATGCTAGCAGAAATTAATTTTAGAGAGAATCCAGTTATCTGACTGATACTTTGATATCAATGGAATTGAGCAGTTGCAAGAAGTTCACTGATTTTTGGTGCAAGTTGAATAGATATTACAAATTTTCTTTCAAATCAACATTAATTTGAGATGTTTTTAGAATTGATATTACAAAGTTATAAATTTAATAGTTGTATTGTAATGACATTCTACTCCCCCCCCCCTCTTTATAATTGACAATATAATTTTCTTTGTATTTTCCATACAAAATACCTTGTAAATATTCTTTGATGTATGGCATAATAAACATTCAGTAAAGTGGGGTTTTAATAGCCAGACCCCAGTTCAGCAATAGCCAGTCTAACAACCTACCTTCCCCTTGTACTTACCTCATCTCCTCACTGTTGCTTTCCTGAGCAATGTATTTCTTTAATTAAAGACCTGCTCTCTTCTTTCCTTATCCTCTTCATTGTCTGAGGGCTGATCCCTTGAGTAGAACATTTAATCCTACCGCTATGGTTTGTTGGCTGATCCAGACATCATGTTACCCTCATTTGTCGCCTGCAACTATACAGATCAAATTAAACTAGAACTGGCAGGTTGGCAAACCACATAGTGGATATATGTAGGAAATTATTGATTGATCCACATTTACTGGCCTTGAAGTAGTTGTCGGAATCAGTAGTACTACATCATAGGATCAACTACAAGCCTCTTTTTACGTCTAATACTATATAGAAACAAGAGGACCATTTTGACTGCCAAAGTACGACACCTGTCGCTTGACAAACATCATTCAGTAATGGAAGAATTGCAGTGTATGATGGAAAAATGAATCTGTTAAAGGGTGACCTTCAAGAGCTTGTGGTCTACTCTACTCCGCTTCATGTAGTCTCCAGAAGGATGGTAGCCTCAGGCAGTGCAGTGATTATCGCTAACTAAATGACCGGATATTAGCTGAAAGGATATGGAGTTCGAAAGGAAAGGTATTTGAAGACTTGATGAGAACTGGTAATGTTTATGGAAGCTCCTTTAACAATGGGTTTTGGTGCTGATTGTGGGATCTTTAAAACAGAATTTTGATGTGACTTGTGCAGTTGAGTAAGTATAGTACTAGGAATTATAAGCCTGATGTAATATTGTATATTACGGAATATATTCTATATTACGGTTGTAATAAGTTTTTTATCAACTGACTATAGAACGGATTATAACAAGCTAATTTTTAGCTGCAGTTATGATGTGATGAACTATTTTTGTTTTACTTGTGACACATCCTTGAATTCTAAGGGCCACATCTTTAGACTTTTAATCAAATATTGATTTTGGATATTTTAAAGTTTGTTTTAGCTCTTTAGTCATCTTTATTTATTTATTGATTATTTTATTTATTTATTATTTATTAATTGTTGATTTATTTGTTAAATATTTACTTTTTTACATTACCTTCGTATCATATTTGTTTCTCTGTTGAGCCCAACAATAATTAAGTGATATAACAGGGTGGCCACCCAGCCGGGAATTTTACAAACTGGGAATGAGCCGTGAATTTCAGTAGGAAGCTAAAAACAAAAGAATTAAAAAAATATATAGTAATACCATAAAAAACATTGCACACCGCAAATGTAATATGGACTCTGCAGTCTGGAGGGTTTGAGTATATCAGTTGTTAGCAATTTGTGTAGATTTGTCACCAATGAGGGTGGGATTCGGATATTTCCGTAATGCTTCGAAGGGTGGGGTGATCGTCTTTCGGCGGTCCAAGCCGGGGAATAACAGTGGCATTAACGTCTTTGCTGTGTTTTAATATCCACATCATTTATGTGTGAATAGTGAAAAAAGTCTACAGTTGAATAAGAGTGTTCCATCGGCAAGCTACAATAATCAGTTGAAGTTATGTATGTTTGAAATATTCCAATTGTAAATAACTTAAGTATATATTGTAAGCAAGGGACATCTCAAACCAATAAATAATTGGTCATGGATAATAATTAATAGTAAATAATTTGTTTGTAGTCAATAATAATAAATAAATATAAGTGTAAATAAAATGTTAGATCAAGGAAAGTAAGGCGACAGTGTATTTAAAATATAAAAATGAACTTTTAAATAAAAGTGCTTTTGTTAAAAACTGAAAACTATAATTTTGAAGAATAATGTTGAGACGAAGAAATAGGCTGTTACATCATACAGAAGCTCTGTATGGCGTGACAAGCCATATAAGGACATATTAAGAAAACGTCCTTTGATTGGTCATGTTCATATAACATGCGATAAATTCTAGGAATTTTATCGGGAGAGGAAGATGTGAGTCCTTTACAGTTACTCTTCTACAGACACCTGAACCAGTCAGACTAGTTTTCATAATTGGTTATCAAAATGAGGCGATATATTTAAATAACGTCAAAGTGAAATAGTAAAACATTTCAAGTTAAGTACAATGTGAGTTAAAATGTTAAAATAATAAATTAATGTCAGAGGTAAACAGTTTTGTGTGATTGATATAATCATAATTACTGAACATATTTTAGGTTAAATATTAAAAAATAATGGACAAAGCACAAGAATTTTTCTACCAACAATTGCTATGAACACGAAGTAAAAAGAATGTTATGATTGTAGGTTAAGTTATTTTTTTAATTAAGAATAAGGATAAAAAATAATTGTGTTCCATAAAAAATATGTGTATTAAGAAAATTAACATGTCTGGCTAAAATCATTTGAGATTGCCTAAATAGCTATCCACATTGGTTGTTTTGAAGCAGGGAAGTACAGAAATTAAAGCAAGAACCTAGTAAGTAAAATTAATAATGATTAATTAATAAATAACTTTTGTTTATAACACATATTGTTACAATATTGTAAACAAACTAAGTCACGTGTGACTAACGCTGTAGACCATCATAACATTTGACCAACTTTGTTATTGAACTTATCTGCTACTCCTTACTGTATCCTCATAAATTTTCACTAAATTTGGTCCAAAAATTTGTTTTTTTACAGATATTAGGCAAGTTTTTTTGCCAGAAAAATCGGAAGTTTGTTTTCTGACTAAATTTGACCTATTTCTTCACGATCTATTATCTGTATACCGTAATTTGGCGTCTGGACCCGGACCGTCCCCCCCTCGCTCCCTTCCTCACCCAGCTGTTTCCGTGATGAGTCACTGACTAGCGTTAACACTGCACTGTTTAACTTTTTTATGGGAGACGCAATTTTAAATTTTTTTCAGCATTGTTAAAATGTTTAGGAAAATATAAGCAAATTGATATCAAACACGACACAAATGTATGTAAATAGTACGTAAACATGTAAATAATAAGTATGTGATTATGCAAAAAGTAGCTGTGTAAAGAGCTTTCTACTGGCGGCTTTTACAAACGGAATAGTGTCGTGCTTGGTATCAATTTGCTTATATTTTCCTAAACATTTTAACTAAGCTGAAAAAAATTTAAAATTGCGTCTCCCATATAAAAGTTAAATAGTGCAGTGTTAACGCTAGTAGGTGACTCATCACTGAAACAGCTGGGTGAGGAAGGGAGCGACGGGGGGGGGACGGTTCCAGCTGCTCGCAGGTAGCCAAAGGTTCAGACGCCAATTTACGGTATACAGACTATAAAGTTAGTAATTTTTGCTAGTTTTTAACAACATTTATTATCAGATAAACTTTATTTTCAATGGATCAAGTTTGTTTAGACCCAACATTATCGAAAGTTTGCTTTTAAAAACTAACTTCCTAAAATCCTTTCCAATTTTTTTTTATATTTTAATTTTGTATTTTTTTTCCAAATTGGTACAAAAATTTAATTTACATAATATGTCTTAACGTAATTTCTATTATGGTCAAGTAGAAATATCTTGCGATCTATGACACATAGAACAATTTGTAAACCACAGATGGAAACAGAAAGATGTGATCTACAAAACAGTGTTTTGTTCGACCTGTTTGACAGAAAAACAGATTGTGATCATATGGGAAAAAATGGCGTGGCTTTTACTAAAAACCGCTCAGTTCAAATGTTTGATTTTATGCATATAAACTATGCGAACTTCAGCAATTTTTGGAATATTATTTATAACGTTTTGTGGTTTTTTTTTGCATGATTATGCATCTACGGAACATTAGCTTTCCAACGGTATTTTATTTATTGCGATAGGATGATTCTAAGTGGGTGAAATGTTGAATTGCAAAATACGTGTTTTCTGGTCGTTAGAATAAACCATGCGTCGCCGAACGACCTCAAAAATGGTTGTCTAGCGAATAGAGGGTTAAGGATAGCCATTCTTTGTAAAAATTCATAAATTTCCTAATTATCAATATTATGAGGAATGTGTTTTTTTACAAAAATTTGATAAAAATCAACACAAATTAGAGAAATGACAACCTTTACTCATAAGTTGTCCGGATCTGTTTTATTTCGAAAACTGTTTCCACATTTTTTCTCTCTTTTTTTAGTATAATATTTCCCAAAATAACGCAATAAATGAACATGCAAGGTCGGCAAATATCCGGTCCCTAAATGTGTCGCTAAACAAGCAAAATAAATCGAATGATTATTTTGATGTATTTATCTATGACACTTTAAAGTGAAAATTTTGCCTGAATTGGATGAAATTAACTTATATAACCCAGCAAGAGGGATGTTTTAATAACATTTTAATGGGAGTTAACAATTGCCTGATTTCAACACTATTGTGCATATGTATGCTCTCTATCTCTCTCCTCGCAATCCTTTCAACTTCCCCCCACTTTGGCCAAAATTGTTCATAATAAGTACATACCGACAAATTTATTAATATGTGTTTCTAGTATTATAATGAATCAGACCATTTTCGTTTATTAACCACCAAAAAAGTTTTTGCACTTTATTTTGTCATAGTTTGTAATCACTTAAGTGCTCATACGCTCAATCAGTACTCTTTTCAAATACCAGCAAAGCTCAAACCTAAACTGTAGGTACAATATTTGATCCTTCCACTCCTTCTACACACAAAGCTGGCCTGCACTACTAAGGAAATTGAACAAAACAAATTTCTTTCCTCAAGCTTTAATCGAGCATTTTAACAAGCTCGAGCTTTAATTGAACTTTTTAACAAGCTTGAGCTTTTTTTGAACTTTTTAATGAGCTCAAGCTGTTATTGAGTTTGATTTTTTCGGACTTCCACTGAATCTTTTGATTTAAAATAGACAATAAGTACAAGGCAGCTTGGAAGGAAATGAACACTCTCCCTCCAACAAAGAAATACAAACTTCTTTTGTGATAAATCTAAATTACAAATCCTTTTCGTTCGTGTGACTATTTTTTTAAATAATTACATATTTTTAATTATTTTATTACACACAAATAATTTTGAATTTGTTGTAAAAATTTTTTAGATCGGGTCAAACAGTAATAACAAAAAAAATTAATGAAGTAAAAGAAAAGAACTACAGTTTTTATAAATATAATAGCAATGAAATTCAGGAGTACGAATTTTGATACAAAATTTAAATGTATATCAGAATTAACAAAAAAAATTGTCAATGAGTAAAATTATTAATTTAGAATTGCGGAAAATAACTTAATAATATGAAATACTAATGTATAACGTTGAAATTAACAAAAACATATTATCAAAGAGTATTGACCAAGATCGATTGATAATAGAGTTTAATTAACCCGATAGATTGTCGTTGATTACATACAATGGTGTAGTAAATTAATGCCTTGCTAAGATAATTAAATTGAACCTGTTTTCTTAATTCTAATTAATATTCATAAAATGAAATATTACTTATCTCTAATTTTATTAAAACAACAACTAAATAAAGAGCATGAGTATACAGAATAATATTCAGTGATAGGTTTAAAATTGTATCTGTAATTCAGAAGCAGAATGCTGGTTACAGTTAATAGTGTCAAATTCTTCTGTTTCAGCCTGCTATCCTTTTTATCATAGTGATCCATTCATAATGAGCTGCCGACCTGATGTCTACTTTGCTGGCAACCAAGAATGTTTCCAAACAAAATTAATTGACTGCGATAACGGTAATAACAATATTTTTTAGATGTTTTAACTCTTTAATTTTGTTTGTTAAAAATTCACAACAAATAAGGTAACAATGAAAAGATAAATTTTGCCGATAAAGTTGTTTCTAGAACACATTTGAATTATTTATTTATAATTTAATTCTATAAAAGGTTTGTAGGGAACAGCTATATATTTTTTATATTATTATAGGAGGTGGTGAAACGAACAAAGTCAGACTCATCTGCGTTCCCAGCTTCAACAAGACTTCTACTTGTGTGGTAGTTAATTTGGCCACATTGGATTGCTATCCTGTTTCATTCAACTTACACCACACCAATTAATAACTACATTGTACAGAAATGTTATGTATAATTTATTTTGCATATAAATTTTTCATCCAATAATTGTAAATATGTAACGTAAATATGTGTCACCATTTTGAATTATACAATATTATTATTGCAATGAATATTTATTTGTTCCTGCACTGCTTAGTCTATACCTTGTTTGATTCTGTTAATTAAATTTGGAAAGAATGCTTCACTGTTTTTACTTAGGAAAGTCAAGTCAGGTTGAGTCGAATCAAGTTGAGTGAAGTCGTCAAGTGAAGTCATCAAGTTTAGTCGTCAAGTCAAGTCTAGTCGAGTCGTCAAGTCAAATCGTCAAGTTAAGTCATCAAGTCATGTCGTCAAGTCAAGTCGTCAAGTTGAGTAGTCGAGTCGAGTTGTCTCGTCAAGTCGAGTCGAGTTGAGTCAAGTCGAGTCATCAATTATTCAAGTCATCTAGTCAAGTCATGTCATCAAGTCAAGTCGAGTCTAGTCGTCAAGTCATGTTGTCAAGTCAATTCATCAAGTCAAGTTGACTCAACTCGACATGACTTGATGACTCGACATGACTTGACGACTTCACTTGAATACTTGACTCGACTAGACGACTTGACTCATCTCATCTCGACTCGACTACTTGACTCATCTCAACTTGACTTGACTTTACGACTTGACGATTGACTTGACAACTCGGACTCGACATGACTTGACGACTTGACTTGATGACTCGACTTGACGACTCGACTCAACTACTTTACTCTACTCAACTTGACGACTTGACTCGACATGGCTTGACGACTCGACTTCACTCATCTTGACTCAACTTGACGCTACTTGACTTACTTAACTTGATGACTCGACTCGACTCAACAACAATAACAAACCGACAAAATATAAACAACAACATAAACTAACTGACAAAATGTAAACAACAAGAACAACCCGACTAACTGTAAACAACAACAAAAACCAATAGAAAAAATGTAAACAACAACAAAAACAAACTGACAAAATATAAACAACAACCAAATGTAAACAACAACAAAACAAACTGACAAATTAAACAAAAACAAAACGAATAACTGTAAACAAAAACAAAAATATACCGACAAAATGATAACAACAACAAAAACAAACCGAAAAATGTAAACAACATAAACTAACTGACAAAATGTAAACAACAAGAACAAACCGACTAACTGTAAACAACAACAAAAACCAATAGAAAAAATGTAAACAACAACAAAAACAGTCCGACAAAATGTAAACAACAAAAAAAAAACCGACAAAAAATTACACAATTTATACAAACCGATAAAATGTAAACAACACATATACAAACCTACTAACTGTAAACAACAAACAATAAACTGACAAAATGCAAACAACAACAAATATAAACCGACAAAATGTACACAACAACAAAAACAAACCGACAAAAACAAACCGACAAAATGTAAACAACAGCAAAAAAAAAACTAACCGAAGAACTGTAAAAGTAGAGAGTGGGACACTTAAGGACAAGATTGGAGTGGGGGATGGGGGGTGTGCGAAGAAGGTAGGGGTGAGGGGAAGTGACTAATCATAAACAAGTTAAACAAGTTTTAGATAGGCCAATAAAAAGAATACCGAAAACATGTTTGGATAGATGGATAGTGACTAGTCAATTAACAAGTTCAATGAGTTTTAGATAGGCCAATAGAAAGAATACCGAAAACATAGCTAGAGAGAGGGGGAGTGACTAATCAGAAACAAGTTAAACGAGTTTTATATAAGCCAATAGAAAGAATACCGAAAACATGGGTGGAGAGTGGGGAGTGACTAATCATAAACAAGTTAAACGAGTTTTATATTGGCTAATAGAAAAAATACCGAAATAATGGGTGGTGAGAGGCGGAGTGACTAATCAGAAAAAAGTTAAATGAGTTTTAGATAGGCCAATAGTAATAATACCGAAAACATGGGTGGATAGAGGGGGAGTGGCTTACAGAAACAAGGTAAACGAGTTTTAGATAGGCCAATAGAAAGACAACCAAAAACATGGGTTTAGAGAGGGGGAGAGACTAATCATAAACAAGTTTTAGATTGGCCAATAGAAAGAATACCGAAAACGTGGGTGGCGAGCGTGGGAGTGACTAATAATAAACAAGTTAAACGAGTTTTAGATAGGCCAATAGAAAGAATACCGAAAACATGGTAGGAGAGGGGAGTGACTAATCATAAACAAGTTAAACGAGTTTTAGCTAGGCCAAAAGAAAGAATACCGAAATAATGGGTGGATAGAGGTGGAGTAACTAATCAGAAACCAGTTAAACGAGTTTTAGATAGGCCAATAGAAAAAATACCGAAATAATGGGTGGTGAGAGGCGGAGTGACTAATCAGAAAAAAGTTAAATGAGTTTTAGATAGGCCAATAGTAATAATACCGAAAACATGGGTGGATAGAGGGGGAGTGGCTTACAGAAACAAGGTAAACGAGTTTTAGATAGGCCAATAGAAAGACAACCAAAAACATGGGTTTAGAGAGGGGGAGTGACTAATTATAAACAAGTTAAACGAGTTTTAGATAGGTCAATAGAAAGAATACCGAAAACATGGTGAAGAGAGGTGGAGTGATTAATCATAAACAAGGTAAATGAGTTTTAGATAGGCCAATAGAAAGAATACCGAAAACATGGGTGGGGAGAGGGGAAGTGACTATTCAGAAACAAGTTAAACGAGTTTTAGATAGGTCAATAGAAAGACAACCGAAAACAAGGGTTTAGAGAGGGGGAGTGACTAAACAAACGAGTTTTAGATTGGCCAATAGAAAGAATACCGAAAACGTGGGTGGAGAGCGTGGGAGTGACTAATAATAAACAAGTTTTAGATAGGACAATAAAATGAATACCGAAAACATGGTAGGAGAGAGGGGAGTGACTAATCAGATACAAGTTAAACGAGTTTTAGATAGGCCAATAGAAAGAATACCGAAAACACCCTAGACGAGACGATAAGAGACGCGAGGAGACGTGAGAAGACACTAGGAGACAAGAGGAGAGGAGACGAGACGAGATGAGACTAGAGTAAACGAGAGGAGACCAGAGGACACGAGAGGAAACAAGAGGAGACATGATTAGACAAGAGGCGAGGAGAGGAAAGGAGTAAAGAGTAGACGAGAGGAGAGGAGATGAAATGAGACGAGATGATACGGGACGAGACGAGTCGAGAAGAAATAAAGAATATAAGACGAGAGCAGAGGAGAGGACGAGAAGATAAGACGAGAGGAGACGAGATGTGACGAGACAAGACAAGACTAGAGGAGACCAGTGGAGGCGAGAGGAGAAGGGACGAGACGTGAGGAGAGGAGAAGAGGTGACTAGAGGAGAAGAGACGAGACAAGAGGAGACAAAAGGAGACAAGTGATGATTAGAGAAGACGAGACGAGACAAGAGGCGAGGAGAGGAAAGGAGTAAAAAGTAGACGAGAAGAGACGAGACGAGATTCATATACTAAAAGTAACAGTAAATAATACTAAAACTATTGTACATACCAACACCAGTCATAAAAAGAAGAATAAACATGGTTTGTGTGATGATGTTATTGTAACTGTGTTATAATGTTTATATTAGGATCAAAGTAGTAATAAATATGAGCGCAGTTTGGAAAGTAAGTTATGTTTCTGTCTGGAGACTAGATAAGTCTGGATATTAACATGATCTTTCCACAACTGCAAAACCCGACTCAGCATATGTTAGATAATAATAGTAGAAAGACTGTTCAGCTTATTCTTGCGTCAATACTGTTGTTCAAAATGGCCACTACCATTGAAAATTCCACCAATTACGAAATAAGTGTAGTTATTAGTTTTCTGTAGTTAAAGATATTATTTTCAATGTTAAAAAGTGAATGAAGAAATGCGAGAAACTGTCATGTCAAAATTATAGAGTTATTGGACTTTTCCATCAGGTATCACAAACAGTTTCGCACAAAGTTTGTGCATTGTATGTCTTAAAATTTTCTATGGCATTTTTTTTTCTATACAAAACCTTAAATGTCACTATACTAGCTGAACACTTCTTATGTCCTATTATAGATTTTATACTCTTATCTGAAATATGGAGTAATCATGTGGGGGCGACTCTTCAAGTCGTGAAATACAAAGAGTCTTACACACAAAAAAGAAGTATTTTGGTTAGGTTAAGTTGCGACTTGTTTAAAAAAAAAAGGAATCCTGCAGGAAGACTTTCAAAGGTTTGGAAATATTAACTTTTCCAAGTCTATATATTTTCATGACAATTAATTGTATATAATTGGATCAAATCTAAACCAGTTTAGAACAAAGATTTTCATGATTATAACACAAGAGAAGCAAACCGTTTACAGTATCAGCCTCATAGACTAAATGTTTACAGAAAGCTGATGTAACATTTATTAACAAACTTTCAAATCGCGTTAAGACGAAAATTCTTTTAAAGATTTTAAAAATCACCATAAGACAGATTTTATTATCCAAGTCCTACTCTGTGATTGAATTTAGTATCTATTTATGTCATTATAAATCCTTCAATCATTCAATGCAGTCCATTTTTAGTTTAACATTTTAATTCAATTTGTTATTATTTGGTAAATTTAATTAGTATTTTAAATTTATTGTGTTATTGTATTCTTTAATGTTCTGTTTATTTTAATCACTAATTTATTGTATAGTATTAGTATTGAATTTTTAATTTATGTAATTTTACTGATGAAAAGTGATTACAGCCATACAAATTAAATGTAGTTTTGTCCTAGGCTCTAATAAATGAAATGAAATAGTTATGTTACTTACATTTATTCCATAAGATTGTGCATATCGTTGGACGTTCTGCATTACCCAGGGTGACCAACTTGGAGGCGCCCAACACCACACCCCCTGAAAAAATGCAAACACATGAAACATCTACACATTTAGTGCAGACTAGACTAATGGATATCTGAAACCAATTCACTGAAAAAGCAGGTAGTTAGGATTAAATCTTAGTTCCAATAATAGTAATGTTCAAAGTAGAGAAATGTTAATGAAAATTTTACAATTTTTCCTGACAAACAATTTTAAATCCAATATAATAGTTTTTCTATAAAATAAATATGAACTTTAATGTAATAGCAGATATTTCTTGTTGAAACTCCATATTCAAGGATAAAATAAAGCAAAGGCTTAAAGTTTCAAATATTTTAATAGTATAAATGAGCTCATTTATACTATTAAAATATTTGAAACTTTAAGCTTTTGCTTTATTTTATCCTTAAATAAATATGATTCTATGACCTTTCAACAGGAATATCCTCAGAGCTGCACAAGAAATCTACAAACCCTTAAATCACTGTTTTAAAGGATTTAGGTGGTGATGGTCTCTGTTAAACCTCTCATGTAATTATTTTTGTTAATACTTTAGAAGTGAACTTCGGATATCGTATTAAATTCTATCAGATATTTTATATTACTGACCATAGATGAAGATTTATTAAAAATATTATCACAAACTTTCAAATTATATGTGGGAATGAAATAAAATACACGACTTTGTTACTCTTTACGTTACAATGCAACAACGATCAACTGGTTCAATTAAGTGGCTTGACTTTATTCCATTTAGTGCATCATTGTTTGTGAGGTTAGTCCACTGTTCACATCACTTTTTTTGTATATATGTGGGGGTTTTTACAGTTAAAAATAAAACACAATTTTTTAATTTTAATTTTGGAATATTTCAAAAATATCCATAATTTTCTCAGGTATTTTTTAATTTACTAATAAATGTCATAACCTCCAAAACAAATAAAAAATATGCAGTGGTTTTAGGGCTACGAGACACATATAAAATATGTATCTATTTTGTGGTTTTTTAAGTAAATACAGTACATGCAGAACCACAAAATAGACCCCAGATTTCCTAGTCTCTAGTATGGTTCAGTCTCCAATGGGTTAAGCTAACATTTAACATGTTCGTCAAAATTCTAATCTCCAGAAAACAGAGAGATGGGAATTAGTAAATAAAGTTGGTGTCAAAACGAAAGTCGGACAGCTTTAAATTTGGATAACTGTTATTTTGTGTTTTGAAGGCTTAAAATAATGTTTATTTGTGGCATCGATCACTAAATAACTCTGACTTTTATTTACGATTGTATTAGGGCTACTATTACATTGACTTAAACTCTTCATAGAAGCATAGAATACAATTTTTCAGCTGATATGTTATTTGTATTAGATGGCTGTTCAATTAGCTGAACACCTATTGTAATAGATCATCATGCATCATCATCCCAATGCCCAATGATGCTGCAAGGCGAAACAATTGTAGCTCATTTATATTATTAATATAGTTCGAAACTTTAAGCTTTATTGCTTTATTTTATCCTATTATATTAACATTTCAAAATAAGGTATCCAGTAAAATAATTAGACATTTTTTGTTTAATAATCTATATATCAACTTACTAAATAATTTCCAGTTTGACATGCTTTAAACATTTTCATATAAAAAGAGAGATTAAACTATTAAATAAAATCAGTGGAAAAATTCCTAATCCAAGATCATATTATAGTCAACCAAAGTTTAAACATAATCAACTTTGACTAGGACATTGAAAAATGTGTTTTGAAAGTCTTACTGTAAAAAGATTTTAAAAAGACCAATTTTTGCATAAACATTAAACAAGACTTATCTAGAAAATATTTTAGTTTTTTATAAATAACTAATTGAAGAAATATCACTTACAATAAAAACTTAATTATTTTAACGTTCTAAAAATCACCTTGTATACAACGTTGTTTAAATACTACCACAATACATATTAGTTAACTACAACAAAATATATATTTTTTTATATACAGAGCTTGAGAGGAAATGGAGAAATATCGCAGGTTTAAGAATCAGCAAACTCAGACTTTGTGCCTCTTCTAAGCAAATTACATCTGACCTCTTGGTTAATAGAGGCATATAAAGAAGATCGTAGAGTTTGTTAAACAGGATGGTCTTCTTTAGTAGGCGTACCCACTATTCAGAAAACTGCAGAGCACCTCGTCTTGAAATGTGAATGCTTCAATCAGTAAATGACCCTTAATCAGGAGACCCTTAAATCTTGGACAAAGGGAAAGGACCTTGTCAGGAAGATTCACGGAGCTTCCGGGTGTTCCTGGGGATGTCTAGTTGTATCAAATTATCCGTCATTCATTTCAGATTGCAATAAGTCCTTGTGGGTGATGGACTGAGGGGGGAAATGTTGATATGCTTCAACTGAAGAAGAACTCAATATTTATTTATATAAATCGAACACTTGAGTCGGTGTTCTTCTTAAACAATTAGACTACATTTGTTGAAATGGAAAGTTGTTCCAGATTTTAAAGTATTCCATCAAGTGACTAATTTTATGTTCTTCATTAAATTTGTTTTACAACTCAAACAAACATCATTGAGATATGTATGTTTTCCTCGTAAGCATTGGAAAACATTCCGTTGATGTTTTGTTCAATTTTACAACAAATTTCAAATTGACACATTGCTCGACTTTTGAAATAGTATTATTCCAGTACATAATAGAAAACATGACTACACTAAATTATGCTTCAACTCAATAGCTGAAAGTGTAAATGTTTGTCATGCAGGATTCATGCAGATGAAAGCATCCTCACTGCTTTCTCTAAGAAGTAGAAATGGTAATGGTTTACAATTACTTTGTCACCTCTAACTTTTTTAGTATGAAGACATTTGACATATTTATGTTTGTAAATAAAGGAATAACATTTATGGCCCGGAAAAGTAAAAATAGTGGGATACTTACTTTAGAAATCACTATAAACTTACTTAAAGTTAGCTCACAATTGTCGGATAGAAACGGATTTAAACCGGTTAACGACGCCATTAGAACTGACCCATCCACCAGCCCAAACCTTTCGTATGTTTATTTAAGTTAATAATGCTTACTTTGCGAGATAATTATATAGGCTATCATGACAGGTTTGGCCAGGTAGCTATATATATAACCACCTGGCCAAACCTTTCGTAGGTAAACGGATTGAAACCGGAACACGACGCCATTAGAACTGACTGTAAAGGACCACTTCATATCGCAGCATAAGACTTTGACCCTGTGTAACTGGTATTTTCTAGTTGTTCCGGGCCTTCAAACATTTTGTAATCTGTCGTTTGTAGTCCATTGTTGATAACATATCTAAATACTAAAGAAGTTAGAGATGACAAAATAATTGAAAAACAATTACCGTAGAAATAGAGTTTTGTTATTTAAGACCCACCTCATATATTACCAAGTAAGATTAAATAAACAAAGTAAAAATTATAGATAACTATACAATTACCTGAATGTTTCTTTAACAATGGCTTTTACATATGACAGTTGATTTAAATGATCAATCGTCATTGGTTTATTTTGTTCAAGTACAGAAGAGATCTCTTTGTAAGCTTTTTCTTGTACATCAGGGTTAACAGAGAGGCAGTACAGGTTGTGCAACATAATTGGTACAGTCTGAGCAAAAATCAATCATTATGTTTTAAAATTTATACTACAATTCTTAGTGTAAGATTTATCTAAGATAAATGAATAAAACAGTACAAAATTATCTCTAGATAGTACAGTCCCGAAACTGAAACAAGGGCTTCACCTCGGAATCCTGTGTATCAAAATAAATTTTAATAGGGTTTTTTAAAAGACTCATTTTTGCTTCTACTTTAAAGTTAAGGAGGTTTGGTTACTCTTGTTATTTTTATTTGTTTATTAACCTTAACAAAAAGCAAACTACTTAATAATTAGATACCGGTAACTAGAATACAACAATAGAAATTTAAATTTGTAATAACATTTTTGGTAGAGGTTATTTTTGACCGAAACTATTTACGTTTCTTTCATTATTATATATCTCATAACACTCAGTCAAAAGCAAAAGTAAAATATTGTTTTTTTTAATATAAGCAAAGATTCTTAAGATTTTTTTTTAATTTATGAAAATTCGATTTTTGTACAAACAAATTGCTATAACTGGGTCAAATAAAAAATGACCAACACTGAAATTTATGTTTGCAGAATAGTGTAGGCTATGTTAAAAAAAAAAAAAAAAAAATGACAATTGTGTGAAAGCTTTTCTGAGTAGAATTCATCTTTAAAATGTATTATTACTTTATGTGACCATATGAACTTATCTTCATATAACTAAGTCATATGAACAAAAATGTAGGTTAGAATTTAATAGGGCACATAGCCTATTAGATTGGTTAGATTTTGTATCGACAGGAGACAGGCTTACCTTGGAAAATGGTCCTTGGTATTACCTAATAGTACATAAGTAAGAAAACCAACACAAAAAACACTAGTTTTGAAATATTTCGTAAACACTGTTCACTTTCTCAATCAGTAGAGTTAAGAAGAAGACTGAAGACTAAGTGTTGAACCACAGATAATTTTTTTTTTATAAAGTCTGTTGGGAAAGGGAAAAAGATAAAGGATGATTCATCTAAGGTTAAGATTAGGGGGGTCTCTTGATTTTGTGACCCATTGATGAGACAGTTCCCATCTTCTTAGTTCTGAGGGGTTACAACAAAAATAGTAAAATCACTCCCTTCAGAATGTAACCCCTCAGAACTAAGAAGATGGGAACTGGCAACTTTTCTGGGAAATTAGGTCTCATAGATTTCTTTAAAAGACGGTTTTTTAAAGCAACTTCCCATATTTGTTTTTTAACACTTAATTTCTGATTTTTTGAGAGAAATTTAAGCTAATTTTATTGTAGTGGAATACAAAAATCTAATTTTAAAAAGTAAATTATATCTAAATTTAGTTATCAACATTTTCTTTTACTTACAGTGCTTAGACCATCCATAAACAAGGAAAACGTAATGATAAATACATCTTTGGGCGTAATTTCAGACTTGGACAACAATGACCTCAGGAAGATATATTGATCAGCATCCAATTTATTTTCTGAGATAAGTTGTGAGATGGTTTGTAGCGCCTCAGTTGTGTAGTGATTGGTGGTCCTAAGATCAGTTTTAAATTAATTAATTTAAACAATTATACAATTTTGTTGTTGTTGTTGTTGTTGAAAGGCAAAAATCCTTTATAAAAAGAAGAAGAAGAAGAAAAGAACATAAAAAGACCCCTAGCTCTAAAATACACTAATAGTGTCAGGGTTGGAAAAGAACAAGAGTTGGTCAAGAGAGACTGGATAGAAAAGGTTAAAGAGAGTGATATAACCCACATGAAAAAATGTATAGGCAATGAATTAAAACTGACAATGGTTAACTGTTATGTAACATACATCCTCGCCACTGCAACCCCTTCAGGACCCTAACCTGAAATCCCCGGAGTACAAACAAGTGGTTTTTGGAAATCCTCTACAGCTTAAACCTTTGACTGATTTGAATTAAATTTGATATGTGAAGATCTTTGATCATATGTCGGTTTTTTTTGTATACAGAAACAGAAAACTCCATTTTTCTCAAAATCAGTTCGAATGATTATAATGAAATTTTACTGAGGTATAGCATCTAAGAACTGACAAAACTTATTGGTCACCATCTCTCGTTCAAATTTTAATATAACATGAAAATTAATTACCTAAATATGTGTCAAAATTACAAATAAAAAAATATTATGGTTCAGAAATAATTGGAAAACAAAATTAACCTTTATCGTCATTAATAAAAGCACGATTTATAGAAATGAGATTATACTGAGGACACATTTTTGGTACAAGTGAAGTAAGCTTAGACTCTATATAAAATGTTCACATTAATTTTTACTTCTTGAATGACAAACGAACTAACATTTTTCGTAAAGATTAGTTTCGCTGGGTTTTTAATTTGATTTTGCAGATAAGTGAGTGAGAAACTTTGTGCAATGTTTTTGCATCATTTATTCAAAAATATAATTGTGGTATTTAATCAATAAGTGTGAAAGGGTGGTCAAAGGGTGAGGGTTTTAGAATATCCTAGTAAGGAATGCACTGGTAAAGGTAACAGACATGGTATTTACACAGGGTAATATTAAGAAAAAAGTATAAGTGAGAACAAGGACCTTATAATAGCCAAAGAATGCATTTCTTGAACAGCTCATAATGGTCATTACCTATTATTTACTAACACATCTTTCTCAATTGGATTTTTCTCTTTTGTATTTAAATTTATTATACTATCAACTACTCAAAAAATTATTTTTATGAAAAAAAAAAGTCCTGATAATAATATTCTTTTTCCTTCCAAATATCATTCTGAAGACGGATTCTATATAATGTATAGTGTTTTTCCAGTTTGCAATTATTTAGTTGACATTGTAATTTTTAAATGGTTTTATTTATATCAGTTCTCTTAAGTGTCAAAAAATAAAGAGAAATTTTGTTTTAAAACACTACAGTAAAACCCCTCTTAACCGGTCTAGTCCGGAGACACCCGGGCCGGTTGCCTGTTTGGCCGGTTAATCCGAGGTTCCCGTGAAAAATCGGTTTTCGTTCAAAGAAAGCTTATTTAATCAGGTAGCACTAAGAATTATGCAATTAAGATGTTATTTGCAACTCATTTTATTGTACATAAATGTATCGTATATATTATGTTATGTATGTTATACATCAAACATGAAAAAATTAAACACTACAAAGCTTTTTTACAGATTCCCCTCTGTCACGTCTTTTGACACATTTAACCATGTCTCAAACGAAACCAACACACGCTTCCGAAAACTGAAAAGAAATGTTATATTTTCCATAATGCATACTAAAATGATTCGTGGAAAAAAAGCGGCCCATCACGTTTTTGTGGGTGTATGTCTGCTATACCGACGGGTGCCAATGCCGCGGTGTTTTTATGCCGCCGACAATAGGATACCGCTATTGACAAAATCGTTTGACACGCCGCTGCTTTGGTGCCGCGGTGTTTTTATGCCACCGACAATGGGATACCGCTATCGACAAAGTCGTTTGATATCGCCGCCACTTTGGTGACACAGTGTTTTTATGCCGCCGAGACAATGGATACCGCTATCGACAAGTCGTTTGATATCGCCGTCGCTTTGGTGTTTCAATTACAATTTATTTTCGGAAACTCTCGTCCAACCAGTACACTATGATATAGGCCGGTTAATCCGAGGCTGGTTAACAGAGGTTCTACTGTATATATATTTTATTTATTTATTTTTTATTTTCCACAGAATACAAACCACAAATATTTATAATAATCATACAACATAAGAACATAAAAATAAATAACAACAAAACTTAAAACTACTAATCTTTATCCAATGAACTTAAAATAAACTTATGAAACAATGTTAACATGTCAAAATTTAAATTGTAAACATAAAGTAAAAACTCTGCGGAAAACATACCACACACAGAAGAGCAATAAAACACCCTTAAATACACCTTATAAATACGTGTGCGGGAGCTATCTTAAATATTAATTAAATCCCATTCATACTAACATACACACAAACAGACAGACAGACTGTGATTATATCTACAAAATACATTTATTTTAAATTAGAATACATTGCAATTCAATTGGCCTATACAATTCATTCATACATTTAATTAAGTTCAATCAAACTCAAATATATTCACCTTACTAAATACAATATTATGCCCTTTATTGTCATTCACTCAGAACAGTCATTAAACAGTTTTAAGCATATTTTCCAAAGCCACCGGAGGAAGAGATAATAACCAATTTCTAAGTTCAACCTGAAATGAGTAATAATAGGTTTAATAGGTAATATTTAGGTTTTTATTCATTAAATATAAAGGCAATAAGTTATAAAATTTTGACCCAAGAAAGAAGAAGGTTTTGTGACATTTGGGTAACATTACAAGTCCTTTGCTAACCTGCCTTGTGTGGACTCCATGATTTAATATAGCCCCTTCATTACCACTTACCCTATAAAACATTTCTAACACAACATTTCTACATTATTTGTACTTGTATATAGAAAATCTACTTATTTTTAACATAATCTCCTGTTATTTTTATA
Source organism: Aphrophora alni (assembly GCA_963513935.1). Classification (NCBI taxonomy): domain Eukaryota; kingdom Metazoa; phylum Arthropoda; class Insecta; order Hemiptera; family Aphrophoridae; genus Aphrophora; species Aphrophora alni. The sequence continues at coordinate 110,903,164 of OY740773.1, forward strand.
CACCTAGTTCATATTTTAACAATCTTTCTTCCAGAAAGAAACCTTTAGGTCTGGTGTGTAACCAATTTTGCACTGTTTCCATGACCTCTTCATCAGAACAAAATTATTCCCTTGAAGTTTTTTTTTTTTTAATGAGTCAAAAAGATGACGATCTCCTTTTGAAACTTTTTGAAGTTGAAGGAGACTAATATGGTCTATGGCAACAGCAGCATTTGGCCGACAACAGGTCGTCAGAGTGACCTATGGATGCCTCTACAAAGAAGTAAGACACAAGGAAACACATTTCTTAACTGGGTAATAACAGTTGATGAGACATGGTTCCATCATTTTGAACCCAAGAGTCAGTGATAGTTTAGTCTGGAAATAATAAACTTCATCTCCTACTCAATAAAATTCCAAAAGGGCCCCTTCAGTAGATTTACTTTTTATGAATTAAAATTGGCTTTTACTGAAGAAATTTACAGAATTTAAAATCCCCAAAAAAACAAAACTTAATATTATTTTTCTAAAATTTTACCAAACAGTGGTAGTAAAGGTATTGGCCTATAATTTTCATCTTTTATGTAATAGAATATCCACAGCCACTTTTAACTAATCTGGGAATTTTCAATGTCAAAACTAAAATTGAACAGATAAGCCTCTCCAAATTCCAAATTCTCTACACAACACAATTTTATAATTTTAACTCTTAAACCATCAAAACCTTTAGAATTTTTGTTTTTTAGAGATTTTACTAAAATAATTAATTATTTTATCTGGAAACGGAGTAAGAAAAAAAAATTCGTAGAACTGTTTGAGGAAAATACTGCATGTAAGAACTTAGTAAATTAACAGATTTTTGGATTCTTATATAAGATATTGTGTTTACAAAGAAATTGTTAAATTCATTTACAATGCCCTGGGACTTTATCTAAACAAGAACTTAAAAACATAAATTTTATCAATTGGATTTATCTTCTTTGTGTAGCAATTATGCTATCAACTACTCACCATTGAGCTTTAAAATTGTTTTTATATTTATAAAAAAAAGTCCTGATAATAATATTCTTTTTGCTTCCAAATATCATTCTGGTGACGGTTTCTATATAATTTACAGTGTTTTTCCAGTTTGCAATTATCGAGCTGACATTGTAATTATTAAAATAATTTATTTTTATTTTCCATTTGCTTCCATGTACATGTAAAAATCTCACATGTAAAATTTCGAAATCAACATATATTGTGATAGCCGTTTTGCAATTACGCATCTTCAGACCACTAGGAACAGCTGTCACAGTATATGTTAATTTGTGAAATTTTACATGTGAGTTATTATTTACCTTAATATGGAATTTCAACAAGTACCGACTGTGTTTACACTTAATATTAGGTTATGGTGTTGAGAAGTACAGCATTACTTTAACCATATCAGCTAATTGCAAAGAATCATCTCTGAACTCTACTTAATGTTGTCGACTAACATTTCTGTGCACACTTTCCATGGATCTTATAACCATCAATCTTGTAACTCCATAAACTGTATATACAGGAACTGATAATGTAAGAACTTGATAATCATAAATTAGTAATGTTAGAAAACAAAGAGGGTTTACATTTGCAATGATTCCAAACAACTTTGTCCCTTCTGTTAATTAATAATATTGCACACCTTACGTTCACAAAGAATATTATCATTTAAATGAGAAAATATTGGTTTGATCTTAAAGTGAAAACCTTTTACAATGAAAATGTTTAAATAAATAAAGTTATAAAGTTACTTGACAACAAAATCTTCAGCTTCAACCAGCTTTTTCCACTTTGTACTTGGTACATACTTATATAGAGGAAGGGAAAACTTGAGCAAGCTGGATAAATAGAATATATTGTTGTTAGCATCTATTACTTTGTCTATGATATGTTCCATATCACCTCCACTCAAATAACCCAAACGTTTGTCGTAACATACTGTAGGTCAGCAGCTGAAATGAATTAATGTCATGAGTTTGTTTCAAGAATCTGTAGTATTTTTTAAAGAATACAGACTTTTATTTTGCCATTTAAAGCATATAAAATTAGAAACATTACAAAAACATATATTATGTTTGTTATTCATTCTTTACAATAATTTATAGGAATTAAAAGAATTTGTGATAACTATGGAAGTTTGCCAAAATGATGTATTGTCACTATTTTTATTTGTTTAACTGGTAAATGGTTATAACCAAGGATTGTTGGAGAGGATGCAGATGAATTATGTGGAAAATGAAACCACTCATGTTTGTGGAGTATTGCTGATAACCTGGCAATGGTGGTTCTTCAAGTGGTAGAATTTTCATTTAAATTTAATGTAGTTTCAAATGTAAACACATTTATAAATTAATATTGAGCTTGACTTGTGAGATAATAGTAGATAGAATAAAACTCGAACACAAGATCTCACAAATATTATGTTTTACTTAATCAAACGCATTTCAACGACAAAATCACCATCTTCAGTGACACATGAGTTACAATAACTAAACTATAACTCACCTAGCACTGCGTCAACCTGTATTTATACAAAACTAAAGGAGCATCATGGCCTAAAAACCTACTTTCTAATATTAAGGCGTTGACAAGTGCCTCACGTCATTCTAAATAACTTAAAAGTTAACATCTAACTAATACAATATTCTTAATCTTATATGTAACAATACATTTTATATTTTACTTTAATATAGAACTTTGTATCAGCCCTAATTAATTATTTACAGTTATATTACGGTACTTGTTAATATAAAAAGTTTCCCATGCATCTATTGTGTTTAATAGTAAGATTTTTCAACGACACACAGTTTTCTATTTTGAAAATATCTTTTTCCTCTAAACAATGTTCAATCATAGCTGATTATCTGGCCTATTATATTTAAAGTGGGCAAAGTGTTCGTTTGCTCTTATCCTTACATTTCGTTTATCAAATTTGTTGTAAACACATTGATTGAACCAGAAAACTTCAAAACTTAAAATAAAATATAGTTTTAATGATATAAATAATTTATGCTGAACACATGTTTGTGGCAAAAAGAAAAGAAATTTAGATGCTATTTAAATATCTAAATTATTTATGAATTATTATAAAAGCTTACATTCTTGTGACCATTTGCCCAGTTCACGTTTGAGATCTGGAACAACTCCTTTGTTATTTTTCTTCTCTCTGAGTCGTTGTACAAAATCATCAGCCACTGCTTCAACATTGGGTAAACATTGTTGTACATCCCTCGGCCTCAGCATAAGATGCCTCACAGCTTTTCTTAATTTGTACCACTGTTCGCCATTTCTGAAAATAAGAATGTATTGTGTTTTAATATTAACCAAAGTTAAACAATTTAGAGAAAAATCATAACCAAGGATGAAAATAAACTTTAAATAAAATAATAACTTGAAAATAAAATTAGGCTTAACACAGGAAGCTATAATGAGTTTGAAAATTAAGAGTGATCACCACTTTACCTTTTATTATCTGTATCATCATGCCCAATACAGATAGATCATAAGTTTTTGTTTGGGGGGGGGGGGGAGGCACACAGACCCTTTTCCATTCTAAACTTACAGATACTATTGAAGGTAACCTACTAGAATTCCTAAGAAGAATTCCTACTTACCTAAGAAGGATGCAGTATCTGCTTATACTGCACTTTTGCTAAGTATTGGAGTTTATTTTAAACTAAATTTACTTAATGTAAACACGTACAGTAAGGGGCTAGAATAAACTCCACATGTCAAGTAAAAAATTAAGTTTGTAAAACCAAGAATGATTAGCTTTAAAATTAAATTTTATTAGCACAAAATTAATTTTAAGCCACTTCTTTAATTGGCAAGTTCATCCAAAACAATTTTCTGTTTTCTGGAATAACACCACCTAACTCTTTCAATATGTTGTCCCTTTTTTCTTTGGGAAATCCATGGGGTGCACTCATAGCTTCCGGGATCACAAAATGTTCTCTTTTCTTTTTTAGAACTTTGTTCATTAAGAAGTCTTCTAGTTCTCTTGGCTCTTGATCATCTGCTGTGAAAGAAGTCTTATATTCCAATGCAGCAGCCTCGTTACGCTTTGACCTGAAATTTTCATTTAGAAATAATATAGTTGAATATTAGATTCACTATTATTAGGGCTGTTACAGAAGTTATTAAGTAAAGTCTTACCTGAACGATTTCACACATATAAGTGTGGTTTGGGTCCTTTTTTAAGTTTCTGTTGTGATGTTAAATCTTTCCATAAGTAAAAGTCAGAAACTGTCATTTCTTTAATAATATCTACTTCTTTCCTCTCATTTTTCACTGCTACGACGAAATCCTGGAAGTCATACACTTTTCCTGCTTTTTTGAACGATTGTTCCACATTGTGATGGAAGCTATCTGCTCTCATAAAAGTGTGCCCTGGCTCGAAATAATTGACTTCTATTGTATCACAAGATATCTCATTTGAATTTACAACTTGAACCAAAAAGGTTTAAAAACACCAATTCTAGTTTTGGCTCGAACAATTATCTAACCAAATTATGATGTGTTTGAAGTCTCTCTTCTCCTTTAGAAAAGCATAAAATGTGCTTTTTTGGCTTGTAGCCGAGTGTGGCCAGGAAAAATGTCTTACAAACACAACATTTTTGGCCATTTTCTCCCAAAAGAAAGTACTGGAACGTTTTATTCCTTTTACTAATCAATTCAGAATCAGTTGTTTTTCTTTTTTTATCAAGACGCTCACAAGTTGTCAAAACATATGCTTTTCTATCAGCCCAAGATTTTTCCCAAAACGCTTGGTTTATACTGTACCTTTGTTCATCAGATATATTGTGGCTGCACAGTAAAAAACATCTACTCTCAAACGGGGGAAGAACACTATGCTTTTCCTTTAAAGAATTCTTTTTCTTCGCCTGTCTTTCTTCCTTACTTTCAACAGGCAATTTTATCTTCCTAACTGTACCTTTCTGAGTTAGATCCTGTGTGGTAGGCCTATCAGCAGTTTGATTACTGTTTTTGTCAGCAGAGATTATTTCCCAGATATTATCATCCAAACCACGTAATACATTACGATTTTCGTACATCGAATCGTCATTTATGCTCAAGTCTGTACCTTGATCACAATTTACGTATTCATTATCTAAGCCTAAGTCATCAATAAGCTCTGAATCATTATATTGTTCTAAATTTAGTTCATGTATGTCTAAGCCTAGGCCTACCTTGGGGTCTCCTGTCAAATTTTCAATAATAATGTCATCTTCTTCTACCCAAATTGGTACTGCATCTTCTAGGCCTATGCTAGCATTTTCAGTTGAATTAATTTTAACTTCTACTGATTCTTCTACGTTAACACTTTCATTTGAAATAACTTTTATTCCTGCACTACAGTCACTTTTAGAGATGCTAGGCCTATGTATCGCTACTACTGAGTTTATATTAGAAGCCTTGCATTCTTCCTTGTCTTTCATTTTATTCATAATGTCATGAGTTCTTTTCCTAAACATGTTGTAGTAATTTCACAAATTAAATATTAATTCAACACCAACTAAACACATTACTCACTTTCACTAACAAGTAACTAACAACAAGCAACAAACACATAACCTACAAAATCAGCTGATGTAGATACTGCTACAAATCAGATGATTTTTTTTGTAATGCTTAGCAGGAGTGCAGTATCTGACCTCTGCTTAGCAAAAGTGCAGTAACTACATGTATTTACTGCATTTAAGCTCAGTAGTCATAAGATACTGCATTTTTCTTAAGTTTGTCCAGGTTGTTAGTGTAGATACTGCATTTTATTTGCAAGAAATTCCTGTACAGAAATATTTTACTGCGTTTCTGCTAAGCTGACTAGATAGATCTCCTTAAGACGAATCCATTGATGTATATAACTCCTAAAGTCAAAATTTGTTACTTACTGAGTTTTCGCTAAGGAGGGCAGTATTGTTGTTAATTATATTAGTTATAGGTTCGTTTCATTGTTTTATAAAAAATAACATAACCTGAATCCATGTCTTTCCGTTAATTTATCTCGTCAGATAATATAACCATAATTTGGTTTTTCCTACTATTTAGACTATGGTAAAATGATAATTTATTAGCATAATAATAATAATTATTTTTAATAATTTTATAGCTAAACCAATAATTAAACATCCCTATATCATTCAGATTAAAAAAATATAATGCATAAACAAGTTGTTTTCAAATAAAATAAATTCGACAATTATTTGATTAATTATCCCTAATTAATTGTTTGCTTACAAAGTTTTGAACAATTTAATTATTAAATTAAAATTTTTGTCTCTTAAAAAAAAGAATAATGAAAACTTAAAAATTAAATAATATATGTATAATATATCAAGTGGATTTATATGATCTCAATTTTTTTTGTAACTAGAAGGCAAAGGTTCTTCCTACTTCCTCCAAGAAAGCCGTCTTCTTCCTGTTTAGTGCATTGCAATCTTTGCATTCAATTAACTCTTCATACATGGCGTTTTGAATATAGATGTTTTAAAAGTTTCCAAAATTAGGCGCATTTCGTTTAAGAACTTTCGAAATTTTGGTAAAATTTGAGGATCCCGAGCTACTTAACAGTGTCAACTTACAGGACACTTCCAATTTTACCAAAATTGTAAGTTCTTACGATTATACAAATCAGAAAATTTTGTTAGCTTCCCGCCAGCCATATTTCAATTATAGGTAAGGTAATAAATAGGTAATTTTTAAAACTCATAAACTCTGGTAATCTGAAGAAGTGTTTTAACTTGTTGAACTTTTTGATTGACCTACTTTTAATAAGGTTTATGTTGAATAATTGTGTATTTTTGTTTTGTTGAACAAATATTTTAGTACTTGATGAAGGAATAAATTTGTGCCTGCCATTTTAGTTAATCCTAATTATTCAGTCTTTCGAAATTTTCTACAGTTTATTTATTTTGATTTATCAATGGAATTGATCTAGTGAGTGTTTATTAATAACAGATTTAGTATAATTTATTTTGTGTATATAAATATAACTGTATATAGTTAGTGCAAATATTAATTTGCATTGTAGCCACCTATTAAAATATATAGGCCTAAGTTGAACTAAACTTTTCAACATTATCCCTAACATTTTAATGATGACTTTATATTATCTTATCTTCTTAGGCTAAGGTACTGTGTTACAAATGAGGAAACCTAGCAAGTGAGTTAGATCTTATCATTCATATTTCCTTTTCGAATCTCACAGGATCAATTCTTATTCTTTCCAACCCTGACACTAATAACAAATTTGAAGGGTAGTGATTTTTATTTCTTTTCTCTTATTTTATAAGGTGATTATAACTTAGTTTTACCTAACCAACATTTCATTGTTAGGTTTACCTAAATGTTAGGTAAAGTACATTTAACATTTAGGTGGTAAAGTACAAAATATATTGACTGTTTAAATCAAATTGGAGTTTCAGTTCTAGTAATAATTACAAAATAGGGGTTGATGGACAAACTTATGTACACTTTTAAAGAAGATAGTTTACTGGTTTGTTTTATTTTGTTTAATGTATTCTTCTTTCAGAAAATATACAGTATGTGTGTGATGTATACATGTTGTGTATTGTTATGCAATATTTTTAGACACTTATTAGAACAGCTTCTGTGATTAAATATACACTGTAAACTAAAATTGAAATAATTAGGCCTACAGTTTGAGACCTAGTTTAATACTGTTATCACTTGGTTACCAATGATTTCCTACCCTTATTAGTCTTTTGGGCATAATGTGTGAATGATGCAACTTGTAGTACAGTAATCTTGCAGATAAATAAACTAGGCTACTAAACCAATGTTGGTACATTGCAACTAACCTCCTCGATTTGATATATTTTATTATATTAATGTTTAAAACTCTTGGGAGATATAGTAGCCTACTTTTAAAACCCTTGATTGTAGTTACGCTATATCTATGTATATGTCTTTGGCACATTATAGTAAGTCAAATAATCCCTAGGGATTCTGGCTATAATTACGCCTTTTATTTACATAGTCTTGCTTTAGATCCCTTTCTTTCATATCAAGACTCCATTGACCAACTCTTGTTCTTTTCCAAACCAGAAGTTATTAGAGTAGGCTTCTTTTATAATTTTAAATTTTGTAAGATATTGATGACCAAGAAGTTATTCGCCTAACAACAAGACATGAACGATAACTGATAACCATACATTTTGATATGGTTATACCTAATAATGACTTGTGGATTTTTCACAAGAAATATTATCATAATATTTTTCTATACTTCAACTTTAGAATTATATGTATCAAAGCATGTAAAAAAATTGCAGTCTTTGTTTAAAATTACCCAGAACTCATAATATTGATAATTAAAACCATTAAACAAAATAATAAAAATTTTAGGACTAAGAAGCTAGTCAGTAAACTGTTGATTTGGTAAATCTATTGGAATACTATTATTATTTATTTTACAGTCGTACAATTTTTAAGTAACTTTTAGGTTCAAGTGTGTATTTTTCCTGGTGATTGAGAGTTTGATGCTTGGGTACACTGATGTCTGGTCCTTATTTAATCTTTTAGGCATAACATGTGAAATGATACAGTTTGTAGTACAGTAAACTTGTAGGTAAATAAATTAGGCTTTGTTATTGTAGGCTTTGTTGTAATATTAATTTTACAAAATATTTTTGGGCAAATTCGAGTACTTTACAAAATCTTTTAATATAGTATGTTATACATGTGTAAATGTATATTTGTTTAATTAATTTGGTTTTGTGTTTAATAAAAAAATTTTTGTTTTGTAACCTGTTACCTATTTTAGCTGTAAAATCAATCAACAAGCAATTTTATTGTTTTGTTTGTCTTTTAAACAACAAATTTAATAATGATTAATTCCAATCTGAATTGACCCTCAGGTGCTCACTCCTAGTGATTACAGTCATGACAATCCCAAAGGAAATGATTGTCTTCAGGGGCTCACTGTGGCGAGTAGGAAACTCGAGTGATGCTAGCTGGATCCATATATTTTTCATTTAGTCTTGGGTTAGATACCTTTCTTTCATTTTTACTAACACACATACCTCTCTTAACCAACCCTTGTTCTTTTCCAGCTCTGATGCTATTTGAGTATTCGAGGGTTAGGGGTCTTTATTTTATGTTATTTTTTCCTTTGTAGGGTCCAAAGGTAAAAGAAAAATATAGTACTGTAGTAACCAAAAAAAAAAAAAAAAAATTGAAAAACTATAAAGATGAAATATTTTGAAATATGTGTGGGTTATCAAATAAAACTAGATTATATTCTGATTATGAATATGTATGCTAATTGTTGAATAATTAATATGTTGGCGCTAAACTAAATTTAAATTGTCGGATATCATGTTCATCCCCCCCCTCAACTTAAACACAGTTTTTGCTACAAATTAAAAAAAGAAAATACTAATGAACACATACAATTCTGAAAAAAATATTGGTTTTGAAATTAAATTGCAGTTTGAAATCATCTATTATTTTTTAAAATTATTATTATTTTTTTTTCATTACTGTTTTTTCATTTATTTCTCTTTATTATGATCCGTAGTTAAAACCAAGAACCTGTAAAATTTTATTGCATATCTGTCTGTAAAATTTAAACTGTCACTTAAATGACTTCGACTTTATAAAAATAATTTTCCCTATATGCCTACTGAGCCTAAGATGTGTGGTTTTAGAACACGTTTGACTTTATTATTTTTAAGGTGATGATGACCTAAAGATTATTTACTTTTTAAAACAATTAATAATTTTTAAAAAAAGTGTGATTGATTGCTCCGTGGGTGATTATTTAATTTAAATTAAACAATATTGATCTTGATTCTGTTAGATATTTATTCAGGTATTGCTGTGACCATTTATACATGTTTATTTGTTCAGGCATTGCGACCAAGTAAAGGAAACACATTTTGCCATGCACACACAATGTATGAGCAAGGACTACAGTCAATCCAATGAAGTCAAAATACTCGAACACTAAGTTATATAGGTATGTATAGCTTTAGTAGTGTGTTGTTGGATTAACATTTTTTGTGTGTGTGTGTGTGATATATAAATATGTGACTGAGATTAAATAGCATTAGTAACTTTTCCATACTACTGTATACAAGTGCTAATTAAAGCACTGCAGCGATAGAACAGCCTAACTTTTCACTGAAGTAATTGTTCCAATGATACTTTACTTAAATTGTAGTATTTTTACATACTCAGAGTATATGTAGATGGAGTAAGTGTGACAATCGAAATAGCATTGAACTTGTGTTACTGTCTTTGCATTTCATTGTCTAAAGGAAAAGTAATATTCGTCATTCTTCCGGGGCTCACTATAGATGACACAACATTTTTGACAATAGGCAATGATGTCAATAAATTACAAACAATGGTAGCTAGCACAGTAGCCAGTGCTTCCGAGTGGTTTAGGGCGAATGGGCTTCTTCTGAATGATGTTAAAACGAAACAATTGATTTTCAGTTTGAAAAATGTTGATTCTTGTAATGCAGAGGAGAGTGTTAAATTTTTGGGTATTTATGTTGATAGGCAGTTGACATTTACTCCACATATTAATTTTGTGGTTGGGAAACTTTCAAAAATTGTCTTCTTGTTGAGTAGGCTACATGAGGTTATTGGAGAAGGGTATTTGAGAAATGTTTATTTTGCATTTTTTCAGTCAATTATGTCATATGGGATTGTATTGTGGGGAAACAGCTGCAAAATAAAAGATGTACTGATAGTACAAAAAAAAGCTGTAAGAGCTATGACTAAGTCTCATGGGAGAATACATTGCAGGCCTCTTTTTGTTAGTTTGAATATTCTCACAGTAATCAATTTGTACTTGTATGAAGTGGTTAGGTATACGATAAGTAAACTTGATGAACTGCCCAAGAGACATGAAATTCATAAATACAATACAAGAAATAGAAGGGAAATAAACTTGAGATACTATAGGCTGAAGAAATCATCAAACTGTCATTTGTCGGTGGGTTTAAAAGTATACAACAAGATTAGTAATAACCTTGATGCTACCCCAAGTAAAAAATGTTTAAGAAGGTATTATGCTTGGCTTGTCGAGAACCCCTTTTATTCATTACAGGAATTTTATACACTTAAGAATGATATGATAAATTTTTAACCTATTTTTGTTATGTGTAAGTAATAGTGTATGTGTGTAGAGATTTTTAATGTTTAGAAACATGAGGTTAAATTAAAATTTCAATGTTGACTATGTCTATTGTACTAAATGTATCGAATGGCAAATAAATTATTATTATTATTATTATAGCGAGTAGCAAACTCGAGGGATCGTAGCTGGATCTTTACATTTTTTTTTCATATAATTATAATCTTGGGATAGATCCTTCTCTTGACCCAATTCTTGTTCTTTTGCAATGTAAACACTATTAAATTATTCTAGGACAAGGGGGTATTTATTTGGTCTTCTTTTTGTATAAGGAGACGATGACAGAGCTTTTTCACCTTTAAGTAACAAAGGAAAAAAGTGTTATCTGTAAGTATGATAGTGACTACATAAATGGTTTTAAAGACTTATAATTTCACATGTTTGTCTTATATGTTTCCATTATGAAACTGAGAGTAATTTTATAATAATTATTGAGGTATATTTTGTAACTAAAATCTTAAAATAGTCTGATTTAAGTAACGTTAAATGAACATAAAGAGTAATAATTTTAACTTTGATTTTATTGATATGTCTTAATCTATCAATTCTATAAATAACTTAAAAATAGTGGAATTTTGTTACATTTTCATGCAATTAAAAAAAAAAAAGATTTGCAGTTAACTTTTTATTTTATTTACAGAAACTTCTATTTTTTTTGTCCTGTTTTCAGATTTACACCACATTTAAGGCTTTTCATTCTTGGTTATTTTTTTTTGATAAATCTATTTATTTAGGCGAAAGGCACTTGAACTTTTGAAAATTTGAAGTTTGGTACATTTTTGGGAGATGTTCTGTACTTCCCATTGTTGCGTCAAGTTCAAAATTTAATTAAACCTGGTCTAGGAAATTTAAAATCGAACACAGAACTGAAATTAAAATAAATTTAATTACCTACTTATAATTATAGTAGATTTTAGCTAGTTTTGATCTGAATAGAAAATCACTTACAAAAAATCAAACTTCAAATATAAAAAAAATCAAATACCTTTAACTATTGAACGAGTGTGCATGTAAAAAAAATACCCAAGAGTAAAGGCTTATAATGTAGTATAAAATCCAAAATCAGAAACCAAAACCGTAGGGGTTTCTGTAATATTTTTAATTTGGCTGTTATATTGAAAATGGTGGTCATTTTTGTTTGCAAAACTGGCTTTTAAATTTCATTAAAAAGTAACGAAGTACCCCATTTAAAGTTTTTATTAGATTCACAAGTTTACGAGATACCAATAATGCTCACGATAAAAGGATCATCCTGTACATTTATACTAAATAGTTGCATTCGGCTGCGCTGGTATTTTATTAGCTAATGTTTGAGTGGTGGATCCCATCAAACAGCTGGGTATCCTTTAGATTTTAATCTTATGTGGGTTGTTGAAATTCATATATCATGTTGCTGTAAATTAACAATCAACAGATATCACTGATGAAGTGTTTAATAAGACTTAGTTAACTTAGTTATTTTTCAAAGCCTCTCCCGAGACATATTAAAAACCATGTATACAGCCCAATCGGATCCTATTTATCACAACATTGCAACCTGAGCTATACTGTGCTGCACTTACATGTTTTATAAATTCCTATGTTGAACTGTTTTATATCAACATATTGTATATGTATGAAGGAGGTTGTCTTGGACTATAAACTGATAAGATGTTATCTTGCCAAGCTTGATATTACCTGTCTTTTTACAACACTAGCTTGCTACATGATGGCTTTACCATCATATTCTTATGAATACATTTGATTTCCAAGCATGACATTCTACAGGCTTACTCAACTGCTTATGTAACACAGCTGATTTAAAATATATTAATATTCTGCTCAACAAGTTTTATTGTACAATTAGTTTCACATATTAATTTGTCATTTGATAATGACTGTGTAAGGTTGGAACCAGTTGGAAAATAAATGTAATTCGTTTATTATAACAAAGCTTTTGTCTTTTTGGAGTCTTTCCATAAGTGCTTTTCATTCATGTCTGTCAGCAGCACTTCTTTTATGTCCATCTGTTTTGCCTGCCTGGCCCACTTCTCTCTTCACATATCTCCTTGGGCCTCCATCACTCCATGGGGATTATAATTATAAGCTTGTCTCTCTATGGCACCGTCATCTTTTCTGAGGGTCTGTTATATCCGCTTCCATTTCTTCCTCTTGATATCCAGCTCTTTAGGACGCTGATCTGTATACTTGTCTACAAGTCCTCATTTGTAACCTTCTTCTGTTAACAGATCCCAAGGATCCTTCTTGGACAACATTTTATAAAAAACGTGCAATGACTGGTAACAGTTGGCGATAATTACCAGGTCTTGCAGCCATACAGCAACATCAACTTTTTATTAGTATTAAAAAGACTCATCTTTATAAAACAATTTCTATTTCTCCATACCAGAGTTGCAGGAAGGCTTCATTTGCATTTTTAATGTGAATTTTAACATCATCATTGTTTATTAAAAATTTCTCCTTTAATATAACCCCACCTTGTTTATGTGCTCGAATCTTTTTTGTCTTTTTTATATTTATTCTAAGACCAGCACCACTTGCTATTCTACCTAGAGCTGTAATCTTGCTCTTGTAGTAAATCACTGTGCAAGGAGACATACATCAGCAAATTGAGATCCTCAATCTGTGTTTACAGCCTTCACTACAATGCACAATCTTAGGCCCTAAGGTCACTTCGGATTACCGCATCTAGCACCACAATAAAAAGAGTCTGTGAAAGGATATACTATTGATTTATCTTTTTGTTTTACATAACTTTTAACTTTTCATAAAGTTAAACATGAACTGAATTTTGAGGACAAGATATTAAAAGTTAATATATCACTAAATTAGAATTAAAAACAACTAAGTGTGATGAAGAAATTAGTTTCAGGCGAGAAGTTAGTCCTCTACAGTGCCTTGCTAACTTATTAAGATTATCTCAATTTCTACTGAACAGATAGATGACAATGAAATTGTACAATACCTCCAAGGTGTTTTTATACACATTATGTTGTATGGCGACATTTACCTTCAGTGATGAGGAAGAATTAAAGTTTCAGATACACATCTTACATTATTTATACAACTCTCTTTTTTACAGCATGTAAAAATCTTTAGCAAAATGGATTCAAGAAAAATCCAATGACAAAATGTATATTATTTTAGTTAGTTTGAACTATTTTGAAAATTTGACTAGAATTGGTTGAGTGGTGGCTGAAAAAATGTTCCTTCAGTGTGAAAAAATAAAAACTTCGGTAAAAAGAAACTTCATTGGTATCTCTTAAGCTCCCCATGTTAATTTAAATGTACCCCTACAAAAATAATATTAAGAATATAGCAGTTAATTTGGTGACATAGGTTTTTTTTTTTTTTTTTTTTTTTTAAATAGCAATACAGTATTAAGTATATTTATAAAAATTAAATTATGTGCACTAAATATTTATACACAATTTTTTTTTCAGGAGTATTGAGTTCCTACAAAACTCTAGTGTTAAAGTTATGTAATTAAGATTTTATACAAATTTGAGATGTCTAGGTGAAGAATTCCTGAAAAAGGTACATAATGTAAAAAAAATAATTTTCAGGATAATTAGTTTAAAGTACGTAGATTTTTCAGTATTTTCCAGATGCCAATTGCTCCTTTACAATCTTAAGCTTCTAATATTCTTCCAAACAACTGTATTTTTTGTAACTTTTCTACTGTGTATGATTTTAAATGATTTATTTTAGACATAATAATTATAATGCCAATAATGCAGCAATTCTTTAGTTTATTATTTTTTTTTACTTACGGTAACACTTGTAAAAAAATAAAAAGTATTCCCGTATCATGTGGTCAAAGAATTGTCGTCTTCAGCCCCTGAGTCAATTTTGAAAATTTTTTTTCTTGTTTAAAAATGAAAAATCTCTCGATTATCATCGCCTTAAAAACAAAACTGGAATAATAAAAAATAAAGACCACACTAGCCCATAATATTCTAATCGCATCAGATTTGGAAGAGAACTAGGGTTAGACAAGAGAGATCTGATAAGAAAGATGAAAGAGAGGGATCTAACCCAAGAGTACATGTAAAAGGATATAGGTTAGTTACTTAAGAGTCCAATGAGGATGACACTTAGATATAGTCAGTCATTTAACATCATTTGACTGGTGTAGTCAGATTGCCTATTCTACCTCGTAGTTAAAAATGAACCTTGTAACAAGTTTCGATATTTGTCATTCAAGTAACATACGCTCAGCCACAAATAATACAAATTATAACAGTTACTTTTGTTCACTTAAATTTATCATATCAAAATGTTCATAATATATTAATAATCCATCTATGTTATTATGAAAAAAAAAGGCTAATTTTATAAAATTTAATTAGACCTACTGGCTCTTGAAGTTGTATTCGATGAACACATATATACATATAATTTTAATAAATTATTGACTAATTATTAAATTACAAAACATTTAGCTTAAGCATACAGTATATAATTTTTTTGTTTAGTTTCAGGATCAAATGATTTATGAAACAATGGCTAACAAAAGAACTTCTACACTCTTACACTACTTGAGTGTTCAGACACATAGAGTATTACAAGACGCACAGAGTTCCTTGCAACAGCTGATGGCTGTAAGTGGAAATTGTGATTATATTTTATAACTTTAATACTTATCAGGGTTTTAGGCTAGCCTATGCTTCCCCCTCCATCTATTGTTTAAAACAAAAAATCTCTGGGACTCGAGTCATCATCGCCACCCTAGAGCTGGCAGCTGTCGGTTTTCCACAGTTAGATTTGTTTCATAAGTACGGTAGCAATTTCAGAAAAATGACAGTTAGATAATTGTGTAATAATTTCAACCACAGTTTTTTGTTTGAATATATCATGGTTGGTACAAGTGTAAAGCTGATAATCTGTGCTTCATTTTATACTTCTATGTTTGTTGACAAATCTTGCAAGCTGAAATAATCTGCTGATTTCTCAATTACGCAACAATTTTTGTTTCTATACTTTTTGTCCAAAGATATCTATAGTTAACGTTTACAAAGTTTTTTTTATTCATTCCTATTATTAAAAAAAAAAACTGTTTTGTAGTAGTTCTTTTGTATTTAACAAATTAAAATTTACATTTTTTGTGAACGATGATGATAGTTTTTATAAAAATAATAATCGTGTTTGCTTGATCTGCATCAACATACAAAAATAAGAATTTTTGTACGTTACTTCATATTTCTTGTGTAAGCCGTACATAGATATTTATTATTAAAACTATCTGTTTTTGGAAACTACATTAAAAAATGCTTCTTCTCTGTATATTTTGGATTTTTGGTCTCTTAATTTTAACTCTTGAGCTGTATGGTGAAAACAGTTTGACAATACAGTATTAAAAAAAAGTTAAGAATGACAAATTAATTACTTTGTTACATTTAGTTTGCATATAAATTTATAAACAAAATGTGTTCAAAGATTTGTGTAAATTTGACAATGAGGGTCAAATGATTGGGTTATGTATGTTATAAATGCCAAAATGTTAATTGTGTAAAAAATAAATAATTATACGAAATTGAATAATTAATAAAATAATTTTGATTATGTAAAGTAAATTGTCCTGTGGAGGATCATTCAATTAAGCAGAAATTGACATCTGTAAAATTTGTAAATGCAATTAAAATCAAGTGGAGAGAAATCATCATGTTAGTTGATTGTGCATTACCTTGAAAGATATGTTTTTTTATTTTGATTTAATGTTAATTGTAATATTTTATATGAATTTGGGCGCAATTTATTACAAAAACAAAATTAAAAAAAGTCTTGAAGAGAGACTTCACGTATTTGCAAGAAGTTAGTGTTCAAATGAAGGGGAAGTTGACTACCAATTTACAGAGAAACTATATGGTTACATTTTGTAACATTTTAAAAATTACTTATGGAATAACAGAGACATTTATATATTTAAAATTCAAGCTTTTTTCCCCCCCTTTTTTTTAAAAAGTGGTTCTCGCTATCTGATTTTTGATTAAAATCTCTTATCGTGTGTCATCAGTGATAAATTAAAATACAAGCTGTTTTTTTTAAAGTGGTTCTCACTATCCTGATTTTTGTTTAAAATCTCTTATCATGTGACATCAGTGATAGGTTAAAATGCAAGCTGTATTTTTAATACTCTCTTATGGTTCCCACTTAGACCTTAGATGTATCATCAGTTATTAGTTAAAACATTTTAATACTTAAAAAAATTAAAATTTGCATCTTTTGGTAGTTTACCGTAGCAACTAATATAATAATACACATTTATAACATCTGATTGTCTATCAGCTGTAGTAACACAAATTACTTTTTTAAATTATACACTACTGTAGTTTAAGATATTACTGTTTTATCTTGGAGTGAAATGATGTTTAAATTTACAACCAAATCATCATATGATTTTACTTACTACAAATTTGTACTCACCTAGTATATGAAGTATAGGGTTAGTTTGATATCACAAAAAATTTTGACCTCCAGTTATGGTCCCAGGAAACCAAAAAAAAAAAAAGAAAAAGGTTTTCAACATGTCGTCCATCTTACCATCATTGTTGTCTTTAAGTGAGCACATTAGCGGCTACAAAAATTAAGTTAGGAACATGTAATTTATATAGGTGACTCTTATAGAATCCTATTGAAAATAAAAAATCTCAAAATGATAGCCATTAATTAATTTTTTTAATATATATATATATATCTTGTGTGTTATTACATTTATAAGCATTTTAATTGTTATTCAATTAGATAAAAAATATAATTTCTATCCCTGACATCTCAAGAAAATGTGATATTTGTAAAGTTACAAGATTTGGCAGGGAAGTGCACTGATATGATCAAAGCGAAGGGAAATTTTTCAATATACGGGGTGAGTCAGACCACCCGTGCAGTACTTATAGCTGTCTTACAAACTTACTTTAACACTTTTTCATTCTCATTTCCCCCTAATTTGGCTCCACTGAATCCAATGAAATTAATTTCAATTTTTAAAAATGCCCCAAAAGGGCCCTTTTTGGGGGGTAGGGGTGCTTTTTGAGGAATTTTGAAATGTAAACATGGGTTGTGTGATACATCATTTTAAAGGTCTAATTACCTTGAACATTTTGGCGCAATCAAAAGTTAAATTATCTTTAACCGTATGTACAGGGTGTACCAAAACGTATTAAAATTGGACTTTAAAATAAAATACCGTGTTATCCTAACTACAATACGGAACAGCACCAGATTTTTGTCCAAGCTTATTATTGAGCTATTCTTTAAGAAAACGTGTGGTACGGGCATTTTTCACTGGATTTTGAAAATTTTAAAAATGCTCAAAATTGAAGAATTTAAAAAAGCCTAAAACTCAAAATTCTTAAATAGCAACTTATAGCAAATGTTATATCAAGTAAAAGGTCTTTTAAAAACAAACATTTTTTGTATTTTATTTTTTTATCTATCTCTTACTGTTAAAAAATGGCAGCCAAAAAACTTAATTATGCCAGTTTACAAAATTTAACACCTTTTTGTTGAAATAAAAGTAATTTGTTAAATTTTGTAAACTGGCATAATTAAGTTTTTTGGCTGCCATTTTTTAACAGTAAGAGATAGATAAAAAAATAAAATACAAAAAATGTTTGTTTTTAAAAGACCTTTTACTTGATATAACATTTGCTATAAGTTGCTATTTAAGAATTTTGAGTTTTAGGCTTTTTTAAATTCTTCAATTTTGAGCATTTTTAAAATTTTCAAAATCCAGTGAAACATGCCCGTACCACACGTTTTCTTAAAGAATAGCTCAATAATAAGCTTGGACAAAAATCTGGTGCTGTTCCGTATTGTAGTTAGGATAACACGGTATTTTATTTTAAAGTCCAATTTTAATACGTTTTGGTACACCCTGTACATACGGTTAAAGATAATTTAACTTTTGATTGCGCCAAAATGTTCAAGGTAATTAGACCTTTAAAATGATGTATCACACAACCCTTGTTTACATTTCAAAATTCCTCAAAAAGCACCCCTGCCCCCCAAAAAGGGCCCTTTTGGGGCATTTTTCAAAATTGAAATTAATTTCATTGGATTCAGTGGAGCCAAATTAGGGGGAAATGAGAATGAAAAAGTGTTAAAGTAAGTTTGTAAGACAGCTATAAGTACTGTACGGGTGGTCTGACTCACCCCGTATACACATCTACAAGGCCCAATAGGGTCAACTAATATAAAGATAGTATAGTGTCATACACAGTTATGAGGTTCAACAAACTTGTGTAACAACTGTTATAAACAAACCTACCCTACTTTGTGCAAGACCCCTTCATGTAACAACACAATTTAACATTTCCTACAAGGATCTAAGAAACCAACTTTTGGATATTAAATTTATACGATCCATTTGTATTACATTGTATGATGTGGCTGAATAAGTTATCATGTGGCTCATTAATTTGTTTTTAAATTCCGTTTTTAAATCTGTTTTAAATTCTGTTGTTTTTAACCATGAAACATGAAGATTGGTTAAAAAATTGAGGTTGGATTGTATTCCAATTAGTAAACTTACCTTATACTTCGTAAATAAAAAAACAAAAGAATAATATAATCGTCTTGAAATCCGGATTTAATCCTTTTCATATAGGGACATTTTAAGGACATACTTAAAGAAAATTCAACAACCTCTTCGATATCAAAAGGTTACAATTTTATATAGACATATAATTGTACCAATAAATTTTGTGACACTCAATTGTAGTTATGTTCTGAATATTTTTTAATGGTTTATTTAATCAATGTTTCTTGAAATATCTGCATTCTATTTTCATTCCTTTGTAAATGATTATATAATTTATAACTGAATATATTATGAAATTGTTTGTATTAGGATTACAGTGATCTTCATTCATCATCAACAACAACCAGATCATCCATCATTTTCAACAGCATCCAGAAAATTCACCATCAAGCTACTACAACAGTTATCACAGCAGCATCTAGAACATCCCATCAATATCAACATAATTACAGATTTTGATCTACAACTGGTAAGGTAAGTTATACTAGTTAGTGAATTTGGAGTCCGAGGGTATACAGCCTCTTGTCACTGCGAACCAAATGGATCTTTTGTGACTACCCCACTAATTATGTTTTATACCCAGCCAAGATTTAAGCGTCTTAAGAATTTGAAAATGATTTTGGGTGATATTGTCGTTATCTCTGCAGCCATGGGGAAAGGAAGTGCTGAGGTAAAGTAGTCTTTTGTAGGTTAGAGATTCACACTCAAACAACCAGTGTTCGGCTGTCTCTTTATGTGTCAGGCAGAAGCGGCACGAATCCACTTTTCCCTTCCCTTTACATTTTTAGGTTGGGAGTCCTCTGATGATTACTCCATTGACCCATGGCTCTTGGATTAGAGCTATATCTTCAGTAAATCTCATGACGAGGACAGCCAAAACCGTCCTGTGATTGTTGAGATTTATTGAAAGCATTTTACTTTTTCACATTAGAAACTTGGTTTGTCACTGATGTGGTAGAGTTCTGTATTAGTCCATTCCTTCTGGCGAGTCCTTTTTTCCTAGATCTTTCCTTTGCGGCTGTTGATGACCTTTTAGGTTTTTATATTGAGTGTGACTACAGTCGGTACTCGGTGAAATTCCATAATAAGGCAAAACAAAAATGAAAAAGCACTTATAATTTCACAAAAAAACAATTTATTGCTACAGCTGTTTCGCCGTTAGGTCATTGCCCAACCTCTGCTTTCATCCCCACCTTCATTCCTAGATGTTAGTGTTAAGTTGACCTGTATTTTAGTTTTTAGTTCTTAGTTGTCTGACGATGCCTAACGGCGAAACAGCTGTAGCAATAAATTGTTTTTTTGTGAAATTATAAGTGCTTTTTCATTTTTGTTTTGCCTTTTTAGGTTTTTGTTTCTTTTGAAGGAAAGAACTGATAGATGCCACCCCCCACTCTTAAGACATACTATCCAAGGCTGTAATAGCCTTCCGCCAGCATTACTTTGGACGGAGCTTTAGCCTCTGACACAGCAACAGCTGTCTTATCCTTTCTTTGTGGTATAGAACTAGGCTGACTAGAAGTTTCAGCTCACTTATTATAATGTTTGCTGATGTTTAGATCTAAGTAATTCAGATTTCCGTCCTCTTTTGTGCAATTGTTTATTGTCTGTGCTAGCTTGAAGCGCTTACGTTCACATTGTAGGTGGTTTAAGTGTTACTTTTATTTCTCATTTTCTTATACTTTTTTTTAATGTATACGTAGTTTAGAGAATGTTACATTGTGATTCATGGAATTTCCTTTTTGAGTTGCTCAGAGCCCATAACTTTTTTTTTTGGTATAAATTATGTCTGATAAATGTTTGTACTGTCTGTTTTAATGAAACTTGGTATACAATTTTGTTTGATTTATAGATGGTATAATACACAATTTTACAAACTGAGTAATAATGAGGGGGGGGGGGGATGAATTAATGAAATGTCTAAAATAGATCCTTAAGACTTTTAGTTTCATTATAATTATTTAGTAGACTCAAATTTTCTCTTCCAATTGGTTTTTAAACTTTTTTTTGTTCCAGGTTTAATAACTTTGAAAAATTGAAGTAGATGACATGTCAGAGACATGAGTGAGTACAAGTTGTGTAAAATAGTTGTAAACATATGTCAGCTAAAAACTAGTATCCATCATGACTTTGAAAACTTATGTTTTTAGGATGGAGAAGCCCACTAGATTAGATTAGTTTTAAGCTGTAGGAAATAGTATTAGATAAGTAATTATTTATTTTATGGTATGTGTTTGTGTTAAAAATATTTTCAAAGGCATGATGGAATATAAATTATTGTATTATTTTTATTGAGAAACACGAGCATTGTTTGTGCACATTTAATAATTAAACAATGCAAGTCATTACATATATGCTAACTAGTTTAGCTGACATATTTATTTAATAAGTTGTTGAATCCATTACAGCCTCAAGAATGAAGATTAGATCTGCATCATCGATGAACTTCATAAGGATCAAGATCCCTCCCTTATGAATCAAACAGAAATCAATTCAGTTTTATTAGGTGTAAAAATTAAAATTAAAAATTTTAAAATATTAAAGAAATATGTATATAATTAATGTTTTTCGTTTTATATTTATTAAATAATCAGATTAAATTTTTGTTTCAAATTTTTCATTTATTGCCTTAGGTCCTGCTTTAATATATATCATTTTCTTAGAATTTTTTTTTTTTTTTTTTTCATTTTACTTTTTCAACTTTGAAAATTTTTGAATAATATCAGTCATCATACTTAGGTCCTTTTTGAAATATTTATTTTGTTAGATTATTTTTTCTTATTTTCTTTCAGTTTTGAATCTTTTTAAAAAAATATTATTTTAACTTTAGGATTTAAAAAACAATAATATATCTTAATAAAATTTTGGTCCTTTATATTAGTTCAGCTTCTTAGACTATTTTTTATTTTATTTTTCATTTTCGGTTTCAGCTCCCTGTCATTCTACATAATATAATTAATCCATGTGTATATAATATTTCAGGCCAATTACACACCCGACCAACAAAAGGGTGAGTATAATCTTTTGTTGAGTCCATCGCACTTACAACACCTAGACTTAACAAAATGTTAATGTCTAGTTACAACAAAGATCACACACTTGTACAAATTGTCCAAGTGTACACCACTATTGTTACACTTCTTCAGGCATAAGTCCTTGACACATTAGAGGCAGCATTAGATTTGGTAGGAAATTGAGATAGATTGTAAGAATATTTTCGGTATTCCGCGGTCCCTGTTAGGTTTTTAGTTTTATGGGTGTTTTATTTTTCAGGTTTTATTATGTGTTGTTGTGTATATATGTTGTTTTTCATATTTTTTATGTATTTTTTTAGGTTGTATTTTATGTGTTTTTCGGGGTTTTTTTTTTATATTGTATTGTTTCTGTATAAATAATATTTATGTATGTATTTGAAAGTAGTATTTTATTTCTATGTATTTTCAGGTGTGGGCTCTTTTAGTTTAGTATGAATGTTTTGTTTGTTGATTTAATTTACAGCAAAGAAATTCTACATTTTAAAATTTTGTTGTTATCTAAAGAAGTTCTACCTTTGAATTGCTGGTCACCATCTTAAAAAGGTAAGCTACTTCAATTCATTTTTTTAAAATTTTATTTAAAATTTTTTTTTTTTTAATGTAGACTATCAATCTAATTTTACTTGGAAACTTGTTAGTAGGTAGGTATTCGTTTGAGTTTTCTTCAGAATCATACTGTGTTCTTCTAAAGCATGTCGATCTACTAGAACATACAAAGAGAACTTTTAGATTTTGAGCACCAAGAACTTCTCGCAAATCATCCTGGATCAAGAGGTTTATGTACATAAATGAGAACATAGAGAAATGAGGTAAGATATGTAGATTCTTATAGGCAAAACATTTGAAACGTGTTTGTGAATTTATAGTAACTGAAAACTGAAACTGTGACTTAGAACTGTAAACATTTTCATACCTGTGACTTAGAACTGTTACATATTATGAAATTGATTTAAAAATTTGTTTTTAAACACATCCGTTAATGCAGCACAAAAATTAGAGTAGAACTGTGTTCTAACTAAGAGAGCTCTTTGGAAAGTAAGTTCCTTTTCATTATAAAAACCAATACAATTTAGAGGTTTTTTTATTATACACAAAATAGTTAAATAGTTACAACTCTTACCTATTTTCCCACATTACCACCTACATTAAGGCACTTGTTATATCAGTAAACTAGTTCTTTATTACCCTCATCATAGACACCTGTGAGTTATAAGACATGAATTTACACTGTCCTTCAAGTCCTCATTGTTTTCAAACCGCTGTGACCCTAGATATTTTTACATGTTAGGAAGTGATAATCACTAGGAGCCAAATCAGTGCTGTATGTCATTTGAAACTGTCCAGTATGTTATGTATGTGTCCGACAATTGTCACTAAATATGCCATACCAATTCTTCTGTATGGTTTTTACCTTCCCTAAAATGTCTTGGTAGTGATTCATTCTACAAATCTTACCAGGAGTATTTCTCAAAAGACATTTGCCATGAGTTTTCTTGTATAGAATGTTTTTAAGTACTTTTGACCTTTAAGGGGTTTTCACAGTGAGCTGTAGCCCTACTCCATCGACTGACTTTGTCTCTACATTGACATACAATAGCCAAGTCTCACCATCTATCATTATATAACTGAGATAAAGGTCCGATATTTCAGTAAATTTGATATTTCTGTTTTTTCAGATTTTATCATTTGCTTTTCAAAAAGTTCAACTGTAACAACAGATGGTCGTCTATTTCTTTATTCATCATGAGTATTAGTCCATCCACCCAAGAATAAACAGCACTCACTCATAATATTTTTCCATACACTGAATAAAGTTGGTAATGAATGTCTACTGTCGTACAGTTCTTCGAACACAGGAAACAAATAACATCACGTACTTCGCAGACAGAGGGATTATCAATGGTATTAGCACAAGAACAGGCTGAACAACCTTCCTTTTCACTAGCACTGCCGGGATCTTACTAAGCCAGACTACACTGGTGTACAAATATCACAGCCACTACCCTCCATACCTATGTGCATCAGTCAGAAACGGAACTTACTTTCCGGACAGTTCTCGTAGATGTCAGATCTTATGTTCACTAATTCTTCTTCTACTTTTGTAGATATTTATTTAGAATCATAGAAAGATTATAAATAATGATTGCATTCACCAATAATTAATTTTGTATTGAATATGAAATCTATTATTTTTTCACAAGAAGAAATCAACTCTTATATATGATCACAATCAATTTGATTTTTACAAAAATAATCTTCCTTATTTATTAATTTATTTTCACTATTTAGTTTACAAATTTTGTTAGTAAAATTATAGACTTTTAAACATATATAAATGCTTACAATTGTATTACATATTTTTATTTTAAGAGTATTTTATCTTTTTTATTTTATTTTATTATTTTTTTAAAATTTGTTTGTCTCAAATTTTGTGTTTAAAGTGTAAGTTTGTTGGGGAATTTTTATAATTTGTTTTTACTTAACACATCTACAAACATTTGCTAAATTAGTGTTTTATTTGGAATACTTAAAAAAATTTGGATTTAAACAAATTGTTTTTGTAATAATGTAAAAAATTACTAAAGAAAATATATTATTATTACATTTATTAAAAAAATTATTTTTTTTACTTGGGATGTTAGCCTACTTGTAGAACGCCATTTTGTGATAAAAGCACAAACACTGTAACGTTTCTTTCACTGAATTAGATTTTTCAAGGGTATCTATCCAAGGTTCGCTATTTAAAATAAAATAATACGATAGATCGCTATGAATAATTTATTGAAATCTTTTCTTAGCTACAACGAACAGTATACACTTGACACTTAACTTGTATCCATCGACTGAAACCACTTTCTTGACTTCACTAGTTTAAAAATCCATCCGTAGATCGTTGGATCTACAACTGCAACAGCTGTTCTGCGGGTGTCTTCTCACTCGATACTGATGTGAGCTGACTTGGTATCTTGGGATTTACTGCCGTGCCTTGATCCTTACGACGTGGTGTCTTGGGATCCACTGACTCTGGAACATTCAGGTTTCTTAATATTTTCTACTTATGAGGTAGAGGGGGGGGGAACACCCCCTCCTATGTCAAGGGCTCAACACGCCTCTGTGATGGATACGGAAATACCGAGGGCTCAACACGCCTCTGCGGTGACAGGATGTCGAGGGCTCAGCACGCCTCTGCGGTGACAGGATGTCGAGGGCTCAACACGCCTCTGCGGTGACAGGATGTCGAGGGCTAAGCACGCCTCTACGACAGGTACGGATTTACCAAGGGCTCAACACGCCTCTGCGGTGACAGGATGTCGAGGGCTCAGCACGCCTCTGCGACAGGTACAGATTTACCGAGAGCTCAACACGCCTCTGTGACAGGTACGGATTTACCGAGGGCTCAACACGCCTCTGCGGTGACAGGATGTCGAGGGCTCAGCACGCCTCTGCGACAGGTACAGATTTACCGAGGGCTCAACACGCCTCTGCGGTGACAGGATGTCGAGGAGAGGGGAGAGGTCTGCCGGAGTGGCAGTCAGGGTGGTTCAACCCCAACTGATTCTTTTAGCTGTTTAAGGCTGGTTTTATACTGTGTTTTTGTGGTGGGGGGTCAGCTATCCAATGTTGACTTTGGACGTTTTAGAACCTTCCATCACCTTTGATCTGTTTACTTAGGACCTTGTGTACTCTTCTAAATCGTTTCTACAACTCTTATTTGAGTATTTAATTAATGAAGATTTTGCTTCATTACAACACTTGTGCTTCTACTCTTTTTTACCTTGGGTCGTGAATTACGGAAAATTGTACTAGATACGCTAAATGATCATGAAAACCTCTGAAATAAAACATACCTCTGAAATTAAGAAGTTCTATTCATATTAGAAACATACAAAATCTAGTCAAGCCGTTTTGCTTAACTATCTCTGAAATCTTACAGTGAATAAATAACATGGCAAATTATTAGACATTAATTTCATAAATATTAAATATAAGTTCATGTTACAAGTATTCACAACGATCAAATTCAAATTAAATGTTCATATAGTTCATGTTACAAGTATTCTTAATGATCAAATTAAAAATCAAAGTTCATACAATTCAGTTAGCTATTAATTAGCCAATGTTTTTCATTATGTTACAACGCCATTATTTAAACTAATTGCCTCTACTTTTTTAAGACATAAATTACCAATTATAATGTTCTTTTTTACTCTTTACCAAGGCGTAACTTTGCACTGAATTTAGTTTTAACAAACAACTCTATGCTAATCAATAAATAATCGAGAAAAAACGTGCCAGGGGTTAAGAATATTAAAATGCATGCTTCAGTTCCAATAAAAACCTTATTTTGTTCGTGTGAACTAGTAACATGTTCCTCAGGAGCTCAATATAAGTGAGTATTGGCTTTGGCTGTCCCAAGGGGCCTAGCTGGATCTAGACATTTTTTCATGTAGTCCTGGGCTAGACCGATTATTTCATCTTTCCTATCACGTCTCTCTTTATCAACTTTTGTTCTTTTCCGACTATTGGAGTAAGGAAGCTAATATGGAGGTCTTTATTTTGTTCTTTTCTTAATTTTTTTATAAGGTGTTGAAAACTCAAGAGGTTTTTCTGTTTTAACAATAAGAAAAAACATGTAATAGATACATAAATGGTGGATGGGAGGTGTATATCCAAAAACACTGCATAAACTTTCTTATTAACAAATCCCCCAAAACCAAGTAAAAACCAACCAAAATTATTCAATACCGAAAATGTCAGTTCGATAGTTGGTAGTCATAAATTGAAAATAAACCATACCGTCTTTGAAAAAAATATTTATAAATATAAATAAGGCTTAAAGTTGATTCGTTTGTGCCCATAATGTAAATATTATTGATTGAAATGTTGGCAATCTAGGTTCATTTATTTTTGTTTATTGGAAATTATTTCTGAACCATAATAATTTTTTAAATTACAACTTTGCATACAGGTTTAGGTAATCTTACACATTTTACTACCTGAGTCAGGTAAATGTGCTGATCTTCAGAAAATTTTAATTTTGTGTTTTTTCCTTATGAAAGTTGTCCAAATTTTTGGTTAAAGATAAAATGTTATAAAAATGTCCCGAGATATGGCCAATTTGATTAAAATCAGTCCACTTGTTTGCTCTGGCCCATTGCCTAGAACACACAAATTAAACAGACGGGACATCATTCCATTAAATTTTTTGACCCTCTACATTACTTTTGATTACTATGTATATATTAGAAAATGAAACTATTAACTACATTTTGAAGACTAATCTAACTTAAATTTTTTACAGCTTCTGAGTTCAGCTACACAGTCCTACAATTAAAGAACATGACAGGATGGAATGCTTGAAATTTGAAATATGTAAGTTCATAGTTTATTTAATTTGGTTATAATTTAAGTTCACTCTTCTAATGTTTGATAATGGAAAGTGAGTGTTAAACATGTTAAGTGTTATGAATCTGATTTGACTTTGGTTTTGTGATTTTAGAGACTGTTAAATTTTTTTCAACTTGAGCCAATGAAGCGGGGTAATTAAAAAAATTGAATAATTTTGTATTGATACGTTTAAAAGGGAACTGGTATTACAAATTGACAGGATAATTAATAAGCATATAATTGTATCCAAAAACATTTTAGGTTTTTAACATTAATGTTAAATTTCCAGACTATGTATATCCGAATATTTGTAAATGGTATTGGATATGTGGTTAGCATGCAGCGAGTTTATTGAGATACAATATAGCAAAAATATTCAAGCTTTGAAAAAACATCCAACAAACTCACTGTATGCTGACCACATATCCAATACCGCTCACAAATGTTCGGATGTACATAGTTTAGAAATTTCGTACAAGTGTAGGAAGGGGGAAAAAAGGATAATTGGAAAAAGTTGAGATTTACAATAGTTTAAGAAATGAGCCTTCAAACATTGCTAACCCCATCTATGAAGAAACAATTAAAACTATTATATTGAGTATTCTAGCAGAGAGGGAATTTCATCCTAACAGTTGTGGCAACACTACTAATTATTCACAAAACAACTGTCGATAGAAAAAAAAAAAATTAGGATACGTAAATGTGCCAGTAAAACACATATATAACAATAATTTTATTGTATATCTTATCCGAAGCTACAATATATAAATTCTTAATATTACTTTCTGATGATGGCCAGATACTCTTGAAAACGAAATCTTGTTTTCCACTAAATGATATCCCCAGGAATTGCAGCAACTTAATAACCAATTCTGTCTCCTTCGAGATGTTCAATACTTTTCATGGGTGGGTCTTTGAATACTTTACTCTTCAAATATCCTCACAAGAAAAAAATGACATACTGCCAGTTCTGGTGATCTCGCAAATTAAAGAATATCGCCATATTTAGACAGAGTGTGACCTTGAAAATAAATACTAAACTGTACTCATTGATTGCAGTTGAGAGTCCGATCTTGAAAACAAACACCTAACTGTATTAATTAATTTTAGTTTTCTCCGCTATTTGAGGAAACTAAAATTCTTCAATCATTCGGAGGTATCGCTGGGACATGACTGTAACAGCATTGTTACAGTCAATTTAATTGCTACTATCGTATTTAAAGAGATATGGACATATTATTCCTGAAGATGATATTGCACATCATACAGTGACTTTAACACTGTTGCAGAGTTTCTTAATGCATTTTATTAGGATTTACTGTTGACAATACCGGAAATATTTTTTATACACATATTATACTCACTCAAGTGGAAACATATTTTGTCTACAGTTGTTGACAAAGTGGCATTTTGTTCATTTAAATTAGTTTGCAAAACAGCTGATTTCTCAACAGTTTCACTTTTCCCACTACTTTGCTCACTCCGATAGCAACCGAACAAAACGAAATTTAGGTTAAGTTAGTTGAATTGATTTATAATATACAGGAAATGTCCCGTATGTAGGTTAGAAATTCTTACATGTAAAATAACATAAATAAACAACAAAACAACGTTTTAAAGTCGAAAAATGAAGTAATTATTCATGAAGATGATCGACAGTGTATGTACACGGAGAGTTTTTCGTTTGCCGAGTTTTGAAGTTGGCAATCCCATTTCCTCAACAATACACCTAAATTATTTGTAATATTAATAAATAACCTCAGTTTTGACTTGAAAACTTCTACTCAATGTTGATGTGTTGTTTAGCACTACTGCTATATTTTGTGTAGTTAGTTGTAAAATATGGACAGTTCAGAAGATGAAAACCTGTCAAATACCCCGCCTAAATTAGCGGAAAAAGCTAACAATGTTGTACTAAATCTCCTTCCTGTCAAATCAAGGAAAAAGTACGACCGCCAGTATGAACTGTTTTAATCACAAAATAACAACTGTAGACAAAGTATAATGTGCAATTCGTGAGCAAAGTGTCTTTTTTAAACTCGATAAAATTGACGCACGAGGCTTGCCTCGTGCGTCAACATTTTTCTCTCGTTTAAAAAAGTGCCATTTTGCTCACTAGTTGCACAAATAACTATTGTCACTCATTAGGACAATGTAAACGATGTCTTCATTATCATTTTTAAAATGGTAGCAAAAATTTCACACATTTATTTAATCTGTGTCTTTTCATGCCTGTATTACTTGAATTTTATATGGATACATGTATAAATCCTTGTAGAGAATTGTAGGCGGCAAACCAAGTGTAACTGCATTATCACGGGCAGAGCATTTACGCCTATGTAACAAAGCAACTCTTATGATGTCAATGCTTTCAGACTTACACACATTCTTTTGTATACAATTAGGCTTCTTTTTTTAAGCGTGCTTCAAAATTCTGTACCCAAGTCTTAATGTGATCTGCTGATGGCACCACATAATTCTTATGGATATTAAAATGGCATTTAAACAGCTGTTGTGCAACCACATAACTAACATAATTTTTGTAGAACACCTTAATCCTAAACATATTATGTAGTTCACTTGTCCAATGCTTACATAAAGAAGTGATACATAAGGAAGAAACTGTTGTTACTGTTCATACTTGTCTATTACTGAACAATATGTAAATATATGCTATTGCATTGACTGTTAAATAGTAAAGATCTTTTTAAAAATAAAATATTTAATTGTTAAAGTCACCTGTTTCATTGGCTCGCACTGTATTAAAACAATAAAATAGTTGGAAATATTTTTAAACTGTATATTTTATTTTGTTTTTTTAATATAGATTTTGACTATTTAATATTGTATGGGTATGCAAGTTTTTAGAGGATGGATGAATTTTTTACTAGACTTACATATTTGTCATTTACCGTTCTTGAAACATACAACTTAGTTTATTAGCTTATTGTGTATCCCTGTTTAGATTGAGAATATAAACTATGTCATTTTTCAAAATTAACAATTTTTAAATACAAACCATCATGTACATTTAGCCCCATCATACAATGTAATATAACCAGATGTATGTAATGCCCATAAGTTGGTTTCTTAAGCTATGTAGAAATTGTTATTGTATTGGTAGATCATGAGGCCTACATAAAAGAGTAACTTTTTTTAAAACAGTCTTCACTTGCTCTGCTCGCATCTGTGACCTCTCCCTTGCTGCTTCTTATAACTATATGAATATCAAATTTTCTTCGTAGTTCACTGTTCAAAATTATATTTTTGGCCATAAGTTTGGCATTTGTCATTGTAGAGAATTCAATTACATACTGAATTGAAATTTTAATATTTTGATCTAATTTAATGTGTTACAAGTTGTATACCACACAAGATATAAACAAAAACACTATTTATAACAGCCGTCATTTTGCTTTTTCAATTTGATTTTTCTGAATTTTAATAGGGTTCTAGAGCATACTGTAGTCCTCCGCTGTACCAAATTATATTTCATGTTTCTACCTTAGTTTTTATGACTGATATCATGTTTACATACAGACAACAACAACAACAACATTAGATGGATGGCATGTCAAAATCACTTTCTGTTTCCAGAGGCTGTGATACATGTAGATAGAGGTCTTATTTTTTTTACAATTACAAATCTTACCTTATGAACTTTGTAAGTAAAATGAAGTTGTGAAAGGAAAATTTTGTTCGGCTTATTGTATAAAATAACAGCACATAAGCATTATCATCTGCAGAGTTTTCAAATATAATTCTTAGTTATATATATTTAATTCTTAGTTAACAAATGGGATAAATTGGTCATTAGTTTTGTGAAAATGATGCAGTTTATCCAAATACAAAAGCCATTTTGTACATAAATGTCCAGTATAGATTATTAATCATTTTGTTAGTAAAAACAAAAAGACAAGACACTTTCGTTCACCCGTCAATAAACATCTGGCCCATAAAGGAGAACAATTTGTCTATGAACTTCAGCAATGTGATTTTAGTCAACCTGTTCAGGATCATGAAGTTTTTTATCATCATCCAAGCACTGGTACTCATATCATTTGTCCATGATAGGTAAAAATCACTGGGAGTCATATCCAGACTATATGCATTTGAATTGATGGATCATAATATGTTTTGTTTGGCGAGTGATATGACGATTGACAGACATAAATAGGAAACCAGAAGTCTGCAAACCAAGGCGTTTGTTCTAAATGGGCTTTTTTAGTTATTGAAGTCTCACATAGAAATGATAGTTGTTCCACAATTCGTAAACACTGCCATAATGTTCATATGGTTCAAAGATTGCAAACAGCAGTTTTCAAAGACTTTTCATGAATTTTCTGAAGCGATTCATCACTGACTACAGATTGCTCTTCATTTCTCATCATGAATGTTTGTTCTCTCACTTTTAAACAAACAGTGATGCACGTTAAATAGGTATCTCTCAATCGTAGGTGTACTAAGCAGGAGGATGCTTTTTCAGCCCTGATGCTATTTGAGTATTCTAGGGTTAGGGGTCTTTATTTTATGTTATTTTTTCCTTTGTAGGGGCCAAAGTTAAAATCAAGGATAATTATATTTCATGTGTGTCTCTAATTTGGTGGACAGTCAATACAACTGTCAGTAAGTCGCAACCAGTCAACACAGACAAGACAATAAATTCTAAATATTTCAAACTTTGTATTTAAATTATTTGTATTGTCCCACATATAGGAAAAATGTAGTAGTAACCAAAAAAAAAAATCGAGAAACTATAAAGATGAAATATTTTGAAATATGTCTGGGTTATCAAATAAAACTAGATTATAATCTGATTATGAATATGTATGCTTATTTGTTGAAAAATTAATATGTTGGCGTTAAGCTAAATTTAAATTGTCGGATATCATGTTCATGCTCCGCCCCCCTCAACTTAAACACAGTTTTTGCTACAAAGTAAAAAAAGAAAATACTAATGAACACCTACAATTCTGAAAAAAATATTGGTTTTCAAATTAAATTGCAGTTTGAAATTATCTATTATAGTTTTTTGTACAACAAATAGAACTTCATTTAACCACACAATGAGAAATTCATAGCTTATAAATTTTAAAAACAGTTTTTATGACATGTGAGACAAACACTTCAATAGCCATTAAAAGATGGATTCCATTTTCATTTATTTCTCTTTATTATGATCCGTAGTTAAAACCAAGGACCTGTATAATTTTATTGCATATCTGTCTGTACAATTTAAACCGTCACTTAAATGACTTCGACTTTATAAAAATAATTTTCCCTATATGCCTACTGAGCCTAAGTTGTGTGGTTTTAGAACACGTTTGACTTTTTTATTTTTAAGGTGATGGTGACCTAAAGGTTATTTACCTTTTAAAACAATTAATAATTTTTTAAAAAGTGTGATATTTATTCAGGTGTTGCTGTGACCATTTATACATGTTTATTTGTTCAGGCATTGCGACCGAGTAAAGAAACACATTTTGCCATGCACACACAATGTATGAGCAAGGACTACAGCCATATTACAGACCACCAATGAAATCAAAATACTCGAACAATAAGTTATATAGGTATGTATAGCTTTAGTAGTGTGTTGTTGGATTAACAATTTGTTTTTTTTTTGTGTGATATATGTATATGTGACTGAGATTAAATAGCATTAGTAACTTTTCAATACTACTGTATACAAGTGCTAATTAAAGCACTGCAGCGATAGAACAGTGTAACTTTTCACTGAAGTAATTGTTCCAATGATACTTTACTTAAATTGCAGTATTTTTACATACTCAGAGTAAGTGTGACAATCGTAATAGCATTGAACTTGTGTTACTGTCTTTGCATTTCATTGTCTAAAGAAAAAGTAATCTTCGTCATTCTTGTTATGTGACCTTCAGGGGCTCACTATAGCGAGTAGCAAACTTGAGGAATCCTAGCTGGATCTTCGCATTTTTTTCCCCATGTAATCTTGGGATAGATCCTTCTCTTGACCCAATTCTCGTTCTTTTGCAATGCAAACACTATTAAATTATTCTAGGACAAGGAATATTTATTTGATCTTCTTTTAGTTATAAGGTGACGATGACATAGGTTTTCATCCTACGTCATCATAAAAACTGGATTTTATCTTTTACAGATGTCGTAACTTTCTCAAAATTATTAAAACATTTCATTAAACTTTTTAGTATCTTAGTTTCAATGTAAAATACAAAAATTACTTACTTTTTTAAGTGAATTTTGTATGTGGAAATTTTAAATAAGGAATTAGGACTTCAATAAACTCTTCAAATGTCGAATTACACTTATCTCTGACAAATGTTAGAGAAAACTATTCAAATAATATTTACATTCATCATTATTTATTACTTTAAAACCAAAATATTTCCCTCGTTTGGACGTTATAGATTTTTTAAAGTTTTGAATTGATTTCGAAATTTTTTTTGGATTAAATAGGTAACAACTGGGAAAAAATATTTTAAATTTATAATTAAAATTAGTTTTAAACATACATAAACATACTTATTAGACTGTATCTGATAATATTATAATACTTGTCAAACTAACAAAAAATTGTATTTACTTAAATTAAACATTTGATGTAAACCATGTCCACAAAAGTGACTTACTAGTCCACGGAAGTGATTAAAACAGATAAATTTTACTGCTAAAAGATAAATAAAAGTTTTTTTACAATTGAAATAATAACACAACTTAGATAATAAAGAAAAAACAAAATTAGAGTAAATTCATAAATTGTTCATTAATATTAAATTCATATTGTTGCCTATTATTAATAGACGGCTGGTCAAGAACTGTTACAACATCTGTTAAGTCAATGGTTGAAATGTCATCAATATCGGGAAACACAAATTTTTTTACACTAGATCTTTTTAAAAATTTTACCACAAGTTCTCCTACAAATTGTTTTACAACTAAGCCTATATAATGATGTATATTTTTTTCCCCCACAATTTTCACTATTACATAGTCATTAAGATTAGCTTCCTTCCGAGTTTGTTCTGCATCATCTGAGTCTTCTGAGCAGGAAGAGTACACATCAGAGAAGTGTAGTCTGGAATTACACATGTCACTAGCTAAAATAATAGTTAAGGTGCATATTTTATTCTGTTTATTACAACATCATTTAAATTATTGTATGAATATATTAAAGTATAGAGTACAATAAATCATTCTATTTGTACTTTATGTCTATATATTTTAAAAGTTTCTGGAATGTGTTCAATGTTAAACTAAGAAATAAATAAAAAAACATTTTAAGAAATTTAAAACTCTTTTAAAACATTAAACAATACTATGTAGTTTGAAAGGATACTTTTAGCTGAAGCTTGAGGAATCTGTCTAATTTTAAGAGATATCTCTCCAATGTCATAGTGAAGGCAAGATTTGCCACTATCACATGTTAGGCAGCTTAGCCTTCTTGCCTGGATTAAGTCTGGTTTCTCTCTGTCCCAAGTTAACTGATGAATCTTCATAGTACCAATAAAAGTTTCAAGTGTTTCTGTGGGAAGAATTTTGTCTACTTCATTTATTTGGGGTTCAGTAATAGTGAATATTGTTATAGTTTTCACATTTTTTTGTAGTTCAATTGCAAATTGTTCAAAATTTCCCATATCTGTTCCCTTGCTAACTAGTCCATCCGCCATTCTTTTCAAACTTCCCCCAATACCATCTGCTGCTCCCTTGCCATGTCCTGCCTCACTGTAGTGCCAAGCTATTTCCTCTACTAATAACCTTTGTGCCACATACTTCCCTAGGAGAAAGAACATTTTTTTATTCCTATACTGCGTAGATGGACCATCACTTAAAAAATGAACTTTTTTCAGTTTAGGTACTATTTACTTTATTGCAGTTATCAGTGGATCTAAGTGAGCACAAATAGATGCAGGGTCATGTCGTAAACTCTCAGATATTGAGCAAAAACTTTTATGCTCAATACATTTATGTACAGAATTAATGTAATATAGCACTGAAGTATGAAGAGTAATTTGTGGTCTGCTTCCTACAAAATGGACTGACTGTACTTCATTTGCATACTTATACAAGTAATTTTGTGAAAAGTCTATGTGTAACAAAACTTCATATTCAGTTAAATTTTCTTTTACGCTATTGATTATTTTATATTGGTGTGATATATTGCTGCAGTGAATCATGAATGGTTGGAGAGGCAATTTCAACTCGGAAAGCAAATCGTTTTTGGAACACGTTATGTTTTCTTTACAAGTTCTTTGACTTTGTTTAACTTTTCCTTTGATTAAAATGGGAATTTTTTTAGTAACCCATTTCTCATAAGAAGTTATTTCTGCATCATTAAATTCATTAATTTGAATACATTTATTCTCACATATCACACACTTCCTCTCTAAACATTTTTGCTGCAATTCTCCTGAACAACAAATATTTCTTATAACCTGATTTGGTGTATTTTCATTGATTATTCCCAGGCCTCTCAATTTCTTAACAAGAATACCTATATTTGCATGAACTTTGCATAGACATGTATCTCTAGAAGATACATTAGGAAAAATGATCCAAAAAGGCCGAAACTTGCAAAAAAGGGAATAACTCATATGGATATACTTAGGATTGTTTTTAATAAATTTAGAATGCAAATTTTTCAGTGTATAGTTAAGATACCTCTTTTGTTTTTTCATTTTTTTTACAGTGACAGTCTCCTTTTTGCCAGCGGTCATTCGGCTGCACTCATCAAGTTCTAAAAATTTTATAACTTGCTGATGA
This sequence comes from Aphrophora alni, assembly GCA_963513935.1. Classification (NCBI taxonomy): domain Eukaryota; kingdom Metazoa; phylum Arthropoda; class Insecta; order Hemiptera; family Aphrophoridae; genus Aphrophora; species Aphrophora alni. The sequence continues at coordinate 110,940,059 of OY740773.1, forward strand.
AGATTTTTAACTCCATATTCGACTTTCTTCCTTCCAAAATATCCTTTAAGGTTTAATACCCTCCGGGAAGTCAATGATCTTAGATAATCTACAAATTTATATTTTTCAACAACTTCTCCAGTAATATTTGCAACAAACTGATTTTTCCTTAATTGACTGCTTTGTTTTTTATAATTTGTCTTCATTTGTTTTGCTATTACTTCTGCAAACAGTAATCTGCGCCTAACTTCAGGCCTAACTTTCTGTCCATCTAAAACCTTATCCACTGTTTTTTGAGGTGTATCTTTTTATTTAGGCGGGAAATACGTTTTTTGTACCTGTATACTTTTGTATTAGCTTTTTTAAATTTTTTCTGCAGTTCTTTAATTAGCTTATTTTTTGTCTCTCTATTTTTTCTTGCTAATTTTTTTCCAAAATCTTTCTGTCTTGAAGATAATGGTATAATTTCTTGTAAAGCAACTGGGGTTTGGGGTGGAGTACAATTTGTTAAATATTCTTCTTCCCTTTTTATATTTTTTTCTCTGTCTCTATAATTTTGACTACGATTTCTCCAACCTTTCCTAATCTGTCTTTGCTCACGAGCACTTAATTCGTTTATTAATTTTATTTTCCCCTCCTTTTTATTTCTAGCATATCTTTGTCTGTCTTTCAGTTTTATTTCTTCTTGTTTATCAGGATCATTATTTCTTAATTTTTCTCTCGCTCTTCTCATGCTCAATTTTTTTTGTTCTCTTCTTTTTTCTAAATATTTCTCTTCTGATAACTTTTTAACACTTTGTGATAATTTAAAAATGAGGGGCAGAATTTAAGATTAATTTGAAAGTTACTTTTGTTCATTAAAAAATGCCACACGTTGAGCGACAATTGTGATAATTTAAAAATGAGCTGTTGTTAATTATTAATAGCGGAGCTATTTTAAAAATTACAAAAATTATTCTTTTGAACTTGAAGAGTTCCACTAAGTATTTATTTATTAAAATTTGAATTTAATTATTATTTTGCTCGACTTAAGGGCGCCAGATGTGTTAACATCAATTTAGAAAAAAGAAGTTAATTATTGTTTTTAAATTTCTCAGGGGTGAGTCCTTTTATCAGTGTACTTCACAGTGATCTTGGTTTCAGAAATGAAAACACTTGTGCTGAAATATTACATAAAGGTTTATTAAACATAATCATAATATATACAAAAAACATATTATTTAAACATATTATTAAAATAAACATGAATTTAATTTTTGATAATTTGGCTTATCCTTATTATCGTCTCAGAAGGAGACTAATTCAATGAATTTAAATCTTTATTTTATATGTTGCAACAAATTAATTTTCTTTTTAATTTCTAATTATTTTGAAGATCTCTGAAGGAGATTTATTTAAATATGTAATACTTCAAAATTTTACTTTTTAAGGATATTAAATGATCAAACATATATATGTATATATATAGAAAAAATTATAAAAAAAACATAACATAATTTCTTAATCTAAAGTTAACATAAGATGTCTATACCACGACATCAGTTTTATATGAGAATTGTCCGAAATTAGCCATTCTGTCGTCTTGTATGTTGCAGCCCATTGGAATCGCCGTTTTCAGGAATGTTCAGCTTTCGTATGTACGCACAGTACTCTAGAAATGTTTTTCTCACAATAGTTCATAGCGTTTATGATTATAAAAGGAATGTTCATTCTAATATACAATTTTCGCCACGTGTGAAACGATCAGTTCAAAACTCGCGTATAACGAACATAGTCTCTTAGTGTTTTTTAATTTTACAAACGCGAGTGCTCATTAAAGTATAATTATTAACTGTCCAATCACTCACTTTATAGCAATTATTTAACTTGTCTGTCCATTGTCTACACTGAGTCTATAAGTCCATAACCACATTTACATTTGTCATTAAAAAACAACCTGGAACACTCTGTTCTACAAACTAAGACACCTGGTCTCTCTAGATTCTGAATTACGACTCAAATTATAATGCGTCCGATCACTCCAATTGCCAGACTTAGACTATTTGAAAAACACATCTTGTCACTCCAAACGCTGGACTTAGACTATTTGAAAAACACATCTTGTCACTCCAAACGCTGGACTTAGACTATTTGAAAAACACATCTTGTCACTCCAAACGCTGGACTTAGACTGTTTGAAAAACACATCTTGTCACTCCAAACGCTGGACTTAGACTATTTGAAAAACACATCTTGTCACTCCAAACGCTGGACTTAGACTGCTTCAAGGACCACGAGATCTCCTACTTCCGGAAATGCTTTTACCGCTTGGCTGTTACTTGCTATTACCAAAAGTTCACACACCCTTGTCTTTTTACATAGATTACTAAACACTGGTTATTAACTAAATTATATTAAAATTAGACATGGTTATTTATTTTTATAGCCTTGAAAATCTATTTTTTCTTTATAAATGAATTTACAAAAATACTGCTCATGATCTAGACATTCTGTCTCTGTCTACTTGCCCGCGGATTTTTAAACCTATTACAGACTCTAATTTTTCACATTACCACAACTTTTTCTTTTGGCCATTGTAAATAATTAATCTGTAGAAGAAAAAAACTTTGGTAAATGATGAATGATAATTGACAGCAGGTAAAATTAGGTTTTATATAAAACAGAATGAAACAGCTCAAAATTTACCAACTTAATTTTAAATATATTAGTAGACTAAGCAGCTTAGAGGAAAGGTGAGTTAGTTCTCTATACAATTGAAAAATAAAACTGAAAATATGTCAGCAGTAATTGAATATAATGTCACTAAATTCCATCAATGCCATGAGAAATTTCTACTGTATTAGGAAAATTTAAAGAAATTATCAGAGAATAACTTTTTTTCTAATTTGTAGCTACAAGATTAAGGTGTTTTGACTGTTTCCAACCTAAACTGTTTGGGGTCATATAAAGCCTATATGCTATTATTTAGCAATAAATGATAGGATATTTCTATTAAATAACCACTAATTATCACTTCTGTGGACTAGCATCACTTCTGTGGACAACCACTGTCCACAGAAATGATGTCTACAGAAGTGACTATTTTTAAATCCAATATGCCTAGCAACTACAACTTTGAGGTTAGAAGTTTGATTCTTCTGCCTTAAGAAATATACACAATGATTATAACTATAGTTATCCTTATTAAATGATAGAGATAATTCTTACCTGAGAAGTGATGCAGTAAGAACGACGAAACAGCTTATTAGTGATCAACAGTTGAAATAAAACCACACTTTCAGAGAAAATCACTAAAACCACTCTATAATATAAATGACTACCTATTTCCCCTCCTAATCCTTAGACAAAGAACATATACCCTGCATTCTGTTGGAGTTTTTTACAACTAGTTAAAGAATGTCCACAGATGTGACTATAAAATGAAAGACACTTTTCAAATAAATATAAAAAGATAATCTGAAATTTATTTTAACTCATAAATGTTTATTTCATGTAACTGTAGATGTTTTATTGCCAGTGTAAAACAAATTATGCTAAAAATGAACAAATTAATAAGATTACAATTCAAATAATGTTTTTAAACATAGCTGGGGACTGTCCACAGAAGTGATATGTCACACTCTGTGGGCACAATTTCTGTCAAAAAAATATGTAATATCTAAATTTTAGCAATATTAGTAAGTTTGTTAATATTTAAACTTTAATATATAAAGTTAGTTTTCAAATATTTCCTATATTATAATATAGATAATAGGTGGTGACATCAAACTGTACACTTTTAGGAGAACGACCCTGGTATCAAATTTTATCTTGGATTTTAAAAAAGTGCATGCTTGCAAAACGTCATTGAAATAATCTCTTGAATTCAAATTTTGAAGCTGAATTCTAAAATTGGTGAAATTCGAAAAATATTTGTATTGCATTTTATTAAAATTTGCTTTATTTATTTTAAAATTGTAGACATGTTTTGCACTTTTGGGCCCAACTTTCAATTAAGTTGGGTAAATAGTAACTTAATCTATATAACTTATACATTATATGAAACATCTTTGTATTTTAATTCTTTGAAATAATTATTTTGTTTGTCATTTTACACACACACACACACACACACACACATATATATATATATATATATATATATATATATATATATATATATATTATATTAATAGATTTGAGTAGGTCACAAACTTGTTCAATAGGGTACTTGATGAACCAAGTTTGGTTCTGAAAGGATAAATAAATCTTTAAAAAAAATGGTATCATCAAAAAATTTATATAAATATATTTAAACGGCCATGTTCTTTTGTACTGGAGAAATAATTTATGACAAATTTTGTCTTGTATCAAACTGTCGTAGTATATCAAACTTCGGTATGAAGGTTTTTTGTTTGATTTAAATTATGCCTCTTAGACTAATGAAGATGGGATAGCCAAAAAAAAAAGTTTAAGTGGAGTTTAAAGATATGATCAGATACTTCAAACTGATCAGCTATCATGGTGATATTGTATGGTGGAAAGAAGTTAAAAGAATCAAGGATATACATTTTTTTATATTTTCACCCTTATCTACATTATTTTCATACCGTACATCTGTTTGTTCAATAATGAGAATTTTGTATAAAAATACTGCGGTTGTGCTAATTTTCTTATTATTAATAACTTTTTTGACAAATTAAATAACGTCATACCAATATAACTTGTCAAATTCAGGCCATTAATACTGAACCAGTGTCTGTCTGTCTGTTGTAATGATTTCTTCATTATTTGATTTAAGTTCTTATAAATTATTTATAAATCTATATGTATAAAATTAATCTTATGTACTGTATGTTCCATTTAAAAGCAGCCATACTCATTAATTAAAATCAAATTTACATATTTTCAAAACAATTGCGATACAAAATAAAATTGAGCAAATAAAACTCTGTTAATTTATTAAATTTTATCACCAATTAATTAGCAAATTACAAAACATATTTTTTTCAAATGTAATCATACACAGAATGTTAATGTCAAAGACTTCAATGCTGTCGCTTGTATTTTCCTTCAGTTTGTTTTATTCAGGTTATTCTTATATACGCTTCCGTATCCCCATAGGTAAATGTTAATTACATGAAGATAAATCCAGTAAATTAGATCACAAACTTTGCTTACTGAGTGTTTCTTTTTGAATGGTATATGAACGTAGACCATCAAGCGTTTAGAATTGTAGTATGTAGTGTTGGTCATTTTCCCTCAGTTGGTTTTAGAAGTTTTCACAAATTTTAATATAAACTTCCGGGTTTAATATATTGGGCACATAATTAGACTAGCAGAAACTGGTCATCAAACTCCAATTTTTGGAATGTAAAACAAAATCTGTTTTTGTAATTTGAGGATTTTCAGTTGTCTAGTACCTCGCTATTTATGACCATACATGATATACATGACCAGCAAAAGTCATGAGTTCAACAATATTTTTAAGAAACCACTCATAAATAATGTCGGTTTTCCAATAATGGCTGGAAGTTGTGTCTGATATGCGGTAAGGTTTTAAGAATTGGTAGTAAAATACATGATGATGCAACTTCCTAATGAATGTTTTCCGACTAACTGCAACTGCTCTCAGATTCTGTATAGAAAATGGAATCATTTTTCCACCTTTTCTGTACCAAACACTATAAATGTCTGGGAATTGTACATGACAAAATTTGTCCATTTAAAGGAACCAGTAAGGCACACTCTTTCATTTACAAAATAGAAGAAACACAATGGTACACTCCACCACAACATTCAACCAATGATTGATATTGTAAATTGAGTGACAAAATCATTCAAGGTCATCTACATTGTAAAGAGGGTGTAGTTAATCATTATTTATTACATTATTAATCATTATTTATGTGGAACTTAAAATAATGGACATACAAAATTAATTATTTTAAAAACTACTTGATATAATACATAATAATATGCAATAATACATATCTACTTACATAAATTTCCGTAATTCATTGTAATAATAAATTTAATAATTATCAAAAAATATATTAAATTCACCTTTGTTTTGTGATTTAATTTGTATTTCAAAATGTATTAATAAATTTAATTATATCTAAGTCGTTCTTTAGTAAAATGTGTGTAGAATATCAAAAGGGCGTGGAAAGTCAGGAGAGTGGATGTTGTTATAAAACTCATGGTGATTTGTAGAGGGACAAAAAAATACTACCTTTTTTTTCTTTCTCGCATATAGACAAAGTTTTGTGATGAATCAAAAATTTATGTTTTTCTTGAAAATAGTTGAGCCATATTTTCTTCTCTTTGAATAAGACAAAAATTGATTTCATGTTAATCACTCATAATGATTTTGATCAAATTTTGGTCAAATGTAGCAACTATGTACAGTAAGGCCCCGATTATCCGAGCTAATGTGGACTAGAAGACACTCGGATAACCAGAAACTCAAATAACACTTCCCCCGCCGCCATTGAAATCAATGGTAGCGTGTGCGTTTTCGGCCGCCAGTCTGTGTTATGGGTGTTACATAGACGATTTGGGGTTAATACAGTAATAAATAAAGACGTATAATTGAATTAAAATACATATTGAGTTCAATTTATTACAAAACCCACAGTACTGCACTGTACTAAATATTACGTTCATAATATAAAAAAATAACAGCAAATAAAGATACAGTTTTTGTAAATCAAAATTCTAGCCTACAAATCTAAAACAAGGTCAATGGTGAATATGAAAATACACTTAAAAAGAGCTACAGTATTGAAAACTGTTTTGTACTGGTACTTTACCAATGAAAATTGAATTTTAAAACTAAGCCTACTTCTTGAAAAAGTTCATCAGAGTTTTCTGCTTTACTGAACTGGCCCGCTTCTTTGCAGCACAGTAAAATAGCGAGTAAAATGACCGAGCGGTCATCCCATTCCGCTCACTCGCTACGGTACTGTACAGTGTACAAAACACTCAGTTAAACCGGAACTCAGTTAATCAGGGCCCTACTGTACCTAAAAAAACTGATTTGTTACTACCTTCTTAATGTCTGTCTAACAGTTATAAAGTCAAAAAATGAAAATAAATCATGGATCCTGTTAACTATTATACAATTATACAACTTTATATAACCCTTATACAATTTGAGCACACTGTAGCGAACAAATTTATATTCTAGTTTTAGATTTTACAATAGTTTTTAGAATAGAATAGAAATGTGTTAGTTGTATATTATTTAAGAACAATTCAAAATCAAAATCCTTTCCAGCATATCATGTGGCGTTAGTGTTTATTTTTGTATGAGCTTTATCAAACTTAACCCTTTCAACCCCACTTTTTTGTTTTGAAGGGGAAAAAATATTCCAGTTGTTTTTCTTATTCTATAGGGCCTATATAACTCATAAAATATTGTTCCAGGTTTTTTCCGATTTTTGGTTATGCTGGGGGGTTTTGTTGTTTTTAAACAACATCGGGTACTGAGGGAGTTTTCTGAAAGTACACATTGATTGTAAACATATATTGAAATAATAATTATTTTATTCTGAAAAAGATTTTTTACACATTTATTATATATTAATTGCAATTAAAAATTTTAAATAAAGTTTTACATAAACATATTAAAAAAGATATACGACCTTACTTTTTGTAAAATGTTGAAAAACAGTTTTTATTTACAGTTAAACCCAATGTACCTTACATTTTTGACATTTTACTTTGGTAAATTCTACTGAGCAAACTCTGCATCTGTTCTGTTTTTCGACCATTCCAGGTAAATGTCCTATTTTATCGAGCCTAATATCATCGACTGGTATTACAGTGACTTTCTTTTGGATGCTCAATGTTGAACGATTCGTCAGATGTACTAGGTCGACCTCTTTCTTTGCAATTGGCGTCTTACCAGTCAATGCTAATCCAGAATCAATTTGTGCTTGCCACTGAACTAAAGTTAAATCAAACTATTGTCCAAGTTGCCTTCTATGACGTCTGTACAATAACCATGAATTGACAACAGAAACATTTAGGCACCAATATATTATTCTCATGTACCATTTTAGAGAACGTAAATTAATCCTATATAGCTCTAATAGCATATTCTCAGGTAGGCTACTGAAAATATCTTACCAAATAATCTGTGGTATGTTCTTCCTCAATATTTTGGAGTGGTTCTTCATTCCTTACATTTTCAAAATAAGTTCACACACAATATCCTCAAGTTCATCTAAATCATTTGTATCAACTTCATCCCCAATTTCAGACAAATCATCATCTGGTATAGTAATAAATTTGTTGAATGCCTCATCATCAAGTTTTAATATTTTTTCTATTTCCTTATCACTACAACAAGACGCCATATTTATTGTCTAATAAACGAAAATTTGTTATTCATTAACAAAAACTTAGTAGATAAAACTGTACCACACCATCTTGCAAAACACACTTAACCTAAAACTTAACTTCCATGAGAATCCATTGTAGTTTATAAACAACTAACCAAAATCACTTATTATAAACAACATAAAATGAAAATATGAACAAATATTATAAAACAATGATAAAAATAAGTTATAGTAATGTAAAGAATATTTTTAAAGCTTAAAAAACTATGATTTTTTACCAGATATATGAAATTAGTAATCAGAGATTTAGCTTACTATGACAAAATCATTCTGAGCTTTTTATTATCAGCTGTTGATGTATGAGAGTGGTAAGTGTTGCTATCTATTAGCATTAAACTATACTAAAAGCTTGTAGTTTTAATACTACATTGGTATTTCATGGAAAAAACACTTATGTAGGTTGTTATTAATGGTTTAAGTCTGTGTTGTTTATAAACAACAGTGGTAACGAAAGGGTTTTGAAGTGTTGTGTACTTATTAGATGTTTTGTCTTCCTTCTAGAATTAGCAATAATTGTTAAAATGATGTTTGTTAGATAAATTTGAAAACAGTATTTTTGTTTACACCTTATTTCCAAAACTTCATTGTCTACATTGTTCTTTTATTAATTGTTTATAATAATAATAATAATAAGGTAATTTCAAGCAATAATCTTATTTCGTTGTTTGCCCAGAGTTTTCTAAGCTCGTCATTGTACCTTCATAGTTAAAGGACAATGTATGTCTTCATCATTAGTGTCTCTAGTATGATCTTCAAATGTTATAGGCATATCAAAAAAGTAAAAGTCTTGTGTTAAATATGTAAATTTAAAAGAGTGAAATAGTACAATAATCAAATAAATTATTAACAATTTATATTTTAAATGTTCATAAATAAATTGCATCAGATAAAATTTTAAATGCTAGCTCAGACTCTTCTTAAAATTTTTATGAATTTAAAACAATAATTAATATAATTTAATTAGGAGTTAAACAACGAAATCTGGAACAAATAGTTACTGAATTGTTACATACAGGTAAATAATAGTAAAACAAGTTGATGGAGGCCATCATGGTACTTACTCAGCCCCATCATATTGTAATACAAGTGTATCCTCTAAATTTAATGTGAAAGTTGGTTTCTTAGGCCTTGTAGGACATGTAAACTTGTATTGGTAGGTCAAGAAGTCTTGCTAGTAGGTTAACTATGTTTAAAACGGTTGTTACATAGGTTTTCGGATTCTTGTAACTGTCTATATCATTACTTTCTTGACGTTAGTTAGGCCTTAATGGGCTTCGTAGATGTCTATATGTTAAGAGTCTCCACTTGTTTTGTTTGTGTCAGTGTCATGGCCTGAGGGCTCAAAGATGCACAATGAAGCGCTTCTACTTGCTAGACTCGTGTTGGCCTGCCATATCTCATAACTTTACAAATACTACATTTTCTTGAGAGGTCAGGGTTTGAAATTACAATTTTGCTCTTTTTCTTCGTAGAGATGTAGAGTTCGCAACATTACATGTATAACAATTCAAAAATATATAATTTAAATTTCTTAAGTTTATTTATAAAAAATAAAAAAATTAAAAAAATTAGATATAGGCCTAAGTTATATGGAGTTTATTCAAATATTTCATTTATTCTAAATTTATTTCATTATTTAATATATATATTAATTTTCATCTAAATTAATTCATTAATATATATATATATATATATATATATATATATATATATATATATATATACAAACATATACAGTCATATACAAGTACAAAAAAAAAATCTAATAGGCCAGTGAATAAATAACATATGAGTGAAACAACAGTAAACCAGATGATTAAAAAACAACAGTTAAAAAAAAGAAAGAAAAAAAATTATTCAGTTAGTTTTGAGATTGGAAGAAGGACAGTTGAGTTAGTCTGGAGAATTTAATAAGTACAGTTGATATATATAGATATAGTGTGTTAAATGAAAATAAGAAGATGAAAGTATTAATTGGAATGGAATTTTAAAGTGGTTATTGAAGGAAAACAGAAGAAAAAGGTAAAAACATTGTTATAAACAATTACCAAAAAGTGGGATTATATTAAAAAAAACAAAAAAACATTGAAGTAAAGGGTGAGACTTGTAATTATTGTTCAAATATATTTTTTTCTTTTTGATTGAGTGAATGATGAGTGGACTCGAACCATAGATTAAATTTGTTTTATATTTGTATATATATTAAATATATATACATATTTTTTCATTCATTAAGGCATTCAACGTTTTATTGATTGATTTTTTTTTTGTGTTATGTTTGATTTGTCATTTTTTTTTATTCATATTAACATTTGGAAGAAGCCGGCACTGACCTGGAACCCCGAGAAAGACAATAACAATTGAAACAAAAAATATATATATGTATAATTGTAGAAACATTACAAATTGTTAGAGTAACATAATTAAAATAAAAAGTTGTATTACATTTTGGCGCCGCAACGTGTTGGCTTTCAACGTGTTGGCTTTTTTCCAAGTTGTACAATACTCCAAATAACTTCTATAACTAATTATAATAATTGTACTAACTATAAAAGATAGTTTGTAAAATAGATAAGTTAATCTAGAATTATGGACAATAACCAGAGATATAACTTGAGAAAGAACATTCAGCCTACATTTAAGGTGAGAAAGATACAAGGTTTGCCCGACATACAGGCGTCCCAGCGAAAAGAAGACGTGGTCGTGGAGCCAAATTTTAATTCTGAACACGAAACGATGGAAGGGTCGCGGATTCCAGAAAAAACACACCGCCGGATGGAAGACGTGATATCAGGGGAACGCGTTGAGACAACGGAAATAGGCGAAATTTTTTCGAATGAAGACATGTCGGTAACATCTAACCCTAGGGCAAGTCCTGTCAGCGATGATATCGAGTACCATCCTAGGACAGATTTTATCATGGAATCAGCAACTGTAAAAACGTTACAATTAGAAACTCAACCCCCATGGTTGAAGATAATATTACAACGTTTTGATGAAAACAAAGAAAATCAAAAAATTATCGTGGCAGATGTGAAAAAACACTTAAACTCGGTCCAGGATGAATTGAAGACTAGAATGAACAAATTGGAGGAAGATTTACAAAAGAAATTGGATAAGCAAAGGGAAACTTCTCGCAAGGAGTGGAGAAGTGAACTTCAGACTCAGAAAGAGGAGATTCAAATGGATTTAACATGCCAAGAAGAAATATTGAAAACGGAAAATGAACAGATGACCAATCAGAGGTGCCAAGAATTAGAGGGAAGATTAGAGAAAGAAAGGAATGTCATGGCGGAGCAAAAGAAACAATTGGAGTCATTAGAACTAAATGTCCAAGGTCACAACAACAAAATTAGAGCTATAGAAAAAGATTTATTGGAAAAACAACATAATTACCAGCCCCAAATATTGGTTAGTTGTAGTGGTCCGACTACTGGAATAGGAGAAAACCAAATATCTAAATTCTATGACAGGGAATATAACCCAATGAAATACTTTGAGAAAATTTACAAATTTTATATAAGAAAAGTTCATAAATCTGTGATAACAGAAAAATGGGAACGTACCCTAATTAAATTTTATCATTTGTATTTAAGTGAAAATGGTTGGATGTTGGAAAAGACAGGTTACAAAAAATCTAAAATGGCTGTTAAACTGTGTCTCTTAAAAATGCTATTGGATTCTCAGTTTGATCTCAATTCCAAATTAAAGTCTGATATCAACAAGTTGACAGAGGAAGAACTTCGTCTGGAACCTCTAGGTAAAGATAAAGAAGAACAACTATATTGGTGTCAGTTTGATCCTGCTATTAATATTTGTGTTTATAAGGAGAATACGGAGGAGGAGTTATGGAATCTTATTGCTAAAGTCCGTGAAGGATTAATTTCATTAATATCACAACTGAAATCAGATGAAGAATTAATTATTGATGTAATTTCTACAAATAAGGACAATAGTAGTCAAAAAATTGAAACACCAATAACTGATACAGGACAACAAGTAGTCATGATGTATCTGATAATGATATTAATACCGATATTTCAAGTTAAATAAATCAGCCGATAAAAAAAAAAAAAAAAAAAAAAAAAAAATGATTGCTAAATTTTTTATTAAATAAATTATATATTTTTTATTGTTAATTTTGTTTTGTTCCATAAAAAATATTTAAGTAAACATTTTTAAGGAAAGTTACCAGGAGATATTATAACAATTCAAAAATATATAATTTAAATTTCTTAAGTTTATTTATAAAAAATAAAAAAATTAAAAAAATTAGATATAGGCCTAAGTTATATGGAGTTTATTCAAATATTTCATTTATTCTAAATTTATTTCATTATTTAATATATATATTAATTTTCATCTAAATTAATTCACTAATATATATATATATATATATATATATATATATATATATATATATACAAACATATACAGTCATATACAAGTACAAAAAAAAAATCTAATAGGCCAGTGAATAAATAACATATGAGTGAAACAACAGTAAACCAGATGATTAAAAAACAACAGTTAAAAAAAAGAAAGAAAAAAAATTATTCAGTTAGTTTTGAGATTGGAAGAAGGACAGTTGAGTTAGTCTGGACAGTTGATATATATAGATATAGTGTGTTAAATGAAAATAAGAAGATGAAAGTATTAATTGGAATGGAATTTTAAAGTGGTTATTGAAGGAAAACAGAAGAAAAAGGTAAAAACATTGTTATAAACAATTACCAAAAAGTGGGATTATATTAAAAAAAACAAAAAAACATTGAAGTAAAGGGTGAGACTTGTAATTATTGTTCAAATATATTTTTTTCTTTTTGATTGAGTGAATGATGAGTGGACTCGAACCATAGATTAAATTTGTTTTATATTTGTATATATATTAAATATATATACATATTTTTTCATTCATTAAGGCATTCAACGTTTTATTGATTGATTTTTTTTTTGTGTTATGTTTGATTTGTCATTTTTTTTTTATTCATATTAACATTTGGAAGAAGCCGGCACTGACCTGGAACCCCGAGAAAGACAATAACAATTGAAACAAAAAATATATATATGTATAATTGTAGAAACATTACAAATTGTTAGAGTAACATAATTAAAATAAAAAGTTGTATTACACATGGCGAATTGAAATCTGGATATTTTTATCTAATTTAGTATGTTATGAATTGAATAAGATATGTACAAAAGACTGTTTAAAATGGCACCATTTAAAATTTCCCAGTTTATTTTTTCTGAATAGGGTTCTATGTGAGGACACTGTAATCCCCTGTACCAAATTTCATATTCCTATCTTTATTTTGTGGCCGCTATAATACTTGTGTACAGACACAGGATGGACGGGATGTAGAAAATTACTTTTTTGTCTTTCTGCTTCAAAAACAGCTGTTTTCAATACATGCATTAAGATTCTAAAGTTGTTCGTTTTAGTCCTAGGACCTAAAAACATTAGCTGACGTGATCAGCTGTTACTTGTTTATACGAATTAATTTTGATTGTAAAGCATTTATAAAAACAACCGATACTCCCAATTGTAAATAATTGTTATAACAGATGTTACCATCGATTTGAAGGTAAATAGGTTATAACATTTTAGTTTTTGTGAAATTGTTTTCTTATATTATTTGTAGTATAATATAAAAAAAAAGTATAAATAAACTAAAATCAAAATTTTTGACTTATAATATTTTACTCTGTAAGTAAAATTAAGCTTTGTTACTTATATGAATTTTCCTTTGTGACCCCGTGTTAATCTGCAAAAATTTTCATATAAATATTTTTGGACTCAGGAGGACCCAACAAAAATCAACTTGGTCATCATGCAAATTATATACCATATTCATTATCTACCAAAACATTTATATCTAAGTATGTTCAAACAATCATATGTTAAAAAAAATAAAAATCTAATAACAGTGGTGTACTAATAAGAAGTATACTTTATTATTGATGAACATTTAATAAATTTTGAAGGTCTCCAACTCCAAAAATGGAAAGAAAGTGTTGCAACTTTTTAAACCAAGTCTTAAGGTGCAAAAATATAAGCCACTCAAATCTGTATAGTTACATATGTCCATATCTGTACTAATAAAATTATTTTGTACAAGCCTTAGAATCATCTTCCAATATGTCTCAAATAATAACCATATTGTTTTGAATAATTCTATTGGCAACAAATATTAATACCATATATGGTGACAAAAAAGTATGCAGTAACTCCTCAACTGAAGCCCCTACAAACACAACAGAAGCTCATTGTATGAATTCAGTGATATGTAGATTTGTTAAAAAAAAAAAAAAAAAAAAAAAAAATTATGAATATTTTCTAATCTAAGATTTTTTAGGAGAGGCAACCAGTATGTTTAGTCTTTCACTTTTTGACTGATCATTCCTGAATCAGAATTTTTGACAGGAGTGGGGGTTTAGTAGAAGAAGGATGTTGGTAGCAATTACTTTGATAGTGTGCATAATGGTTTGAGAAATCATTTTTTAAATAAAAAAAAAAGATTTTTCATTTTAGGAATAAAATCTAGAAATCACTGAATGCAAATTTTAACAACAGCGAGAGATCCTGGTTGGATTAATATCAAGTTTCTCTTGACCAACTCTTGTTCTCTTCCGACTCTGATGCTATTAGACTTTTCAAAGACTAACTGGTCTGTATGTTATGATTTTTTTTTTTCATTTTAAAACTATGATGGACGAGAGGTTGTTTGCCTTTAAAACAAGGAAAATATTATAAAATTTACATTTTTAATAGTCCGATTAGATCTTTTGCGGAGAAAGGAAATCAAACTTTGGTTTTTTTTAACATTTTCATTTCAATAGCATTTTCTTTCTAAGATAACCTTTCTAAAAAATTAAAAAATCTCAAATGGTCGCCATTTTAAAACTGTTATTTTGAACATTTTACTTGTAAACTGATAGTAGTGGATATTAGTCCCAAGATATGGACTCTATATTTGATATTTAAATATAAAGGGAAAATAGAGACGATAAAACTGTGTTCAATTCTTGCATTAACTTTTACAAGTACAACGTATACAAAACCAAATCAAGCTTCAGGGGTAGAGTGAGTACTGGTTTAGCAATTCCGAGGGAATTAACTGGATCTACACGTTTTTAGATCCCTTTCTTTCATCTTTCCTATCAAGTCATTCTTGCTGACATAATTAAAATATTCGAGGGCTAAGGGTACAAGGCGATGATGACCTACATTTTCTTCGTCTTTAAACAACAAAGCAAAAATGGGAAATATGTTTTTATCTATATCTATTGGTGCTTCCGTTTTAGCAAAATATGATAGAAACCGTAAAAAAAAAAAAAAAAAATTCAATCCTTCCAACAACTCATCATAAAACCCACTTTTTGAAGTTGTTATTTTCATGACCATCATAACAGTTAACTGGTTTCATGAAAAGTATAATGACTGGAGAACAACGGATGACCAAGTAAAGCTTCTAACAATTCGAAATATATTGAATACCAAGATTCAATAAAAGCAAGACACTTAAAAGAATGTCATTCAAACCCCAACTCAAACGACATCTGACGGGAAACACACGAAACTGATATATAGGCGCCTAGATAGAACAGAATCCCCGACTTCGTTACGATTTGGCCAAATTAAAAATATTTCCCGACATTTTTAACCCATAGTCGCCACCTCAAAATGAATTTAAAATGTTCCAACTTACTAGGAAAATTATTAGGTTAACACAATCGATATTCCCCACACTAACATACAAACATGAAGTCAGAAGTAAGTAAACGATCGAACACGAAATTTTAAACGGAAGGCTTCAGAATAAATTAAATTCTAATAAAACGCAATATTAACAAGGACACCTAACTATACCAATAGAGAGATCCAAATCCCATAGACATAAAAGGTTGTTAGGCCTTCTCTAATATCTGTACACATAAAGCAGAATAAATTAATTTCGCCGACAAGAACTAGCAAAAACACAATTAGTCCGACATTGTGGAATGTGACGTCACTAGAAGCATTCCCAGTTCCTGCAAGTAAACTAATTTGTGATTGGTCGATACAAAATCAAACATACAAGGAACAGATTCGCCTATCTTAACTCTAATTCAAATGTAACTATATAGTAAGGCTCTTTTTTATTTGTTAAAGAGTTATTTAAGTATTTTGTTAGATTCTTTTCATTAATAATTATTTATTAATATTAGCAAATGCTAATATACACTTTGACACCATTCTAAACGTGATTAAATCAAATTATACAAAGAAAATAACATTCACTCACCACACTCACACACTTACATGAAAAGTCCAACCCCAGGTGAAATAAAAAAATCAAGGTAGCAGCAGTTTGAATTTCCGAGAAGGAGGAAAAAGCGTCCCTTTTAAAAAATAGGTGAAGCGAGGGCATGCAACGAGAAAAGAAGCATAGAAGAATGCTCTGCATGTTAGATGAATTTAATCAAATCCAATCGAATCCAGTGAATGTTAATAGTGTTTAATAAAGTATACGAAATTTTAACAAAGTGTTTGTTAGTACAGTGAAAGATGACAGTGAACAAAATATTACCCAAACAGAGGAATATTGGTGAGATTAGACCATTTTAAGTTGTTGAACATATCACAATTTCATTTCTACACTCATACCAATCCTGCTATATGAGCAAAACAATCAATTCATTATAATACTATACTTGTGAACAGTAAAGACTATTTTAAAGTTTGTAAACTATTTATTCCCCTTATACACCTTCTCCCCACAGTATATAAACAAACATAATTTCATTTTACAGTAAATATAGACTATAGGACATAGTCCTAATATTATTATAAGTTCAATTCATGTATTTTATCTTTTTGAATAACCTTTGGGAAGAGTCGGCACCAACCTCCCGAGGTTAAGTTTCTCGAGCTCTTGACTATCATATTGTTGAATCCCCCCTTTCTTTTAATGAAATATGCTAGCTGGAGCAAATCACAGAGACAGTGAAACAGATTGTGATTAAACTTTCTAATTTCTAATATTATAAAATTGTTCGGAAAAGACTGATAGTGATAAATACTTCTCAAATATATTGTGTATTTTTTTTTTTTTTTTTTTTTTTTTTTTTTTTTTTTTTTTTTTTTTTTTTTTTGTGATTATGAATTTCCTTATGTCCTGAACTTTGCTATTTCTCTTTTGGTTATGGAGTATCCATAATCTATTTTCTTATAATTTTATATAATATGTGAACTTTATCCCATGTTTTTCATCTTTAGCTAAATAAATAAAAGGCAAAGCTTTTATTCGTTCAGTGTAATCCATTGTTATTGTTTCATTAATGTAGTATTAGATTCCTTAAAAGTAATATAATAAAAAAGGAGAAATAAATAATAATAATAATAGATAAGTAAATAAACCACAAAAGGTGAGAGAAAAAATATAGACATAATTGTAAGCTATGCGTAGGTATTTTAGTAAATGATCAAACATGATTATTTTCTAGTTTTTTACCGAAATCTAGGTTATCCTTCAACATATCCCTCTAATATACACGTATATATAAATAAATAAAAATAAGTTCATATGTTTTAATAATTAAAAAAAAAAAAATACATTATCTTACAGAGCAAGGGTAAAATTTTTGTTTCTTATTATTTTCTACAACTAATGCTATTCCGAGAAAATGTTTTAATGAACGCCATTTTTCAACTGATAAGTCATAAATAGTACAGAACATTCTGCAAAATTTGATATCAATATCTTAAATTGTTCAGGATTAATATCTGATTTTTGTAAATAATATAAACAAAGCACTTTTGAACAAATGTTTAAAGAAAGTTTTTGACTTTAATGTCCAAAACAACAACAAATATATATTATGTCTAAGATTCCTTCATTACACAGTAGACATTAGATATTGGTGAGCGAGATACAATATCGATACTGACGACAGACATCATTCCAAAAACCACCCTCAGGGTCTCACTACAGTAAGTATGAGCATGGAAAGGTTCTACACCTTGGGTTAGATCCCTCTATACCAGCTCTTGTTCACTGACGCTATTATAGTATTCAAAAGCAAGGTGTAGTCATTTCACAGTAACTAAAAGTAGACGTTAGATATGTTAGATATCGGTGGGTGACATACAAAATGAATATAAACATAAAGAGGATGTATGGGGGTGGGAAAACAAAAGAGTCTATTTTCCTGGAAAACTGCCATGAATAAAACAGGATACAAGACTGCATCCAGTTGCATGATTTCCTTTCCTCTCCTATTACACAAAGTCAGGACTGCATTTCAACCTTTCTCTAAGAAAATAATAATCTGATGAGTTATAAAAAATGAGTCGGGATTTTTGCAAAAATATCCGTTTCGCCGAGTTCAAAAATGGGGTTTTGTGTTTTACGTGTTTCGCCCAAACGAGCGGAATGATTTTTATAAAATTCTGTATGTACTAAAATGTAGCATTTTTTTAGAGAACCCAAAGAAAACGTATGAATCGTCAATTCCATAAATAAAATTTTTAAGTACTTAATATCCACTAAAATATATTACTCTTCGGAAAAATTATTGAAAAAAAATAAAGTCAAAATTAACCTTGACCGCCATCAAGGAAACTCGATTTTAATACAATGTATGCCTACGGTGAATTTTTACAGAAGCAAAGAATCGTTTAATATATTGTACAGGCTACATATCACAAAAAGTTCATAAGAGGGGAAACTTACCTTCGTAAGAAATACACAAGAGTAAACTCAATGGGTGCCATCATACAATACAAGGTGATCCGCTAAGTGACTTTGGCCTTGTAGGAAATGTTAAATTGTATTGGTACATCAAAGGGTCTTATCCAGTAGGGTGAAATTTGTTAAACAGTTATTTCACAGGTTTTCTGAATCTCGTAATTGTATGTAACATTTTTTTGACGTTTGTAAGGCCCTAACGTTCCTCGTAAATGTGCCTCCACTCGCTTCGCTCGTATATGAATTGATTTTCATGGAAAGTGAGGGTTCCAAGTTACATTTTTGACACTAAAGACGTTATTTATCATCGTAGAGATGTGGGGTTGGTACCATTACATGCAGAATTGAAATCTACAAATTGTTATTTAATTAATTATGTTTATAAGTGGAATAACATACGAAATATGGGCAACTGTTTAAAATGGCCGACTTTATAACATTTTTTAAATTCCACTTTTCTGAATTTCAATAGGCTTCTACAAAAGCACACACTATAACAATTTGTGTTACCACTATCGTGATTACATGCAGAGGATTACGGCAACGTCGACAGACGGACCTTATATCGAAGAGAGCGGGAAACGTGACGATCAGAAGTCCATTACCAAACTTACCCTGTATTTATTATACTGAGTTTATTATAATGAAAATTAAATTTTCTTTCGTATTAATAGTCCTACATATATAGACATATTTGAGGAATTGGCGATGATTGTAGGTGTTTGATTTTGTGGGTGTGTGTTTTAGAAAGTTAGTGCAATACTTCAACACTGTTTTTCCCATAAATACGTTATAGAGATGTTATAAACATATTTCATATTTTGTGTTTATGGTTTCATATGTACACAAGTTAATGGTTTTCACTATATTCCGCTCTAAAGACCTCAATTCAATGAGTACGGGGGTGGCAATGCCGAAGGAGGCTTGATCTTCATCTATTTTTATCTAGTCTTATGTTGTTCCCTCTCTTTCATCTTTTCTATCACTTCTTCCTTAACCAACTGTTGTTCTTTAATGACTCTGACGTTACTAGAGTATTCCAAGCCAAAGTGTCATGTACTCTTTCTTTATAAAACTATGATTAGGTATCATGAGTTTTTTTGTAAAGAAGAAGGAGAAGCGAGATTATGGTAGCTGATATAGTCTACTATTAGAAAATTTAGCAATACAGAATCATGAAAGTGGAGAACCTAACCCCCCCGCTGACATATCTGTGTAAGGCGAGGGAGGGGGTGATTAACCAAGCTATCTACTTCAAGACGACTTCCACAGTTTTTTCCTCACCACATTTATAATAGTTGTGATTGAGGTTTTATACGAGTTAGTGCAAATTCGGTTGCAAGAGGGAGAGTTATGTACTGTTGGAGGGTGTAAATTTAAATATAAGGTATGTAAAAGTAAGTGTTAGTGTAGTGTAAAGTGTTTTGAGTGTTTCTTTAGTGTTCAGTGATAAAATCGTGTAGAGAAAATTGTGTAATATTTCATGTTCTCAAGAACTAAAAATTTGTTTACGTTTACTACAAAATACGTGTTTTGAAAAATGGTAACGTTAGTTTGGAAACATTTTGAAAGGTAAAGATCAATTATATTGTAAACATTTTGACCGTCCATCATTTTGAAACTTGTGAATGGAAATCGGTTCAGTTCGATATTAACCTAGATCTCAAATTTGTATAAAGTTTGGAAAATATTTTTAAAAAATTTGAGGAAAAATAAATAAATTTAATTTTCATCTTATTTTATTTTCATTCTTGCGTACTTCAGGGTCACAAATATAGGTATTGTAGTTGCTCTATTTTCTGTCAAGAGTAAGATTACTGTAGCTTATTTTCTACATAAAAATGAGCTAATTATTACTAAAATAATAACTAATCTTTAAAATGTGTACATAGGGATACCTAAAGATGTCAACAAAGTGTTAAAAGTGTAGAAATATACCTTTTCCAAGCCAAAAATTTGATAATTTTTTTTTTAACATTATAGGCCTACCTCTATATTTTAAGTCAAAATTTGTAAATTTTCATAAAGCATTGAAACCAAATTCAATCTTATACTAGACACGCTTCAGACTAAAGTTAAAAAAAAAAAAAAATTAACCATAACAGACTAATCTAAGAAAGAAAAAAAAAAAGTTGGAAATTGGGGGTAGAGGGGTCTAGTTTGAAAAAGCATTGAACAATTTAAAACAAAACTATTAACAGAAATAATTTATTAAATATATAAGTTATTTATGCATACTTAAACAAAATTAGAACTTTCAACGTTCATAAAAATTATAACCTCAATTTTGACACAAACTTAATTCATTTTGTCAAATAAATCAACATGTAATATTGTTAATTTGTATCATATAATAAGCTAAATGTCTGCAAATTAACTTAGAACAAATATGTTAATTTTGTCCATAAATAAACCATACACATAAAATACAACAGCTGTTTAGTTAGAATATTTACACACACAGCTGAAAATAATAATAATAATAAATTTAATATAGGCCTAAATAATGTGACAATTTCTTACAACTAACTGTTGATGTTTTATATAATAAAATAAACTGTATTGCATTACATTAGGCCTACTTAAATATCAAATTAAATCTAAAAAGGTTCTTTAAAATTTAGGTTATATTTAAGGGTCAATAAAACAATATAACCTTAGACAGTCATTGAAAGTTACCAATTATTAATAACTTGAGATCTCTAATAATAATTTAACTTAAATCTAGATCTAATTTTGTTACGGTAATTATATAGCAGAGTAGCCTCACTTCAAAATCAATTTTTATGGGTTTTATTCGTCAAATAAATGTTGGAAAAATATTTTATTATAGAAAAAAGTGTCGAAAAAAGGCTATTAGGCCTATAAACTAGTTCACCTCTGGGTCTTAAGCGGTTAAGGTGGCGTCGTATTTTCCTTGTTTTATTTTTTTATCCTCTACTACATACCTTACTTCATAAGAATAAATAATGTTTTCTTTGCTGTAAATATGTAGGGCTGTATTATTATATGTCACGAAAGGTTTGGCCAGGTTGCTATATATATATATAAAACCACCTGGCCAAACCTTCCGTACGTTTATTGAAGTGAATGTCATGAGTATGAAAGATAACAGAGTTAATTTTTTCACGAAAAAATAACTTGTGTAATTATATTATGTAATCATCTTTCCGACACTTTTTTTCGATAATAAAATATTTTTCCAACATTTATTTGACGAATAAAACCCATAAAAATTGATTTTGAAGTGAGGCTACTCTGCTATATAATTACCTATGTTACATACTTTTCAGGTTATTTGTGGAGTTACAAACTGTGAAGAGTAAAGATTAAACGAGCTGGGTAAAATCTAAAGTACTGAAAACTATTACAGGCAATTTATTTAAACATTTTTTCAAACTTATAAACATTGAATTTTCAAAACTGTCTAATTTTACAATAGAAATTAGGTAAATGATAGGCCTAGGAAATATTAAACTAACAGAAAATTGGTTTCCCCCCATATCGGTAACGAAAAGAAATGTTTGACAACTATACAAAATATTAGTACATAAGCCTACAAATTTGAATATTTTAACATAACACATTTTTCACTTGAAAAAATCTCTTACCATTAATTTAATTCACAATCTCGCAATTTGAAAACAACAAACTTAAAACCATTTAGACCTACACAAAATTGCATTACATGTTACATGAAAAGAAACATATGTTTGTCATCTTAAAATGGAACTGCTAACTGAATTATCCAATCGGAATACGGAATCATGGAAGTAACTTTCCATTATTTAGTTATTATTTTATTAAATACATTATATAATTTTCTTGCAATATTTTGATTTAAAACGTATTTTTATTTACAATGAAATCATAAAAGAAACGGAAGAAAATTATAAGTGAAGGTAAAAGTATAACGTTTTAGATAAGTTTATAATTGTATAAAAAAATCTATTTATGGTACTAATCAACTTAATATAATATAATATAGTTTCGGTTGTCATCTATTGTTGTTAATTATATTAGTTATAGGTTCGTTTCATTGTTTTATAAAAAATATCATAACCTGAATCCATGTCTTTCCGTTGATTTATCTCGTTAGATAATATAACCATAATATGGTTTTTTTCTACTATTTAGACTATGGTAAAACGATAATTTATTAGCATAATAATAATTATTATTTTAAATAATTTTATAGCTAAACCAATAATTAAACATCCCTATATCATTCAGATTAAAAAACTATTTATGTATAAAAAAGTTGTTTTCAAATAAAATAAATTCAACAATTATTTGATGGTTTATTAATCATTCACATACAAAGTTTTGAACAATTTATTATTAAATTAAAATTTTTGTTTGTTAAAAAAAAGAATTATGAAAACTTAAAAATTAAATAATATATGTATAATATATCAAGTGGATTTATATGATCTCGATTTTTTTTGTAACTAGAAGGCAAAGGTTCTTCCTACTTCCTCCAGAAAGCCTATCTTCTTCCTGTTTAGTGCATTGCAATCTTTGCGTTCAATTAATATGGCGTTTTGAATATAGATGTTTTAAAAGTATCCAGAATTAGGCGCATTTCGTTTAAGAACTATCGAAATTTTGGTAAAATTTGAGGATCCCGAGCTACTTAACAGTGTCAACTTACAGGATACTTCCAATTTTACCAAAATTGTAAGTTCTTACGGTTATACAAATCAGAAAATTTTGTTAGCTTCCCGCCAGTCATATTTCAATTATAGGTAAGGTAATAAATAGGTAATTTTTAAAACTCAATAACTCTGGTAATCTAAAGAAGTGTTTTAACTTGTTTTTGAATGACCTGCTTTTAATTAGGTTTATGTTGAATAATTTAAATGTGTATTTTTGTTTTGTTAGACAAATATATTTGAGTACTTGATGAAGGAATAAATTTGTGCCTGCCATTTTAGTTAATTCTAATTATTCAGTCTTTGGAAAACTTCTACAGTTTATTTATTTTGATTTATCAATGGAATTGATCTAGTGAGTGTTTATTAATAACAGATTTAGTATAATTTATTTTGTGTATATAAATATAACTGTATATAGTTAGTGCAAATATTAATTTGCATTGTAGCCACCTATTAAAATATATTGGCCTAAGTTGAACTAAACCTTTCAACATTATCCCTAACATTTTAGTGATGACTTTATATTATCTTATCTTCCTAGGCTAAGGTACTGTGTTTCAAATGTGGAACCCTAGCAAGTGAGTTAGATCCTATCATTCATATTTCCTTTTTGAATCTCACAGGATCAATTCTTATTCTTTCCCACCCTGACACTAATAACAAATTTGAAGGGTAGTGATTTTTATTTTTGTTTCTTTTCTCTTATTTTATAAGGTGATTATAACTTAGTTTTACCTAACCAACATTTCATTGTTAGGTTTACCTAAATGTTAGGTAAAGTACATTTAACATTTAGGTGGTAAAGTACAAAATATATTGACTGTTTAAATCAAATTGGAGTTTCAGTACTAGTAATAATTACAAAATAGGGGTTGATGCACAAACTTATGTAGACTTTTAAAGAAGATAGTTTACTGGTTTGTTTTATTTTGTTTAATGTATTCTTCTTTCAGAAAACATACAGTATATGTGTATGTATATATGTTGTGTATTGTTATGCAACATTTTTAGACACTTATTAGAACAGCTTCTGTGATTAAATATACACTGTAAACTAAAATTGAAATAATTAGGCCTACAGTTTGAGACCTAGTTTAATACTGTTATCACTTGGTTACCAATGATTTCCTACCCTTATTAGTCTTTTGGGTATAATGTGTGAATGATGCAACTTGTAGTACAGTAATCTTGCAGATAAATAAACTAGGCTACTAAACCAATGTTGGTACATTGCAACTAACCTCCTCGATTTGATATATTTTATTATATTAATGTTTAAAACTCTTGGGAGATATAGTAGCCTACTTTTAAAACCCTTGATTGTAGTTACGCTATATCTATGTATATGTCTTTGGCTTTTCTTTGGCACATTATAGTAAGTCAAATAATCCCTAGGGATTCTGGCTGTAATTACGCCTTTTATTTACACAGTCTTGCTTTAGATCCCTTTCTTTCATATCAAGACTCCATTGACCAACTCTTGTTCTTTTCCAAACCTGAAGTTATTAGAGTAGGCTTCTTTTCTAATTTTAAATTTTGTAAGATATTGATGACCAAGAAGTTTTTCGCCTAACAACAAGACATGAATGATAACTGATAACCGTACATTTTGATATGGTTATACCTAATAATGACTTGTGGATTTTTCACAAGAAATATTATCATAATATTTTTCTATTCTTCAACTTTAGAATTATATGTATCAAAGCATGTAAAAAAATTACAGTCTTTGTTTAAAATTACCCAGAACTCATAATATTGATAATTAAAACCATTAAACAAAATAATAAAAATTTTAGGACTAAGAAGCTAGTCAGGAAACTGTTGATTTGGTAAATCTATTGAAATACTATTATTATTTATTTTACAGTCGTACAATTTTTAAGTAACTTTTAGGTGCAAGTGTGTATTTTTCCTGGTGATTGAGAGTTTGATGCTTGGGTACACTTATGTCCGGTCCTTATTTAATCTTTTAGGCATAACATGTGAAATGATACAGTTTGTAGTACAGTAAACTTGTAGGTAAATAAATTAGGCTTTGTCATTGTAGGCTTTGTTGTAATATTAATTTTACAAAATATTTTTGGGCAAATTCGAGTACTTTACAAAATCTTTTAATATAGTAGTTTATACATGTGTAAATGTATATTTGTTTAATTAATTTGGTTTTGTGTTTAATAAAAAAATATTTTGTTTTGTAACCTGTTACCTAATTTAACTGTAAAATCAATCAACAAGCATTTTTATTGTTTTGTTTGTCTTTTAAACAACAAATTTAATAATGATTAATTCCAATCTGAATTGACCCTCAGGTGCTCACTCCTTATAGTGATTACAGTCATGACAATCCCAAAGGAATTGATTGTCTTCAGGGGCTCACTGTGGCGAGTAGGAAACTCGAGTGATGCTAGCTGGATCCATATATTTTTCATTTAGTCTTGGGTTAGATACCTTTCTTTCATTTTTACTAACACACATACCTCTCTTAACCAACCCTTGTTCTTTTCCAGCTCTGATGCTATTTGAGTATTCGAGGGTTAGGGGTCTTTATTTTATGTTATTTTTTCCTTTGTAGGGTCCAAAGGTAAAAGAAAAATATAGTACTGTAGTAACCAAAAAAAAAAAAAAAAATTGAAAAACTATAAAGATGAAATATTTTGAAATATGTGTGGGTTATCAAATAAAACTAGATTATATTCTGATTATGAATATGTATGCTTATTTGTTGAATAATTAATATGTTGGCGCTAAACTAAATTTAAATTGTCGGATATCATGTTCATCCTCCCCCCCCTCAACTTAAACACAGTTTTTCCTACAAAGTAAAAAAAGAAAATACTAATGAACACCTACAATTCTGAAAAAAATATTGGTTTTGAAATTAAATTGCAGTTTGAAATCATCTATTATTTTTTAAATTTAAATATTTTTTTTTTCATTACTGTTGAGACTGATGGTTCTTGGTGGAATTCCATGTTTAAAGATAATAAAACACAATTTTTTATTTTGTACTATCCACTTTTTATTAGTCTAGCCGACCAATGGTTTCGCCTGCTAAGGCATTGAAGAGGCTGTATTACAGACTGAAGAAAAAAGACAAAAACAGAAAACCTTAAAACTAGAGGGTGGGAGTTAGGATACAATGAATGGAAGGTTGGGGAAATACCCGGACTGGGCAATGACCATAGGAACAATACATATTGGGAAAACCAGTTGATTGTTCTAAGTACAAATAACTTTTAAAGGTTTTACTAATGGAGAGTTATACAAATCTAACTGGTCATTTAAAACTAAATTAGGGTTACAATATCTTATTCTTTTAATTTCTAAGCTCTCCAAAGCATTCAATTTCCTACCTTTATTATCAAAATGTAATATTTTAAAATCTACACTCGAATTAAAATCAGACACTTGATGTATGGTATTCTTAAATGATTTGAAAAACTGGAATCTTCATATCCTAACCGCCAACTTCTTTCATGTTCACTTAATCTAGATTTAAATTACGTTCTGTTTGACCTACATAACATGAATTACATATTTTGCAAGTTATCTTATATAGCCTACACCACTTCTCAACAATTTTGTTAATTTTATCTTTAGAATTATTTAAAATCTTACGTAAACTATTACTACAATAAAATGCCGGCCTACACTCTGTTTCCCTATTTAAAATATTTCCAACTTTTTGGCTAACATTTCCTAGATAGTTAACTTTCCGCCATTTAGTGCTATTTTTAACTAAAGTTGGAAAAATAAGTTGCCTTGCATTCATCTTAAGTTTTTTCTTTAGCATTTTATTAATAATATTATATTCATTATTAACAGCTATTTGTTTAATGCAACTTAGTTCTTTATTGAAATCAGAGTCAGACATTGGAACTTTGACGAGGCGATACAACATACAATGGAAAGCTGCCAATTTATGATTTAAAGGGTGCTGAGATGAAGCATGGATAATGTTATCTGTGAAAGTTTGTTTTCTAAAAAACACTAAAGTTGTGTTTACCATTTTCAATTTTTATATTTAAGTCTAAGAAATTAATTTGATCTTTTTCTCCAACTTCCATGGTAAATTGTATCGCATCGTCAATTGAGTTCAGGTACTTATAAAATAATTGAAGTTGGCGGTTAGAGCCATCAAAGAGACAAATTACATCATCAACATAACGATACCAATAAATAATAACTGATTTAAATGGGTTATTGTTAATTATTTTGTTTTCAAAATTGTCCATAAAAATTTCTGCCAACAGTGGTGACAATGGGGACCCCATAGCCAAACCATCACATTGAACATAAAATTTATCTTTAAATTGAAAATAATTTTGATCCAAGCATACGTGAATTACATCCAAAGGTTCTCTAGCCATTATGGGATCTACTTTGGTTCCCATAATGACCTGACCATAATGGCTAGAGAACTTTTGGATGTAATTGAGGTATGCTTGGATCAAAATTATTGTCAATTTAAAGATAAATTTTATGTTCAATGTGATGGTTTGGCTTAGGGGTCGCCATTGTCACCACTGTTGGCAGAAATTTTTGTGGACAATTAAAATTTTGAAAACAAAATAATTAACAATAAATAAAGTCACTTAAATGACTTCGACTTTATAAAAATAATTTTCCCTATATGCCTACTGAGCCTAAGTTGTGTGGTTTTAGCACACGTTTGACTTTATTATTTTTAAGGTGATGATGACCTAAAGATTATTTACTTTTTAAAACAATTAATAATTAAAAAAAAAAGTGTGATTGATTGCTCCGTGGGTGATTATTTAATTTAAATTAAACAATATTGATCTTGATTCTGTTAGATATTTATTCAGGTATTGCTGTGACCATTTATACATGTTTATTTGTTCAGGCATTGCGACCAAGTAAAGGAAACACATTTTGCCATGCACACACAATGTATGAGCAAGGACTACAGTCAATCCAATGAAGTCAAAATACTCGAACACTAAGTTATATAGGTAAGTTATGTCGTTGCTCCTTAAAAATCTCTTTTTAAAAAAAAACAACAAACTTTATTTTATTATAACTTTATTTAAATGAATTAAATGTGATTATAATAATACAGTACTCTTATCCACAGAGCGAACTGTCTTGAGTGAGTCTGTAAAGAACACTGACTATAGTGGCTTACAAAGGCTAGGAAATACAAAATGCTTACTCTATCTTATTCTAGGAAAACTACCACTATTGTGTTTACTAAAGCTAAATATTGTTCACATAACTGGTATGTATAGCTTTAGTAGTGTGTTGTTGGATTAAAAAATTTTTTTTTTGTGTGTGATATATAAATATGTGACTGAGATTAAATAGCATTAGTAACTTTTCCATACTACTGTATACAAGTGCTAATTAAAGCACTGCAGCGATAGAACAGTGTAACTTTTCACTGAAGTAATTGTTCCAATGATAGTTTACTAAATTGCAGTATTTTTACATACTCAGAGTATATGTAGATGGAGTAGGTGTGACAATCGTAATAGCATTGAACTTGTGTTACTGTCTTTGCATTTCATTGTCTAAAGGAAAAGTAATATTCGTCATTCTTCCGGGGCTCACTATAGCGAGTAGCAAACTCGAGGGATCGTAGCTGGATCTTTACATTTTTTTTTCATATATAATCTTGGGATAGATCCTTCTCTTGACCCAATTCTTGTTCTTTTGTAATGTAAACACTATTAAATTATTCTAGGACAATTAAATTATTTGATCTTTTTTTTTGTATAAGGTGACGATGTCAGTACTTTTTCACCTTTAAGTAACAAAGGAAAAAAGTGTTATATGTAAGTATGATAGCGACTACATAAATGGTTTTAAAGACTTATAATTTCACATGTTTGTCTTATATGTTTCCATTATGAAACTGAAAGTAATTTTAAATTAATTATTGAGGTATCTTTTGTAACTAAACTCTTAAAATAATCTGATTTAAGTAACATTAAATGAACATACAGAGTAATAATTTTAACTATGATGTTATTGATATGTCTTAATCTATCAATTCTATAAATGACTTAAAAATAGTGGGATTTTTTAACATTTTCATGGAATTAAAAAAATACGTTTTGAAGTTAACTTTTTAGGTTATTTACAGAAACTTCTATTTTTTTGTCCTGTTTTCAGATTTACACCATATTTATTCCTATGTTGAACTGTTTTATATCAACATATTGTATATGTATGAAAGAGGTTGTCTTGGACTATAAACTGATAAGATGTTATCTTGCCAAGCTTGATATTACCTGTCTTTTTACAACACTAGCTTGCTACATGATGGCTTTACCATCATATTCTTATGAATACATTTGATTTCCAAGCATGACTTTCTACAGGCTTACTCAACTGCTTATGTAACACAGCTGATTTAAAATATATTAATATTCTGCTCAACAAGTTTTATTGTACAATTAGTTTCACATATTAATTTGTCATTTGATAATGACTGTGTAAGGTTGGAACCAGTTGGAAAATAAATGTAATTAGTTTATTATAACAAAGCTTTTGTCTTTTTGGAGTCTTTCCATAAGTGCTTTTCATTCATGTCTGTCAGCAGCACTTCTTTTATGTCCATCTGTTTTGCTGCCTGGCCCACTTCTGTCTTCACATATCTCCTTGGGCCTCCGTCACTCCATGGGGATTATAATTATAAGCCTGTCTCTCTATGGCACCGTCATCTTTTCTGAGGGTCTGTTATATCTGCTTTCATTTCTTCCTCTTGATATCCAGCTCTATAGGACGCTGATCTGTATACTTGTCCACAAGTTCTCATTTGTAACATTCTTCTGTTAACAGATCCCATGAATCTTTCTCGGACAACATTTTACAAAAACCTGCAATGACTGGTCACAGTTAGCGATAATTACCAGGTCTTGCAACCATACAGCAACATCAACTTTTTATTAGTATTAAAAAGACTCATCTTTATAAAACAATTTCTATTTCTCCATACCATATAGAGTTGCAGGAAGGCTTCATTTGCATTTTTAATGTGAATTTTAACATCATCTGTTATTTCTCCTTTAATATAACCCCACCTTGTTTATGTGCTCGAATCTCTTTTGTCTTTTTTATAATTATTCTAAGACCAGCACCACTTGCTATTCTACCTAGAGCTGTAATCTTGCTCTTGTAGTAAATCACTAAATCACTGTGCAAGGAGACATACATCAGCAAATTGAGATCCTCAATCTGACTTTACAGCCTTCACTACAAAGCACAATCTTATGCCCTAAGGTCACTTCGGATTACCGCATCCAGCACCACAATAAAAAGAGTCTGTGAAAGGATATACTATTGATTTATCTTTTTGTTTTACATAACTTTTAACTTTTCATAAGGTTAAACATGAACTGAATTTTGAGGACAAGATATTAAAAGTTAATATATCACTAAATTAGAATTGCCCAGGTCATTGCAATTCCTATGGTCATTGCCCAGGCCGGGTAATTCCCCAACCTTCCAATCTTTGTAACCTAACTCCCACCCTCTAGTTTTAAGGTTTTCTTTTCTTCAGTCTGTAATACAGCCTCGTCAATGCCTTAGCAGGCGAAACCATTGGTCGGCTAGACTAATAAAAAGTGGATAGTACAAAATAAAAAAATTGTGTTTTATTATCTTTAATCATCTATTATAGTTTTTTGTACAACAAATAGAACTTCTTTTAACCACGCAATGAAAAATTCATAGCTTATAAATTTTAAAAACAGTTCTTATGACATGTGAGACAAACACTTCAATAGCCATTAAAATATGGATTCCATTTTCATTTATTTCTCTTTATTATGATCCGTAGTTAAAACCAAGGACCTGTATAATTTTATTGCATATCTGTCTGTACAATTTAAACTGTCACTTAAATGACTTCGATTTTATAAAAATAATTTTCCCTATATGCCTACTGAGCCTAAGTTGTGTGGTTTTAGAACACGTTTGACTTTTTTATTTATAAGGTGATGATGACCTAAGGGTTATTTACCTTTTAAAACAATTAATAATAATTAAAAAAAAAGTGTGATTGATTGCTCTATGGGTGATTATTTAATTTAAATTTGCTTCTGTTAGATATTTATTCAGGTGTTGCTGTGACTATTTATACATGTTTATTTGTTCAGGCATTGCGACCAAGTAAAGGAAACACATTTTGCCATGCACACACAATATATGAGCAAGGACTACAGTCCACCAATGAAGTCAAAATACTCGAACACTAAGTTATATAGGTATGTATAGCTTTAGTAGTGTGTTGTTGGATTAACAATTTGTTTTTTTTTGTGTGATATATAAATATGTGACTGAGATTAAATAGCATTAGTAACTTTTCCATACTACTGTATAGAAGTGCTAATTAAAGCACTGCAGCGATAGAACAGCCTAACTTTTCACTGAAGTAATTGTTCCAATGATACTTTACTTAAATTGTAGTATTTTTACATACTCAGAGTATATGTAGATGGAGTAGGTGTGACAATCGTAATAGCATTGAACTTGTGTTACTGTCTTTGCATTTCATTGTCTAAAGGAAAAGTAATATTCGTCATTCTTCAGGGTCTCACTATAGCGAGTAGCAAACTCGAGGGATCTTAGCTGGATCTTTACGTTTTTTTTCCATATAATCTTGGGATAGATCCTTCTCTTGACCGTAACAAAGGAAAAAAGTGTTATCTGTAAGTATGATAGTGACTACATAAATGGTTTTAAAGACTTATAATTTCACATGTTTGTCTTATATGTTTCCATTATGAAACTGAGAGTAATTTTATAATAATTATTGAGGTATATTTTGTAACTAAAATCTTAAAATAGTCTGATTTAAGTAACGTTAAATGAACATACAGAGTAATAATTTTAACTTTGATTTTATAGATATGTCTTAATCTATCAATTCTATAAATAACTTAAAAATAGTGGAATTTTGTTACATTTTCATGCAATTAAAAAAATACGTTTTGCAGTTAACTTTTTCGGTTATTTACAGAAACTTCTATTTTTTTGTCCTGTTTTCAGATTTACACCACATTTAAGGCTTTTCATTCTTGGTTATTTTTTTTGATAAATCTATTTATTTAGGCGAAAGGCACTTGAACTATTGAAAATTTGAAGTTTGGTACATTTTTGGGAGATGTTCTGTACTTCCCATTGTTGCGTCAAGTTCAAAATTTAATTAAACCTGGTCTAGGAAATTTAAAATCGAACACAGAACTGAAATTAAAATAAATTTAATTACCTACTTATAATTATAGTAGATTTTAGCTAGTTTTGATCTGAATAGAAAATCACTTACAAAAAATCAAACTTCAAATATAAAAAAAATCAAATACCTTTAAACTATTGAACGAGTGTGCATGTAAAAAAAATACCCAAGAGTAGAGGCTTATAATGTAGTATAAAATCCAAAATCAGAAACCAAAACCGTAGGGGTTTCTGTAATATTTTTAATTTGGCTGTTATATTGAAAATGGTGGTCATTTTTGTTTGCAAAACTGGCTTTTAAATTTCATTAAAAAGTAACGAAGTACTCCATTTAAAGTTTTTATTAGATTCACAAGTTTACGAGATACCAATAATGCTCACGATAAAAGGATCATCCTGTACATTTATACTAAATATTTGCATTCGGCTGCGCTGGTATTTTATTAGCTAATGTTCGAGTGGTGGATCCCATCAAACAGCTGGGTATCCTTTAGATTTTAATCTTATGTGGGTTGTTGAAATTCATATATCATGTTGCTGTAAATTAACAATCAACAGATATCACTGATGAAGTGTTTAATAAGACTAAGTTAACTTAGTTATTTTTCAAAGCCTCTCCCGAGACATATTAAAAACCATGTATACAGCCCAATCGGATCCTATTTATCACAACATTGCAACCTGAGCTATACTGTGCTGCACTTACATGTTTTATAAATTCCTATGTTGAACTGTTTTATATCAACATATTGTATATGTATGAAGGAGGTTGTCTTGGACTATAAACTGATAAGATGTTATATCGCCAAGCTTGATATTACCTGTCTTTTTACAACACTAGCTTGCTACATGATGGCTTTACCATCATATTCTTATGAATACATTTGATTTCCAAGCATGACATTCTACAGGCTTACTCAACTGCTTATGTAACACAGCTGATTTAAAATATATTAATATTCTGCTCAACAAGTTTTATTGTACAATTAGTTTCACATATTAATTTGTCATTTGATAATGACTGTGTAAGGTTGGAACCAGTTGGAAAATAAATGTAATTCGTTTATCATAACAAAGCTTTTGTCTTTTTGGAGTCTTTCCATAAGTGCTTTTCATTCATGTCTGTCAGCAGCACTTCTTTTATGTCCATCTGTTTTGCCTGCCTGGCCCACTTCTCTCTTCACATATCTCCTTGGGCCTCCGTCACTCCATGGGGATTATAATTATAAGCCTGTCTCTCTATGGCACCGTCATCTTTTCTGAGGGTCTGTTATATCCACTTTCATTTCTTCCTCTTGATATCCAGCTCTATAGGACGCTGATCTGTATACTTGTCTACAAGTCCTCATTTGTAACCTTCTTCTGTTAACAGATCCCAAGGATCCTTCTTGGACAACATTTCACAAAAACGTGCAATGACTGGTAACAGTTGGCGATAATTACCAGGTCTTGCAGCCATACAGCAACATCAACTTTTTATTAGTATTAAAAAGACTCATCTTTATAAAACAATTTCTATTTCTCCATACCAGAGTTGCAGGAAGGCTTCATTTGCATTTTTAATGTGAATTTTAACATCATCTGTTATTTCTCCTTTAATAATAACCCCACCTTGTTTATGTGCTCGAATCTCTTTTGTCTTTTTTATATTTATTCTAAGACCAGCACCACTTGCTATTCTACCTAGAGCTGTAATCTTGCTCTTGTAGTAAATCACTAAATCACTGTGCAAGGAGACATACATCAGCAAATTGAGATCCTCAATCTGTGTTTACAGCCTTCACTACAATGCACAATCTTATGCCCTAAGGTCACTTCGGATTACCGCATCTAGCACCACAATAAAAAGAGTCTGTGAAAGGATATACTATTGATTTATCTTTTTGTATTACATAACTTTTAACTTTTCATAAAGTTAAACATGAACTGAATTTTGAGGACAAGATATTAAAAGTTAATATATCACTAAATTAGAATTAAAAACAACTAAGTGTGATGAAGAAATTAGTTTCAGGCGAGAAGTTAGTCCTCTACAGTGCCTTGCTAACTTATTAAGATTATCTCAATTTCTACTGAACAGATAGATGACAATGAAATTGTACAATACCTCCAAGGTGTTTTTATACACATTATGTTGTATGGCGACATTTACCTTCAGTGATGAGGAAGAATTAAAGTTTCAGATACACATCTTACATTATTTATACAACTCTCTTTTTTACAGCATGTAAAAATCTTTAGCAAAATGGATTCAAGAAAAATCCAATGACAAAATGTATATTATTTTAGTTAGTTTGAACTATTTTGAAAATTTGACTAGAATTGGTTGAGTGGTGGCTGAGGAAATGTTCCTTCAGTGTGAAAAAATAAAAACTTCGGTAAAAAGAAACTTCATTGGTATCTCTTAAGCTCCCCATGTTAATTTAAAAGTACCCCTACAAAAATAATATTAAGAATATAGCAGTTAATTTGGTAACATAGGTTTTTTTTTTTTTAAATAGCAATACAGTATTAAGTATATTTATAAAAATTAAATTACGTGCACTAAATATTTATACACAATTTTTTTTTCAGGAGTATTGAGTTCCTACAAAACTCTAGTATTAAAGTTATGTAATTAAGATTTTATACAAATTTGAGGTGTCTAGGTGAAGAATTCCTGAAAAAGGTACATAATGTAAAAAAAATAATTTTCAGGATAATTAGTTTAAAGTACGTAGATTTTTCAGTATTTTCCAGATGTCAATTGCTCCTTTACAATCTTAAGCTTCTAATATTCTTCCAAACAACTGTATTTTTTGTAACTTTTCTACTGTGTATGATTTTAAATGATTTATTTTAGACATAATAATTATAATGCCAATAATGCAGCAATTCTTTAGTTTTTTTTTTTTTTACTTACGGTAACACTTGTAAAAAAATAAAAAGTATTCCCGTATCATGTGGTCAAAGAATTGTCGTCTTCAGCCCCTGAGTCAATTTTGAAATTTTTTTTTCTTGTTTAAAAATGAAAAATCTCTCGATTATCATCGCCTTAAAAACAAAACTGGAATAATAAAAAATAAAGACCACACTAGCCCATAATATTCTAATCGCATCAGATTTGGAAGAGAACTAGAGTTAGACAAGAGAGATCTGATAAGAAAGATGAAAGAGAGGGATCTAACCCAAGAGTACATGTAAAAGGATAATTATAGGTTAGTTACTTAAGAGTCCAATAAGGATGACACTTAGATATAGTCAGTCATTTAACATCATTTGACTGGTGTAGTCAGATTGCCTATTCTACCTCGTAGTTAAAAATGAACCTTGTAACAAGTTTCGATATTTGTCATTCAAGTAACATACGCTCAGCCACAAATAATACAAATTATAACAGTTACTTTTGTTCACTTAAATTTATCATATCAAAATGTTCATAATATATTAATAATCCATCTGTTATTATGAAAAAAAAGGCTAATTTTATAAAATTTAATTAGGCCTACTGGCTCTTGAAGTTGTATTCGATGAACACATATATACATATAATTTTAATAAATTATTGACTAATTATTAAATTACAAAACATTTAGCTTAAGCATACAGTATATAATTTTTTTGTTTAGTTTCAGGATCAAATGATTTATGAAACAATGGCTAACAAAAGAACTTCTACACTCTTACACTACTTGAGTGTTCAGACACATAGAGTATTACAAGACGCACATAGTTCCTTGCAACAGCTGATGGCTGTAAGTGGAAATTGTGATTATATTTTATAACTTTAATACTTATCAATGTCTTATGCTAGAATATGCTTCCCCCTTCATCTATTGTTTAAAACAAAAAATCTCTGGGACTCGAGTCATCATCGCCACCCTAGAGCTGGCAGCTGTCGGTTTTCCACAGTTAGATTTGTTTCATAAGTAGCAATTTCAGAAAAATGACAGTTAGATAATTGTGTAATAATTTCAACCACAGTTTTTTCTTTGATTGTATCATGGTTGGTACAAGTGTAAAGCTGATAATCTGTGCTTCATTTTATACTTCTATGTTTGTTGACAAATCTTGCAAGCTGAAATAATCTGCTGATTTCTCAAATACACAACAATTTTTGTTTCTATACTTTTTGTCCAAAGATATCTATAGTTAACGTTTACAAAGTTTTTTTTATTCATTCCTATTATTAAAAAAAAAAACTGTTTTGTAGTACCCGGTAGTTCTTTTGTATTTAACAAATTAATATTTACATTTTTTGTGAACGATGATGATAGTTTTTATAAAAATAATAATCGTGTTTGCTTGATCTGCATCAACATACAAAAATAAGAATTTTTGTACGTTACTTCATATTTCTTGTGTAAGCCGTACATAGATATTTATTATTAAAACTATCTGTTTTTGGAAACTACATTAAAAAATGCTTCTTCTCTGTATATTTTGGATTTTTGGTCTCTTAATTTTAACTCTTGAGCTGTATGGTGAAAACAGTTTGACAATACAGTTTTAAAAAAAAGTTAAGAATGACAAATTACTTTGTTACATTTAGTTTGCATATAAATTTATAAACAAAATGTGTTCAAGGATTTGTGTAAATTTGACAATGAGGGTCAAATGATTGGGTTATGTATGTTATAAATGCCAAAATGTTAATTGTGTAAAAAATAAATAATTATACGAAATTGAATAATTAATAAAATAATTTTGATTATGTAAAGTAAATTGTCCTGTGGAGGACCATTCAATTAAGCAGAAATTGACAACTGTAAAATTTGTAAATGCAATTAAAATCAAGTGGAGAGAAATCATCATGCTAGTTGATTGTGCATTACCTTGAAAGATATGTTTTTTTATTTTGATTTAATGTTAATTGTAATATTTTATATGAATTTGGGCGCAATTTATTACAAAAACAAAATTAAAAAAAGTCTTGAAGAGAGACTTCACGTATTTGCAAGAAGTTAGTGTTCAAATGAAGGGGAAGTTGACTGCCAATTTACAGAGAAACTATATGGTTACCGTACATTTTGTAACATTTTAAAAATTACTTATGGAATAACAGAGACATTTATATATTTAAAATTCAAGCTTTTTTTCCCCCTTTTTTTTAAAAAGTGGTTCTCGCTATCTGATTTTTGATTAAAATCTCTTATCGTGTGTCATCAGTGATAAATTAAAATACAAGCTGTTTTTTTTTAAAGTGGTTCTCACTATCCTGATTTTTGTTTAAAATCTCTTATCATGTGACATCAGTGATAAGTTAAAATGCAAGCTGTATTTTTAATACTCTCTTATGGTTCCCACTTAGACCTTAGATGTATCATCAGTTATTAGTTAAAACATTTTAATACTTAAAAAAATTAAAATTTGCATCTTTTGGTAGTTTACCGTAGCAACTAATATAATAATACACATTTATAACATCTGATTGTCTATCAGCTGTAGTAACACAAATTACTTTTTTTAATTATACACTACTGTAGTTTAAGATATTACTGTTTTATCTTGGAGTGAAATGATGTTTAAATTTACAACCAAATCATCATATGATTTTACTTACTACAAATTTGTACTCACCTAGTATATGAAGTATAGGGTTAGTTTGATATCACAAAACCTCCAGTTATGGTCCCAGGAAACCAAAAAAAAAAAAGGTTTTCAACATGTCGTCCATCTTTCCATCATTGTTGTCTTTAAGTGAGCACATTAGCGGCTACAAAAATTAAGTTAGGAACATGTAATTTATATAGGTGACTCTTATAGAATCCTATTGAAAATAAAAAATCTCAAAATGATAGCCATTAATTTATTTTTTTAATATACTGTATATATATATATATATATATATATATATATATCTTGTGTGTTATTACATTTATAAGCATTTTAATTGTTATTCAATTAGATAAAAAAATATAATTTCTATCCCTGACATCTCAAGAAAAAGTGATATTTGTAAAGTTACAAGATTTGGCAGGGAAGTGCACTGATATGATCAAAGCGAATGGAAATTTTTCAATATATACACATCTACAAGGCCCAATAGGGTCAACCAATATAAAGATGGTAGTGTCATACACAGTTATGAGGTTCAACAAACTTGTGTAACAACTGTTATAAACAAACCTACCCTACTTTGTGCAAGACCTCTTGATGTATCAATACAATTTAACATTTCCTACAAGGATCTAAGAAACCAACTTTTGGATTTTAAATTTATACGATCCATTTATATTACATTGTATGATGTAGCTGAATAAGTTATCATGTGGCTCATTAATTTGTTTTTAAATTCCGTTTTTAAATCTGTTTTAAATTCTGTTGTTTTTAACCATGAAACATGAAGATTGGTTAAAAAATTGAGGTTGGATTGTATTCCAATTAGTAAACTTACCTTATACTTCGTAAATAAAAAAACAAAAGAATAATATAATCGTCTTGAAATCCGGATTTAATCCTTTTCATATAGGGACATTTTAAGGACATACTTAAAGAAAATTCAACAACCTCTTCGATATCAAAAGGTTACAATTTTATATAGACATATAATTGTACCAATAAATTTTGTGACACTCAATTGTAGTTATGTTCTGAATATTTTTTAATGGTTTATTTAATCAATGTTTCTTGAAATCTCTGCATTCTATTTTCATTCCTTTGTAAATGATTATATATTTTATAACTGAATATAATATGAAATTGTTTGTATTAGGATTACAGTGATCTTCATTCATCATCAACAACAACCAGATCATCCATCATTTTCAACAGCATCCAGAAAATTCACCATCAAGCTACTACAACAGTCATCACAGCAGCATCTAGAACAACCCATCAATATCAACATAATTACAGATTTTGATCTACAACTGGTAAGGTAAGTTATACTAGTTAGTGAATTTGGAGTCCGAGGGTATACAGCCTTTTGTCACTGCGAACCAAATGGATCTTTTGTGACTACCCCACTAATTATGTTTTATACCCAGCTAAGATTTAAGCGTCTTAAGAATTTGAAAATGATTTTGGGTGATATTGTCGTTATCTCTGCAGCCATGGGGAAAGGAAGTGCTGAGGTAAAGTAGTCTTTTGTAGGTTAGAGATTCACACTCACACAACCAGTTTTTGGCTGTCTCTTTATGTGTCAGACAGAAGCGGCACGAATCCACTTTTCCCTTCCCCTTACATTTTTAGGTTGGGAGTACTCTGATGATTACTCCATTGACCCATGGCTCTTGGATTAGAGCTATATCTTCAGTAAATCACATGACGAGGACAGCCAAAACCGTCCTGTGATTGTTGAGATTTATTGAAAGCATTTTACTTCTTCATATTAGAAACTTGGTTTGTCCCTGATGTGGTAGGGTTCTGTATTAGTCCATTCCTTCTGGCGAGTCCTTTTTTCCTAGATCTTTTCTTTGCGGCAGTTGATGGCCTTTTAGGTTTTTGTTTCTTTTGAAGGAAAGAACTGCTAGATGCCACCCCCCACTC
This sequence comes from Aphrophora alni, assembly GCA_963513935.1. Lineage (NCBI taxonomy): Eukaryota > Metazoa > Arthropoda > Insecta > Hemiptera > Aphrophoridae > Aphrophora > Aphrophora alni. The sequence continues at coordinate 110,980,496 of OY740773.1, forward strand.
TTAAGACATACTATCCAAGGCTTTAATAGCCTCCTGCTAGCATGACTTAGGACGGAGCTTTAGCCTCTGACACAGCAACTGCTGTCTTATCCTTGCTTTGTGGTATAGAACTAGGCTGACTAGAAGTTTCAGCTCACTTATTATAATGTTTGCTGATGTTTAGATCTAAGTAATTCAGATTTCCGTCCTCTTTTGTGCAATTGTTTATTGACTGTGCTAGCTTGAAGCGCTTACGTTCACATTGTAGGTGGTTTAAGTGTTACTTTTATTTCTCATTTTCTTATAATTTTTTTAATGTATACGAAGTTTAGAGAATGTTACATTGTGATTCATGGAAATATCCTTTTTGAGTTGCTCAGAGCCCATAACTTTTTTTTGGTATAAATTATGTCTGATAAATGTTTGTACTGTTTTAATGAAACTTGGTATAAAATTTTGTTTGATTTATAGATGGTATAATACACAATTTTACAAACTGAGTAATAATGAGGGGAGGGATGAATAATGAAATGTCTAAAATAGCTCTTTAAGACTATAAGACTATTAGTTTCATTATAATTATTTAGTAGACTCAAATTTTCTCTTCCAATTATTGGTTTTTAAACTTTTTTTGTTCCAGGTTTAATAACTTTGAAAAATTGAAGTAGATAACATGTCAGAGACATGAGTGAGTACAAGTTGTGTAAAATAGTTGTAAACATATGTCAGCTAAACTAGTATCCATCATGACTTTGAAAACTTATGTTTTTAGGTTGGAGAAGCCCACTAGGTTAGATTAGTTTTAAGCTGTAGGAAATAGTATTAGATAAGTTATTATATATTTTATGGTTTGTGTTTGTGTTAAAAATATTTTCAAAGGCATGATGGAATATAAATTATTGTATTTTTTTTATTGAGAAACATGAGCATTGTTTGTGCACATTTAATGATTAAACAATGCAAGTCATTACATATATGCTAACTAGTTTAGCTGACATATTTATTTGATAAGTTGTTGAATCTATTACACCCTCCAGAATGAAGATTAGATCTGCATCATCGATGAACTTCATAAGGATCAAGATCCCTCCCTTATGAATCAAACAGAAATCAATTCAGTTTTATTAGGTGTAAAAATTAAAATTAAAAATTTTAAAATATTAAAGAAATATGTATATAATTAATGTTTTTCGTTTTATATTTATTAAATAATCAGATTAAATTTTTGTTTCAAATTTTTCATTTATTGCTTTAGGTCCTGCTTTAATATATATCATTTTCTTAGAAATTCTTTTTTTTTTTTTTTTTTTTTTTCATTTTACTTTTTCTGCTTTGAAAATTTTTGAATAATATCAGTCATCATATTTAGGTCCTTTCTGAAATATTTAATTTTCTTAGATTATTTTTCTTATTTTCTTTTAGTTTTGAATCTTTTTAAAAAATATTATTTTAACTTTATGATTTAAAAAACAATAATTTATCTTAATACAATTTTGGTCCTTTATATTAGTTCAGCTTCTTAGACTATTTTTTATTTTATTTTTTCATTATCGGTTTCAGCTCCCTATCATTCTACATAATATAATTAATCAATGTGTATTTATTTCAGGCCAATTACACACACGACCAACAAAAGGGTGAGTATAATCTTTTGTTGAGTCCATCGCACTTACAACACCTAGACTTAACAAAATGTTAATGTCTAGTTACAACAAAGATCACACACTTGTACAAATTGTCCAAGTGTACACCACTATTGTTACACTTCTTCAGGCATAAGTCCTCGACACATTAGAGGCAGCATTAGATTTGGTAGGAAATTGAGATAGTTTGTAAGAATATTTTCGGTATTCCGCGGTCCCTGTTAGGTTTTTAGTTTTACGGGTGTTTTATTTTTCAGGTTTTATTATGTGTTGTTGTGTATATATGTTGTTTTTCATATTTTTTTATGTATTTTTCTAGGTTGTATTTTATGTGTTTTTCAGGGTTTTTTTTATATTGTATTGTTTCTGTATAAATAATATTTATGTAAAAAAAAAGTATTTGAAAGTAGTATTTTATTTCTATGTATTTTCAGGTGTGGGCTCTTTTAGTTTAGTATGAATGTTTTGTTTGTTGATTTAATTTACAGCAAAGAAATTCTACATTTTTTAATTTTGTTGTTATCAATTTAATGAATTGCTGGTCACCATCTTAAAAAGGTAAGCTACATCCATTTTTTTTTTTTTTTTTTTTTTTTTTAATGTAGACTATCATTCTGATTTTACTTGGAAACTTGTTAGTAGGTATTCGTTTGAGTTTTCTTCAGAAACATAACTGTGTTCTTCTAAAGCATGTCGATCTACTAGAACATACAAAGAGAACTTTTAGATTTTGAGCACCAAGAACTTCTCGCAAATCATCCTGGATCAAGAGGTTTATGTACATAAATTGATACCGAACATAGAGAAATGAGGTAAGATATGTAGATTCTTATAGGCAAAACATTTGAAACGTGTTTGTGAATTTATAGTAACTGAAAACTGAAACTGTGACTTAGAACTGTGAACATTTTCATACCTGTGACTTAGAACTGTTACATATTATGAAATTGATTAAAAAATTTTTTTTTAAACACATCCGTTAATGCAGCACAAAAATTAGAGTAGAACTGTGTTCTAACTAAGAGAGCTCTTTGGAAAGTAAGTTCCTTTTCATTATAAAAACCAATACAATTTAGAGGTTTTTTTATTATACACAAAATAGTTAAATAGTTACAACTCTTACCTATTTTCCCACATTACCACCTACATTAAGGCACTTGTTATATCAGTAAACTAGTTCTTTATTACCCTCATCATAGACACCTGTGAGTTATAAGACATGAATTTACACTGTCCTTCAACTCCTCATTGTTTTCAAACCGCTGTGACCCTAGATATTTTTACATGTTAGGAAGTGATAATCACTAGGAGCCAAATCAGTGCTGTATGTCATTTTAAACTGTCCAGTATGTTATGTATGTGTCCGACAATTGTCACTAAATATGCCATACCAATTCTTCTGAATGGTTTTTACCTTCCTTAAAATGTCTTGGTAGTGATTCATTCTACAAATCTTACCAGGAGTATTTCTCAAAAGACATTTGCCATGAGTTTTCTTGTATAGAATGTTTCTAAGTAATTTTGACCTTTATTTGGTTTTCACAGTGAGCTGTAGCCCTACTCCATCGACTGACTTTGTCTCCAAATTGACATACAATAGCCAAGTCTCACCATCTATCATTATATAACTGAGATAAAGGTCCGATAATTCAGTAAATTTGATATTTCTGTTTTTTCAGATTTTATCATTTGCTTTTCAAAAAGTTCAACTGTCACAACAGATGGTCGTCTATTTCTTTATTCATCATGAGTATTAGTCCATCCATCCATGAATAAACAGCACTCACTCATAATATTTTTCCATACACTGCATAAAGTTGGTAATGAATGTCTACTGTCATACAGTTCTTCGAACACAGGAAACAAATAACATCACATACCGTAGATGACATGTCAGAGACATGAGTGAGTACAAGTTGTGTAAAATAGTTGTAAACATATGTCAGCTAAACTAGTATCCATCATGACTTTGAAAAATTATGTTTTTAGGTTGGAGAAGCCCACTAGATTAGATTAGTTTTAAGCTGTAGGAAATAGTATTAGATAAGTTATTATATATTTTATGGTATATGTTTGTGTTAAAAATATTTTCAAAGACATGATGGAATATAAATTATTGTATTTTTTTTATTGAGAAACATGAGCATTGTTTGTGCACATTTAATGATTAAACAATGCAAGTCATTACATATATATGCTAACTAGTTTAGCTGACATATTTATTTGATAAGTTGTTGAATCTATTACACCCTCCAGAATGAAGATTAGATCTGCATCATCGATGAACTTCATAAGGATCAAGATCCCTCCCTTATGAATCAAACAGAAATCAATTCAGTTTTATTAGGTGTAAAAATTAAAATTAAAAATTTTAAAATATTAAAGAAATATGTATATAATTAATGTTTTTCGTTTTATATTTATTAAATAATCAGATTAAATTTTTGTTTCAAATTTTTCATTTATTGCCTTAGGTCCTGCTTTAAATATATATCATTTTCTTAGAAATTCTTTTTTTTTTCTTTTTTTTTTTCATTTTACTTTTTCAGCTTTGAAAATTTTTGAATAATATCAGTCATCATACTTAGGTCCTCTCTGAAATATTTAATTTTCTTAGATTATTTTTCTTATTTTCTTTCAGTTTTGAATCTTTTAAAAAAATATTATTTTAACTTTATGATTTAAAAAACAATAATTTATCTTAATACAATTTTGGTCCTTTATATTAGTTCAGCTTCTTAGACTATCGGTGATCGGTTTCAGCTCCCTATCATTCTACATAATATAATTAATCAATGTGTATTTATTTCAGGCCAATTACACACACGACCAACAAAAGGGTGAGTATAATCTTTTGTTGAGTCCATCGCACTTACAACACCTAGACTTAACAAAATGTTAATGTCTAGTTACAACAAAGATCACACACTTGTACAAATTGTCCAAGTGTACACCACTATTGTTACACTTCTTCAGGCATAAGTCCTCGACACATTAGAGGCAGCATTAGATTTGGTAGGAAATTGAGATAGTTTGTAAGAATATTTTCGGTATTCCGCGGTCCCTGTTGGTTTTTAGTTTTACGGGTGTTTTATTTTTCAGGTTTTATTATGTGTTGTTGTGTATATATGTTCTTGTTTTTCATATTTTTTATGTATTTTTTTAGGTTGTATTTTATGTGTTTTTCAGGGTTTTTTTATATTGTATTGTTTCTATATAAATAATATTTTTGTATGTATTTCAAAGTAGTATTTTATTTCTATGTATTTTCAGGTGTGGGCTCTTTTAGTTTAGTATGAATGTTTTGTTTGTTGATTTAATTTACAGCAAAGAAATTCTACGTTTTTTGATTTTGTTGTTATCTAAAGTTCTACCTTTGAATTGCTGGTTACCATTTTGTAGACTATCGATCTAATTTTACTTGGAAACTTGTTAGTAGGTATTCGTTTGAGTTTTCTTCAGAATCATAAATAACTGTGTTCTTCTAAAGCATGTTGATCTACTAGAACATACAAAAAGAACAATTAGATTTTGAGCACCAAGAACTTCTCACAAATCATCCTGGATCAAGAGATTTACGTACATAAATTGATACTGAACATAGAGAAATGAGGTAGATATGTAGATTCTTATAGGCAAACCATTTGAAATGTGTTTGTGAATTTGTAGTAACTGAAAACTTAGAACTTTGAACATTTTCATACCTGTGACTGAGAACTGTTACATATTATGAAATGGATTAAAAATTTTTTTTTTTAAACATATCCGTTAATGCAGCATAAACTAGAGTAGAACTGTGTTCTAACTAAGAGAGCTCTTTGGAAAGTAAGTTCCTTTTCATTATAAAAACCAATACAATTTAGAAGTTTTTTTTATTATACACAAATTAGTTACAACTTTTACCTATTTTCCCACATTACCACCTACATTAAGGCACTTGTTATATCAGTAAACTAGTTCTTTATTATCCTCATCATAGACACCTGTGAGTTATATGACATGAATTTACACTTTCCTTCAACTCCTCATTGTTTTCAAACCGCTGTGACCCTAGATATTTTTATATGTTAGGAAGTGATAATCACTAGGAGCCAAATCAGTGCTGTATGTCATTTGAAACTGTCCAGTACGTTATGTATGTGTCCGACAATTGTCACTAAATATGCCATACCAATTCTTCTGAATGGTTTTTACCTTCCTTAAAATGTCTTGGTAGTGATTCATTCTACAAATCTTACCAGGAGTCCAGGAGTATTTCTCAAAAGACATTTGCCATGAGTTTTCTTGTTTAGAATGTTTCCAAGTACTTTTGAACTTTAAGGGGTTTTCACAGTGAGCTGTAGCCCTACTCTATCGACTGACTTTGTCTCCACATTGACACACAACAGCCAAGTCTCACCATCTATCATTATATAACTTAGATAAAGGTCGATAATTCAGTAAATTTGAAATTTCTGTTTTTTCAGATTTTATCATTCACTTTTCAAAAAGTTCAACTGTCACAACAGATGGTCGTCTATTTCTTTATTCATCATGAGTATTAGTCCATCCATCCTTGAATAAACAGCACTCACTCATAATATTTTTCCATACACTGCATAAAGTTGGTAATGAATGTCTATTGTCGTACAGTTCTTCGAACACAGGAAACAAATAACATCACGTACTTTGCAGTCAGTGGGATTATCAATGGTAACAGTATTAGCACAAGAACAGACCGAACAATCTTCTTTTTCACTAGCACTGCCGGGATCTTACTAAGCCAGACTACACTGGTGTACAAAGATCACAGCCACTACCCTCCATACCTATGTGCATCAGTCAGAAACGGAACTTACTTTCTGGACAGTTCTAGTAGATGTCAGATCTTATGTTTACTAATTATTATTCTTCTACTTTTGTAGATATTTAGTTAGAATCATAGAAAGATTATAAATAATGATTACATTCACCAATAATTAATTTTGTATTGAATATGAAATCTATTATTTTTTCACAAGAAGAAATCAACTCTTATATATATGATCACAATCAATTTGATTGTTTATAGACTTTTAAACATATATAAATGCTTACAATTTTATTACATATTTTTATTTTAAGACTATTTTATTTTATTTTATTTATTTTTTAAATTTGTTTGTCTGAAATTTTGTGTTTAAAGTGCAAGTTTGTTGGGGAATTTCTATAATTTGTTTTTACTTAACACATCTACAAACATTTGCTATGTACTAGATACCCTAAATGATCATGAAAACCTCTGAAATAAAACACACCTCTGGAATTAACAAGTTCTATTCATATTAGAAACATACAAAATCTAGTCAAGCCATTTTGCTTAACTATCTTTGAAATCGTACAGTGAATAAATAACATGACAAATTATTAGACACTAATTTCATAAATATTAAACATTAGTTCATGTTACAAGTATTCACAACGATCAAATTCAAATTAAATGTTCATATAGTTCATGTTACAGATGGAACATCATTCCATTCAATTTTTTGACTCTCTACATTACTCAAGGATAAAATAATGCTTGAGTTTTGCTTTATTTTATCCTTGAATATGTAGTTTCAACAAGAAATATCTGCTATTACATTAAAGTTCTCTACATTACTTTTGATTACTATGTATTTATATGAGAAAATGAAACTATTAACTACAACGTTTTGAAGACTAATCTAACTTAAACATTTTACAGCTTCTGAGTTCAGCTCCACAGTCCTACAATTAAAGAACATGACAGGATGAAATGCTCGAAATTTGAAATATGTAAGTTCATTGTTCTTTTATAGTATATTTAATTTGGTTTTAATTTAAGTTCACTCTTCTAATGTTTGATAATGGAAAGTGAGTGTTAAACATGTTAAGTGTTAAGAATCTGGTTTGACTTTGGTTTTGTGATTTTAGAGATTGTTAAATTTTTTTCAACTTGAGCCAATGAAACGGGTAATATTAAAAATTGAATAATTTTGTATTAATATGTTTAAAAGGGAACTGGTATTACAAATTGACAGGATATTTAATAAGCTTATAATTGTATCCAAAAACATTTTAGGTTTTTAACATTAATGTTAAATTTCCAGACTATGTTTATCCGAATATTTGTAAATGGTATTGGATATGTGGTTAGCATGCAATATTGCAATGAGTTTATCGAGATACAATATCGCAAAAATATTGAAGCTTTGAAAAAACATCCAACAAACTCACTGTATGCTGACCACATATCCAATACCGCTCACAAATGTTCGGATGTACATAGTTTAGAAATTTCGTACAAGTGTAGGAAGGGGGGAAAAAGGATAATTGGAAAAAGTTGAGATTTACAATAGTTTAAGAAATGAGCCTTCAAACATAGCTAACCCCATCTATGAAGAAATAATTAAAACTATTATAGTGAGTATTCTAGCAGAGAGGGAATTTCATCCTAACAGTTGTGGTAACTCTACTAATTATTAACAAAACAACTGTCAACGATAGGAAAAAAAAGAGAAAAAAAATTAGGATACATAAATGTGCCAGTAAAACACATATATATAACAATAATTGTATATCTTATCCAAAGCTATAATATATAAATTTTTAACATTACTTTCTGATGATGGCCAGATATTCTTGAAAACGAAATATTGTTTTCCATTAAATGATATGCCCAGGAATTGCATCAACTTAATAACTAATTCTGTCTGCTTCGAGATGTTCAATACTTTTCATGGGTGGGTCTTTGAATACTTTACTCTTCAAATATCCTCACAAGAAAAAAATGACATACTGTCAGTTCTGGTGATCTCGCAAATTAAAGAATATCGCCATATTCAGACAGAGCGTGACCCTGAAAATAAATACTAAACTGTACTCATTGATTGCAGTTGAGAGTCTGATTTTGAAAACAAACACCTAACTGTATTAATTAATTTTAGTTTTCTCCGCTATTTGAGGAAACTAAAATTCTTCAATCATTCGGAGGTATCACTGGGACATGACTGTAACAGCATTCCTACTATCGTATTTAAAGAAATATGGACAGATTATTCCTGAAGATGATATTGCACATCATTCAGTGACTTTAACACTGTTGCAGTGTTTCTCAATGCATTTTATTAGGATTTATTGTTGACAATACCGGAAATATTTTTTATACACATATATCAAGTGGAAACATATTTTGTCACTCATTAGGACATTGTAAACGATGTCTTTATTATCATTTTTAAAATGGTGGCAAAATTTCACACATTTAATTTAATCTGTGTCTTTTCATGCCTGTATTACTTGAATTTTATATGGATACATGTATAAATACTTGTAGAGAATTGAAGGCGGCAAACCAAGTGTAACTGCATTATCACGGGCAGAGCATTTACGGCTATGTAACAAAGCAACTCTTATGATGTCAATTCTTTCAGACTTACACACATTCTTTTGTATACCATTAGGCTTCTTTTTTTAAGCATGCTTCAAAATTCTGTACCCAAGTCTTAATGTGATCTGCTGATGGCACCACATAATTCTTATGGATATTAAAATGGCATTTAAACAGCTGTTGTGCAACCACATAACTAACATAATTTTTGTAGAACACCTTAATCCTAAACATATTATGTAGTTCACTTGTCCAATGCTTACATAAAGAAGTGATACATAAGGAAGAAACTGTTGTTACTGTTCATACTTGTCTATTACTGAACAATATGTAAATATATGCTATTGCATTGACTGTTAAATAGTAAAGATCTTTTTAAAAATAAAATATTTAATTGTTAAAGTCACCTGTTTCATTGGCTCGCACTGTATTAAAACAATAAAATAGTTGGAAATATTTTTAAACTGTATATTTTATTTTGTTTTTTTAATATAGATTTTGACTATTTAATATTGTATGGGTATGCAAGTTTTTAGAGGATGGATGAATTTTTTACTAGACTTACATATTTGTCATTTACCGTTCTTGAAACATACAACTTAGTTTATTTGCTTATTGTGTATCCCTGTTTAGATTGAGAATATAAACTATGTCATTTTTCAAAACCAACAATTTTTAAATACAAACCATCATGTACATCTAGCCCCATCATACAATGTAATATAACCAGATGTATGTAATGCCCATAAGTTGGTTTCTTAAGCTTTGTAGAAATTGTTACTGTATTGGTAGATCATGAGGCCTACATAAAAGGGTAAATTTGTTTAAAACAGTGTTGTTACACAGGTTTTCTGAACCTCAATTGTGTATATTATTACTTTCTTGATATACAGCTAACAGGTTTTGTAGCTATGAATATATTAGAAAGTCTCCACTTGCTTTGCTTGCATCTGTGACCTCTCCCTTGCTGCTTCTTATAACTATATGAATATCAAATTTTCTTCGTAGTTCACTGTTCAAAATTATATTTTTGGCCATAAGTTTGGCATTTGTCATTGTAGAGAATTCAATTACATACTGAATTGAAATTTTAATATTTTGATCTAATTTAATGTGTTACAAGTTGTATACCACACAAGATATAAACAAAAACACTATTTATAACAGCCGTCATTTTGCTTTTTCAATTTGATTTTTCTGAATTTTAATAGGGTTCTAGAGCATACTGTAGTCCTCCGCTGTACCAAATTATATTTCATGTTTCTACCTTAGTTTTTATGACTGATATCATGTTTACATACAGACAACAACAACAACAAAAACATTAGACGGATGACATGTCCAAATCACTTTCTGTTTCCAGAGGCTGTGATACATGAAGATAGAGGTCATATTTTTTTTACAATTACAAATCTTACCCTATGAACTTTGTAAGTAAATTGAAGTTGTGAAAGGAAAATTTTGTTCGGCTTATTGCATAAAATAACAGCACATAAGTATTATCATCTGTCAGAGTTTTCAAATATAATTCTTAGTTATATATATTTAATTCTTAGTTAACATATGGGATATTGGTCATTAGTTTTGTGAAAATGATGCAGTTTATCCAAATACAAAAGCCATTTTGTACATAATTGTCCAGTATAGATTATTAATCATTTTGTTAGTAAAAACAAAAAGACAAGACACATTCGTTCACTCGTCACTAAACATCTGGCCCATAAAGGAGAACAATTTCTCTATGAACTTCAGCAATAGTTTTTGATACACAAAAAATGTATCACGACATGAGTCTAACAGTGACAGGAATATTTATTGTAGTATCCATTTTAGATAACTGAAATATCACAATAATGAATTAAACATCAAATTCCGACAAAATGGTTAACAATTGGTTATTATATTAAATTAAAATACAGTGTGTGCAAGATGATTCATTGCCATAGTCATTTCAAATTGAACTTACTTTAAAGTTGGGCCTCTTATTTCACATTGTAGGATCAACAAAAAGTTATACACAGAAAAACAATTTTTGAAATTTGGATTAGTGGTTTACCGTTGATATTTACTAATAATTATTATTCTCGTTAACAAATTTTCTCAACCTTTAAATAAAATTCATTTGAGTAAAGCTGAACCCAGTGAAAGCATTTACACTCATGTATTTATACAAGGCCCGTTCAGAAAGTAACCTCTGTTTGAGTATAAATAATCGGAGACTAGATACAGAAATATTTATGTCTTAAAACTACAGCTTTTCCACTATTTTTCGACATAATTTCCATATAAATTTGGGCAATTATCATTGTGATTGACTAGTTTGGAAATCCCTTCTTCATGAAATTTTGCCGCTTGTGATTTTAGTCAACCTGTATTTTGAAATATGTCTGGGTTATCAAATAAAACTAGATTATATTCTGATTATGAATATGTATGCTTATTTGTTGAAAAATTAATATGTTAGCGCTAAACTAAATTTAAATTGTCGGATATCAAGTTTATTCTCCCCCCCTCAACTTAAACACAGTTTTTGCTACAAAGTAAGAAAAGAAAATACTAATGAACATCTACAATTCTGAAAAAAAAAATGTTGGTTTTGAAATTAAATTGCAGTTTGAAATCATCTATTATAGTTTTTTGTATGACAAATAGAACTTCATTTAACCACACAATGAGAAATTCATAGCTTATAAATTTTAAAAACAGTTTTTATGACATGTGATACAAACACTTCAATAGCCATTAAAAGATGGATTCCACTTTCATTTATTTCTCTTTTATATGATCCGTAGTTAAAACCAAGGACCTGTATAATTTTATTGCATATCTGTCTGTAAAATTTAAACTGTCACTTAAATGACTTCGATTTTATAAAAATAATTTTCCCTATATGCCTACTGAGCCTAAGATGCGTGGTTTCAGCACACGTTTGACTTTTTTATTTATAAGGTGATGATGACCTAAAGGTTATTTACCTTTTAAAACAATTAATAATTTTTAAAAAAAGTGTGATTGATTGCTCCATGGGTGATTATTTAATTTAAATTAAACAATATTGATCTTGATTCTGTTAGATATTTATGCAGGTGTTGCTGTGACCATTTATACATGTTTATTTGTTCAGGCATTGCGACCAAGTAAAATACACACATTTTGCCATGCACACACAATGTATGAGCAACTACTACAGTCCACCAATGAAGTCAAAATACTCGAACAATAAGTTATATAGGTATGTATAACTTTAGTAGTGTATTGTTGGATTAACAATTTGTTTTTTTTTGTGTGATAAATATGTATATGTGACTGAGATTAAATAGCATTAGTAACTTTTCCATACTACTGTATAGAAGTGCTAATTAAAGCACTGCAGCGATAGAACAGTGTAACTTTTCATTGAAGTAATTGTTCCAATGATACTTTACTTAAATTGCAGTATTTTTACATACTCAGAGTATATGTAGATGGAGTAAGTGTGACATTCGTAATAGCATTGAACTTGTGTTACTGTCTTTGCATTTCATTGTCTAAAAAAAAGTAATCTTCGTCATTCTTCAGGGGCTCACTATAGCGAGTAGCAAACTCGAGGGATTTTAGCTGGATCTTTACATTTTTTTTTCATATAATCTTGGGATAGATCCTTCTCTTGACCCAATTCTTGTTCTTTTGCAATGCAAACACTATTAAATTATTCTAGGACAAGGGGTACTTATTTGATCTTCTTTTTGTTATAAGGTGACGATGACAGAGCTTTTTCACCTTTAAGTAACAAAGGAAAAAAGTGTTATCTGTAGGTATGATAGCGACTACATAAATGGTTTTAAAAACTTATAATTTCACATGTTTGTCTTATATGTTTCCATTATGAAACTGAAAGTAATTTTTTAATAATTATTGAGGTATCTTTTGTAACTAAAATCTTAAAATAATCTGATTTAAGTAACATTAAATGAACATACAGAGTAATAATTTTAACTTTGATGTTTTTGATATGTCTTAATCTATCAATTCTAAAAATAACTTAAAAATAGTGGAATTTTGTTACATTTTCATGGAATTAAAAAAATACGTTTTGCAGTTAACTTTTTCGGTTATTTACAGAAACTTCTATTTTTTTGTCCTGTTTTCATATTTACACCACATTTAAGGCTTTTCATTCTTGGTTATTTTTTTTGATAAACCTATTTATTTAGACAAAAGGCACTAGAACTTTTGAAAATTTGAAGTTTGGTACATTTTTGGGAGATGTTCTGTACTTCCCATTGTTGCGTCAAGTTCAAAATTTAATAAAACCTGGTTTAGGAAATTTAAAATCGAACACAGAACTGAAATTAAAATAAATTTAATTACCTACTTATATATACAATAGATTTTAGCTAGTTTTGATCTGAATAGAAAATCACTTACGAAAAATCAAACTTCAAATATAAAAAAAATTCAAATACCTTTAACTATTAAACGAGTGTGCATGTAAAAAAATACCCAAGAGTAAAGGCTTATAATGTAGTGTAAAATCCAAAATCAGAATAAACCATAGGGGTTTCTGTAATATTTTAAATTTGGCTGTTATATTAAAAATGGTGGTAATTTTTGTTTGCAAAACTGGCTTTTAAATTTCATTAAAAAGTAACGAAGGTCCCCATTTAAAGTTTTTATTAGATTCACTAGTTTACGAGATACCAATAATTCTCACGATAAAAGGATCATCCTGTACATTTATACTGTTAACTAAATAGTTGCATTCGGCTGCGCTGGTAATTTATTAGCTAATGTCAAAGTGGTGGATCCTATCAAACAGCTGGGTATCCTTTAGATTTCAATCTTAATTGGGTTGTTGAAATTCATATATCATGTTGCTGTAAATTAACAATCAACAGATATCGCTGATAAAGTGTTTAATAAGACTTAGTTATCTTAGTTATTTTTTAAAGCCTCTCCAGAGACATATTAAAAACCATGTATACAGCCCAATCGGATCCTATTTATCACAACATTGCAACCTGCGCTATACTGTGCTGCACTTACATGTTTTATAAATTCCTATGTTGAACTGTTTTATATCAACATATTGTATATGAATGAAAGAGGTTGTCTTGGACTATAAACTGATAAGATGTTATCTCGCCAAGCTTGATATTACCTGTCTTTTTACAACACTAGCTTGCTACATGATGGCTTTACCATCATATTCTTATGAATACATTTTATTTCCAAGCATGACATTCTACAGGCTTACTCAACTGCTTATGTAACACAGCTGATTTAAAATATATTAATATTCTGCTCAACAAGTTTTATTGTACAATTAGTTTTACATAAACCCTCTTCATGCATGATGGTGTCATATGACATCACTGACTTTTGACTCATTTATTTCTGGCTATAAGCATTGTAGACAAATAGGGTTGGCTCTAGTTCCTTCATTGGTTCATAGGTAGCAGCACCAACCAGTAATATGCTTATTAGAGTCCTGGCATTTTATTTGGTCATTCTAGTACAGACATTTTGTGTAGTGAGTTTATGCCAAGATTTGTGATTTTTTTAGGGGTGGAAAACTTTAAAAAAATAGGGTAAGAAAAATATTTTCTGTTTTCTTATACTTTCTAGAATATATCTACATAAGTAACATTTTAGTTGTTTTTTTTTTTACAAATCTATACTCAAAAATAAGACGAGTGTTATTTGACACTTCCATGTGATAAGTGAAACCTGTTGCCATACTCTATCTGGTTGGGAGTGTTTCACTTATGCACATATTTTTTTAAATTTTAGGCTTTGAAAATGGATAGTAATATTCTTGAAAATCAGGCAATTGATGAATGCTTAAGAGATCTGCGAAGTGAAGATTATTTACCATCTGGGTCGGAAGACGAATTGTGCAGTTTGTCAGGGGATGAAGAAATTTAAGACGATATTTTACATGATTTGGAAAACACTGTTGAAAATATCATTAATTTTAGTATTGATAACGTAGTGTCATTAGAAGAAACTCCAGAAAATGATGTAGAACAAGTAGTTGATGATTTTCTATGCTTTATAAATAATAATACCCAAGAAGGGGGAGCTAATGATGGTAACATAAATGTTCCGAATGACGATGATCTGGTCCCGACCTGGTGGAATCCTGGAAAGGATTATGAGTTTGTAGTTGATGATAAAAATATCCCTCCCCCTTTTTTGGGACAATTTTCTGTAAATATTACTGGTGAAACACCATACGAGTTTTTTGAAAATTTTTTTCCTCATGATCTCCTTGATAATATAATATTTGAGACTAACAGATATGCTTTTCAGAGTGGCGAAGAACATGTAAAATTTACTAAAAATGAATTGAAAATATTTTTGGGAATTAACTCGGTTATGACTTACATTCATTATCCAAGGCTATGTACTAGTCTTCAACTAAGGCACTACGCTTTCCATATATTGCTGATACGATGTCAATCAACAGATTTGAAGAGCTAAGGCGTTTTTTATATTTTGTAAACAATGATGAACCTAGGGAAGATAACGATGATAGGTTTTGGAAATTAAAAACTGTTATTGACACTTTACACACAACATTTCACAATGGACAAACAAGCGGAGAGCATTTTGCGATAGATGAGAAGATGATACCCTTTGGGTAGGCACAGTGCAAAACAATATATTAAAAATAAACCAAAAAAATGGGGCTTCAAAATGTGGGTTCGGGCTAGCCGTAAAGGTTATGTCCAGTGTTTTGAACTGTATGGTGGTAAGAAACGTAATGTGAGTGCCCTTGGCCCTGTGGGAGATATGGTCATCAGGCTCTGCAATGACGTAAAACAAAACAACCATAAACTCATCATGGATAATTATTTCATAACATTGCCCTTGCTGAGGAAGCTAAAGGAGGATAATATCTACGTACTGGGCACTGTGAGATTAATCGAATCAAAGAAGCATCAATACAATTAGTCCCAAGGAAACTGTTGAAACGAGGTATGACTTCTGTAACCACTTCAAATGATAACATAACTGTTCTACGATGGATGGACAATAGAGACGTCCACCTGGCCTCAAGCTATGCTGGTGCAATTCCTGAAGATACTGTGAAGAGATTTGATAGGAAGACCAAATCTGTAGTGGAAGTGACCCGACCCTTTGCGATTGCCGAATATAATTCATTCATGGGTGGTGTGGATATGGCTGATTGTATGATAGCGCATTATCCTCATGGGTTGAAATCAAAAAAATGGTATCTCAGAATATTTTTCCACTTGCTAAACATCACATTGGTAAATGCTTGGCTTTCCTTCAGAATGTCTGTTGATGATAAAGATGATTTCTTAACATTCAAAGCATCTGTAGGAAACACGCTTATTGCCAAAGGTTTAGCTGATGACAGAAAAAGAGGAAGACGATCATGCTCACCCATTAATGAAAAACAAAAGAAGAAGAGATCTGTAGCCGGTAATGTAATTCCAGAAGTAAGATTTGATGGCTTAAACCAGTGGCCAATGAAGGTAGGTAATGCCAGAGAACAACGCTGACGCCTGGAAGGTTGCAAGAAGAGAACCCGATACCTGTGCAAGAAATGTGATATCCATGTATGCCCAGACTGTATGGAGAATTATCATACCAAGTGATTTGGAAGCTCAAGAACATACAATTTTTTTAATGTGATTTTCATTTTTCCCAAATAAGTCAAACTGCAAAATTATCAGGGTCGAAAACGGCCAATTTTCAAAAATCCTTGAAGGAATTTACAGATTTTAGTTATGTAAACAATTAATAATGTTTACTGTATATCAAAAAAGATTATTTTTATTGTTTTTGTAGTAATAAACTTGATTGTGTTTAATTTTTAGGTTAAATAAATTTTTTTTAAAAATTTGTCAATTTTTTTTATATCTCTTATCACATGGAAGTGGCATATGACAACGCTTCCGCCATTTTGTTATTAATTGAGTAAAAAAATAAATAAAAATATATTTGTGCTTAGGATAGCCTAAATTATGTAAAAATCATAAAAATAATTTTTTTTTATATGGGGAAAATAATTCATGCACGAAGAGGTTAATTTGTCATTTGATAATGACTGTGTAAGGTTGGAACCAGTTGGAAAATAAATGTAATTAGTTTATTATAACAAAGCTTTTGTCTTTTTGGAGTTTTTCCATAAGTGCTTTTCATTCATGTCTGTCAGCAGCACTTCTTTTATGTCCATCTGTTTTGCCTGCCTGGCCCACTTCTCTCTTCACATATCTCCTTGGGCCTCCATCACTCCATGGGGATTATAATTATAAGCTTGTCTCTCTATGGCACCGTCATCTTTTCTGACGGTGTGTTATATCCACTTTCATTTCTTCTTCTTGATATCCAGCTCTATAGGACGCTGATCTGTATACTTGTCCACAAGTCCTCATTTGTAACCTTCTTCTGTTAACAGATTCCAAGGATCCTTCTCGGATAACATTTTACAAAAACCTGCAATGACTGGTCACAGTTGGCGATAATTACCATGTCTTGCAGCCATACAGCAACATCAACTTTTTATTAGTATTAAAAAGACCCATCTTTATAAAACAATTTCTATTTCTCCATACCAGAGTTGCAGGAAGGCTTCATTTGCATTTTTAATGTGAATTTTAACATCATCTGTTATTTCTCCTTTAATATAACCCCACCTTGTTTATGTGCTCGAATCTCTTTTGTCTTTTTTATATTTATTCTAAGACCAGCACCACTTGCTATTCTACCTAGAGCTGTAATCTTGCTCTTGTAGTAAATCACTAAATCACTGTGCAAGGAGACATACATAAGCAAATTGAGATCCTCAATCTGTCTTTACAGCATTCACTACAATGCACAATCTTATGCCCTAAGGTCACTTCGGATTACCGCATCTAGCACCACAATAAAAAGAGTCTGTGAAAGGATATACTATTGATTTATCTTTTTGTTTTACATAACTTATAACTTTTCATAAAGTTAAACATGAACTGAATTTTGAGGACAAGATATTAAAAGTTAATATATCACTAAATTAGAATTAAAAACAACTAAGTGTGATGAAGAAATTAGTTTCAGGCGAGAGGTTAGTCCTCTACAGTGCTTTGCTAAATTAGGAAGATTATCTCAGTTTCTACTGAACAGATGACAATGAAATTGTATAATACCTCCAAGGTATTTTTATACACATTATGTCGTATGGGGACATTTACCTTCAGTGATGAGGAAGAATTAAAGTTTCAGATACACATCTTACATTATTTATACAACTCTTTTTTACAGCATGTAAAAATCTTCAGCAAAATGGATATCAAGGAAAATCTAATGACAAAATGTATATTATTTTAGTTAGTTTGAACTATTTTGAAAATTTGACTATAATTGGTTGAGTGGTGGCTGAGGAAATGTTCCTTCAGTGTGTAAAAATAAAAACTTCGGTAAAAAGAAACTTCATTGGTATCTCTTAAGCTCCCCATGTTAATTTAAATGTACCCCTACTAAAATAATATTAAAAATACAGCAGTTAATTTGGTAACATAGGTTTTTTTTTTTTTTTTTTTTTTTTTAGATAGCAATACAGTATTAAGTATATTTAAAATAATTAAATTATGTTCACTAAACATTTATACACAATTTTTTTTCAGGAGTATTGAGTTCCTACAAAACTCTAGTGTTAAAGTTATGTAATTAAGATTTTATACAAATTTGAGATGTCTAGGTGAAGAATTCCTGAAAAAGGTACATAATGTAAAAAAAATAATTTTCAGGATAATTAGTTTAAAGTACGTAGATTTTTCAGTATTTTCCAGATGTCAATTGCTTCTTTACAATCTTAAGCTTCTAATATTCTTCCAAACAACTGTATTTTTTGTAACTTTTCTACTGTGTATGATTTTAAATGATTTATTTTAGACATAATAATTACAATGCCAATAATGCAGCAATTCTTTAGTTCTTTTTTTTTTTTTTTTTACTTACGGTAACACTTGTAAAAAAATAAAAAGTATTCCCGTATCATGTGGTCAAAGAATTGTCGTCTTCAGCCCCTGAGTCAAATTAAAAAATTTTTTTTCTTGTTTAAAAATGAAAAATCTCTCGATTATCATCGCCTTAAAAACAAAACTGGAATAATAAAAAATAAAGACCACACTAGCCCATAATATTCTAATCGCATCAGATTTGGAAGAGAACTAGAGTTAGACAAGAGAGATCTGATAAGAAAGATGAAAGAGAGGGATCTAACCCAAGAGTACATGTAAAAGGATATAGGTTAGTTACTTAAGAGTCCAATGAGGATGACACTTAGATATAGTCAGTCATTTAACATCATTTGACTGGTGTAGTCAGATTGCTTATTCTACCTCGTAGTTAAAAATGAACCTTGTAACAAGTTTCGATATTTGTCATTCAAGTAACATACGCTCAGCCACAAATAATACAAATTATAACAGTTACTTTTGTTCACTTAAATTTATCATATCAAAATGTTCATAATATATTAATAATCCATCTATGTTATTTTGAAAAAAAAAGGCTAATTTTATAAAATTTAATTAGGCCTACTGGCTCTTGAAGTTGTATTCGATGAACACATATATACATATAATTTTAATAAATTATTGACTAATTATTAAATTACAAAACATTTAGCTTAAGCATACAGTATATAATTTTTTTGTTTAGTTTCAGGATCAAATGATTTATGAAACAATGGCTAACAAAAGAACTTCTACACTCTTACACTACTTGAGTGTTCAGACACATAGAGTATTACAAGACGCACAGAGTTCCTTGCAACAGCTGATGCCTGTAAGTGGAAATTGTGATTATATTTTATAACTTTAATACTTATCAATGTCTTATGCTAGAATATGCTTCCCCCTCCATCTATTGTTTAAAACAAAAAATCTCTGGGACTCGAGTCATCATCGCCACCCTAGAGCTGGCAGCTGTCGGTTTTCCACAGTTAGATTTGTTTCATAAGTAGCAATTTCAGAAAAATGACAGTTAGATAATTGTGTAATAATTTCAACCACAGTTTTTTGTTTGATTATATCATGGTTGGTACAAGTGTAAAGCTGATAATCTGTGCTTCATTTTATACTTCTATGTTTGTTGACAAATCTTGCAAGCTGAAATAATCTGCTGATTTCTCAAATACGCAACAATTTTTGTTTCTATACTTTTTGTCCAAAGATATCTATAGTTAACGTTTACAAAGTTTTTTTTATTCATTCCTATTATTAAAAAAAAAACTGTTTTGTAGTAGTTCTTTTGTATTTAACAAATTAATATTTACATTTTTTGTGAACGATGATGATAGTTTTTATAAAAATAATAATCGTGTTTGCTTGATCTGCATCAACATACAAAAATAAGAATATTTGTACGTTACTTCATATTTCTTGTGTAAGCCGTACATAGATATTTATTATTAAAACTATCTGTTTTTGGAAACTACATTAAAAAATGCTTCTTCTCTGTATATTTTGGATTTTTGGTCTCTTAATTTTAACTCTTGAGCTGTATGGTGAAAACAGTTTGACAATACAGTATTAAAAAAAAGTTAAGAATGACAAATTACTTTGTTACATTTAGTTTGCATATAAATTTATAAACAAAATGTGTTCAAGGATTTGTGTAAATTTGACAATGAGGGTCAAATGATTGGGTTATGTATGTTATAAATGCCAAAATGTTAATTGTGTAAAAAATAAATAATTATACGAAATTGAATAATTAATAAAATAATTTTGATTATGTAAAGTAAATTGTCCTGTGGAGGACCATTCAATTAAGCAGAAATTGACAACTGTAAAATTTGTAAATGCAATTAAAATCAAGTGGAGAGAAATCATCATGTTAGTTGATTGTGCATTACCTTGAAAGATTGTAACAATCTAAAAATATAGGATCTAGAAGAGTTCATATATTTATGTTACTTTAATAAAAAAAAATAAAATGAATTGAAGTTTATTATTTATTCCAAAAGTTTTGCTCAGCATTAACGGGCACCAGGAAGCTTTCGCTTTACCAATTATGAAAATTGAATTTAAATTAAAAATCTTATCTCGGGAGTAAGTTCTTTCAAAAGTGTACTCTCAGTGACCTGGTAGAATGAATAACACTGGAACTGAAATTTCAACATAAACATTTAAACACAAATCAAATTATTAACATGAACATTCATCAAAAAGAAACATATCATGAACATCATTTATAATTAACATCCTATTAAAAATTATATTTTATTGCCTTTGAGAAAGGTCTATTTTTATTGTCAAGAATTGACTTTAATTGAAAATTGAATTTATTGATAATGAAACTTGCAAGTATTGAATTACTTTAATGAAGTTAAAATTTTGAATTGATAATTTTACACATTTGCCTGAGTACGAAAATATATAAAAAAGAAAAATTACTTTTGTCCATTACCTGACTGATATTTGGACTAATAAACTTTTTTAAATGAAATTAATTAAATTTAGATATATAAAATACAAAGAAAAACATAGACATAAGATAAAAAATTTACATATATGAATCATAACATGTTATGCACATGGTTTTACCAAATTGTAGAAACTCATTGTCTTTAGGAACATCGTTTCTTCAGCCTGTGTTTTTAGCGTTGAATTACTGTTGAGTACGCCTGCAATTCGAATAATGTTGATGTTGTGATGCTTGAAACAAAGTTCATATAACGTATTTAACACAATTGTTCATTGTCCGTCTTTTCAAAGCACACGTTCGAAGTTGCACAATATAGTTCTTTTTCCTACTTTTAAACACATACAATCTTAAAAATATGGAACATTGTCTTTGATACTCTTACGAATGTTAGTACACCATGAATTAGACATAATCAGTACTTCCGAACATATTTTATACCTTTTAACAGAAAACTCGCAACACAACCTGACACAGGTCCGTGAGCCACCAGCTCCAATCCTAGACTCTACTAGACCGATTTCCTAACACGCCTTCCCGCTATTCCAAACTTGTTCATTCCGGTTAAAACTGCGTCTCTTTCACAAGGTTAGATCCAATAGTCCATCACACTCCCCGAAAAAGTGTCCAATCATGATTTCACATAACACATAATTAATAAACATTTTATTTCAAAAATTTATACATAGTTATTTATTTTGTTTATTTGAAAATCTGTTTTGATCTTAAAATTTATTTTGTTTAGTACAAAATATCACCTAATACACATTTAACTCAGTTATCCCCACTATTTTGCCCGCTATTTTCAAATATTTAATCAAACCAACATTTTTCCAGTAGTACAAGATATTTTATTTTTTTAATTTTGATTTAATGTTAATTGTAATATTTTATATGAATTTGGGCACAATTTATTACAAAAACAAAATTAAAAAAGTCTTGAAGAGAGACTTCACGCATTTGCAAGAAGTTAGTGTTTAAATGAAGGGGAAGTTGACTGCCAATTTACAGAGAAACTATATGGTTACGTTTCGTAACAATTTAAAAATTACTTATGGAATAACAGAGACATTTATATATTTTAAATTCAAGCTTTTTTCTTTTCTTTTTTTTTAAAGTGGTTCTCGCTATCTGATTTTTGATTAAAATCTCTTATCGTGTGTCATCAGTGATAAATTAAAATACAAGCTTTTTTTTTTTAAAGTGGTTCTCACTATCCTGATTTTTGTTTAAAATCTCTTATCATGTGACATCAGTGATAAGTTAAAATGCAAGCTGTATTTTTAATACTCTCTTATGGTTCCCACTTAGACCTTAGATGTATCATCAGTTATTAGTTAAAACATTTTAATACTTAAAAAAATTTAAATTTGCATCTTTTGGAGTTTACCGTAGCAACTAATATAATAATACACATTTATAACATCTGATTGTCTATCAGCTGTAGTAACACAAATTACTTTTTTTAATTATACACTACTGTAGTTTAAGATATTACTGTTTTATCTTGGAGTGAAATGATGTTTAAATTTACAACCAAATCATCATATGATTTTACTTACTACAAATTTGTACTCACCTAGTATATGAAGTATAGGGTTAGTTTGATATCACAAAACCTCCAGTTATGGTCCCAGGAAACCAAAAAAAAAAAAAAAGGTTTTCAACATGTCGTCCATCTTTCCATCATTGTTGTCTTTAAGTGAGCACATTAGCGGCTACAAAAATTAAGTTAGGAACATGTAATTTATATAGGTGACTCTTATAGAATCCTATTGAAAATAAAAAATCTCAAAATGATAGCCATTAATTTATTTTTTTAATATACTGTATATATATATATATATATCTTGTGTGTTATTACATTTATAAGCATTTTAATTGTTATTCAATTAGATAAAAAATATAATTTCTATCCCTGACATCTCAAGAAAAAGTGATATTTGTAAAGTTATAAGATTTGGCAGGGAAGTGCACTGATATGATCAAAGCGAATGGAAATTTTTCAATATATACACATCTACAAGGCCCAATAGGGTCAACCAATATAAAGATAGTAGTGTCATACACAGTTATGAGGTTCAACAAACTTGTGTAACAACTGTTATAAACAAACCTACCCTACTTTGTGCAAGACCTCTTGATGTAACAATACAATTTAACATTTCCTACAAGGATCTAAGAAACATACTTTTGGATATTAAATTTATACGATCCATTTGTATTACATTGTATGATGTAGCTGAATAAGTTATCATGTGGCTCATTAATTTGTTTTTAAATTCCGTTTTTAAATCTGTTTTAAATTCTGTTGTTTTTAACCATGAAACATGAAGATTGGTTAAAAAATTGAGGTTGGATTGTATTCCAATTAGTAAACTTACCTTATACTTTGTAAATAAAAAAACAAAAGAATAATATACCGTAATCCGGATTTAATCCTTTTCATATAGGGACATTTTAAGGACATACTTAAAGAAAATTCAACAACCTCTTCGATATCAAAAGGTTACAATTTTATATAGACATATAATTGTACCAATAAATTTTGTGACACTCAATTGTAGTTATGTTCTGAATATTTTTTAATGGTTTATTTAATCAATGTTTCTTGAAATCTCTGCATTCTATTTTCATTCCTTTGTAAATGATTATATATTTTATAAGGCAAAACAAAAATGAAAAAGCACTTATAATTTCACAAAAAAACAATTTATTGCTACAGCTGTTTCGCCGTTAGGCATCGTCAGACAACTAAGAACTAAAAACTAAAATACAGGTCAACTTAACACTAACATCTAGGAATGAAGGTGGGGATGAAAGCAGAGGTGGGACAATGACCTGGTTTTACCTGAAAGGGACATGGATAAGAGAAAGTATTTAAACAATAGGTTTTAACAAAGGGGATGGGTTATTGACTTGTTCATTCAGGTTAGAAGCATGGCATTTTAAAACAGATCTGTTAATTTCTAAAATTTCCAAACTATTTAATTTCCTACTTTTCTGTTCTATGTGTAAAACTTTGACATTATCAATGGGATCAAATGTATGGCCTGAATCTAGTAAATGATTTGCAAAATTAGAATGCCTAACGGCGAAACAGCTGTAGCAATAAATTGTTTTTTTGTGAAATTATAAGTGCTTTTTCATTTTTGTTTTGCCTTATTATGGAATTTCACCGAGTACCGACTGTAGTCACACTCAATATGATATATTTTATAACTGAATATATTATGAAATTGTTTGTATTAGGATTACAGTGATCTTCATTCATCATCAACAACAACCAGATCATCCATCATTTTCAACAGCATCCAGAAAATTCACCATCAAGCTACTACAACAGTCATCACAGCAGCATCTAGAACAACCCATCAATATCAACATAATTACAGATTTTGATCTACAACTGGTAAGGTAAGTTATACTAGTTAGTGAATTTGGAGTCCGAGGGTATACAGCCTTTTGTCACTGCGAACCAAATGGATCTTTTGTGACTACCCCACTAATTATGTTTTATACCCAGCTAAGATTTAAGCGTCTTAAGAATTTGAAAATGATTTTGGGTGATATTGTCGTTATCTCTGCAGCCATGGGGAAAGGAAGTGCTGAGGTAAAGTAGTCTTTTGTAGGTTAGAGATTCACACTCACACAACCAGTTTTTGGGTGTCTCTTTATGTGTCAGACAGAAGCGGCACGAATCCACTTTTCCCTTCCCCTTACATTTTTAGGTTGGAAGTACTCTGATGATTACTCCATTGACCCATGGCTCTTGGATTAGAACTATATCTTCAGTAAATCACATGACGAGGACAGCCAAAACCGTCCTGTGATTGTTGAGATTTATTGAAAGCATTTTACTTCTTCATATTAGAAACTTGGTTTGTCCCTGATGTGGTAGGGTTCCGTATTAGTCCATTCCTTCTGGCGAGTTCTTTTTTCCTAGATCTTTTCTTTGCGGCTGTTGATGGCCTTTTAGGTTTTTGTTTCTTTTGAAGGAAAGAACTGCTAGATGCCACCCCCCACTCTTAAGACATACTATCCAAGGCTTTAATAGCCTCCTGCTAGCATGACTTTGGACGGAGCTTTAGCCTCTGACACAGCAACAGCTGTCTTATCCTTTATTTGTGGTATAGAACTAGGCTGACTAGAAGTTTCAGCTCACTTATTATAATGTTTGCTGATGTTTAGATCTAAGTAATTCAGATTTCCGTCCTCTTTTGTTACAACTCTTACCTATTTTCCCACATTACCACCTACATTAAGGCACTTGTTATATCAGTAAACTAGTTCTTTATTACCCTCATCATAGACACCTGTGAGTTATAAGACATGAATTTATACTGTCCTTCAACTCCTCATTGTTTTCAAACCGCTGTGACCCTAGATATTTTTACATGTTAGGAAGTGATAATCACTAGGAGCCAAATCAGTGCTGTATGTCATTTGAAACTGTTCAGTATGTTATGTATGTGTCCGACAATTGTCACTAAATATGCCATACAAATTCTTCTGAATGGTTTTTACCTTCCTTAAAATGTCTTGGTAGTGATTCATTCTACAAATCTTACCAGGAGTATTTCTGAAAAGACATTTGCCATGAGTTTTCTTGTATAGAATGTTTCTAAGTAACTGTGACCTTTATTTGGTTTTCACAGTGAGCTGTAGCCCTACTCCATCGACTGACTTTGTCTCCAAATTGACATACAATAGCCAAGTCTCACCATCTATCATTATATAACTGAGATAAAGGTCCGATAATTCAGTAAATTTGATATTTCTGTTTTTTCAGATTTTATCATTTGCTTTTCAAAAAGTTCAACTGTCACAACAGATGGTCGTCTATTTCTTTATTCATCATGAGTATTAGTCCATCCATCCTTGAATTAACATCACTCACTCATAATATTTTTCCATACTCTGCATAAAGTTGGTAATGAATGTCTACTGTCGTACAGTTCTTCGAACACAGGAAACAAATAACATCACGTACTGTAGATGACATGTCAGAGACATGAGTGAGTACAAGTTGTGTAAAATAGTTGTAAACATATGTCAGCTAAACTAGTATCCATCATGACTGTAATAATTTAAAAATGCTGGTGAAGTTTACTTTAATTATTTATAATTATCTTATTAAATTGCTCGACTAGGGCGCCAGGTATCCTTAACATACCAATTTAGAAAAAAGAATGAATTTAATTATTTATAAGATCTCTGGGGTCGTAAGTTCTTTTCACAGTGTACTTACAGTGGATTTTGGTTTTTTTAATGAGAACACTTTGGCTGAAATGTTACAAAGAAAACATTTATTAAACATTCAAAGAAACATCCTACAAATATTATTAACCACAAAATCATATTATAAATACTAGTTATCCTTTTAGTTTCAATAACTAATTATGAATTTATATTTCCTTTATTTCTTTCTTTCAAATTAATTAATTTTATCTTCAAAAATGCTTCTACAAATAAAATTGTTGCAACAGGAATTTAATCTATGAATTTTTTAGTAACTTTGTAGCTCTAAAAGAAAAATAAAAAGATTCTATTTTCATTATTTAAAAGTTTCATTTTTTACTAGTATCTCTTCTAGTAGTAATCTACTAAATTTTCTTTAAATAGATAAACATTTACAAAAAATTAATTTAAAACATAATACAGGTTATTAATCAAACAGATAATATATAGCGTCTATACCACAACGCCGATCTAAATAAAAAACATTGTCTGTGTCCGAATGGAAAACTGATGTCCTACGAGTTGAAGTTCTACGGCTCGCAGTGGATTCTCCCTCGTTCAGAAATTGTTTTCTCAAGTTGTTGAGAATGTTCATAACTCGCGTATATAAATCATTGTCTTTTATGTTCCCGCGTTATTGTCATTGAAACACGCTAAATATGGATTTTTAAATACTTTCGATCACTATTTGAGATAAAAAAATCAAATGTACATTGTTCTAACAGAACCTAGAAACTCTTTCTACGATCTTATCTCTCCAAACACTGGATTTTGACTTTTAAGAACACAACCTGTTCATTTTAAGCGGTAAACTCAACTCTTAGAAAACACATCTTGTCCCTTCAATCGCTGGACTTCGACTTTTTAGAACACAACCTGTCACTCCTAACGCTGGACTTAGACTGATGTTACCATGAGGCAAATTCCTACTTCCGAAAGCGTTCTTTCCGGTTACTGTTCACACATTTTACCGCACTGCCGTAAAATACAAATAATTTACATTTTATAACAAACAAACTAAATTACATTAAAATTAAACATAATAATTCATACTGTTGTCTTGAAAATCCATTTTTCTTTTATAAATGACGTGACTAAATTTAAATTATTATTTGAATCTCTTATCTCTTTGGCTTAACCGCGTCTTTTAAATGAGTCTATTTTAAAATCTGACTTTTCACATTGTCACAAAACCCCACAAGGTTTGTATTTCAATACAGGTATTGGAATACAAAGCTTTTATATATATAAATTTCAAATCGAGAAAAAAAAATACTAATGGATGTTCAAGACATTTCATTTCAGAAGCTAAGGACCTCATGAAAGAAAATAAGTATCCCTAGTATACTTAATTTAAGAAAGATTCTCTTTTCTTATAAAAATAAAAATCTATTTGCTAAAAATCCTATTTTATTATTTTAATTTGTTAGCGTTATAATAACTCATCAAAACTATATATAATTCCATTAGCGCTAAACCTTATCTCTATTTATATAAAGAAAACCCTACATCCGCTTTATTTTTCAACAGCAGTTGACTGAAACTTTCCCATCAACATTTTTTGTTGACCGGATCCTGTCAATCAAAATCTTATCTCCCAGACAGCCGTCTATATACTTTTTCTCGTCTCATCCTCTTTGCCAAAACGACATTTCTACATCCTTTGAAAATCTACCTTTGACTCTAGATATTCATCTGAATAATTCCTTCAACTTAATACAACAAAAATTTTAAAACCTCTCATTTTTAATTAACATTATTACAAAATTATCTACTTATTATTCAAAATTACTTCAATTCACCTTAAAACTTTTCAATTATCATCTTATATTATTATTCATTTTAGTTTAAATCCAATAACTATTTATTCTTACTTAAAATCTCAATTCTCCTTTGTCTTGCTGGGATAACATGTTAACTACTGATTTTACAATTACCAAAAGCTCTCTTCTTCAACTAAAATTCAAAAATATAACATCATTATTATCAAAAAAAAATATAATTACTTACAAAACTCATCTATTTATTTAAAAATTACCTCTTTACAATTGTATTGTCTCTCAGTATCCTATCTTAAAATTATTTCCATCTTATCTTTCATATTTTAATAATCAAAGTTGCATTAATCACCAAACAAAAGTCTTCATAATAAAAAAAAAACTCCTTATTATTTACCTATATATTATTTCATAAATAATCTCCTTATTTCAACGTAGCTTCCTTCAAAAATCATAATAATCGCCGTATTTCGTAGACTTCCTTAAATCTCCTCTTGTTTCATTAAAATCGTCGCATATTTCCTTTATTTCATTAAAATCGTCGCATATTTCCTTTATTTCATCGTAGTACTCAAAAAACCTCTTAAAAACTAAAATTTACCATTAATGCAACCTAACTACTCTTTTTATAAAAGCTTATTAACAGAACAACTTCATTTTAAATACCACTTTACTCAACAATTCTGTAAAATCATCATCTTCTTATAAAAACTTAAAAATCTCTCATTTAAACTACTTTTTATTAATATCTTCTTAATCATCTATTACTTGTATACAAAACTTCAAAAAATAAAAAAAATTATCATTGCTTTCCCAGCTAACACCTTATTTCATCAAAATCTTTAGACACCTTTATCAAATAACTTCTCACAATCATTTATTGTTTTAAATTCAAACATTATTTATTAAAAAATCGTTAATTATTTATTTCATTTATAAATCTCATCAAAATCTCTCTTATTATTTTTAATTTATTACTCCTTCCTTTAAAAAACAAAAACTTAACCTCCCTCATTCATTATTTATTTTAACATCAAAAAAACTTAAAAACTTAATTATTATTTGTCTTGGCAAAACTCACATAAATTCTCAAACTTTAAACAACTATTCTTCACATTCTCAAATCATAAATCACTTAAAACTAACAATTTTTTATCATTTTATTATTAAATAATTCTTAATATTTAAAACATCAAAACATACAACTTATCGTTTTACAATTTAACATCTAATTACCCACTCTAATCAGTTAATTAACATTTTTACAGTTTTATAAAACTTTTCGCTTTATTCCATAAAAACTCTCCTTTTGTCACGTCCGGTTTATTCTTACATATACAGATCGATCACTTCTATATATCCTACAATTTGTTTTCAATCAACATCTGTCTAAAATTTATTACATGAAGTTTTTTTTTATGTAATAATGTCACACTTACTTATGCATTTTTCTTCCTAACCTCTCCTACATAGGTTCTTCTAACCGTCTACTTTATACCGTGCATACTTCTAATTGCTCTTTAGACTCTTACACAGAGTAACATGTTGTGACGTTGAAATGTGCAGTGGTTGAATGCAATATCCCTACTTGATTCAAGATAAAACCCAAAACACATCCCTATTTCACAACACGCCCTCTTATGCAGTCTCAGAATGCCTTATTCTTACGAATAAAACATTCTATTTTGACTACACAAACGCCTACCTCCTCCCAAAATGTTCATGTACTCCTTAAATGCATCTACACGAAGAAGATTTTAAAATTCATAAAAAATTTCATTAAAATCGTTTCATCCGAAGTTGAAATAATGTTTATTTTTACCAAGTTTATTACTAGCATCGTCGATTTTCTGTTTATGTAATCCTTTCTAGATGTTATTATTCAAATTCAAAACGAAAATTTTATTTTTAAAGTTTATTCTAAATTCTTTACTCAGAAATTTACTTTTAATTCTATCAAAGTTATTTAAGTAATTTACTTTTGTTCTTATTTACTTTATTTAAAACCAATTATCCTTTATTTAAGTAATTTTTCATTTGAAAACGCAAGTTAATTTTCGATTATACGTCAAAAGTTTTTCATTTTCAGAACAATAATTCTGTCACACGCTGTATCTCGTCTTAATGTCATGCAAAGAACTTATACCTGACTAAGGAATAAACAATTTCCCCTTTGTGTATAGAGACGCAATTCTTTATCTGTTTACTACTGATAAGAAGTGAACCTTTTAGCTCCAACTAGATTCTATTTCTCTCGTCATTATTGAATATTTTATTGAATCCACCTACTTAATATTGAATATTGTTTCTTCAACACTACTCTGAATCCTTGCTTCGAACTAATCTGCTTTATCTTAACACGTAAAGTCAATATTTATCTTAGTATAAACAACACTCGGTTATTCACTAACAATCTTGCATCTTTCACTTAGCAAATACCTAAACGTTTCTAAATATTATTTCTTCTTAATCATACTAGCTTGGCATATAATTATTTTCTATTAATACTCATACTATTGTTATTTCAAACTATAGACTATACATTACTCAAATTTAAAACTACTTATTAACAGAATCTTAACTACTTTTTATTAATTATTTTTCAAAATCAAGTCCGTGTCATTATAAAAATGTCTTTACATTTATTTATTCATTCCAAAATTCAATTGATTACAACTCAATTATAAATTATACATTTTTTACGATGGTTCCCAGATTGGTGAAAGATTTTAAAATACATGATTTGATTTTTGTAAATATCTCTAGCGTTAAATACCTCTGTCCACATGGACAGTTTGTCTTGCCTAGTCATCACAACAGACCCTTTCCTAACAAAAGATCTCCCTTTGTTATTGTCTCGGAGTGTTGACAAAATACCTTTCTCTTTCTCCCTCTCAGGCATACCATCACCCCTCCTTCTCTCAAACAACTCAGAATCTACTGACCTAATTTCAACATCTGTTCGTTCAGGAATTCTAACCCCACCATTCTTATACACTAGTACAAAACCTTCTTTTACTATTTCTACATTTTTACTTTCAAGATTATATTTAAAGTTACTTTTTTCACAAAAACTTTTAATTTCTTGTTCTTGTATTCTAAAAATATTTCTAAATTCTAACATCGCATATTTTTCAAAATCTACAATCCTATGGTAAACTCGTTTTTTAAGATAAACAGCTGATTCCTTTATTATTAGATTATTTACCTTTACTTTGTTTTTTGAATTAATTATACCTATTCCAACCCCACCAAACTTATTCACTTCAACATTACTTGTTATCTCTAGATTTACCTTGTTACCTAACCCATTATTCATTATTTTAGAAATTTCTTGAACACAATCATTCACACAATTGTCTTCAATTATTATTAAATCATCTGACATCTCTTTTGTTTCATTAAAATTGTTAATTTCTACTTCAGCTATTGCTTGATTTAAATTATTATCTAAATTATTAATATTTTCTATCAAAACACCTTCTACATTATTTATCCATTCAAATTCTACTTTTTTCTCACAATAGCTTACTTCAATTTCTACTTTATTATTAGTTTCCATTACATTACTTTCCATTTTAAGATTCTGTTCTAATTTTACATAATTTGGTTTTAATTCTAGTTTGATCTGATCTAGCTTTTTATCCAAATTATCTAGTTTAACATTGTTTTGTTCAAATTTAGTATTTAAATCTTCAAACTTATTATTCAAATCTTGCTTTAATTCTAGATTATTCTGTTCAATTTTATTATTTGTTTCTAATCTACTTTGTTTAATATCATTACTTATACACTCAAATTTTTTTTCATTATCTCGTTTAAGTTCTAGATTATTCTGTTTTGTTTCTAAGCTACTTTGTTCAAATTTCTGATCAAATTTACTCATCAATTGCTCAAACATACTCTCCATTTTCTTATTTTGATCATTATTTTCCCCACTCTTACCTACCCTAACCTCTTCGATTACTCTGACCTGTTCAGCCCTTAGATTATTATTATTATTATTAGTACCCTCCATTTTCTTTAAATTTTGATCTTCTTTTACCAAATTACTATTATTATTTACTGAATCACTTAAAACTTTATTTATTCCATCAAAATCATTAACCCCACCATTCTTCTTAACTTTTAAATTTTCAGTATTATCTACCTCATTGTTTGCTTTATTATTATTACTATCTAAATCTACATTTTGATCTAAAATACTTTGTCCCTGTTGATAAAACAATTCATTACTACTATTACTTTGTGTTGTTATAGAATTTTGATTTCCTAACCCTACCTGTTCATCATTATTATTAACATTTACAATTTCTGACTCCTTTTTTACCTTACTATATTTAACACAAAACATTTTAAAAAAGAATCTTTCTTATTATGATAGAGAGAGTCCTTACCTTGATTTTAAGAGTTCTCATTACCAAAATCACTGTTTTTTCGACCAAAAAGGCCCACAGTTGCGGCGACATTTGTAATAATTTAAAAATGCTGGTGAAGTTTACTTTAATTATTTATAATTATCTTATTAAATTGCTCGACTAGGGCGCCAGGTATCCTTAACATACCAATTTAGAAAAAAGAATGAATTTAATTATTTATAAGATCTCTGGGGTCGTAAGTTCTTTTCACAGTGTACTTACAGTGGATTTTGGTTTTTTTAATGAGAACACTTTGGCTGAAATGTTACAAAGAAAACATTTATTAAACATTCAAAGAAACATCCTACAAATATTATTAACCACAAAATCATATTATAAATACTAGTTATCCTTTTAGTTTCAATAACTAATTATGAATTTATATTTCCTTTATTTCTTTCTTTCAAATTAATTAATTTTATCTTCAAAAATGCTTCTACAAATAAAATTGTTGCAACAGGAATTTAATCTATGAATTTTTTAGTAACTTTGTAGCTCTAAAAGAAAAATAAAAAGATTCTATTTTCATTATTTAAAAGTTTCATTTTTTACTAGTATCTCTTCTAGTAGTAATCTACTAAATTTTCTTTAAATAGATAAACATTTACAAAAAATTAATTTAAAACATAATACAGGTTATTAATCAAACAGATAATATATAGCGTCTATACCACAACGCCGATCTAAATAAAAAACATTGTCTGTGTCCGAATGGAAAACTGATGTCCTACGAGTTGAAGTTCTACGGCTCGCAGTGGATTCTCCCTCGTTCAGAAATTGTTTTCTCAAGTTGTTGAGAATGTTCATAACTCGCGTATATAAATCATTGTCTTTTATGTTCCCGCGTTATTGTCATTGAAACACGCTAAATATGGATTTTTAAATACTTTCGATCACTATTTGAGATAAAAAAATCAAATGTACATTGTTCTAACAGAACCTAGAAACTCTTTCTACGATCTTATCTCTCCAAACACTGGATTTTGACTTTTAAGAACACAACCTGTTCATTTTAAGCGGTAAACTCAACTCTTAGAAAACACATCTTGTCCCTTCAATCGCTGGACTTCGACTTTTTAGAACACAACCTGTCACTCCTAACGCTGGACTTAGACTGATGTTACCATGAGGCAAATTCCTACTTCCGAAAGCGTTCTTTCCGGTTACTGTTCACACATTTTACCGCACTGCCGTAAAATACAAATAATTTACATTTTATAACAAACAAACTAAATTACATTAAAATTAAACATAATAATTCATACTGTTGTCTTGAAAATCCATTTTTCTTTTATAAATGACGTGACTAAATTTAAATTATTATTTGAATCTCTTATCTCTTTGGCTTAACCGCGTCTTTTAAATGAGTCTATTTTAAAATCTGACTTTTCACATTGTCACATGACTTTGAAAACTTAAGTTTTTAGGTTGGAGAAGCCCACTAGGTTAGATTAGTTTTAAGCTGTAGGAAATAGTATTAGATAAGTTATTATATATTTTATGGTTTGTGTTTGTGTTAAAAATATTTTCAAAGGCATGATGGAATATAAATTATTGTATTTTTTTTTATTGAGAAACACGAACATTGTTTGTGCACATTTAATAATTAAACAATGCAAGTCATTATATATAATTATGCTAACTAGTTTAGCCGACATATTTATTTGATAAGTTGTTGAATCCATTACAGCCTCAAGAATGAAGATTAGATCTGCATCATCGATGAACTTCATAAGGATCAAGATCCCTCCCTTATGAATCAAACAGAAATCAATTCAATTTTTTTAGGTGTAAAAATTAAAATTAAAAATTTTAAAATATTAAAGAAATATGTATATAATTATTGTTTTTCGTTTTATATTTATTAAATAATCAGATTAAATTTTTGTTTCAAATTTTACATTTTTTACCTTAGGTCCTGTTTTAATATATATCATTTTCTTAGATTTTTTTTAATTTTTTCTCTTTCTTTCAGCTTTGAATCTTTTTGAATAATATCAGTCATCATACTTAGGACCTTTTTGAAATATTTAATTTTGTTAGATTATTTTTCTTATTTTCTTTCAGTTTTGAATCTTTTAAAAAAATATTATTTTAACTTTATGATTTAAAAAACAATAATATATCTTAATACAATTTTGGTCCTTTATATTAGTTCAGCTTCTTAGACTATTTTTTATTTTATTTTTTCATTATCGGTTTCAGCTCCCTATCATTCTACATAATATAATTAATCAATGTGTATTTATTTCAGGCCAATTACACACACGACCAACAAAAGGGTGAGTATAATCTTTTGTTGAGTCCATCGCACTTACAACACCTAGACTTAACAAAATGTTAATGTCTAGTTACAACAAAGATCACACACTTGTACAAATTGTCCAAGTGTACACCACTATTGTTACACTTCTTCAGGCATAAGTCCTCGACACATTAGAGGCAGCATTAGATTTGGTAGGAAATTGAGATAGTTTGTAAGAATATTTTCGGTATTCCGCGGTCCCTGTTAGGTTTTTAGTTTTACAGGTGTTTTATTTTTCAGGTTTTATTATGTGTTGTTGTGTATATATGTTGTTTTTCATATTTTTTTATGTATTTTTTTAGGTTGTATTTTATGTGTTTTTCAGGGTTTTTTTATATTGTATTGTTTCTGTATAAATAATATTTATGTATGTACAGCAGTGGCGGACCTAGAATTTTATTTTGGAGGGGGCTGAACAGGGGAAAATTTTGTGAAAGGACTTTCATATAATGAAGCGACCAAAACAGTAGTTTAACGTTGTTTTATGGAGTAAAAACGTGTGTTTCATATTAAAGGTTTTCAGGATGTTTTGTTTACTAATTTACTAATGAAATACATTAAAGTTAATAAAAGGCAGATTAAAAATGTGAAAAGGATTTATTTTTAAGTACATCATACATTTAATATTTCAGAGTAGTTCTACTGGGCTAGACATGAATAAATAATGACGGGGACACAGTTGGAATTTTTTTAATTTTTCTTACACATTCTTACAAAACATTTTTTAAAGGTTTTGGGGGGGGCTTCAGCCCGAAAGCCCCCCCCCCATAGATCCGCCACTGATGTACAGTATTTGAAAGTAGTATTTTATTTCTTTGTATTTTCAGGTGTGGGCTCTTTTAGTTTAGTATGAATGTTTTGTTTGTTGATTTAATTTACAGCAAAGAAATTCTACATTTTTTAATTTTGTTGTTATCTAAAGAAGTTCTACCTTTGAATTGCTGGTCACCATCTTAAAAAGGTAAGCTACTTCCATTTTTTTATTTTTTTTATTTTTAATGTAGACTATTATTCTAATTTTACTTGGAAACTTGTTAGTAGGTATTCGTTTGAGTTTTCTTCAGAATCATAACTGTGTTCTTCTAAAGCATGTCGATCTACTAGAACATACAAAGAGAACTTTTAGATTTTGAGCACCAAGAACTTCTCGCAAATCATCCTGGATCAAGAGGTTTATGTACATAAATTGATACCGAACATAGAGAAATGAGGTAAGATATGTAGATTCTTATAGGCAAAACATTTGAAACGTGTTTGTGAATTTATAGTAACTGAAAACTGAAACTGTGACTTAGAACTGTGAACATTTTCATACCTGTGACTTAGAACTGTTACAAATATTATGAAATTGATTAAATTTTTTTTTTTTTAAACACATCCGTTAATGCAGCACAAAAATTAGAGTAGAACTGTGTTCTAACTAAGAGAGCTCTTTGGAAAGTAAGTTCCTTTTCATTATAAAAACCAATACAATTTAGAGGTTTTTTTATTATACACAAAATAGTTAAATAGTTACAACTCTTACCTATTTTCCCACATTACCACCTACATTATGGCACTTGTTATATCAGTAAACTAGTTCTTTATTACCATCATCATAGACACCTGTGAGTTATAAGACATGAATTTACACTGTATTTCAACTCCTCATTGTTTTCAAACCGCTGTGACCCTAGATATTTTTACATGTTAGGAAGTGATAATCACTAGGAGCCAAATCAGTGCTGTATGTCATTTGAAACTGTCCAGTATGTTATGTATGTGTCCGACAATTGTCACTAAATATGCCATACCAATTCTTCTGAATGGTTTTTACCTTCCTTAAAATGTCTTGGTAGTGATTCATTCTACAAATCTTACCAGGAGTATTTCTCAAAAGACATTTGCCATGAGTTTTCTTGTATAGAATGTTTCTAAGTAATTTTGACCTTTATTTGGTTTTCACAGTGAGCTGTAGCCCTACTCCATCGACTGACTTTGTCTCCAAATTGACATACAATAGCCAAGTCTCACCATCTATCATTATATAACTGAGATAAAGGTCCGATAATTCAGTAAATTTGATATTTCTGTTTTTTCAGATTTTATCATTTGCTTTTCAAAAAGTTCAATTGTCACAACAGATGGGGTCGTCTATTTCTTTATTCATCATGAGTATTAGTTCATCCATCCATGAATAAACAGCACTCACTCATAATATTTTTCCATACACTGCATAAAGTTGGTAATGAATGTCTACTGTCGTACAGTTCTTCGAACACAGGAAACAAATAACATCACGTACCGTAGATGACATGTCAGAGACATGAGTCAGTACAAGTTGTGTAAAATAGTTGTAAACATATGTCAGCTAAACTAGTATCCATCATGACTTTGAAAAATTATATTTTTAGGTTGGAGAAGCCCACTAGATTAGATTAGTTTTAAGCTGTAGGAAATAGTATTAGATAAGTTATTATATATTTTATGGTATATGTTTGTGTTAAAAATATTTTCAAAGACATGATGGAATATAAATTATTGTATTTTTTTATTGAGAAACATGAACATTGTTTGTGCACATTTAATGATTAAACAATGCAAGTCATTACATATATGCTAACTAGTTTAGCTGACATATTTATTTGATAAGTTGCTGAATCTATTACACCCTCCAGAATGAAGATTAGATCTGCATCATCGATGAACTTCATAAGGATCAAGATCCCTCCCTTATGAATCAAACAGAAATCAATTCAGTTTTATTAGGTGTAAAAATTAAAATTAAAAATTTTAAAATATTAAAGAAATATGTATATAATTAATGTTTTTCGTTTTATATTTATTAAATAATCAGATTAAATTTACGTTTCAAATTTTTCATTTATTGCCTTAGGTCCTGCTTTAATATATAAAATCATTTTCTTAGAAATTCGTTTCTCTTTTTTTTTCATTTTACTTTTTCAGCTTTGAAAATTTTTGAATAATATCAGTCATCATACTTAGGTCCTTTCTGAAATATTTAATTTTCTTAGATTATTTTTCTTATTTTCTTTCAGTTTTGAATCTTTTTAAAAAATATTATTTTAACTTTATGATTTAAAAAACAATAATTTATCTTAATACAATTTTGGTCCTTTATATTAGTTCAGCTTCTTAGACTATTTTTTATTTTATTTTTTCATTATCGTCTTCAGCTCCCTATCATTCTACATAATATAATTAATCAATGTGTATTTATTTCAGGCCAATTACACACACGACCAACAAAAGGGTGAGTATAATCTTTTGTTGAGTCCATCGCACTTACAACACCTAGACTTAACAAAATGTTAATGTCTAGTTACAACAAAGATCACACACTTGTACAAATTGTCCAAGTGTACACCACTATTGTTACACTTCTTCAGGTATAAGTCCTCGACACATTAGAGGCAGCATTAGATTTGGTAGGAAATTGAGATAGTTTGTAAGAATATTTTCGGTATTCCGCGGTCCCTGTTAGGTTTTTAGTTTTACGGGTGTTTTATTTTTCAGGTTTTATTATGTGTTGTTGTGTATATATGTTCTTGTTTTTCATATTTTTTATGTATTTTTTTAGGTTGTATTTTATGTGTTTTTGGGTTTTTTTTATATTGTATTGTTTCTGTATAAATAATATTTATGTATGTATTTGAAAGTAGTATTTTATTTCTATGTATTTTCAGGTGTGGGCTCTTTTAGTTTAGTATGAATGTTTTGTTTGTTGATTTAATTTACAGCAAAGAAATTCTACATTTTTTAATTTTGTTGTTATCTAAAGAAGTTCTACCTTTGAATTGCTGGTCACCATCTTAAAAAGGTAAGCTACTTCCATTTTTTTTTTTTTTTTTTTTTTTAATGTAGACTATCATTCTAATTTTACTTGGAAACTTGTTAGTAGGTATTCGTTTGAGTTTTCTTCAGAATCATAACTGTGTTCTTCTAAAGCATGTCGATCTACTAGAACATACAAAGAGAACTTTAGATTTTGAGCACCAAGAACTTCTCGTAAATCATCCTGGATCAAGAGGTTTATGTACATAAATTGATACCGAACATAGAGAAATGAGGTAAGATATGTAGATTCTTATAGGCAAAACATTTGAAACGTGTTTGTGAATTTATAGTAACTGAAAACTGAAACTGTGACTTAGAACTGTGAACATTTTCATACCTGTGACTTAGAACTGTTACAAATATTATGAAATTGATTAAATTTTTTTTTTTTTAAACACATCCGTTAATGCAGCACAAAAATTAGAGTAGAACTGTGTTCTAACTAAGAGAGCTCTTTGGAAAGTAAGTTCCTTTTCATTATAAAAAAAAATACAATTTAGAGGTTTTTTTTTATACACAAAATAGTTAAATAGTTACAACTCTTACCTATTTTCCCACATTACCACCTACATTATGGCACTTGTTATATCAGTAAACTAGTTCTT
This sequence comes from Aphrophora alni, assembly GCA_963513935.1. Taxonomy (NCBI): domain Eukaryota; kingdom Metazoa; phylum Arthropoda; class Insecta; order Hemiptera; family Aphrophoridae; genus Aphrophora; species Aphrophora alni. The sequence continues at coordinate 111,020,100 of OY740773.1, forward strand.
TATTACCCTCATCATAGACACCTGTGAGTTATAAGACATGAATTTACATTGTATTTCAACTCCTCATTGTTTTCAAACCGCTGTGACCCTAGATATTTTTACATGTTAGGAAGTGATAATCACTAGGAGCCAAATCAGTGCTGTATGTCATTTGAAACTGTCCAGTATGTTATGTATGTGTCCGACAATTGTCACTAAATATGCCATACCAATTCTTCTGAATGGTTTTTACCTTCCTTAAAATGTCTTGGTAGTGATTCATTCTACAAATCTTACCAGGAGTATTTCTCAAAAGACATTTGCCATGAGTTTTCTTGTATAGAATGTTTCTAAGTAATTTTGACCTTTATTTGGTTTTCACAGTGAGCTGTAGCCCTACTCCATCGACTGACTTTGTCTCCAAATTGACATACAATAGCCAAGTCTCACCATCTATCATTATATAACTGAGATAAAGGTCCGATAATTCAGTAAATTTGATATTTCTGTTTTTTCAGATTTTATCATTTGCTTTTCAAAAAGTTCAACTGTCACAACAGATGGGGTCGTCTATTTCTTTATTCATCATGAGTATTAGTTCATCCATCCTTGAATAAACAGCACTCACTCATAATATTTTTCCATACACTGCATAAAGTTGGTAATGAATGTCTACTGTCGTACAGTTCTTCGAACACAGGAAACAAATAACATCACGTACCGTAGATGACATGTCAGAGACATGAGTGAGTACAAGTTATGTAAAATAGTTGTAAACATATGTCAGCTAAACTAGTATCCATCATGACTTTGAAAAATTATGTTTTTAGGTTGGAGAAGCCCACTAGATTAGATTAGTTTTAAGCTGTAGGAAATAGTATTAGATAAGTTATTATATATTTTATGGTATATGTTTGTGTTAAAAATATTTTCAAAGACATGATGGAATATAAATTATTGTATTTTTTTTATTGAGAAACACGAGCATTGTTTGTGCACATTTAATGATTAAACAATGCAAGTCATTACATATATGCTAACTAGTTTAGCTGACATATTTATTTGATAAGTTGTTGAATCTATTACACCCTCCAGAATGAAGATTAGATCTGCATCATCGATGAACTTCATAAGGATCAAGATCCCTCCCTTATGAATCAAACAGAAATCAATTCAGTTTTATTAGGTGTAAAAATTAAAATTAAAAATTTTAAAATATTAAAGAAATATGTATATAATTAATGTTTTTCGTTTTATATTTATTAAATAATCAGATTAAATTTACGTTTCAAATTTTTCATTTATTGCCTTAGGTCCTGCTTTAATATATATCATTTTCTTAGATTTTTTTTCTTTTTTCTCTTTCTTTCAGCTTTGAATCTTTTTGAATAATATCAGTCATCATACTTAGGTCCTTTCTGAAATATTTAATCTTCTTAGATTATTTTTCTTATTTTCTTTCAGTTTTGAATCTTTTTAAAAAATATCATTTTAACTTTATGATTTAAAAAACAATAATTTATCTTAATACAATTTTGGTCCTTTATATTATTTCAGCTTCTTAGACTATTTTTTATTTTATTTTTTCATTATCGGTTTCAGCTCCCCTATCATTCTACATAATATAATTAATCAATGTGTATTTATTTCAGGCCAATTACACACACGACCAACAAAAGGGTGAGTATAATCTTTTGTTGAGTCCATCGCACTTACAACACCTAGACTTAACAAAATGTTAATGTCTAGTTACAACAAAGATCTCACACTTGTACAAATTGTCCAAGTGTACACCACTATTGTTACACTTCTTCAGGTATAAGTCCTCGACACATTAGAGGCAGCATTAGATTTGGTAGGAAATTGAGATAGTTTGTAAGAATATTTTCGGTATTCCGCGGTCCCTGTTAGGTTTTTAGTTTTACGGGTGTTTTATTTTTCAGGTTTTATTATGTGTTGTTGTGTATGTATGTTGTTTTTCATATTTTTTTATGTATTTTTTTAGGTTGTATTTTATGTGTTTTTCAGGGTTTTTTTATATTGTATTGTTTCTGTATAAATAATATTTATGTATGTATTTGAAAGTAGTATTTTATTTCTATGTATTTTCAGGTGTGGGCTCTTTTAGTTTAGTATGAATGTTTTGTTTGTTGATTTAATTTACAGCAAAGAAATTCTACATTTTTTAATTTTGTTGTTATCTAAAGAAGTTCTACCTTTGAATTGCTGGTCACCATCTTAAAAAGGTAAGCTACTTCCATTTTTTTTTTTTTTTTTTTTTTTTTTAATGTAGACTATCATTCTAATTTTACTTGGAAACTTGTTAGTAGGTATTCGTTTGAGTTTTCTTCAGAATCATAACTGTGTTCTTCTAAAGCATGTCGATCTACTAGAACATACAAAGAGAACTTTTAGATTTTGAGCACCAAGAACTTCTCGTAAATCATCCTGGATCAAGAGGTTTATGTACATAAATTGATACCGAACATAGAGAAATGAGGTAAGATATGTAGATTCTTATAGGCAAAACATTTGAAACGTGTTTGTGAATTTATAGTAACTGAAAACTGAAACTGTGACTTAGAACTGTGAACATTTTCATACCTGTGACTTAGAACTGTTACAAATATTATGAAATTGATTAAATTATTATTATTTTTTTAAACACATCCGTTAATGCAGCACAAAAATTAGAGTAGAACTGTGTTCTAACTAAGAGAGCTCTTTGGAAAGTTAGTTCCTTTTCATTTTAAAAACCAATACAATTTAGAGGTTTTTTTATTATACACAAAATAGTTAAATAGTTACAACTCTTACCTATTTTCCCACATTACCACCTACATTATGGCACTTGTTATATCAGTAAACTAGTTCTTTATTACCCTCATCTTAGTCACCTGTGAGTTATAAGACATGAATTTACACTGTATTTCAACTCCTCATTGTTTTCAAACCGCTGTGACCCTAGATATTTTTACATGTTAGGAAGTGATAATCACTAGGAGCCAAATCAGTGCTGTATGTCATTTGAAACTGTCCAGTATGTTATGTATGTGTCCGACAATTGTCACTAAATATACCAATTCTTCTGAATGGTTTTTACCTTCCTTAAAATGTCTTGGTAGTGATTCATTCTACAAATCTTACCAGGAGTATTTCTCAAAAGACATTTGCCATGAGTTTTCTTGTATAGAATGTTTCTAAGTAATTTTGACCTTTATTTGGTTTTCACAGTGAGCTGTAGCCCTACTCCATCGACTGACTTTGTCTCCAAATTGACATACAATAGCCAAGTCTCACCATCTATCATTATATAACTGAGATAAAGGTCCGATAATTCAGTAAATTTGATATTTCTGTTTTTTCAGATTTTATCATATGCTTTTCAAAAAGTTCAACTGTCACAACAGATGGTTGTCTATTTCTTTATTCATCATGAGTATTAGTCCATCCATCCTTGAATAAACAGCACTCACTCATAATATTTTTCCATACACTGCATAAAGTTGGTAATGAATGTCTACTGTCGTACAGTTCTTCGAACACAGGAAACAAATAACATCACGTACCGTAGATGACATATCAGAGACATGAGTGAGTACAAGTTATGTAAAATAGTTGTAAACATATGTCAGCTAAACTAGTATCCATCATGACTTTGAAAAATTATGTTTTTAGGTTGGAGAAGCCCACTAGATTAGATTAGTTTTAAGCTGTAGGAAATAGTATTAGATAAGTTATTATATATTTTATTTTATATGTTTGTGTTAAAAATATTCTCAAAGACATGATGGAATATAAATTATTGTATTTTTTTTATTGAGAAACACGAGCATTGTTTGTGCACATTTAATGATTAAACAATGCAAGTCATTACATATATGCTAACTAGTTTAGCTGACATATTTATTTGATAAGTTGTTGAATCTATTACACCCTCCAGAATGAAGATTAGATCTGCATCATCGATGAACTTCATAAGGATCAAGATCCCTCCCTTATGAATCAAACAGAAATCAATTCAGTTTTATTAGGTGTAAAAATTAAAATTAAAAATTTGAAAATATTAAAGAAATATGTATATAATTAATGTTTTTCGTTTTATATTTATTAAATAATCAGATTAAATTTACGTTTCAAATTTTACATTTATTGCCTTAGGTCCTGCTTTAATATATATCATTTTCTTAGAAATTCTTTTTTTTCTCTTTTTTTTTCATTTTACTTTTTCAGCTTTGAAAATTTTTGAATAATATCAGTCATCATACTTAGGTCCTTTCTGAAATATTTAATTTTCTTAGATTATTTTTCTTATTTTCTTTCAGTTTTGAATCTTTTTAAAAAATATTATTTTAACTTTATGATTTAAAAAACAATAATTTATCTTAATACAATTTTGGTCCTTTATATTAGTTCAGCTTCTTAGACTATTTTTTATTTTATTTTTTCATTATCGGTTTCAGCTCCCTATCATTCTAGATAATATAATTAATCAATGTGTATTTATTTCAGGCCAATTACACACACGATCAACAAAAGGGTGAGTATAATCTTTTGTTGAGTCCATCGCACTTACAACACCTAGACTTAATAAAATGTTAATGTCTAGTTACAACAAAGATCACACACTTGTACAAATTGTCCAAGTGTACACCACTATTGTTACACTTCTTCAGGTATAAGTCCTCGACACATTAGAGGCAGCATTAGATTTGGTAGGAAATTGAGATAGTTTGTAAGAATATTTTCGGTATTCCGCGGTCCCTGTTAGGTTTTTAGTTTTACGGGTGTTTTATTTTTCAGGTTTTATTATGTGTTGTTGTGTATATATGTTGTTTTTCATATTTTTTTATGTATTTTTTTAGGTTGTATTTTATGTGTTTTTCAGGGTTTTTTTATATTGTATTGTTTCTGTATAAATAATATTTATGTATGTATTTGAAAGTAGTATTTTATTTCTATGTATTTTCAGGTGTGGGCTCTTTTAGTTTTGTATGAATGGTTTGTTTGTTGATTTAATTTACAGCAAAGAAATTCTACATTTTTTAATTTTGTTGTTATCTAAAGAAGTTCTACCTTTGAATTGCTGGTCACCATCTTAAAAAGGTAAGCTACTTCCATTTTTTTTTTTTTTTAATGTAGACTATCATTCTAATTTTACTTGGAAACTTGTTAGTAGGTATTCGTTTGAGTTTTCTTCAGAATCATAACTGTGTTCTTCTAAAGCATGTCGATCTACTAGAACATACAAAGAGAACTTTTAGATTTTGAGCACCAAGAACTTCTCGTAAATCATCCTGGATCAAGAGGTTTATGTACATAAATTGATACCGAACATAGAGAAATGAGGTAAGATATGTAGATTCTTATAGGCAAAACATTTGAAACGTGTTTGTGAATTTATAGTAACTGAAAACTGAAACTGTGACTTAGAACTGTGAACATTTTCATACCTGTGACTTAGAACTGTTACAAATATTATGAAATTGATTAAATTTTTTTTTTTTAAACACATCCGTTAATGCAGCACAAAAATTAGAGTAGAACTGTGTTCTAACTAAGAGAGCTCTTTGGAAAGTAAGTTCCTTTTCATTATAAAAACCAATACAATTTAGAGGTTTTTTTATTATACACAAAATAGTTAAATAGTTACAACTCTTACCTATTTTCCCACATTACCACCTACATTATGGCACTTGTTATATCAGTAAACTAGTTCTTTATTACCCTCATCATAGACACCTGTGAGTTATAATACATGAATTTACACTGTATTTCAACTCCTCATTGTTTTCAAACCGCTGTGACCCTAGATATTTTTACATGTTAGGAAGTGATAATCACTAGGAGCCAAATCAGTGCTGTATGTCATTTGAAACTGTCCAGTATGTTATGTATGTGTCCGACAATTGTCACTAAATATGCCATACCAATTCTTCTGAATGGTTTTTACCTTCCTTAAAATGTCTTGGTAGTGATTCATTCTACAAATCTTACCAGGAGTATTTCTCAAAAGACATTTGCCATGAGTTTTCTTGTATAGAATGTTTCTAAGTAATTTTGACCTTTATTTGGTTTTCACAGTGAGCTGTAGCCCTACTCCATCGACTGACTTTGTCTCCAAATTGACATACAATAGCCAAGTCTCACCATCTATCATTATATAACTGAGATAAAGGTCCGATAATTCAGTAAATTTGATATTTCTGTTTTTTCAGATTTTATCATTTGCTTTTCAAAAAGTTCAACTGTCACAACAGATGGTTGTCTATTTCTTTATTCATCATGAGTATTAGTCCATCCATCCTTGAATAAACAGCACTCACTCATAATATTTTTCCATACACTGCATAAAGTTGGTAATGAATGTCTACTGTCGTACAGTTCTTCGAACACAGGAAACAAATAACATCACGTACCGTAGATGACATATCAGAGACATGAGTGAGTACAAGTTATGTAAAATAGTTGTAAACATATGTCAGCTAAACTAGTATCCATCATGACTTTGAAAAATTATGTTTTTAGGTTGGAGAAGCCCACTAGATTAGATTAGTTTTAAGCTGTAGGAAATAGTATTAGATAAGTTATTATATATTTTATTTTATATGTTTGTGTTAAAAATATTCTCAAAGACATGATGGAATATAAATTATTGTATTTTTTTTATTGAGAAACACGAGCATTGTTTGTGCACATTTAATGATTAAACAATGCAAGTCATTACATATATGCTAACTAGTTTAGCTGACATATTTATTTTATAAGTTGTTGAATCTATTACACCCTCCAGAATGAAGATTAGATCTGCATCATCGATGAACTTCATAAGGATCAAGATCCCTCCCTTATGAATCAAACAGAAATCAATTCAGTTTTATTAGGTGTAAAAATTAAAATTAAAAATTTTTAAATATTAAAGAAATATGTATATAATTAATGTTTTTCGTTTTATATTTATTAAATAATCAGATTAAATTTTTGTTTCAAATTTTTCATTTATTGCCTTAGGTCCTGCTTTAATATATATCATTTTCTTAGATTTTTTTTCTTTTTTCTCTTTCTTTCAGCTTTGAATCTTTTTGAATAATATCAGTCATCATACTTAGGTCCTTTCTGAAATATTTAATCTTCTTAGATTATTTTTCTTATTTTCTTTCAGTTTTGAATCTTTTTAAAAAATATTATTTTAACTTTATGATTTAAAAAACAATAATTTATCTTAATACAATTTTGGTCCTTTATATTATTTCAGCTTCTTAGACTATTTTTTATTTTATTTTTTCATTATCGGTTTCAGCTCCCCTATCATTCTACATAATATAATTAATCAATGTGTATTTATTTCAGGCCAATTACACACACGACCAACAAAAGGGTGAGTATAATCTTTTGTTGAGTCCATCGCACTTACAACACCTAGACTTAACAAAATGTTAATGTCTAGTTACAACAAAGATCACACACTTGTACAAATTGTCCAAGTGTACACCACTATTGTTACACTTCTTCAGGTATAAGTCCTCGACACATTAGAGGCAGCATTAGATTTGGTAGGAAATTGAGATAGTTTGTAAGAATATTTTCGGTATTCCGCGGTCCCTGTTAGGTTTTTAGTTTTACGGGTGTTTTATTTTTCAGGTTTTATTATGTGTTGTTGTGTATATATGTTCTTGTTTTTCATATTTTTTATGTATTTTTTTAGGTTGTATTTTATGTGTTTTTGGGTTTTTTTTATATTGTATTGTTTCTGTATAAATAATATTTATGTATGTATTTGAAAGTAGTATTTTATTTCTATGTATTTTCAGGTGTGGGCTCTTTTAGTTTAGTATGAATGTTTTGTTTGTTGATTTAATTTACAGCAAAGAAATTCTACATTTTTTAATTTTGTTGTTATCTAAAGAAGTTCTACCTTTGAATTGCTGGTCACCATCTTAAAAAGGTAAGCTACTTCCATTTTTTTTTTTTTTTTTTTTTTTTAATGTAGACTATCATTCTAATTTTACTTGGAAACTTGTTAGTAGGTATTCGTTTGAGTTTTCTTCAGAATCATAACTGTGTTCTTCTAAAGCATGTCGATCTACTAGAACATACAAAGAGAACTTTAGATTTTGAGCACCAAGAACTTCTCGTAAATCATCCTGGATCAAGAGGTTTATGTACATAAATTGATACCGAACATAGAGAAATGAGGTAAGATATGTAGATTCTTATAGGCAAAACATTTGAAACGTGTTTGTGAATTTATAGTAACTGAAAACTGAAACTGTGACTTAGAACTGTGAACATTTTCATACCTGTGACTTAGAACTGTTACAAATATTATGAAATTAATTAAATTTTTTTTTTTTAAACACATCCGTTAATGCAGCACAAAAATTAGAGTAGAACTGTGTTCTAACTAAGAGAGCTCTTTGGAAAGTAAGTTCCTTTTCATTATAAAAACCAATACAATTTAGAGGTTTTTTTATTATACACAAAATAGTTAAATAGTTACAACTCTTACCTATTTTCCCACATTACCACCTACATTATGGCACTTGTTATATCAGTAAACTAGTTCTTTATTACCCTCATCAAAGACACCTGTGAGATATAAGACATGAATTTACACTGTATTTCAACTCCTCATTGTTTTCAAACCGCTGTGACCCTAGATATTTTTACATGTTAGGAAGTGATAATCACTAGGAGCCAAATCAGTGCTGTATGTCATTTGAAACTGTCCAGTATGTTATGTATGTGTCCGACAATTGTCACTAAATATGCCATACCAATTCTTCTGAATGGTTTTTACCTTCCTTAAAATGTCTTGGTAGTGATTCATTCTACAAATCTTACCAGGAGTATTTCTCAAAAGACATTTGCCATGAGTTTTCTTGTATAGAATGTTTCTAAGTAATTTTGACCTTTATTTGGTTTTCACAGTGAGCTGTAGCCCTACTCCATCGACTGACTTTGTCTCCAAATTGACATACAATAGCCAAGTCTCACCATCTATCATTATATAACTGAGATAAAGGTCCGATAATTCAGTAAATTTGATATTTCTGTTTTTTCAGATTTTATCATTTGCTTTTCAAAAAGTTCAACTGTCACAACAGATGGTTGTCTATTTCTTTATTCATCATGAGTATTAGTCCATCCATCCTTGAATAAACAGCACTCACTCATAATATTTTTTCATACACTGCATAAAGTTGGTAATGAATGTCTACTGTCGTACAGTTCTTCGAACACAGGAAATAAATAACATCACGTACCGTAGATGACATATCAGAGACATGAGTGAGTAAAAGTTATGTAAAATAGTTGTAAACATATGTCAGCTAAACTAGTATCCATCATGACTTTGAAAAATTATGTTTTTAGGTTGGAGAAGCCCACTAGATTAGATTAGTTTTAAGCTGTAGGAAATAGTATTAGATAAGTTATTATATATTTTATTTTATATGTTTGTGTTAAAATTATTCTCAAAGACATGATGGAATATAAATTATTGTATTTTTTTTATTGAGAAACACGAGCATTGTTTGTGCACATTTAATGATTAAACAATGCAAGTCATTACATATATGCTAACTAGTTTAGCTGACATATTTATTTGATAAGTTGTTGAATCTATTACACCCTCCAGAATGAAGATTAGATCTGCATCATCGATGAACTTCATAAGGATCAAGATCCCTCCCTTATGAATCAAACAGAAATCAATTCAGTTTTATTAGGTGTAAAAATTAAAATTAAAAATTTGAAAATATTAAAGAAATATGTATATAATTAATGTTTTTCGTTTTATATTTATTAAATAATCAGATTAAATTTACGTTTCAAATTTTTCATTTATTGCCTTAGGTCCTGCTTTAATATATATCATTTTCTTAGAAATTCTTTTTTTTCTCTTTTTTTTTCATTTTACTTTTTCAGCTTTGAAAATTTTTGAATAATATCAGTCATCATACTTAGGTCCTTTCTGAAATATTTAATTTTCTTAGATTATTTTTCTTATTTTCTTTCAGCTTTGAATCTTTTTAAAAAATATCATTTTAACTTTATGATTTAAAAAACAATAATTTATCTTAATACAATTTTGGTCCTTTATATTATTTCAGCTTCTTAGACTATTTTTTATTTTATTTTTTCATTATCGGTTTCAGCTCCCCTATCATTCTACATAATATAATTAATCAATGTGTATTTATTTCAGGCCAATTACACACACGACCAACAAAAGGGTGAGTATAATCTTTTGTTGAGTCCATCGCACTTACAACACCTAGACTTAACAAAATGTTAATGTCTAGTTACAACAAAGATCACACACTTGTACAAATTGTCCAAGTGTACACCACTATTGTTACACTTCTTCAGGCATAAGTCCTCGACACATTAGAGGCAGCATTAGATTTGGTAGGAAATTGAGATAGTTTGTAAGAATATTTTCGGTATTCCGCGGTCCCTGTTAGGTTTTTAGTTTTACAGGTGTTTTATTTTTCAGGTTTTATTATGTGTTGTTGTGTATATATGTTGTTTTTCATATTTTTTTATGTATTTTTTTAGGTTGTATTTTATGTGTTTTTCAGGGTTTTTTTATATTGTATTGTTTCTGTATAAATAATATTTATGTATGTACAGCAGTGGCGGACCTAGAATTTTATTTTGGAGGGGGCTGAACAGGGGAAAATTTTGTGAAAGGACTTTCATATAATGAAGCGACCAAAACAGTAGTTTAACGTTGTTTTATGGAGTAAAAACGTGTGTTTCATATTAAAGGTTTTCAGGATGTTTTGTTTACTAATTTACTAATGAAATACAATAAAGTTAATAAAAGGCAGATTAAAAATGTGAAAAGGATTTATTTTTAAGTACATCATACATTTAATATTTCAGAGTAGTTCTACTGGGCTAGACATGAATAAATAATGACGGGGACACAGTTGGAATTTTTTTAATTTTTCTTACACATTCTTACAAAACATTTTTTAAAGGTTTTGGGGGGGGGCTTCAGCCCGAAAGCCCCCCCCCATAGATCCGCCACTGATGTACAGTATTTGAAAGTAGTATTTTATTTCTTTGTATTTTCAGGTGTGGGCTCTTTTAGTTTAGTATGAATGTTTTGTTTGTTGATTTAATTTACAGCAAAGAAATTCTACATTTTTTAATTTTGTTGTTATCTAAAGAAGTTCTACCTTTGAATTGCTGGTCACCATCTTAAAAAGGTAAGCTACTTCCATTTTTTTATTTTTTTTATTTTTAATGTAGACTATTATTCTAATTTTACTTGGAAACTTGTTAGTAGGTATTCGTTTGAGTTTTCTTCAGAATCATAACTGTGTTCTTCTAAAGCATGTCGATCTACTAGAACATACAAAGAGAACTTTTAGATTTTGAGCACCAAGAACTTCTCGCAAATCATCCTGGATCAAGAGGTTTATGTACATAAATTGATACCGAACATAGAGAAATGAGGTAAGATATGTAGATTCTTATAGGCAAAACATTTGAAACGTGTTTGTGAATTAATAGTAACTGAAAACTGAAACTGTGACTTAGAACTGTGAACATTTTCATACCTGTGACTTAGAACTGTTACAAATATTATGAAATTGATTAAATTTTTTTTTTTTTAAACACATCCGTTAATGCAGCACAAAAATTAGAGTAGAACTGTGTTCTAACTAAGAGAGCTCTTTGGAAAGTAAGTTCCTTTTCATTATAAAAACCAATACAATTTAGAGGTTTTTTTATTATACACAAAATAGTTAAATAGTTACAACTCTTACCTATTTTCCCACATTACCACCTACATTATGGCACTTGTTATATCAGTAAACTAGTTCTTTATTACCATCATCATAGACACCTGTGAGTTATAAGACATGAATTTACACTGTATTTCAACTCCTCATTGTTTTCAAACCGCTGTGACCCTAGATATTTTTACATGTTAGGAAGTGATAATCACTAGGAGCCAAATCAGTGCTGTATGTCATTTGAAACTGTCCAGTATGTTATGTATGTGTCCGACAATTGTCACTAAATATGCCATACCAATTCTTCTGAATGGTTTTTACCTTCCTTAAAATGTCTTGGTAGTGATTCATTCTACAAATCTTACCAGGAGTATTTCTCAAAAGACATTTGCCATGAGTTTTCTTGTATAGAATGTTTCTAAGTAATTTTGACCTTTATTTGGTTTTCACAGTGAGCTGTAGCCCTACTCCATCGACTGACTTTGTCTCCAAATTGACATACAATAGCCAAGTCTCACCATCTATCATTATATAACTGAGATAAAGGTCCGATAATTCAGTAAATTTGATATTTCTGTTTTTTCAGATTTTATCATTTGCTTTTCAAAAAGTTCAATTGTCACAACAGATGGGGTCGTCTATTTCTTTATTCATCATGAGTATTAGTTCATCCATCCATGAATAAACAGCACTCACTCATAATATTTTTCCATACACTGCATAAAGTTGGTAATGAATGTCTACTGTCGTACAGTTCTTCGAACACAGGAAACAAATAACATCACGTACCGTAGATGACATGTCAGAGACATGAGTCAGTACAAGTTGTGTAAAATAGTTGTAAACATATGTCAGCTAAACTAGTATCCATCATGACTTTGAAAAATTATATTTTTAGGTTGGAGAAGCCCACTAGATTAGATTAGTTTTAAGCTGTAGGAAATAGTATTAGATAAGTTATTATATATTTTATGGTATATGTTTGTGTTAAAAATATTTTCAAAGACATGATGGAATATAAATTATTGTATTTTTTTATTGAGAAACATGAACATTGTTTGTGCACATTTAATGATTAAACAATGCAAGTCATTACATATATGCTAACTAGTTTAGCTGACATATTTATTTGATAAGTTGCTGAATCTATTACACCCTCCAGAATGAAGATTAGATCTGCATCATCGATGAACTTCATAAGGATCAAGATCCCTCCCTTATGAATCAAACAGAAATCAATTCAGTTTTATTAGGTGTAAAAATTAAAATTAAAAATTTTAAAATATTAAAGAAATATGTATATAATTAATGTTTTTCGTTTTATATTTATTAAATAATCAGATTAAATTTACGTTTCAAATTTTTCATTTATTGCCTTAGGTCCTGCTTTAATATATAAAATCATTTTCTTAGAAATTCGTTTCTCTTTTTTTTTCATTTTACTTTTTCAGCTTTGAAAATTTTTGAATAATATCAGTCATCATACTTAGGTCCTTTCTGAAATATTTAATTTTCTTAGATTATTTTTCTTATTTTCTTTCAGTTTTGAATCTTTTTAAAAAATATTATTTTAACTTTATGATTTAAAAAACAATAATTTATCTTAATACAATTTTGGTCCTTTATATTAGTTCAGCTTCTTAGACTATTTTTTATTTTATTTTTTCATTATCGTCTTCAGCTCCCTATCATTCTACATAATATAATTAATCAATGTGTATTTATTTCAGGCCAATTACACACACGACCAACAAAAGGGTGAGTATAATCTTTTGTTGAGTCCATCGCACTTACAACACCTAGACTTAACAAAATGTTAATGTCTAGTTACAACAAAGATCACACACTTGTACAAATTGTCCAAGTGTACACCACTATTGTTACACTTCTTCAGGTATAAGTCCTCGACACATTAGAGGCAGCATTAGATTTGGTAGGAAATTGAGATAGTTTGTAAGAATATTTTCGGTATTCCGCGGTCCCTGTTAGGTTTTTAGTTTTACGGGTGTTTTATTTTTCAGGTTTTATTATGTGTTGTTGTGTATATATGTTCTTGTTTTTCATATTTTTTATGTATTTTTTTAGGTTGTATTTTATGTGTTTTTGGGTTTTTTTTATATTGTATTGTTTCTGTATAAATAATATTTATGTATGTATTTGAAAGTAGTATTTTATTTCTATGTATTTTCAGGTGTGGGCTCTTTTAGTTTAGTATGAATGTTTTGTTTGTTGATTTAATTTACAGCAAAGAAATTCTACATTTTTTAATTTTGTTGTTATCTAAAGAAGTTCTACCTTTGAATTGCTGGTCACCATCTTAAAAAGGTAAGCTACTTCCATTTTTTTTTTTTTTTTTTTTTTTTAATGTAGACTATCATTCTAATTTTACTTGGAAACTTGTTAGTAGGTATTCGTTTGAGTTTTCTTCAGAATCATAACTGTGTTCTTCTAAAGCATGTCGATCTACTAGAACATACAAAGAGAACTTTAGATTTTGAGCACCAAGAACTTCTCGTAAATCATCCTGGATCAAGAGGTTTATGTACATAAATTGATACCGAACATAGAGAAATGAGGTAAGATATGTAGATTCTTATAGGCAAAACATTTGAAACGTGTTTGTGAATTTATAGTAACTGAAAACTGAAACTGTGACTTAGAACTGTGAACATTTTCATACCTGTGACTTAGAACTGTTACAAATATTATGAAATTGATTAAATTTTTTTTTTTTTAAACACATCCGTTAATGCAGCACAAAAATTAGAGTAGAACTGTGTTCTAACTAAGAGAGCTCTTTGGAAAGTAAGTTCCTTTTCATTATAAAAAAAAATACAATTTAGAGGTTTTTTTTTATACACAAAATAGTTAAATAGTTACAACTCTTACCTATTTTCCCACATTACCACCTACATTATGGCACTTGTTATATCAGTAAACTAGTTCTTTATTACCCTCATCATAGACACCTGTGAGTTATAAGACATGAATTTACATTGTATTTCAACTCCTCATTGTTTTCAAACCGCTGTGACCCTAGATATTTTTACATGTTAGGAAGTGATAATCACTAGGAGCCAAATCAGTGCTGTATGTCATTTGAAACTGTCCAGTATGTTATGTATGTGTCCGACAATTGTCACTAAATATGCCATACCAATTCTTCTGAATGGTTTTTACCTTCCTTAAAATGTCTTGGTAGTGATTCATTCTACAAATCTTACCAGGAGTATTTCTCAAAAGACATTTGCCATGAGTTTTCTTGTATAGAATGTTTCTAAGTAATTTTGACCTTTATTTGGTTTTCACAGTGAGCTGTAGCCCTACTCCATCGACTGACTTTGTCTCCAAATTGACATACAATAGCCAAGTCTCACCATCTATCATTATATAACTGAGATAAAGGTCCGATAATTCAGTAAATTTGATATTTCTGTTTTTTCAGATTTTATCATTTGCTTTTCAAAAAGTTCAACTGTCACAACAGATGGGGTCGTCTATTTCTTTATTCATCATGAGTATTAGTTCATCCATCCTTGAATAAACAGCACTCACTCATAATATTTTTCCATACACTGCATAAAGTTGGTAATGAATGTCTACTGTCGTACAGTTCTTCGAACACAGGAAACAAATAACATCACGTACCGTAGATGACATGTCAGAGACATGAGTGAGTACAAGTTATGTAAAATAGTTGTAAACATATGTCAGCTAAACTAGTATCCATCATGACTTTGAAAAATTATGTTTTTAGGTTGGAGAAGCCCACTAGATTAGATTAGTTTTAAGCTGTAGGAAATAGTATTAGATAAGTTATTATATATTTTATGGTATATGTTTGTGTTAAAAATATTTTCAAAGACATGATGGAATATAAATTATTGTATTTTTTTTATTGAGAAACACGAGCATTGTTTGTGCACATTTAATGATTAAACAATGCAAGTCATTACATATATGCTAACTAGTTTAGCTGACATATTTATTTGATAAGTTGTTGAATCTATTACACCCTCCAGAATGAAGATTAGATCTGCATCATCGATGAACTTCATAAGGATCAAGATCCCTCCCTTATGAATCAAACAGAAATCAATTCAGTTTTATTAGGTGTAAAAATTAAAATTAAAAATTTGAAAATATTAAAGAAATATGTATATAATTAATGTTTTTCGTTTTATATTTATTAAATAATCAGATTAAATTTACGTTTCAAATTTTTCATTTATTGCCTTAGGTCCTGCTTTAATATATATCATTTTCTTAGAAATTCTTTTTTTTCTCTTTTTTTTTCATTTTACTTTTTCAGCTTTGAAAATTTTTGAATAATATCAGTCATCATACTTAGGTCCTTTCTGAAATATTTAATTTTCTTAGATTATTTTTCTTATTTTCTTTCAGTTTTGAATCTTTTTAAAAAATATTATTTTAACTTTATGATTTAAAAAACAATAATTTATCTTAATACAATTTTGGTCCTTTATATTAGTTCAGCTTCTTAGACTATTTTTTATTTTATTTTTTCATTATCGGTTTCAGCTCCCTATCATTCTATATAATATAATTAATCAATGTGTATTTATTTCAGGCCAATTACACACACGACCAACAAAAGGGTGAGTATAATCTTTTGTTGAGTCCATCGCACTTACAACACCTAGACTTAACAAAATGTTAATGTCTAGTTACAACAAAGATCTCACACTTGTACAAATTGTCCAAGTGTACACCACTATTGTTACACTTCTTCAGGTATAAGTCCTCGACACATTAGAGGCAGCATTAGATTTGGTAGGAAATTGAGATAGTTTGTAAGAATATTTTCGGTATTCCGCGGTCCCTGTTAGGTTTTTAGTTTTACGGGTGTTTTATTTTTCAGGTTTTATTATGTGTTGTTGTGTATGTATGTTGTTTTTCATATTTTTTTATGTATTTTTTTAGGTTGTATTTTATGTGTTTTTCAGGGTTTTTTTATATTGTATTGTTTCTGTATAAATAATATTTATGTATGTATTTGAAAGTAGTATTTTATTTCTATGTATTTTCAGGTGTGGGCTCTTTTAGTTTAGTATGAATGTTTTGTTTGTTGATTTAATTTACAGCAAAGAAATTCTACATTTTTTAATTTTGTTGTTATCTAAAGAAGTTCTACCTTTGAATTGCTGGTCACCATCTTAAAAAGGTAAGCTACTTCCATTTTTTTTTTTTTTTTTTTTTTTTTTTAATGTAGACTATCATTCTAATTTTACTTGGAAACTTGTTAGTAGGTATTCGTTTGAGTTTTCTTCAGAATCATAACTGTGTTCTTCTAAAGCATGTCGATCTACTAGAACATACAAAGAGAACTTTTAGATTTTGAGCACCAAGAACTTCTCGTAAATCATCCTGGATCAAGAGGTTTATGTACATAAATTGATACCGAACATAGAGAAATGAGGTAAGATATGTAGATTCTTATAGGCAAAACATTTGAAACGTGTTTGTGAATTTATAGTAACTGAAAACTGAAACTGTGACTTAGAACTGTGAACATTTTCATACCTGTGACTTAGAACTGTTACAAATATTATGAAATTGATTAAATTATTATTATTTTTTTAAACACATCCGTTAATGCAGCACAAAAATTAGAGTAGAACTGTGTTCTAACTAAGAGAGCTCTTTGGAAAGTTAGTTCCTTTTCATTTTAAAAACCAATACAATTTAGAGGTTTTTTTATTATACACAAAATAGTTAAATAGTTACAACTCTTACCTATTTTCCCACATTACCACCTACATTATGGCACTTGTTATATCAGTAAACTAGTTCTTTATTACCCTCATCTTAGTCACCTGTGAGTTATAAGACATGAATTTACACTGTATTTCAACTCCTCATTGTTTTCAAACCGCTGTGACCCTAGATATTTTTACATGTTAGGAAGTGATAATCACTAGGAGCCAAATCAGTGCTGTATGTCATTTGAAACTGTCCAGTATGTTATGTATGTGTCCGACAATTGTCACTAAATATACCAATTCTTCTGAATGGTTTTTACCTTCCTTAAAATGTCTTGGTAGTGATTCATTCTACAAATCTTACCAGGAGTATTTCTCAAAAGACATTTGCCATGAGTTTTCTTGTATAGAATGTTTCTAAGTAATTTTGACCTTTATTTGGTTTTCACAGTGAGCTGTAGCCCTACTCCATCGACTGACTTTGTCTCCAAATTGACATACAATAGCCAAGTCTCACCATCTATCATTATATAACTGAGATAAAGGTCCGATAATTCAGTAAATTTGATATTTCTGTTTTTTCAGATTTTATCATATGCTTTTCAAAAAGTTCAACTGTCACAACAGATGGTTGTCTATTTCTTTATTCATCATGAGTATTAGTCCATCCATCCTTGAATAAACAGCACTCACTCATAATATTTTTCCATACACTGCATAAAGTTGGTAATGAATATCTACTGTCGTACAGTTCTTCGAACACAGGAAACAAATAACATCACGTACCGTAGATGACATATCAGAGACATGAGTGAGTACAAGTTATGTAAAATAGTTGTAAACACTTATTCAGCTAAACTAGTATCCATCATGACTTTGAAAAATTATGTTTTTAGGTTGGAGAAGCCCACTAGATTAGATTAGTTTTAAGCTGTAGGAAATAGTATTAGATAAGTTATTATATATTTTATTTTATATGTTTGTGTTAAAAATATTCTCAAAGACATGATGGAATATAAATTATTGTATTTTTTTTATTGAGAAACACGAGCATTGTTTGTGCACATTTAATGATTAAACAATGCAAGTCATTACATATATGCTAACTAGTTTAGCTGACATATTTATTTGATAAGTTGTTGAATCTATTACACCCTCCAGAATGAAGATTAGATCTGCATCATCGATGAACTTCATAAGGATCAAGATCCCTCCCTTATGAATCAAACAGAAATCAATTCAGTTTTATTAGGTGTAAAAATTAAAATTAAAAATTTGAAAATATTAAAGAAATATGTATATAATTAATGTTTTTCGTTTTATATTTATTAAATAATCAGATTAAATTTACGTTTCAAATTTTTCATTTATTGCCTTAGGTCCTGCTTTAATATATATCATTTTCTTAGAAATTCTTTTTTTTCTCTTTTTTTTTCATTTTACTTTTTCAGCTTTGAAAATTTTTGAATAATATCAGTCATCATACTTAGGTCCTTTCTGAAATATTTAATTTTCTTAGATTATTTTTCTTATTTTCTTTCAGTTTTGAATCTTTTTAAAAAATATTATTTTAACTTTATGATTTAAAAAACAATAATTTATCTTAATACAATTTTGGTCCTTTATATTAGTTCAGCTTCTTAGACTATTTTTTATTTTATTTTTTCATTATCGGTTTCAGCTCCCTATCATTCTAGATAATATAATTAATCAATGTGTATTTATTTCAGGCCAATTACACACACGACCAACAAAAGGGTGAGTATAATCTTTTGTTGAGTCCATCGCACTTACAACACCTAGACTTAATAAAATGTTAATGTCTAGTTACAACAAAGATCACACACTTGTACAAATTGTCCAAGTGTACACCACTATTGTTACACTTCTTCAGGTATAAGTCCTCGACACATTAGAGGCAGCATTAGATTTGGTAGGAAATTGAGATAGTTTGTAAGAATATTTTCGGTATTCCGCGGTCCCTGTTAGGTTTTTAGTTTTACGGGTGTTTTATTTTTCAGGTTTTATTATGTGTTGTTGTGTATATATGTTGTTTTTCATATTTTTTTATGTATTTTTTTAGGTTGTATTTTATGTGTTTTTCAGGGTTTTTTTATATTGTATTGTTTCTGTATAAATAATATTTATGTATGTATTTGAAAGTAGTATTTTATTTCTATGTATTTTCAGGTGTGGGCTCTTTTAGTTTTGTATGAATGGTTTGTTTGTTGATTTAATTTACAGCAAAGAAATTCTACATTTTTTAATTTTGTTGTTATCTAAAGAAGTTCTACCTTTGAATTGCTGGTCACCATCTTAAAAAGGTAAGCTACTTCCATTTTTTTTTTTTTTTAATGTAGACTATCATTCTAATTTTACTTGGAAACTTGTTAGTAGGTATTCGTTTGAGTTTTCTTCAGAATCATAACTGTGTTCTTCTAAAGCATGTCGATCTACTAGAACATACAAAGAGAACTTTTAGATTTTGAGCACCAAGAACTTCTCGTAAATCATCCTGGATCAAGAGGTTTATGTACATAAATTGATACCGAACATAGAGAAATGAGGTAAGATATGTAGATTCTTATAGGCAAAACATTTGAAACGTGTTTGTGAATTTATAGTAACTGAAAACTGAAACTGTGACTTAGAACTGTGAACATTTTCATACCTGTGACTTAGAACTGTTACAAATATTATGAAATTGATTAAATTTTTTTTTTTAAACACATCCGTTAATGCAGCACAAAAATTAGAGTAGAACTGTGTTCTAACTAAGAGAGCTCTTTGGAAAGTAAGTTCCTTTTCATTATAAAAACCAATACAATTTAGAGGTTTTTTTATTATACACAAAATAGTTAAATAGTTACAACTCTTACCTATTTTCCCACATTACCACCTACATTATGGCACTTGTTATATCAGTAAACTAGTTCTTTATTACCCTCATCATAGACACCTGTGAGTTATAATACATGAATTTACACTGTATTTCAACTCCTCATTGTTTTCAAACCGCTGTGACCCTAGATATTTTTACATGTTAGGAAGTGATAATCACTAGGAGCCAAATCAGTGCTGTATGTCATTTTAAACTGTCCAGTATGTTATGTATGTGTCCGACAATTGTCACTAAATATGCCATACCAATTCTTCTGAATGGTTTTTACCTTCCTTAAAATGTCTTGGTAGTGATTCATTCTACAAATCTTACCAGGAGTATTTCTCAAAAGACATTTGCCATGAGTTTTCTTGTATAGAATGTTTCTAAGTAATTTTGACCTTTATTTGGTTTTCACAGTGAGCTGTAGCCCTACTCCATCGACTGACTTTGTCTCCAAATTGACATACAATAGCCAAGTCTCACCATCTATCATTATATAACTGAGATAAAGGTCCGATAATTCAGTAAATTTGATATTTCTGTTTTTTCAGATTTTATCATTTGCTTTTCAAAAAGTTCAACTGTCACAACAGATGGTTGTCTATTTCTTTATTCATCATGAGTATTAGTCCATCCATCCTTGAATAAACAGCACTCACTCATAATATTTTTCCATACACTGCATAAAGTTGGTAATGAATGTCTACTGTCGTACAGTTCTTCGAACACAGGAAACAAATAACATCACGTACCGTAGATGACATATCAGAGACATGAGTGAGTACAAGTTATGTAAAATAGTTGTAAACATATGTCAGCTAAACTAGTATCCATCATGACTTTGAAAAATTATGTTTTTAGGTTGGAGAAGCCCACTAGATTAGATTAGTTTTAAGCTGTAGGAAATAGTATTAGATAAGTTATTATATATTTTATTTTATATGTTTGTGTTAAAAATATTCTCAAAGACATGATGGAATATAAATTATTGTATTTTTTTTATTGAGAAACACGAGCATTGTTTGTGCACATTTAATGATTAAACAATGCAAGTCATTACATATATGCTAACTAGTTTAGCTGACATATTTATTTTATAAGTTGTTGAATCTATTACACCCTCCTGAATGAAGATTAGATCTGCATCATCGATGAACTTCATAAGGATCAAGATCCCTCCCTTATGAATCAAACAGAAATCAATTCAGTTTTATTAGGTGTAAAAATTAAAATTAAAAATTTTAAAATATTAAAGAAATATGTATATAATTAATGTTTTTCGTTTTATATTTATTAAATAATCAGATTAAATTTTTGTTTCAAATTTTTCATTTATTGCCTTAGGTCCTGCTTTAATATATATCATTTTCTTAGATTTTTTTTCTTTTTTCTCTTTCTTTCAGCTTTGAATCTTTTTGAATAATATCAGTCATCATACTTAGGTCCTTTCTGAAATATTTAATCTTCTTAGATTATTTTTCTTATTTTCTTTCAGTTTTGAATCTTTTTAAAAAATATTATTTTAACTTTATGATTTAAAAAACAATAATTTATCTTAATACAATTTTGGTCCTTTATATTATTTCAGCTTCTTAGACTATTTTTTATTTTATTTTTTCATTATCGGTTTCAGCTCCCCTATCATTCTACATAATATAATTAATCAATGTGTATTTATTTCAGGCCAATTACACACACGACCAACAAAAGGGTGAGTATAATCTTTTGTTGAGTCCATCGCACTTACAACACCTAGACTTAACAAAATGTTAATGTCTAGTTACAACAAAGATCACACACTTGTACAAATTGTCCAAGTGTACACCACTATTGTTACACTTCTTCAGGTATAAGTCCTCGACACATTAGAGGCAGCATTAGATTTGGTAGGAAATTGAGATAGTTTGTAAGAATATTTTCGGTATTCCGCGGTCCCTGTTAGGTTTTTAGTTTTACGGGTGTTTTATTTTTCAGGTTTTATTATGTGTTGTTGTGTATATATGTTCTTGTTTTTCATATTTTTTATGTATTTTTTTAGGTTGTATTTTATGTGTTTTTGGGTTTTTTTTATATTGTATTGTTTCTGTATAAATAATATTTATGTATGTATTTGAAAGTAGTATTTTATTTCTATGTATTTTCAGGTGTGGGCTCTTTTAGTTTAGTATGAATGTTTTGTTTGTTGATTTAATTTACAGCAAAGAAATTCTACATTTTTTAATTTTGTTGTTATCTAAAGAAGTTCTACCTTTGAATTGCTGGTCACCATCTTAAAAAGGTAAGCTACTTCCATTTTTTTTTTTTTTTAATGTAGACTATCATTCTAATTTTACTTGGAAACTTGTTAGTAGGTATTCGTTTGAGTTTTCTTCAGAATCATAACTGTGTTCTTCTAAAGCATGTCGATCTACTAGAACATACAAAGAGAACTTTTAGATTTTGAGCACCAAGAACTTCTCGTAAATCATCCTGGATCAAGAGGTTTATGTACATAAATTGATACCGAACATAGAGAAATGAGGTAAGATATGTAGATTCTTATAGGCAAAACATTTGAAACGTGTTTGTGAATTTATAGTAACTGAAAACTGAAACTGTGACTTAGAACTGTGAACATTTTCATACCTGTGACTTAGAACTGTTACAAATATTATGAAATTGATTAAATTTTTTTTTTTAAACACATCCGTTAATGCAGCACAAAAATTAGAGTAGAACTGTGTTCTAACTAAGAGAGCTCTTTGGAAAGTAAGTTCCTTTTCATTATAAAAACCAATACAATTTAGAGGTTTTTTTATTATACACAAAATAGTTAAATAGTTACAACTCTTACCTATTTTCCCACATTACCACCTACATTATGGCACTTGTTATATCAGTAAACTAGTTCTTTATTACCCTCATCATAGACACCTGTGAGTTATAATACATGAATTTACACTGTATTTCAACTCCTCATTGTTTTCAAACCGCTGTGACCCTAGATATTTTTACATGTTAGGAAGTGATAATCACTAGGAGCCAAATCAGTGCTGTATGTCATTTTAAACTGTCCAGTATGTTATGTATGTGTCCGACAATTGTCACTAAATATGCCATACCAATTCTTCTGAATGGTTTTTACCTTCCTTAAAATGTCTTGGTAGTGATTCATTCTACAAATCTTACCAGGAGTATTTCTCAAAAGACATTTGCCATGAGTTTTCTTGTATAGAATGTTTCTAAGTAATTTTGACCTTTATTTGGTTTTCACAGTGAGCTGTAGCCCTACTCCATCGACTGACTTTGTCTCCAAATTGACATACAATAGCCAAGTCTCACCATCTATCATTATATAACTGAGATAAAGGTCCGATAATTCAGTAAATTTGATATTTCTGTTTTTTCAGATTTTATCATTTGCTTTTCAAAAAGTTCAACTGTCACAACAGATGGTTGTCTATTTCTTTATTCATCATGAGTATTAGTCCATCCATCCTTGAATAAACAGCACTCACTCATAATATTTTTCCATACACTGCATAAAGTTGGTAATGAATGTCTACTGTCGTACAGTTCTTCGAACACAGGAAACAAATAACATCACGTACCGTAGATGACATATCAGAGACATGAGTGAGTACAAGTTATGTAAAATAGTTGTAAACATATGTCAGCTAAACTAGTATCCATCATGACTTTGAAAAATTATGTTTTTAGGTTGGAGAAGCCCACTAGATTAGATTAGTTTTAAGCTGTAGGAAATAGTATTAGATAAGTTATTATATATTTTATTTTATATGTTTGTGTTAAAAATATTCTCAAAGACATGATGGAATATAAATTATTGTATTTTTTTTATTGAGAAACACGAGCATTGTTTGTGCACATTTAATGATTAAACAATGCAAGTCATTACATATATGCTAACTAGTTTAGCTGACATATTTATTTTATAAGTTGTTGAATCTATTACACCCTCCTGAATGAAGATTAGATCTGCATCATCGATGAACTTCATAAGGATCAAGATCCCTCCCTTATGAATCAAACAGAAATCAATTCAGTTTTATTAGGTGTAAAAATTAAAATTAAAAATTTTAAAATATTAAAGAAATATGTATATAATTAATGTTTTTCGTTTTATATTTATTAAATAATCAGATTAAATTTTTGTTTCAAATTTTTCATTTATTGCCTTAGGTCCTGCTTTAATATATATCATTTTCTTAGATTTTTTTTCTTTTTTCTCTTTCTTTCAGCTTTGAATCTTTTTGAATAATATCAGTCATCATACTTAGGTCCTTTCTGAAATATTTAATCTTCTTAGATTATTTTTCTTATTTTCTTTCAGTTTTGAATCTTTTTAAAAAATATTATTTTAACTTTATGATTTAAAAAACAATAATTTATCTTAATACAATTTTGGTCCTTTATATTATTTCAGCTTCTTAGACTATTTTTTATTTTATTTTTTCATTATCGGTTTCAGCTCCCCTATCATTCTACATAATATAATTAATCAATGTGTATTTATTTCAGGCCAATTACACACACGACCAACAAAAGGGTGAGTATAATCTTTTGTTGAGTCCATCGCACTTACAACACCTAGACTTAACAAAATGTTAATGTCTAGTTACAACAAAGATCACACACTTGTACAAATTGTCCAAGTGTACACCACTATTGTTACACTTCTTCAGGTATAAGTCCTCGACACATTAGAGGCAGCATTAGATTTGGTAGGAAATTGAGATAGTTTGTAAGAATATTTTCGGTATTCCGCGGTCCCTGTTAGGTTTTTAGTTTTACGGGTGTTTTATTTTTCAGGTTTTATTATGTGTTGTTGTGTATATATGTTCTTGTTTTTCATATTTTTTATGTATTTTTTTAGGTTGTATTTTATGTGTTTTTGGGTTTTTTTTATATTGTATTGTTTCTGTATAAATAATATTTATGTATGTATTTGAAAGTAGTATTTTATTTCTATGTATTTTCAGGTGTGGGCTCTTTTAGTTTAGTATGAATGTTTTGTTTGTTGATTTAATTTACAGCAAAGAAATTCTACATTTTTTAATTTTGTTGTTATCTAAAGAAGTTCTACCTTTGAATTGCTGGTCACCATCTTAAAAAGGTAAGCTACTTCCATTTTTTTTTTTTTTTTTTTTTTTTAATGTAGACTATCATTCTAATTTTACTTGGAAACTTGTTAGTAGGTATTCGTTTGAGTTTTCTTCAGAATCATAACTGTGTTCTTCTAAAGCATGTCGATCTACTAGAACATACAAAGAGAACTTTAGATTTTGAGCACCAAGAACTTCTCGTAAATCATCCTGGATCAAGAGGTTTATGTACATAAATTGATACCGAACATAGAGAAATGAGGTAAGATATGTAGATTCTTATAGGCAAAACATTTGAAACGTGTTTGTGAATTTATAGTAACTGAAAACTGAAACTGTGACTTAGAACTGTGAACATTTTCATACCTGTGACTTAGAACTGTTACAAATATTATGAAATTAATTAAATTTTTTTTTTTTAAACACATCCGTTAATGCAGCACAAAAATTAGAGTAGAACTGTGTTCTAACTAAGAGAGCTCTTTGGAAAGTAAGTTCCTTTTCATTATAAAAACCAATACAATTTAGAGGTTTTTTTATTATACACAAAATAGTTAAATAGTTACAACTCTTACCTATTTTCCCACATTACCACCTACATTATGGCACTTGTTATATCAGTAAACTAGTTCTTTATTACCCTCATCAAAGACACCTGTGAGATATAAGACATGAATTTACACTGTATTTCAACTCCTCATTGTTTTCAAACCGCTGTGACCCTAGATATTTTTACATGTTAGGAAGTGATAATCACTAGGAGCCAAATCAGTGCTGTATGTCATTTGAAACTGTCCAGTATGTTATGTATGTGTCCGACAATTGTCACTAAATATGCCATACCAATTCTTCTGAATGGTTTTTACCTTCCTTAAAATGTCTTGGTAGTGATTCATTCTACAAATCTTACCAGGAGTATTTCTCAAAAGACATTTGCCATGAGTTTTCTTGTATAGAATGTTTCTAAGTAATTTTGACCTTTATTTGGTTTTCACAGTGAGCTGTAGCCCTACTCCATCGACTGACTTTGTCTCCAAATTGACATACAATAGCCAAGTCTCACCATCTATCATTATATAACTGAGATAAAGGTCCGATAATTCAGTAAATTTGATATTTCTGTTTTTTCAGATTTTATCATTTGCTTTTCAAAACGTTCAACTGTCACAACAGATGGTTGTCTATTTCTTTATTCATCATGAGTATTAGTCCATCCATCCTTGAATAAACAGCACTCACTCATAATATTTTTTCATACACTGCATAAAGTTGGTAATGAATGTCTACTGTCGTACAGTTCTTCGAACACAGGAAACAAATAACATCACGTACCGTAGATGACATATCAGAGACATGAGTGAGTAAAAGTTATGTAAAATAGTTGTAAACATATGTCAGCTAAACTAGTATCCATCATGACTTTGAAAAATTATGTTTTTAGGTTGGAGAAGCCCACTAGATTAGATTAGTTTTAAGCTGTAGGAAATAGTATTAGATAAGTTATTATATATTTTATTTTATATGTTTGTGTTAAAATTATTCTCAAAGACATGATGGAATATAAATTATTGTATTTTTTTTATTGAGAAACACGAGCATTGTTTGTGCACATTTAATGATTAAACAATGCAAGTCATTACATATATGCTAACTAGTTTAGCTGACATATTTATTTGATAAGTTGTTGAATCTATTACACCCTCCAGAATGAAGATTAGATCTGCATCATCGATGAACTTCATAAGGATCAAGATCCCTCCCTTATGAATCAAACAGAAATCAATTCAGTTTTATTAGGTGTAAAAATTAAAATTAAAAATTTGAAAATATTAAAGAAATATGTATATTATAATTAATGTTTTTCGTTTTATATTTATTAAATAATCAGATTAAATTTACGTTTCAAATTTTTCATTTATTGCCTTAGGTCCTGCTTTAATATATATCATTTTCTTAGAAATTCTTTTTTTTCTCTTTTTTTTTCATTTTACTTTTTCAGCTTTGAAAATTTTTGAATAATATCAGTCATCATACTTAGGTCCTTTCTGAAATATTTAATTTTCTTAGATTATTTTTCTTATTTTCTTTCAGCTTTGAATCTTTTTAAAAAATATCATTTTAACTTTATGATTTAAAAAACAATAATTTATCTTAATACAATTTTGGTCCTTTATATTATTTCAGCTTCTTAGACTATTTTTTATTTTATTTTTTCATTATCGGTTTCAGCTCCCCTATCATTCTACATAATATAATTAATCAATGTGTATTTATTTCAGGCCAATTACACACACGACCAACAAAAGGGTGAGTATAATCTTTTGTTGAGTCCATCGCACTTACAACACCTAGACTTAACAAAATGTTAATGTCTAGTTACAACAAAGATCACACACTTGTACAAATTGTCCAAGTGTACACCACTATTGTTACACTTCTTCAGGTATAAGTCCTCGACACATTAGAGGCAGCATTAGATTTGGTAGGAAATTGAGATAGTTTGTAAGAATATTTTCGGTATTCCGCGGTCCCTGTTAGGTTTTTAGTTTTACGGGTGTTTTATTTTTCAGGTTTTATTATGTGTTGTTGTGTATATATGTTCTTGTTTTTCATATTTTTTATGTATTTTTTTAGGTTGTATTTTATGTGTTTTTGGGTTTTTTTTATATTGTATTGTTTCTGTATAAATAATATTTATGTATGTATTTGAAAGTAGCATTTTATTTCTATGTATTTTCAGGTGTGGGCTCTTTTAGTTTAGTATGAATGTTTTGTTTGTTGATTTAATTTACAGCAAAGAAATTCTACATTTTTTAATTTTGTTGTTATCTAAAGAAGTTCTACCTTTGAATTGCTGGTCACCATCTTAAAAAGGTAAGCTACTTCCATTTTTTTTTTTTTTTAATGTAGACTATCATTCTAATTTTACTTGGAAACTTGTTAGTAGGTATTCGTTTGAGTTTTCTTCAGAATCATAACTGTGTTCTTCTAAAGCATGTCGATCTACTAGAACATACAAAGAGAACTTTAGATTTTGAGCACCAAGAACTTCTCGTAAATCATCCTGGATCAAGAGGTTTATGTACATAAATTGATACCGAACATAGAGAAATGAGGTAAGATATGTAGATTCTTATAGGCAAAACATTTGAAACGTGTTTGTGAATTTATAGTAACTGAAAACTGAAACTGTGACTTAGAACTGTGAACATTTTCATACCTGTGACTTAGAACTGTTACAAATATTATGAAATTGATTAAATTATTATTATTTTTTTAAACACATCCGTTAATGCAGCACAAAAATTAGAGTAGAACTGTGTTCTAACTAAGAGAGCTCTTTGGAAAGTAAGTTCCTTTTCATTATAAAAACCAATACAATTTAGAGGTTTTTTTATTATACACAAAATAGTTAAATAGTTACAACTCTTACCTATTTTCCCACATTACCACCTACATTATGGCACTTGTTATATCAGTAAACTAGTTCTTTATTACCCTCATCATAGACACCTGTGAGTTATAAGACATGAATTTACACTGTATTTCAACTCCTCATTGTTTTCAAACCGCTGTGACCCTAGATATTTTTACATGTTAGGAAGTGATAATCACTAGGAGCCAAATCAGTGCTGTATGTCATTTGAAACTGTCCAGTATGTTATGTATGTGTCCGACAATTGTCACTAAATATGCCATACCAATTCTTCTGAATGGTTTTTACCTTCCTTAAAATGTCTTGGTAGTGATTCATTCTACAAATCTTACCAGGAGTATTTCTCAAAAGACATTTGCCATGAGTTTTCTTGTATAGAATGTTTCTAAGTAATTTTGACCTTTATTTGGTTTTCACAGTGAGCTGTAGCCCTACTCCATCGACTGACTTTGTCTCCAAATTGACATACAATAGCCAAGTCTCACCATCTATCATTATATAACTGAGATAAAGGTCCGATAATTCAGTAAATTTGATATTTCTGTTTTTTCAGATTTTATCATTTGCTTTTCAAAAAGTTCAACTGTCACAACAGATGGTTGTCTATTTCTTTATTCATCATGAGTATTAGTCCATCCATCCTTGAATAAACAGCACTCACTCATAATATTTTTCCATACACTGCATAAAGTTGGTAATGAATGTCTACTGTCGTACAGTTCTTCGAACACAGGAAACAAATAACATCACGTACCGTAGATGACATATCAGAGACATGAGTGAGTACAAGTTATGTAAAATAGTTGTAAACATATGTCAGCTAAACTAGTATCCATCATGACTTTGAAAAATTATGTTTTTAGGTTGGAGAAGCCCACTAGATTAGATTAGTTTTAAGCTGTAGGAAATAGTATTAGATAAGTTATTATATATTTTATTTTATATGTTTGTGTTAAAAATATTCTCAAAGACGTGATGGAATATAAATTATTGTATTTTTTTTATTGAGAAACACGAGCATTGTTTGTGCACATTTAATGATTAAACAATGCAAGTCATTACATATATGCTAACTAGTTTAGCTGACATATTTATTTGATAAGTTGTTGAATCTATTACACCCTCCAGAATGAAGATTAAATCTGCATCATCGATGAACTTCATAAGGATCAAGATCCCTCCCTTATGAATCAAACAGAAATCAATTCAGTTTTATTAGGTGTAAAAATTAAAATTAAAAATTTTAAAATATTAAAGAAATATGTATATAATTAATGTTTTTCGTTTTATATTTATTAAATAATCAGATTAAATTTACGTTTCAAATTTTTCATTTATTGCCTTAGGTCCTGCTTTAATATATATCATTTTCTTAGAAATTCTTTTTTTTCTCTTTTTTTTTCATTTTACTTTTTCAGCTTTGAAAAATTTTGAATAATATCAGTCATCATACTTAGGTCCTTTCTGAAATATTTAATTTTCTTAGATTATTTTTCTTATTTTCTTTCAGTTTTGAATCTTTTTAAAAAATATTATTTTAACTTTATGATTTAAAAAACAATAATTTATCTTAATACAATTTTGGTCCTTTATATTAGTTCAGCTTCTTAGACTATTTTTTATTTTATTTTTTCATTATCGGTTTCAGCTCCCTATCATTCTAGATAATATAATTAATCAATGTGTATTTATTTCAGGCCAATTACACACACGACCAACAAAAGGGTGAGTATAATCTTTTGTTGAGTCCATCACACTTACAACACCTAGACTTAATAAAATGTTAATGTCTAGTTACAACAAAGATCACACACTTGTACAAATTGTCCAAGTGTACACCACTATTGTTATACTTCTTCAGGCATAAGTCCTCGACACATTAGAGGCAGCATTAGATTTGGTAGGAAATTGAGATAGTTTGTAAGAATATTTTCGGTATTCCGCGGTCCCTGTTAGGTTTTTAGTTTTACGGGTGTTTTATTTTTTAGGTTTTATTACGTGTTGTTGTGTATATATGTTGTTTTTCATATTTTTTTATGTATTTTTTTAGGTTGTATTTTATGTGTTTTTCAGGGTTTTTTTATATTGTATTGTTTCTGTATAAATAATATTTATGTATGTATTTGAAAGTAGTATTTTATTTCTATGTATTTTCAGGTGTGGGCTCTTTTAGTTTAGTATGAATGGTTTGTTTGTTGATTTAATTTACAGCAAAGAAATTCTACATTTTTTAATTTTGTTGTTATCTAAAGAAGTTCTACCTTTGAATTGCTGGTCACCATCTTAAAAAGGTAAGCTACTTCCATTTTTTTTTTTTTTTTTTTTTTTTTTAATGTAGACTATCATTCTAATTTTACTTGGAAACTTGTTAGTAGGTATTCGTTTGAGTTTTCTTCAGAATCATAACTGTGTTCTTCTAAAGCATGTCGATCTACTAGAACATACAAAGAGAACTTTTAGATTTTGAGCACCAAGAACTTCTCGCAAATCATCCTGGATCAAGAGGTTTATGTACATAAATTGATACTGAACATAGAGAAATGAGGTAAGATATGTAGATTCTTATAGGCAAAACATTTGAAACGTGTTTGTGAATTTATAGTAACTGAAAACTGAAACTGTGACTTAGAACTGTGAACATTTTCATACCTGTGACTTAGAACTGTTACAAATATTATGAAATTGATTAATTTTTTTTTTAAACACATCCGTTAATGCAGCACAAAAATTAGAGTAGAACTGTGTTCTAACTAAGAGAGCTCTTTGGAAAGTAAGTTCCTTTTCATTATAAAAACCAATACAATTTAGAGGTTTTTTTATTATACACAAAATAGTTAAATAGTTACAACTCTTACCTATTTTCCCACATTACCACCTACATTAAGGCACTTGTTATATCAGTAAACTAGTTCTTTATTACCCTCATCAGAGACACCTGTGAGTTATAAGACATGAATTTACATTGTCCTTCAACTCCTCATTGTTTTCAAACCGCTGTGACCCTAGATATTTTTACATGTTAGGAAGTGATAATCACTAGGAGCCAAATCAGTGCTGTATGTCATTTGAAACTGTCCAGTATGTTATGTATGTGTCCGACAATTGTCACTAAATATGCCATACCAATTCTTCTGAATGGTTTTTACCTTCCTTAAAATGTCTTGGTAGTGATTCATTCTACAAATCTTACCAGGAGTATTTCTCAAAAGACATTTGCCATGAGTTTTCTTGTATAGAATGTTTCTAAGTAATTTTGACCTTTATTTGGTTTTCACAGTGAGCTGTAGTCCTACTCCATCGACTGACTTTGTCTCCAAATTGACATACAATAGCCAAGTCTCACCATCTATCATTATATAACTGAGATAAAGGTCCGATAATTCAGTAAATTTGATATTTCTGTTTTTTCAGATTTTATCATTTGCTTTTCAAAAAGTTCAACTGTCACAACAGATGGGGTTGTCTATTTCTTTATTCATCATGAGTATTAGTTCATCCATCCTTGAATAAACAGCACTCACTCATAATATTTTTCCATACACTGCATAAAGTTGGTAATGAATGTCTACTGTCGTACAGTTCTTCGAACACAGGAAACAAATAACATCACGTACCGTAGATGACATGTCAGAGACATGAGTGAGTACAAGTTGTGTAAAATAGTTGTAAACATATGTCAGCTAAACTAGTATCCATCATGACTTTGAAAAATTATGTTTTTAGGTTGGAGAAGCCCACTAGATTAGATTAGTTTTAAGCT
This sequence comes from Aphrophora alni, assembly GCA_963513935.1. Classification (NCBI taxonomy): domain Eukaryota; kingdom Metazoa; phylum Arthropoda; class Insecta; order Hemiptera; family Aphrophoridae; genus Aphrophora; species Aphrophora alni. Next base: position 111,052,743 of record OY740773.1, read on the forward strand.
GTAGGAAATAGTATTAGACAAGTTATTATATATTTTATTTTATATGTTTGTGTTAAAAATATTTTCAAAGACATGATGGAATATAAATTATTGTATTTTTTTTATTGAGAAACATGAGCATTGTTTGTGCACATTTAATGATTAAACAATGCAAGTCATTACATATATGCTAACTAGTTTAGCTGACATATTTATTTGATAAGTTGTTGAATCTATTACACCCTCCAGAATGAAGATTAGATCTGCATCATCGATGAACTTCATAAGGATCAAGATCCCTCCCTTATGAATCAAACAGAAATCAATTCAGTTTTATTAGGTGTAAAAATTAAAATTAAAAATTTTAAAATATTAAAGAAATATGTATATAATTAATGTTTTTCGTTTTATATTTATTAAATAATCAGATTAAATTTTTGTTTCAAATTTTTCATTTATTGCCTTAGGTCCTGCTTTAATATATATCATTTTCTTAGATTTTTTTTCTTTTTTCTCTTTCTTTCAGCTTTGAATCTTTTTGAATAATATCAGTCATCATACTTAGGTCCTTTCTGAAATATTTAATCTTCTTAGATTATTTTTCTTATTTTCTTTCAGTTTTGAATCTTTTTAAAAAATATCATTTTAACTTTATGATTTAAAAAACAATAATTTATCTTAATACAATTTTGGTCCTTTATATTATTTCAGCTTCTTAGACTATTTTTTATTTTATTTTTTCATTATCGGTTTCAGCTCCCCTATCATTCTACATAATATAATTAATCAATGTGTATTTATTTCAGGCCAATTACACACACGACCAACAAAAGGGTGAGTATAATCTTTTGTTGAGTCCATCGCACTTACAACACCTAGACTTAACAAAATGTTAATGTCTAGTTACAACAAAGATCACACACTTGTACAAATTGTCCAAGTGTACACCACTATTGTTACACTTCTTCAGGTATAAGTCCTCGACACATTAGAGGCAGCATTAGATTTGGTAGGAAATTGAGATAGTTTGTAAGAATATTTTTGGTATTCCGCGGTCCCTGTTATTTTTTTAGTTTTACGGGTGTTTTATTTTTCAGGTTTTATTATGTGTTGTTGTGTATATATGTTCTTGTTTTTCATATTTTTTATGTATTTTTTTAGGTTGTATTTTATGTGTTTTTGGGTTTTTTTTATATTGTATTGTTTCTGTATAAATAATATTTATGTATGTATTTGAAAGTAATATTTTATTTCTATGTATTTTCAGGTGTGGGCTCTTTTAGTTTAGTATGAATGTTTTGTTTGTTGATTTAATTTACAGCAAAGAAATTCTACATTTTTTAATTTTGTTGTTATCTAAAGAAGTTCTACCTTTGAATTGCTGGTCACCATCTTAAAAAGGTAAGCTACTTCCATTTTTTTTTTTTTTTTTTTTTTTTTTTAATGTAGACTATCATTCTAATTTTACTTGGAAACTTGTTAGTAGGTATTCGTTTGAGTTTTCTTCAGAATCATAACTGTGTTCTTCTAAAGCATGTCGATCTACTAGAACATACAAAGAGAACTTTTAGATTATGAGCACCAAGAACTTCTCGTAAATCATCCTGGATCAAGAGGTTTATGTACATAAATTGATACCGAACATAGAGAAATGAGGTAAGATATGTAGATTCTTATAGGCAAAACATTTGAAACGTGTTTGTGAATTTATAGTAACTGAAAACTGAAACTGTGACTTAGAACTGTGAACATTTTCATACCTGTGACTTAGAACTGTTACAAATATTATGAAATTGATTAAATTATTATTATTTTTTTAAACACATCCGTTAATGCAGCACAAAAATTAGAGTAGAACTGTGTTCTAACTAAGAGAGCTCTTTGGAAAGTTAGTTCCTTTTCATTTTAAAAACCAATACAATTTAGAGGTTTTTTTATTATACACAAAATAGTTAAATAGTTACAACTCTTACCTATTTTCCCACATTACCACCTACATTATGGCACTTGTTATATCAGTAAACTAGTTCTTTATTACCCTCATCTTAGTCACCTGTGAGTTATAAGACATGAATTTACACTGTATTTCAACTCCTCATTGTTTTCAAACCGCTGTGACCCTAGATATTTTTACATGTTAGGAAGTGATAATCACTAGGAGCCAAATCAGTGCTGTATGTCATTTGAAACTGTCCAGTATGTTATGTATGTGTCCGACAATTGTCACTAAATATACCAATTCTTCTGAATGGTTTTTACCTTCCTTAAAATGTCTTGGTAGTGATTCATTCTACAAATCTTACCAGGAGTATTTCTCAAAAGACATTTGCCATGACTTTTCTTGTATAGAATGTTTCTAAGTAATATTGACCTTTATTTGGTTTTCACAGTGAGCTGTAGCCCTACTCCATCGACTGACTTTGTCTCCAAATTGACATACAATAGCCAAGTCTCACCATCTATCATTATATAACTGAGATAAAGGTCCGATAATTCAGTAAATTTGATATTTCTGTTTTTTCAGATTTTATCATTTGCTTTTCAAAAAGTTCAACTGTCACAACAGATGGGGTCGTCTATTTCTTTATTCATCATGAGTATTAGTTCATCCATCCTTGAATAAACAGCACTCACTCATAATATTTTTCCATACACTGCATAAAGTTGGTAATGAATGTCTACTGTCGTACAGTTCTTCGAACACAGGAAACAAATAACATCACGTACCGTAGATGACATGTCAGAGACATGAGTGAGTACAAGTTATGTAAAATAGTTGTAAACATATGTCAGCTAAACTAGTATCCATCATGACTTTGAAAAATTATGTTTTTAGGTTGGAGAAGCCCACTAGATTAGATTAGTTTTAAGCTGTAGGAAATAGTATTAGATAAGTTATTATATATTTTATGGTATATGTTTGTGTTAAAAATATTTTCAAAGACATGATGGAATATAAATTATTGTATTTTTTTTATTGAGAAACACGAGCATTGTTTGTGCACATTTAATGATTAAACAATGCAAGTCATTACATATATGCTAACTAGTTTAGCTGACATATTTATTTGATAAGTTGTTGAATCTATTACACCCTCCAGAATGAAGATTAGATCTGCATCATCGATGAACTTCATAAGGATCAAGATCCCTCCCTTATGAATCAAACAGAAATCAATTCAGTTTTATTAGGTGTAAAAATTAAAATTAAAAATTTGGAAATACTAAAGAAATATGTATATAATTAATGTTTTTCGTTTTATATTTATTAAATAATCAGATTAAATTTACGTTTCAAATTTTTCATTTATTGCCTTAGGTCCTGCTTTAATATATATCATTTTCTTAGAAATTCTTTTTTTTCTCTTTTTTTTTCATTTTACTTTTTCAGCTTTGAAAATTTTTGAATAATATCAGTCATCATACTTAGGTCCTTTCTGAAATATTTAATTTTCTTAGATTATTTTTCTTATTTTCTTTCAGCTTTGAATCTTTTTAAAAAATATCATTTTAACTTTATGATTTAAAAAACAATAATTTATCTTAATACAATTTTGGTCCTTTATATTAGTTCAGCTTCTTAGACTATTTTTTATTTTATTTTTTCATTATCGGTTTCAGCTCCCTATCATTCTATATAATATAATTAATCAATGTGTATTTATTTCAGGCCAATTACACACACGACCAACAAAAGGGTGAGTATAATCTTTTGTTGAGTCCATCGCACTTACAACACCTAGACTTAACAAAATGTTAATGTCTAGTTACAACAAAGATCTCACACTTGTACAAATTGTCCAAGTGTACACCACTATTGTTACACTTCTTCAGTTATAAGTCCTCGACACATTAGAGGCAGCATTAGATTTGGTAGGAAATTGAGATAGTTTGTAAGAATATTTTCGGTATTCCGCGGTCCCTGTTAGGTTTTTAGTTTTACGGGTGTTTTAATTTTCAGGTTTTATTATGTGTTGTTGTGTATGTATGTTGTTTTTCATATTTTTTTATGTATTTTTTTAGGTTGTATTTTATGTGTTTTTCAGGGTTTTTTTATATTGTATTGTTTCTGTATAAATAATATTTATGTATGTATTTGAAAGTAGTATTTTATTTCTATGTATTTTCAGGTGTGGGCTCTATTAGTTTAGTATGAATGTTTTGTTTGTTGATTTAATTTACAGCAAAGAAATTCTACATTTTTTAATTTTGTTGTTATCTAAAGAAGTTCTACCTTTGAATTGCTGGTCACCATCTTAAAAAGGTAAGCTACTTCCATTTTTTTTTTTTTTTTTTTTTTTTAATGTAGACTATCATTCTAATTTTACTTGGAAACTTGTTAGTAGGTATTCGTTTGAGTTTTCTTCAGAATCATAACTGTGTTCTTCTAAAGCATGTCGATCTACTAGAACATACAAAGAGAACTTTTAGATTTTGAGCACCAAGAACTTCTCGAAAATCATCCTGGATCAAGAGGTTTATGTACATAAATTGATACTGAACATAGAGAAATGAGGTAGATATGTAGATTCTTATAGGCAAAACATTTGAAACGTGTTTGTGAATTTATAGTAACTGAAAACTTAAACTGTGACTTAGAACTGTGAACATTTTCATACCTGTGACTTAGAATTGTTACAAATATTATGAAATTGATTAAATTTTTTTTTTTTAAACACATCCGTTAATGCAGCACAAAAATTAGAGTAGAACTGTGTTCTAACTAAGAGAGCTCTTTGGAAAGTAAGTTCCTTTTCATTATAAAAACCAATACAATTTAGAGGTTTTTTTATTATACACAAAATAGTTAAATAGTTACAACTCTTACCTATTTTCCCACATTACCACCTACATTAAGGCACTTGTTATATCAGTAAACTAGTTCTTTATTACCCTCATCATAGACACCTGTGAGTTATAAGACATGAATTTACACTGTATTTCAACTCCTCATTGTTTTCAAACCGCTGTGACCCTAGATATTTTTACATGTTAGGAAGTGATAATCACTAGGAGCCAAATCAGTGCTGTATGTCATTTGAAACTGTCCAGTATGTTATGTATGTGTCCGACAATTGTCACTAAATATGCCATACCAATTCTTCTGAATGGTTTTTACCTTCCTTAAAATGTCTTGGTAGTGATTCATTCTACAAATCTTACCAGGAGTATTTCTCAAAAGACATTTGCCATGAGTTTTCTTGTATAGAATGTTTCTAAGTAATTTTGACCTTTATTTGGTTTTCACAGTGAGCTGTAGCCCTACTCCATCGACTGACTTTGTCTCCAAATTGACATACAATAGCCAAGTCTCACCATCTATCATTATATAACTGAGATAAAGGTCCGATAATTCAGTAAATTTGATATTTCTGTTTTTTCAGATTTTATCATTTGCTTTTCAAAAAGTTCAACTGTCACAACAGATGGGGTCGTCTATTTCTTTATTCATCATGAGTATTAGTTCATCCATCCATGAATAAACAGCACTCACTCATAATATTTTTCCATACACTGCATAAAGTTGGTAATGAATGTCTACTGTCGTACAGTTCTTCGAACACAGGAAACAAATAACATCACGTAGCGTAGATGACATGTCAGAGACATGAGTGAGTACAAGTTGTGTAAAATAGTTGTAAACATATGTCAGCTAAACTAGTATCCATCATGACTTTGAAAACTTATGTTTTTAGGTTGGAGAAGCCCACTAGATTAGATTAGTTTTAAGCTGTAGGAAATAGTATTAGATAAGTTATTATATATTTTATGGTATATGTTTGTGTTAAAAATATTTTCAAAGACATGATGGAATATAAATTATTGTATTTTTTTATTGAGAAACATGAGCATTGTTTGTGCACATTTAATGATTAAACCATGCAAGTCATTACATATATGCTAACTAGTTTAGCTGACATATTTATTTGATAAGTTGTTGAATCTATTACACCCTCCAGAATGAAGATTAGATCTGCATCATCGATGAACTTCATAAGGATCAAGATCCCTCCCTTATGAAACAAACAGAAATCAATTCAGTTTTATTAGGTGTAAAAATTAAAATTAAAAATTTTAAAATATTAAAGAAATATGTATATAATTAATGTTTTTCGTTTTATATTTATTAAATAATCAGATTAAATTTACGTTTCAAATTTTTCATTTATTGCCTTAGGTCCTGCTTTAATATATATCATTTTCTTAGATTTTTTTTTATTTTTTCTCTTTCTTTCAGCTTTGAATCTTTTTGAATAATATCAGTCATCATACTTAGGACCTTTTTGAAATATTTAATTTTGTTAGATTATTTTTCTTATTTTCTTTCAGTTTTGAATCTTTTAAAAAAATATTATTTTAACTTTATGATTTAAAAAACAATAATATATCTTAATACAATTTTGGTCCTTTATATTAGTTCAGCTTCTTAGACTATTTTTTATTTTATTTTTTCATTATCGGTTTCAGCTCCCTATCATTCTACATAATATAATTAATCCATGTGTATATAATATTTCAGGCCAATTACACACCCGACCAACAAAAGGGTGAGTATAATCTTTTGTTGAGTCCATCGCACTTACAACACCTAGACTTAACAAAATGTTAATGTCTAGTTACAACAAAGATCTCACACTTGTACAAATTGTCCAAGTGTACACCACTATTGTTACACTTCTTCAGGTATAAGTCCTCGACACATTAGAGGCAGCATTAGATTTGGTAGGAAATTGAGATAGTTTGTAAGAATATTTTCGGTATTCCGCGGTCCCTGTTAGGTTTTTAGTTTTACGGGTGTTTTATTTTTCAGGTTTTATTATGTGTTGTTGTGTATATATGTTGTTTTTCATATTTTTTTATGTATATTTTTAGGTTGTATTTTATGTGTTTTTCAGGGTTTTTTTTATATTGTATTGTTTCTGTATAAATAATATTTATGTATGTATTTGAAAGTAGTATTTTATTTCTATGTATTTTCAGGTGTAGGCTCTTTTAGTTTAGTATGAATGTTTTGTTTGTTGATTTAATTTACAGCAAAGAAATTCTACATTTTTTAATTTTGTTGTTATCTAAAGAAGTTCTACCTTTGAATTGCTGGTCACCATCTTAAAAAGGTAAGCTACTTCCATTTTTTTTTTTTTTTTTTTTTTAATGTAAACTATCATTCTAATTTTACTTGGAAACTTGTTAGTAGGTATTCGTTTGAGTTTTCTTCAGAATCATAACTGTGTTCTTCTAAAGCATGTCGATCTACTAGAACATACAAAGAGAACTTTTAGATTTTGAGCATCAAGAACTTCTCGCAAATCATCCTGGATCAAGAGGTTTATGTACATAAATTGATACTGAACATAGAGAAATGAGGTAAGATATGTAGATTCTTATAGGCAAAACATTTGAAACGTGTTTGTGAATTTATAGTAACTGAAAACTGAAACTGTGACTTAGAACTGTGAACATTTTCATACCTGTGACTTAGAATTGTTACAAATATTATGAAATTGATTAAATTTTTTTTTTTTAAACACATCCGTTAATGCAGCACAAAAATTAGAGTAGAACTGTGTTCTAACTAAGAGAGCTCTTTGGAAAGTAAGTTCCTTTTCATTATAAAAACCAATACAATTTAGAGGTTTTTTATTATACACAAAATAGTTAAATAGTTACAACTCTTACCTATTTTCCCACATTACCACCTACATTAAGGCACTTGTTATATCAGTAAACTAGTTCTTTATTACCCTCATCATAGACACCTGTGAGTTATAAGACATGAATTTACACTGTCCTTCAACTCCTCATTGTTTTCAAACCGCTGTGACCCTAGATATTTTTACATGTTAGGAAGTGATAATCACTAGGAGCCAAATCAGTGCTATATGTCATTTGAAACTGTCCAGTATGTTATGTATGTGTCCGACAATTGTCACTAAATATGCCATACCAATTCTTCTGAATGGTTTTTACTTTCCTTAAAATGTCTTGGTAGTGATTCATTCTACAAATCTTACCAGGAGTATTTCTCAAAAGACATTTGCCATGAGTTTTCTTGTATAGAATGTTTCTAAGTAATTTTGACCTTTATTTGGTTTTCACAGTGAGCTGTAGCCCTACTCCATCGACTGACTTTGTCTCTAAATTGACATACAATAGCCAAGTCTCACCATCTATCATTATATAACTGAGATAAAGGTCCGATAATTCAGTAAATTTGATATTTCTGTTTTTTCAGATTTTATCATTTGCTTTTCAAAAAGTTCAACTGTCACAACAGATGGGGTTGTCTATTTCTTTATTCATCATGAGTATTAGTTCATCCATCCTTGAATAAACAGCACTCACTCATAATATTTTTCCATACACTGCATAAAGTTGGTAATGAATGTCTACTGTCGTACAGTTCTTCGAACACAGGAAACAAATAACATCACGTACCGTAGATGACATGTCAGAGACATGAGTGAGTACAAGTTGTGTAAAATAGTTGTAAACATATGTCAGCTAAACTAGTATCCATCATGACTTTGAAAACTTAAGTTTTTAGGTTGGAGAAGCCCACTAGGTTAGATTAGTTTTAAGCTGTAGGAAATAGTATTAGATAAGTTATTATATATTTTATGGTTTGTGTTTGTGTTAAAAATATTTTCAAAGGCATGATGGAATATAAATTATTGTATTTTTTTTTATTGAGAAACACGAACATTGTTTGTGCACATTTAATAATTAAACAATGCAAGTCAGTATATATAATTATGCTAACTAGTTTAGCCGACATATTTATTTGATAAGTTGTTGAATCCATTACAGCCTCAAGAATGAAGATTAGATCTGCATCATCGATGAACTTCATAAGGATCAAGATCCCTCCCTTATGAATCAAACAGAAATCAATTCAATTTTTTTAGGTGTAAAAATTAAAATTAAAAATTTTAAAATATTAAAGAAATATGTATATAATTATTGTTTTTCGTTTTATATTTATTAAATAATCAGATTAAATTTTTGTTTCAAATTTTACATTTTTTACCTTAGGTCCTGTTTTAATATATATCATTTTCTTAGATTTTTTTTTATTTTTTCTCTTTCTTTCAGCTTTGAATCTTTTTGAATAATATCAGTCATCATACTTAGGACCTTTTTGAAATATTTAATTTTGTTAGATTATTTTTCTTATTTTCTTTCAGTTTTGAATCTTTTAAAAAAAATATTATTTTAACTTTATGATTTAAAAAACAATAATATATCTTAATACAATTTTGGTCCTTTATATTAGTTCAGCTTCTTAGACTATTTTTTATTTTATTTTTTCATTATCGGTTTCAGCTCCCTATCATTCTACATAATATAATTAATCAATGTGTATTTATTTCAGGCCAATTACACACACGACCAACAAAAGGGTGAGTATAATCTTTTGTTGAGTCCATCGCACTTACAACACCTAGACTTAACAAAATGTTAATGTCTAGTTACAACAAAGATCACACACTTGTACAAATTGTCCAAGTGTACACCACTATTGTTACACTTCTTCAGGTATAAGTCCTCGACACATTAGAGGCAGCATTAGATTTGGTAGGAAATTGAGATAGTTTGTAAGAATATTTTCGGTATTCCGCGGTCCCTGTTAGGTTTTTAGTTTTACGGGTGTTTTATTTTTCAGGTTTTATTATGTGTTGTTGTGTATATATGTTGTTTTTCATATTTTTTTATGTATTTTTTTAGGTTGTATTTTATGTGTTTTTCAGGGTTTTTTTTATATTGTATTGTTTCTGTATAAATAATATTTATGTATGTATTTGAAAGTAGTATTTTATTTCTATGTATTTTCAGGTGTGGGCTCTTTTAGTTTAGTATGAATGTTTTGTTTGTTGATTTAATTTACAGCAAAGAAATTCTACATTTTTTAATTTTGTTGTTATCTAAAGAAGTTCTACCTTTGAATTGCTGGTCACCATCTTAAAAAGGTAAGCTACTTCCATTTTTTTTTTTTTTTTTTTTTTAATGTAGACTATCATTCTAATTTTACTTGGAAACTTGTTAGTAGGTATTCGTTTGAGTTTTCTTCAGAATCATAACTGTGTTCTTCTAAAGCATGTCGATCTACTAGAACATACAAAGAGAACTTTTAGATTTTGAGCACTATTGTACTTTTATAAAATATATAAGATAATATAATTACTGAAATTACAAATAAATAATCTCAATTGTAGTAATAACATTTTAATTCCACTAATACAAAGTTTTTTAATTGGAACAACAAAACAACATGTGACAATACAAACAGCTGATTGATTCATCAGCTGATAGAATCATTAATCAGATATAACAATCTTCCCCAAGATAATAAAGTTTACAGAACCAATCTTTCTGGTTTCTTGATAGTTCTTGATGATCTACGTGGAACCAAGGGCATCTTAGTCTCACTTTGGTTTGGTGTAGATTTTCTTACTGGTGTAGTAATGACAGTGTCGGATGGTATAATTTGTGCATCTTCCTGGTTGTTGATTTTTGTAGTTTCTGTCTCCCTTAAATTTCCTTGAAGTGTTTTTGGACTACTTTCATGAATGTTACTATACACAAAAGGGGTGCTGCAATTCCTCTCTGGATTAACTAAGGTTGGTCTTATTTGATAAATATGACGTCTGTGGGTTTTCCCTCCCACACTAACATCATAGTTGCAAGTACCAATTCTTGAAATTACAGTTCCAAATAACCACTTTTCATTTTTGTCTACATAGTTTCGTATTTGAACGTTATCTCCTGCCTCCAATTGTCTCAGTTTGCCATGCGGTTGATCCTGTAAAATTGGTTGGCTCTTAATGAGATCTATACGAGTTCTGATGTTACGTTTTAACATCAGCTCGGAAGGGCTTCTCCCAGTTGTTATATTGATGACTCTTCTATTTTGAATCAAAAACCTGCACAGGTTTGTGTGAATAGCTCCTGGTTCTTCAGTTAAGGCCTTCAGTTTCTGCTTAGTTGTTTGAACGTAACGTTCTGCTTGTCCATTGGAAGATGGATGATACACAGCCGTTTTCTTATGTAGAATTCCATTGCTTAGAACAAACTGTCTGAATTCATTTGAAATGAATGCAGAACCATTGTCGGTTACTATAACACAGGGAATGCCAAATCTTGCAAATATCTCTCTTAGAGCTCGAATCGTTGCATCACTAGTTATACTTGACATCTCCTGAATTTCAAGCCACTTACTGTATGAGTCTACCACTATTAGGAAATAACATCCTTTAAATGGCCCAGCATGGTCAATATGTATTCGCTCCCAGGGAAATCTAGTTTTCTCCCAAGGCTGAAAAAATTTGGAGGGGTTATTTTTGTTTAAAGCACATGGTTTGCATGAATTTACATACTGTTCTATCTCAGTGTTGATTGAAGGCCACCAGCAATATTGCCTTGCTAGCTCCTTCATTTTAGTTATGCCTGTGTGAGCGGTATGCAATTCTTCAAGTATTGGTTTCCTTAATGAACTGGGAATAACGACACGTATACCTCTAAATATACAGCCATTATTGAGTGTTAGTTCACTTTCAAGACCCTTGAAATATTCAGGTTTGTCAACATATGTGTTAGTTTGTAAAGCATTGTAAACTAAACTCAATTCTCTATCTAAGGCAGTAGCTTTCTTAATTTGATCAGCAGTCACTGGTAAACAATTCATTTGTACCTGTAAAATAGCTTTATCAGACAATGAGTCTTCAAATGAGGCTTCTTGATTGTCACTAACTGGAAACCTAGAAAGATAGTCCACATTCTGATGGTCACAAGCCTTTCGATATTGAATGGTGTAATCAAATCCTGACAGATACATACCATAATGTACCATTCGAGTGGCAGTGAGAGGAGGTAGGGTTTTTGAAGGATGAAAAATGGATGAAAGAGGTTTATTGTCTGTAATGAGGGTAAAATGACGTCCGTAGCAGTAATGGAAAAACTTGAAAACTCCCCAATATATAGCAGTGGCTTCCTTGATTATATGACTATAATTACACTCGGTTTTACTCAATGTCCTGGATGCAAATGCAATTGGTCTCTCTGAACCATCTGGCATTCGAAGAGAGAGAATGGCCGATAAACCATGTGGTGAAGCGTCAGTGGCAAGCAAAAGTGGCAAATCCGATGAAAACGGAACTAATACTGTATCAGCAACAATTTCTTTTTTTATCATATTAAAGGTATCTTCACAACTTTTTGTCCAGTTAAAATATTTGTTTTTCTTCAAAAGGTCATACAACGGATGAAGTTTATTAGCCAAATCCCTAATAAACTTACCATAATAGTTGACAATTCCGAGAAATTGCTTCAACTCTGTAACGTTAGTGGGCTTAGGAGACTATAAAATAGCTTCAACCTTCTCAGGAGTCTTGTGTAAACCTTTTTCGTCAATTATGTGCCCTAGGTAAGTGACAGATTTAAGGAAAAACTTGCATTTTGCCTTGTTTAAATGGAGATCATTCACTTTTAGCCGCTCAAGAACTTGAACTGTGCGAATCTTAGCTTCTTCCAGTGTTCTTCCTTGAATAATTATATCGTCGAAGAAAACAGCCACACCATCTAAACCTACCAAAATTGACTCCATATACCGTTGCCAAATACTGGGGGCGTTGTTAACTCCAAACATTAATCTATTGACCTTGAAATTACCAATATGTGTTGAAATTGCTTGTATTTCAGCGCTCTCTTCATCCATCTGGAGATGCAAGTAGGCTTTGTGTAAATCTAGGGTTGTAAAGTATTTACCTCCACTCATGTTGTTAAAAATGTCTTCAATGCGAGGAATAGGGTATCTATCACAATGCAGCTGTGGATTAACGGTAATTTTGTAATCGACACAGATCCTTACAGTACCATCACCCTTTAATATGGGCACAATTGGCGTTCCCCAGCTAGAACTGTCCATTCTTGATATCAAACCATTTTTTTCTAACTCCTTGAGCTCTTCCTCAATTTTATTTTTCAAAGCTACAGGAGGTTGGCGATGTTTTATAAAAACTGGTCTAGCATTGGAATGCAGTAATAGGTTTCCTTTCAATTTTGGTATGACTCCTATGGTATCATTAAAGAGAGGAGCATATCTAGCATATATTTCATCTTTAAATTTTTGAGACTGATTGGTGATGTTCTCAGAGATTTGATGGATATCATGTATTGAAACATCTAAAACACGAATCCATTCTCGGCCAAATATGCTGTCAACATCATTATCTATCACAAACAAGCGGCCCTTCATGGTTTTACCATATAAATTTACCTGAACATCACTTACACCCCGCAGTTGAATAGACTCTCCTGTATAAGTTTTCAACTTAACATTATTAACTTGTCGAATATCTTTGGAAGGAAAATATTTTTTAAAGTTGTGTAAGGACATAGATGAAACTGCAGCACCTGTATCATATTCCATTTGGCATTGAATATTATCTATTATTGGAGTGAGCATATACTTTCCAATTATCTTAGAACTGTTTGTCATGGAATGTAACTCATACGTCTCCAATAAATTTCCCCTGTAATCACACATAGAATCGCTGGTCTGATTTTGCATCGACCCAGTCTCTTGGTCACACTGCAAGCTCTCAATACATTGTATGTCCGTCTGTTTTTGAAAAGCTTTCTTATGTACAGGTTTATTTATTTTAAGACATACTGAAGCAATATGTCCTTTTACATTGCACTTAGAACAAATCAGATGGCTCAACTTACATTCATTTGCTTTGTGGTTACTTTTGCCACACCTAAAACATTTACCAATAAGGTCTTTTCGAGAAATGCGTGGATACTCTGAACTGCTTGCTATTTTAACAGCCACTTTATTTACCTTGGCAGATGAAAACATTTGATTGCTTCCAAGCCGGGAAGATTCCATGGCTAAAGCTAAATCAACAGCTTTTTGCAAATTCAATTCCCTTTCCTGGAGTAAGCGCTCACGAATTTCAGCATTGTTGAGTCCCCTTATGAACTGTGTTCGCAAATAATGTACCTCAATAGTATTTGATTTGCAATGCCCACATGTAAAATTGCAATTTAGTGTCAATGCTCTAAGACCCTTTAAATATTCTGCTATATTCTCCCCTTCATATTGAATTCTAGAATAAAATTTATGTTGTTCTGCTACTTCATTTGGAGGAGGACATAAATAGTCCCTTAATAACTTAATAAGGTCATTAAATGATCTAGATTTAGGCAAACTAGGTGCTGTTAATTCTGTAAGCAACTGGAAATTTTTAGGACTTAAACAGCTTATCAAGACTTGGACACGCTTTTTGTCAGTTTCTTTGTCATCTTCTTTTAAATTATTTATGTCTAGATAATTGTCTAGCCTTTGTAAATAAGTATTGAAACTTTCATTGTTTTCATCATAAGAATCTAACCTATGTTGGATAATATTTCCTGAAGTTTTGTTACCTTGAATGTTTTGTTGGAGAAATCTCAAAAGTGCAGCATTTATTTCTTCACTCGTCGCCATTTTATTGTACTTTTATAAAATATATAAGATAATATAATTACTGAAATTACAAATAAATAATCTCAATTGTAGTAATAACATTTTAATTCCACTAAAACAAAGTTTTTTAATTGGAACAACAAAACAACATGTGACAATACAAACAGCTGATTGATTCATCAGCTGATAGAATCATTAATCAGATATAACAAGCATCAAGAACTTCTCGCAAATCATCCTGGATCAAGAGGTTTATGTACATAAATTGATACCGAACATAGAGAAATGAGGTAAGATATGTAGATTCTTATAGGCAAAACATTTGAAACGTGTTTGTGAATTTATAGTAACTGAAAACTGAAACTGTGACTTAGAAGTGTACATTTTCATACCTGTGACTTAGAACTGTTAAATATTATGAAATTGATTAAATTTTTTTTTTTTAAACACATCCGTTAATGCAGCACAAAAATTAGAGTAGAACTGTGTTCTAACTAAGAGAGCTCTTTGGAAAGTAAGTTCCTTTTCATTATAAAAACCAATACAATTTAAGGTTTTTTTATTATACACAAAATAGTTAAATAGTTACAACTCTTACCTATTTTCCCACATTACCACCTACATTATGGCACTTGTTATATCAGTAAACTAGTTCTTTATTACCCTCATCATAGACACCTGAGAGTTATAAGACATGAATTTACACTGTATTTCAACTCCTCATTGTTTTCAAACCGCTGTGACCCTAGATATTTTTACATGTTAGGAAGTGATAATCACTAGGAGCCAAATCAGTGCTGTATGTCATTTGAAACTGTCCAGTATGTTATGTATGTGTCCGACAATTGTCACTAAATATGCCATACCAATTCTTCTGAATGGTTTTTACCTTCCTTAAAATGTCTTGGTAGTGATTCATTCTACAAATCTTACCAGGAGTATTTCTCAAAAGACATTTGCCATGAGTTTTCTTGTATAGAATGTTTCTAAGTAATTTTGACCTTTATTTGGTTTTCACAGTGAGCTGTAGCCCTACTCCATCGACTGACTTTGTCTCCAAATTGACATACAATAGCCAAGTCTCACCATCTATCATTATATAACTGAGATAAAGGTCCGATAATTCAGTAAATTTGATATTTCTGTTTTTTCAGATTTTATCATTTGCTTTTCAAAAAGTTCAACTGTCACAACAGATGGGGTCGTCTATTTCTTTATTCATCATGAGTATTAGTTCATCCATCCATGAATAAACAGCACTCACTCATAATATTTTCCCATACACTGCATAAAGTTGGTAATGAATGTCTACTGTCGTACAGTTCTTCGAACACAGGAAACAAATAACATCACGTACCGTAGATGACATATCAGAGACATGAGTGAGTACAAGTTATGTAAAATAGTTGTAAACATATGTCAGCTAAACTAGTATCCATCATGACTTTGAAAAATTATGTTTTTAGGTTGGAGAAGCCCACTAGATTAGATTAGTTTTAAGCTGTAGGAAATAGTATTAGATAAGTTATTATATATTTTATTTTATATGTTTGTGTTAAAAATATTCTCAAAGACATGATGGAATATAAATTATTGTATTTTTTTTATTGAGAAACACGAGCATTGTTTGTGCACATTTAATGATTAAACAATGCAAGTCAATACATATATGCTAACTAGTTTAGCTGACATATTTATTTGATAAGTTGTTGAATCTATTACACCCTCCAGAATGAAGATTAAATCTGCATCATCGATGAACTAAATAAGGATCAAGATCCCTCCCTTATGAATCAAACAGAAATCAATTCAGTTTTATTAGGTGTAAAAATTAAAATTAAAAATTTTAAAATATTAAAGAAATATGTATATAATTAATGTTTTTCGTTTTATATTTATTAAATAATCAGATTAAATTTACGTTTCAAATTTTTCATTTATTGCCTTAGGTCCTGCTTTAATATATATCATTTTCTTAGAAATTCTTTTTTTTCTCTTTTTTTTTCATTTTACTTTTTCAGCTTTGAAAATTTTTGAATAATATCAGTCATCATACTTAGGTCCTTTCTGAAATATTTAATTTTCTTAGATTATTTTTCTTATTTTCTTTCAGTTTTGAATCTTTTTAAAAAATATTATTTTAACTTTATGATTTAAAAAACAATAATTTATCTTAATACAATTTTGGTCCTTTATATTAGTTCAGCTTCTTAGACTATTTTTAATTTTATTTTTTCATTATCGGTTTCAGCTCCCTATCATTCTATATAATATAATTAATCAATGTGTATTTATTTCAGGCCAATTACACACACGACCAACAAAAGGGTGAGTATAATCTTTTGTTGAGTCCATCGCACTTACAACACCTAGACTTAACAAAATGTTAATGTCTAGTTACAACAAAGATCTCACACTTGTACAAATTGTCCAAGTGTACACCACTATTGTTACACTTCTTCAGGTATAAGTCCTCGACACATTAGAGGCAGCATTAGATTTGGTAGGAAATTGAGATAGTTTGTAAGAATATTTTCGGTATTCCGCGGTCCCTGTTAGGTTTTTAGTTTTACGGGTGTTTTATTTTTCAGGTTTTATTATGTGTTGTTGTGTATGTATGTTGTTTTTCATATTTTTTTATGTATTTTTTTAGGTTGTATTTTATGTGTTTTTCAGGGTTTTTTTATATTGTATTGTTTCTGTATAAATAATATTTATGTATGTATTTGAAAGTAGTATTTTATTTCTATGTATTTTCAGGTGTGGGCTCTTTTAGTTTAGTATGAATGTTTTGTTTGTTGATTTAATTTACAGCAAAGAAATTCTACATTTTTTAATTTTGTTGTTATCTAAAGAAGTTCTACCTTTGAATTGCTGGTCACCATCTTAAAAAGGTAAGCTACTTCCATTTTTTTTTTTTTTTTTTTTTTTAATGTAGACTATCATTCTAATTTTACTTGGAAACTTGTTAGTAGGTATTCGTTTGAGTTTTCTTCAGAATCATAACTGTGTTCTTCTAAAGCATGTCGATCTAGTAGAACATACAAAGAGAACTTTTAGATTTTGAGCACCAAGAACTTCTCGCAAATCATCCTGGATCAAGAGGTTTATGTACATAAATTGATACTGAACATAGAGAAATGAGGTAAGATATGTAGATTCTTATAGGCAAAACATTTGAAACGTGTTTGTGAATTTATAGTAACTGAAAACTGAAACTGTGACTTAGAACTGTGAACATTTTCATACCTGTGACTTAGAATTGTTACAAATATTATGAAATTGATTAAATTTTTTTTTTAAAACACATCCGTTAATGCAGCACAAAAATTAGAGTAGAACTGTGTTCTAACTAAGAGAGCTCTTTGGAAAGTAAGTTCCTTTTCATTATAAAAACCAATACAATTTAAGGTTTTTTTATTATACACAAAATAGTTAAATAGTTACAACTCTTACCTATTTTCCCACATTACCACCTACATTATGGCACTTGTTATATCAGTAAACTAGTTCTTTATTACCCTCATCATAGACACCTGAGAGTTATAAGACATGAATTTACACTGTATTTCAACTCCTCATTGTTTTCAAACCGCTGTGACCCTAGATATTTTTACATGTTAGGAAGTGATAATCACTAGGAGCCAAATCAGTGCTGTATGTCATTTGAAACTGTCCAGTATGTTATGTATGTGTCCGACAATTGTCACTAAATATGCCATACCAATTCTTCTGAATGGTTTTTACCTTCCTTAAAATGTCTTGGTAGTGATTCATTCTACAAATCTTACCAGGAGTATTTCTCAAAAGACATTTGCCATGAGTTTTCTTGTATAGAATGTTTCTAAGTAATTTTGACCTTTATTTGGTTTTCACAGTGAGCTGTAGCCCTACTCCATCGACTGACTTTGTCTCCAAATTGACATACAATAGCCAAGTCTCACCATCTATCATTATATAACTGAGATAAAGGTCCGATAATTCAGTAAATTTGATATTTCTGTTTTTTCAGATTTTATCATTTGCTTTTCAAAAAGTTCAACTGTCACAACAGATGGGGTCGTCTATTTCTTTATTCATCATGAGTATTAGTTCATCCATCCATGAATAAACAGCACTCACTCATAATATTTTCCCATACACTGCATAAAGTTGGTAATGAATGTCTACTGTCGTACAGTTCTTCGAACACAGGAAACAAATAACATCACGTACCGTAGATGACATATCAGAGACATGAGTGAGTACAAGTTATGTAAAATAGTTGTAAACATATGTCAGCTAAACTAGTATCCATCATGACTTTGAAAAATTATGTTTTTAGGTTGGAGAAGCCCACTAGATTAGATTAGTTTTAAGCTGTAGGAAATAGTATTAGATAAGTTATTATATATTTTATTTTATATGTTTGTGTTAAAAATATTCTCAAAGACATGATGGAATATAAATTATTGTATTTTTTTTATTGAGAAACACGAGCATTGTTTGTGCACATTTAATGATTAAACAATGCAAGTCAATACATATATGCTAACTAGTTTAGCTGACATATTTATTTGATAAGTTGTTGAATCTATTACACCCTCCAGAATGAAGATTAAATCTGCATCATCGATGAACTAAATAAGGATCAAGATCCCTCCCTTATGAATCAAACAGAAATCAATTCAGTTTTATTAGGTGTAAAAATTAAAATTAAAAATTTTAAAATATTAAAGAAATATGTATATAATTAATGTTTTTCGTTTTATATTTATTAAATAATCAGATTAAATTTACGTTTCAAATTTTTCATTTATTGCCTTAGGTCCTGCTTTAATATATATCATTTTCTTAGAAATTCTTTTTTTTCTCTTTTTTTTTCATTTTACTTTTTCAGCTTTGAAAATTTTTGAATAATATCAGTCATCATACTTAGGTCCTTTCTGAAATATTTAATTTTCTTAGATTATTTTTCTTATTTTCTTTCAGTTTTGAATCTTTTTAAAAAATATTATTTTAACTTTATGATTTAAAAAACAATAATTTATCTTAATACAATTTTGGTCCTTTATATTAGTTCAGCTTCTTAGACTATTTTTTATTTTATTTTTTCATTATCGGTTTCAGCTCCCTATCATTCTATATAATATAATTAATCAATGTGTATTTATTTCAGGCCAATTACACACACGACCAACAAAAGGGTGAGTATAATCTTTTGTTGAGTCCATCGCACTTACAACACCTAGACTTAACAAAATGTTAATGTCTAGTTACAACAAAGATCTCACACTTGTACAAATTGTCCAAGTGTACACCACTATTGTTACACTTCTTCAGGTATAAGTCCTCGACACATTAGAGGCAGCATTAGATTTGGTAGGAAATTGAGATAGTTTGTAAGAATATTTTCGGTATTCCGCGGTCCCTGTTAGGTTTTTAGTTTTACGGGTGTTTTATTTTACAGGTTTTATTATGTGTTGTTGTGTATGTATGTTGTTTTTCATATTTTTTTATGTATTTTTTTAGGTTGTATTTTATGTGTTTTTCAGGGTTTTTTTATATTGTATTGTTTCTGTATAAATAATATTTATGTATGTATTTGAAAGTAGTATTTTATTTCTATGTATTTTCAGGTGTGGGCTCTTTTAGTTTAGTATGAATGTTTTGTTTGTTGATTTAATTTACAGCAAAGAAATTCTACATTTTTTAATTTTGTTGTTATCTAAAGAAGTTCTACCTTTGAATTGCTGGTCACCATCTTAAAAAGGTAAGCTACTTCCATTTTTTTTTTTTTTTTTTTTTTTAATGTAGACTATCATTCTAATTTTACTTGGAAACTTGTTAGTAGGTATTCGTTTGAGTTTTCTTCAGAATCATAACTGTGTTCTTCTAAAGCATGTCGATCTAGTAGAACATACAAAGAGAACTTTTAGATTTTGAGCACCAAGAACTTCTCGCAAATCATCCTGGATCAAGAGGTTTATGTACATAAATTGATACCGAACATAGAGAAATGAGGTAAGATATGTAGATTCTTATAGGCAAAACATTTGAAACGTGTTTGTGAATTTATAGTAACTGAAAACTGAAACTGTGACTTAGAACTGTGAACATTTTCATACCTGTGACTTAGAATTGTTACAAATATTATGAAATTGATTAAATTTTTTTTTTAAAACACATCCGTTAATGCAGCACAAAAATTAGAGTAGAACTGTGTTCTAACTAAGAGAGCTCTTTGGAAAGTAAGTTCCTTTTCATTATAAAAACCAATACAATTTAGAGGTTTTTTTATTATACACAAAATAGTTAAATAGTTACAACTCTTACCTATTTTCCCACATTACCACCTACATTAAGGCACTTGTTATATCAGTAAACTAGTTCTTTATTACCCTCATCATAGACACCTGTGAGTTATAAGACATGAATTTACACTGTATTTCAACTCCTCATTGTTTTCAAACCGCTGTGACCCTAGATATTTTTACATGTTAGGAAGTGATAATCACTAGGAGCCAAATCAGTGCTGTATGTCATTTGAAACTGTCCAGTATGTTATGTATGTGTCCGACAATTGTCACTAAATATGCCATACCAATTCTTCTGAATGGTTTTTACCTTCCTTAAAATGTCTTGGTAGTGATTCATTCTACAAATCTTACCAGGAGTATTTCTCAAAAGACATTTGCCATGAGTTTTCTTGTATAGAATGTTTCTAAGTAATTTTGATCTTTATTTGGTTTTCACAGTGAGCTGTAGCCCTACTCCATCGACTGACTTTGTCTCCAAATTGACATACAATAGCCAAGTCTCACCATCTATCATTATATAACTGAGATAAAGGTCCGATAATTCAGTAAATTTGATATTTCTGTTTTTTCAGATTTTATCATTTGCTTTTCAAAAAGTTCAACTGTCACAACAGATGGGGTCGTCTATTTCTTTATTCATCATGAGTATTAGTTCATCCATCCATGAATAAACAGCACTCACTCATAATATTTTTCCATACACTGCATAAAGTTGGTAATGAATGTCTACTGTCGTACAGTTCTTCGAACACAGGAAACAAATAACATCACGTAGCGTAGATGACATGTCAGAGACATGAGTGAGTACAAGTTGTGTAAAATAGTTGTAAACATATGTCAGCTAAACTAGTATCCATCATGACTTTGAAAACTTATGTTTTTAGGTTGGAGAAGCCCACTAGATTAGATTAGTTTTAAGCTGTAGGAAATAGTATTAGATAAGTTATTATATATTTTATGGTATATGTTTGTGTTAAAAATACTTTCAAAGACATGATGGAATATAAATTATTGTATTTTTTTATTGAGAAACATGAGCATTGTTTGTGCACATTTAATGATTAAACAATGCAAGTCATTACATATATGCTAACTAGTTTAGCTGACATATTTATTTGATAAGTTGTTGAATCCAATACAGCCTCAAGAATGAAGATTAGATCTGCATCATCGATGAACTTCATAAGGATCAAGATCCCTCCCTTTTGAATCAAACAGAAATCAATTCAATTTTTTTAGGTGTAAAAATTAAAATTAAAAATTTAAAAATATTAAAGAAATATGTATATAATTATTGTTTTTCGTTTTATATTTATTAAATAATCAGATTAAATTTTTGTTTCAAATTTTACATTTTTTACCTTAGGTCCTGTTTTAATATATATCATTTTCTTAGATTTTTTATTATTTTTTCTCTTTCTTTCAGCTTTGAATCTTTTTGAATAATATCAGTCATCATACTTAGGACCTTTTTGAAATATTTAATTTTGTTAGATTATTTTTCTTATTTTCTTTCAGTTTTGAATCTTTTAAAAAAATATTATTTTAACTTTATGATTTAAAAAACAATAATATATCTTAATACAATTTTGGTCCTTTATATTAGTTCAGCTTCTTAGACTATTTTTTATTTTATTTTTTCATTATCGGTTTCAGCTCCCTATCATTCTACATAATATAATTAATCAATGTGTATTTATTTCAGGCCAATTACACACACGACCAACAAAAGGGTGAGTATAATCTTTTGTTGAGTCCATCGCACTTACAACACCTAGACTTAACAAAATGTTAATGTCTAGTTACAACAAAGATCACACACTTGTACAAATTGTCCAAGTGTACACCACTATTGTTACACTTCTTCAGGTATAAGTCCTCGACACATTAGAGGCAGCATTAGATTTGGTAGGAAATTGAGATAGTTTGTAAGAATATTTTCGGTATTCCGCGGTCCCTGTTAGGTTTTTAGTTTTACGGGTGTTTTATTTTTCAGGTTTTATTATGTGTTGTTGTGTATATATGTTGTTTTTCATATTTTTTTATGTATTTTTTTAGGTTGTATTTTATGTGTTTTTCAGGGTTTTTTTTATATTGTATTGTTTCTGTATAAATAATATTTATGTATGTATTTGAAAGTAGTATTTTATTTCTATGTATTTTCAGGTGTGGGCTCTTTTAGTTTAGTATGAATGTTTTGTTTGTTGATTTAATTTACAGCAAAGAAATTCTACATTTTTTAATTTTGTTGTTATCTAAAGAAGTTCTACCTTTGAATTGCTGGTCACCATCTTAAAAAGGTAAGCTACTTCCATTTTTTTTTTTTTTTTTTTTTTAATGTAGACTATCATTCTAATTTTACTTGGAAACTTGTTAGTAGGTATTCGTTTGAGTTTTCTACTAAAGCATGTCGATCTACTAGAACATACAAAGAGAACTTTTAGATTTTGAGCACTATTGTACTTTTATAAAATATATAAGATAATATAATTACTGAAATTTCAAATAAATAATCTCAATTGTAGTAATAACATTTTAATTCCACTAATACAAAGTTTTTTAATTGGAACAACAAAACAACATGTGACAATACAAACAGCTGATTGATTCATCAGCTGATAGAATCATTAATCAGATATAACAATCTTCCCCAAGATAATAAAGTTTACAGAACCAATCTTTCTGGTTTCTTGATAGTTCTTGATGATCTACGTGGAACCAAGGGCATCTTAGTCTCACTTTGGTTTGGTGTAGATTTTCTTACTGGTGTAGTAATGACAGTGTCGGATGGTATAATTTGTGCATCTTCCTGGTTGTTGATTTTTGTAGTTTCTGTCTCCCTTAAATTTCCTTGAAGTGTTTTTGGACTACTTTCATGAATGTTACTATACACAAAAGGGGTGCTGCAATTCCTCTCTGGATTAACTAAGGTTGGTCTTATTTGATCAATATGACGTCTGTGGGTTTTCCCTCCCACACTAACATCATAGTTGCAAGTACCAATTCTTGAAATTACAGTTCCAAATAACCACTTTTCATTTTTGTCTACATAGTTTCGTATTTGAACGTTATCTCCTGCCTCCAATTGTCTCAGTTTGCCATGCGGTTGATCCTGTAAAATTGGTTGGCTCTTAATGAGATCTATACGAGTTCTGATGTTACGTTTTAACATCAGCTCGGAAGGGCTTCTCCCAGTTGTTATATTGATGACTCTTCTATTTTGAATCAAAAACCTGCACAGGTTTGTGTGAATAGCTCCTGGTTCTTCAGTTAAGGCCTTCAGTTTCTGCTTAGTTGTTTGAACGTAACGTTCTGCTTGTCCATTGGAAGATGGATGATACACAGCCGTTTTCTTATGTAGAATTCCATTGCTTAGAACAAACTGTCTGAATTCATTTGAAATGAATGCAGAACCATTGTCGGTTACTATAACACAGGGAATGCCAAATCTTGCAAATATCTCTCTTAGAGCTCGAATCGTTGCATCACTAGTTATACTTGACATCTCCTGAATTTCAAGCCACTTACTGTATGAGTCTACCACTATTAGGAAATAACATCCTTTAAATGGCCCAGCATGGTCAATATGTATTCGCTCCCAGGGAAATCTAGTTTTCTCCCAAGGCTGAAAAAATTTGGAGGGGTTATTTTTGTTTAAAGCACATGGTTTGCATGAATTTACATACTGTTCTATCTCAGTGTTGATTGAAGGCCACCAGCAATATTGCCTTGCTAGCTCCTTCATTTTAGTTATGCCTGTGTGAGCGGTATGCAATTCTTCAAGTATTGGTTTCCTTAATGAACTGGGAATAACGACACGTATACCTCTAAATATACAGCCATTATTGAGTGTTAGTTCACTTTCAAGACCCTTGAAATATTCAGGTTTGTCAACATATGTGTTAGTTTGTAAAGCATTGTAAACTAAACTCAATTCTCTATCTAAGGCAGTAGCTTTCTTAATTTGATCAGCAGTCACTGGTAAACAATTCATTTGTACCTGTAAAATAGCTTTATCAGACAATGAGTCTTCAAATGAGGCTTCTTGATTGTCACTAACTGGAAACCTAGAAAGATAGTCCACATTCTGATGGTCACAAGCCTTTCGATATTGAATGGTGTAATCAAATCCTGACAGATACATACCATAATGTACCATTCGAGTGGCAGTGAGAGGAGGTAGGGTTTTTGAAGGATGAAAAATGGATGAAAGAGGTTTATTGTCTGTAATGAGGGTAAAATGACGTCCGTAGCAGTAATGGAAAAACTTGAAAACTCCCCAATATATAGCAGTGGCTTCCTTGATTATATGACTATAATTACACTCGGTTTTACTCAATGTCCTGGATGCAAATGCAATTGGTCTCTCTGAACCATCTGGCATTCGAAGAGAGAGAATGGCCGATAAACCATGTGGTGAAGCGTCAGTGGCAAGCAAAAGTGGCAAATCCGATGAAAACGGAACTAATACTGTATCAGCAACAATTTCTTTTTTTATCATATTAAAGGTATCTTCACAACTTTTTGTCCAGTTAAAATATTTGTTTTTCTTCAAAAGGTCATACAACGGATGAAGTTTATTAGCCAAATCCCTAATAAACTTACCATAATAGTTGACAATTCCGAGAAATTGCTTCAACTCTGTAACGTTAGTGGGCTTAGGAGACTTTAAAATAGCTTCAACCTTCTCAGGAGTCTTGTGTAAACCTTTTTCGTCAATTATGTGCCCTAGGTAAGTGACAGATTTAAGGAAAAACTTGCATTTTGCCTTGTTTAAATGGAGATCATTCACTTTTAGCCGCTCAAGAACTTGAACTGTGCGAATCTTAGCTTCTTCCAGTGTTCTTCCTTGAATAATTATATCGTCGAAGAAAACAGCCACACCATCTAAACCTACCAAAATTGACTCCATATACCGTTGCCAAATACTGGGGGTGTTGTTAACTCCAAACATTAATCTATTGACCTTGAAATTACCAATATGTGTTGAAATTGCTTGTATTTCAGCGCTCTCTTCATCCATCTGGAGATGCAAGTAGGCTTTGTGTAAATCTAGGGTTGTAAAGTATTTACCTCCACTCATGTTGTTAAAAATGTCTTCAATGCGAGGAATAGGGTATCTATCACAATGCAGCTGTGGATTAACGGTAATTTTGTAATCGACACAGATCCTTACAGTACCATCACCCTTTAATATGGGCACAATTGGCGTTCCCCAGCTAGAACTGTCCATTCTTGATATCAAACCATTTTTTTCTAACTCCTTGAGCTCTTCCTCAATTTTATTTTTCAAAGCTACAGGAGGTTGGCGATGTTTTATAAAAACTGGTCTAGCATTGGAATGCAGTAATAGGTTTCCTTTCAATTTTGGTATGACTCCTATGGTATCATTAAAGAGAGGAGCATATCTAGCATATATTTCATCTTTAAATTTTTGAGACTGATTGGTGATGTTCTCAGAGATTTGATGGATATCATGTATTGAAACATCTAAAACACGAATCCATTCTCGGCCAAATATGCTGTCAACATCATTATCTATCACAAACAAGCGGCCCTTCATGGTTTTACCATATAAATTTACCTGAACATCACTTACACCCCGCAGTTGAATAGACTCTCCTGTATAAGTTTTCAACTTAACATTATTAACTTGTCGAATATCTTTGGAAGGAAAATATTTTTTAAAGTTGTGTAAGGACATAGATGAAACTGCAGCACCTGTATCATATTCCATTTGGCATTGAATATTATCTATTATTGGAGTGAGCATATACTTTCCAATTATCTTAGAACTGTTTGTCATGGAATGTAACTCATACGTCTCCAATAAATTTCCCCTGTAATCACAC
Organism: Aphrophora alni; assembly: GCA_963513935.1. Lineage (NCBI taxonomy): Eukaryota > Metazoa > Arthropoda > Insecta > Hemiptera > Aphrophoridae > Aphrophora > Aphrophora alni. The sequence goes on from OY740773.1 coordinate 111,079,340, forward strand.
ATAGAATCGCTGGTCTGATTTTGCATCGACCCAGTCTCTTGGTCACACTGCAAGCTCTCAATACATTGTATGTCCGTCTGTTTTTGAAAAGCTTTCTTATGTACAGGTTTATTTATTTTAAGACATACTGAAGCAATATGTCCTTTTACATTGCACTTAGAACAAATCAGATGGCTCAACTTACATTCATTTGCTTTGTGGTTACTTTTGCCACACCTAAAACATTTACCAATAAGGTCTTTTCGAGAAATGCGTGGATACTCTGAACTGCTTGCTATTTTAACAGCCACTTTATTTACCTTGGCAGATGAAAACATTTGATTGCTTCCAAGCCGGGAAGATTCCATGGCTAAAGCTAAATCAACAGCTTTTTGCAAATTCAATTCCCTTTCCTGGAGTAAGCGCTCACGAATTTCAGCATTGTTGAGTCCCCTTATGAACTGTGTTCGCAAATAATGTACCTCAATAGTATTTGATTTGCAATGCCCACATGTAAAATTGCAATTTAGTGTCAATGCTCTAAGACCCTTTAAATATTCTGCTATATTCTCCCCTTCATATTGAATTCTAGAATAAAATTTATGTTGTTCTGCTACTTCATTTGGAGGAGGACATAAATAGTCCCTTAATAACTTAATAAGGTCATTAAATGATCTAGATTTAGGCAAACTAGGTGCTGTTAATTCTGTAAGCAACTGGAAATTTTTAGGACTTAAACAGCTTATCAAGACTTGGACACGCTTTTTGTCAGTTTCTTTGTCATCTTCTTTTAAATTATTTATGTCTAGATAATTGTCTAGCCTTTGTAAATAAGTATTGAAACTTTCATTGTTTTCATCATAAGAATCTAACCTATGTTGGATAATATTTCCTGAAGTTTTGTTACCTTGAATGTTTTGTTGGAGAAATCTCAAAAGTGCAGCATTTATTTCTTCACTCGTCGCCATTTTATTGTACTTTTATAAAATATATAAGATAATATAATTACTGAAATTACAAATAAATAATCTCAATTGTAGTAATAACATTTTAATTCCACTAAAACAAAGTTTTTTAATTGGAACAACAAAACAACATGTGACAATACAAACAGCTGATTGATTCATCAGCTGATAGAATCATTAATCAGATATAACAAGCATCAAGAACTTCTCGCAAATCATCCTGGATCAAGAGGTTTATGTACATAAATTGATACCGAACATAGAGAAATGAGGTAAGATATGTAGATTCTTATAGGCAAAACATTTGAAACGTGTTTGTGAATTTATAGTAACTGAAAACTGAAACTGTGACTTAGAACTGTGAACATTTTCATACCTGTGACTTAGAACTGTTACAAATATTATGAAATTGATTAAATTTTTTTTTTTAAACACATCCGTTAATGCAGCACAAAAATTAGAGTAGAACTGTGTTCTAACTAAGAGAGCTCTTTGGAAAGTAAGTTCCTTTTCATTATAAAAACCAATACAATTTAGAGGTTTTTTTATTATACACAAAATAGTTAAATAGTTACAACTCTTACCTATTTTCCCACATTACCACCTACATTATGGCACTTGTTATATCAGTAAACTAGTTCTTTATTACCCTCATCATAGACACCTGTGAGTTATAATACATGAATTTACACTGTATTTCAACTCCTCATTGTTTTCAAACCGCTGTGACCCTAGATATTTTTACATGTTAGGAAGTGATAATCACTAGGAACCAAATCAGTGCTGTATGTCATTTGAAACTGTCCAATATGTTATGTATGTGTCCGACAATTGTCACTAAATATGCCATACCAATTCTTCTGAATGGTTTTTACCTTCCTTAAAATGTCTTGGTAGTGATTCATTCTACAAATCTTACCAGGAGTATTTCTCAAAAGACATTTGCCATGAGTTTTCTTGTATAGAATGTTTCTAAGTAATTTTGACCTTTATTTGGTTTTCACAGTGAGCTGTAGCCCTACTCCATCGACTGACTTTGTCTCCAAATTGACATACAATAGCCAAGTCTCACCATCTATCATTATATAACTGAGATAAAGGTCCGATAATTCAGTAAATTTGATATTTCTGTTTTTTCAGATTTTATCATTTGCTTTTCAAAAAGTTCAACTGTCACAACAGATGGTTGTCTATTTCTTTATTCACCATGAGTATTAGTCCATCCATCCTTGAATAAACAGCACTCACTCATAATATTTTTCCATACACTGCATAAAGTTGGTAATGAATGTCTACTGTCGTACAGTTCTTCGAACACAGGAAACAAATAACATCACGTACCGTAGATGACATATCAGAGACATGAGTGAGTACAAGTTATGTAAAATAGTTGTAAACATATGTCAGCTAAACTAGTATCCATCATGACTTTGAAAAATTATGTTTTTAGGTTGGAGAAGCCCACTAGATTAGATTAGTTTTAAGCTGTAGGAAATAGTATTAGATAAGTTATTATATATTTTATTTTATATGTTTGTGTTAAAAATATTCTCAAAGACATGATGGAATATAAATTATTGTATTTTTTTTATTGAGAAACACGTGCATTGTTTGTGCACATTTAATGATTAAACAATGCAAGTCATTACATATATGCTAACTAGTTTAGCTGACATATTTATTTGATAAGTTGTTGAATCTATTACACCCTCCAGAATGAAGATTAGATCTGCATCATCGATGAACTTCATAAGGATCAAGATCCCTCCCTTATGAATCAAACAGAAATCAATTCAGTTTTATTAGGTGTAAAAATAAAAATTAAAAATTTTAAAATATTAAAGAAATATGTATATAATTAATGTTTTTCGTTTTATATTTATTAAATAATCAGATTAAATTTTTGTTTCAAATTTTTCATTTATTGCCTTAGGTCCTGCTTTAATATATATCATTTTCTTAGTTTTTTTTCTTTTTTCTCTTTCTTTCAGCTTTGAATCTTTTTGAATAATATCAGTCATCATACTTAGGTCCTTTCGCACTTACAACACCTAGACTTAACAAAATGTTAATGTCTAGTTACAACAAAGATCACACACTTGTACAAATTGTCCAAGTGTACACCACTATTGTTACACTTCTTCAGGCATAAGTCCTCGACACATTAGAGGCAGCATTAGATTTGGTAGGAAATTGAGATAGTTTGTAAGAATATTTTCGGTATTCCGCGGTCCCTGTTAGGTTTTTAGTTTTACGGGTGTTTTATTTTTCAGGTTTTATTATGTGTTGTTGTGTATATATGTTGTTTTTCATATTTTTTTATGTATTTTTTTAGGTTGTATTTTATGTGTTTTTCAGGGTTTTTTTTATATTGTATTGTTTCTGTATAAATAATATTTATGTATGTATTTGAAAGTAGTATTTTATTTCTATGTATTTTCAGGTGTGGGCTCTTTTAGTTTAGTATGAATGTTTTGTTTGTTGATTTAATTTACAGCAAAGAAATTCTACATTTTTTAATTTTGTTGTTATCTAAAGAAGTTCTACCTTTGAATTGCTGGTCACCATCTTAAAAAGGTAAGCTACTTCCATTTTTTTTTTTTTTTTTTTTTAATGTAGACTATTATTCTAATTTTACTTGGAAACTTGTTAGTAGGTATTCGTTTGAGTTTTCTTCAGAATCATAACTGTGTTCTTCTAAAGCATGTCGATCTACTAGAACATACAAAGAGAACTTTTAGATTTTGAGCACCAAGAACTTCTCGCAAATCATCCTGGATCAAGAGGTTTATGTACATAAATTGATACCGAAGATAGAGAAATGAGGTAAGATATGTAGATTCTTATAGGCAAAACATTTGAAACGTGTTTGTGAATTTCTAGTAACTGAAAACTGAAACTGTGACTTAGAACTGTACATTTTCATACCTGTGACTTAAAACTGTTACATATTATGAAATTGATTAAATTTTTTTTTTTAAACATCCGTTAATGCAGCACAAAAATTAGAGTAGAACTGTGTTCTAACTAAGAGAGCTCTTTGGAAAGTAAGTTCCTTTTCATTATAAAAACCAATACAATTTAGAGGTTTTTTTATTATACACAAAATAGTTAAATATTTACAACTCTTACCTATTTTCCCACATTACCACCTACATTATGGCACTTGTTATATCAGTAAACTAGTTCTTTATTACCCTCATCATAGACACCTGTGAGTTATAAGACATGAATTTACACTGTATTTCAACTCCTCATTGTTTTCAAACCGCTGTGACCCTAGATATTTTTACATGTTAGGAAGTGATAATCACTAGGAGCCAAATCAGTGCTGTATGTCATTTGAAACTGTCCAGTATGTTATGTATGTGTCCGACAATTGTCACTAAATATGCCATACCAATTCTTCTGAATGGTTTTTACCTTCCTTAAAATGTCTTGGTAGTGATTCATTCTACAAATCTTACCAGGAGTATTTCTCAAAAGACATTTGCCATGAGTTTTCTTGTATAGAATGTTTCTAAGTAATTTTGACCTTTATTTGGTTTTCACAGTGAGCTGTAGCCCAACTCCATCGACTGACTTTGTCTCCAAATTGACATACAATAGCCAAGTCTCACCATCTATCATTATATAACTGAGATAAAGGTCCGATAATTCAGTAAATTTGATATTTCTGTTTTTTTCAGATTTTATCATTTGCTTTTCAAAAAGTTCAACTGTCACAACAGATGGTTGTCTATTTCTTTATTCATCATGAGTATTAGTCCATCCATCCTTGAATAAACAGCACTCACTCATAATATTTTTCCATACACTGCATAAAGTTGGTAATGAATGTCTACTGTCGTACAGTTCTTCGAACACAGGAAACAAATAACATCACGTGCCGTAGATGACATGTCAGAGACATGAGTGAGTACAAGTTATGTAAAATAGTTGTAAACATATGTCAGCTAAACTAGTATCCATCATGACTTTGAAAAATTATGTTTTTAGGTTGGAGAAGCCCACTAGATTAGATTAGTTTTAAGCTGTAGGAAATAGTATTAGATAAGTTATTATATATTTTATTTTATATGTTTGTGTTAAAAATATTCTCAAAGACATGATGGAATATAAATTATTGTATTTTTTTTATTGAGAAACACGTGCATTGTTTGTGCACATTTAATGATTAAACAATGCAAGTCATTACATATATGCTAACTAGTTTAGCTGACATATTTATTTGATAAGTTGTTGAATCTATTACACCCTCCAGAATGAAGATTAGATCTGCATCATCGATGAACTTCATAAGGATCAAGATCCCTCCCTTATGAATCAAACAGAAATCAATTCAGTTTTATTAGGTGTAAAAATAAAAATTAAAAATTTTAAAATATTAAAGAAATATGTATATAATTAATGTTTTTCGTTTTATATTTATTAAATAATCAGATTAAATTTTTGTTTCAAATTTTTCATTTATTGCCTTAGGTCCTGCTTTAATATATATCATTTTCTTAGTTTTTTTTCTTTTTTCTCTTTCTTTCAGCTTTGAATCTTTTTGAATAATATCAGTCATCATACTTAGGTCCTTTCGCACTTACAACACCTAGACTTAACAAAATGTTAATGTCTAGTTACAACAAAGATCACACACTTGTACAAATTGTCCAAGTGTACACCACTATTGTTACACTTCTTCAGGCATAAGTCCTCGACACATTAGAGGCAGCATTAGATTTGGTAGGAAATTGAGATAGGCTAGTTTGTAAGAATATTTTCGGTATTCCGCGGTCCCTGTTAGGTTTTTAGTTTTACGGGTGTTTTATTTTTCAGGTTTTATTATGTGTTGTTGTGTATATATGTTGTTTTTCATTTTTTTTTATGTATTTTTTTAGGTTGTATTTTATGTGTTTTTCAGGGTTTTTTTTATATTGTATTGTTTCTGTATAAATAATATTTATGTATGTATTTGAAAGTAGTATTTTATTTCTATGTATTTTCAGGTGTGGGCTCTTTTAGTTTAGTATGAATGTTTTGTTTGTTGATTTAATTTACAGCAAAGAAATTCTACATTTTTTAATTTTGTTGTTATCTAAAGAAGTTCTACCTTTGAATTGCTGGTCACCATCTTAAAAAGGTAAGCTACTTCCATTTTTTTTTTTTTTTTTTTTTAATGTAGACTATTATTCTAATTTTACTTGGAAACTTGTTAGTAGGTATTCGTTTGAGTTTTCTTCAGAATCATAACTGTGTTCTTCTAAAGCATGTCGATCTACTAGAACATACAAAGAGAACTTTTAGATTTTGAGCACCAAGAACTTCTCGCAAATCATCCTGGATCAAGAGGTTTATGTACATAAATTGATACCGAAGATAGAGAAATGAGGTAAGATATGTAGATTCTTATAGGCAAAACATTTGAAACGTGTTTGTGAATTTCTAGTAACTGAAAACTGAAACTGTGACTTAGAACTGTACATTTTCATACCTGTGACTTAAAACTGTTACATATTATGAAATTGATTAAATTTTTTTTTTTAAACATCCGTTAATGCAGCACAAAAATTAGAGTAGAACTGTGTTCTAACTAAGAGAGCTCTTTGGAAAGTAAGTTCCTTTTCATTATAAAAACCAATACAATTTAGAGGTTTTTTTATTATACACAAAATAGTTAAATATTTACAACTCTTACCTATTTTCCCACATTACCACCTACATTATGGCACTTGTTATATCAGTAAACTAGTTCTTTATTACCCTCATCATAGACACCTGTGAGTTATAAGACATGAATTTACACTGTATTTCAACTCCTCATTGTTTTCAAACCGCTGTGACCCTAGATATTTTTACATGTTAGGAAGTGATAATCACTAGGAGCCAAATCAGTGCTGTATGTCATTTGAAACTGTCCAGTATGTTATGTATGTGTCCGACAATTGTCACTAAATATGCCATACCAATTCTTCTGAATGGTTTTTACCTTCCTTAAAATGTCTTGGTAGTGATTCATTCTACAAATCTTACCAGGAGTATTTCTCAAAAGACATTTGCCATGAGTTTTCTTGTATAGAATGTTTCTAAGTAATTTTGACCTTTATTTGGTTTTCACAGTGAGCTGTAGCCCAACTCCATCGACTGACTTTGTCTCCAAATTGACATACAATAGCCAAGTCTCACCATCTATCATTATATAACTGAGATAAAGGTCCGATAATTCAGTAAATTTGATATTTCTGTTTTTTTCAGATTTTATCATTTGCTTTTCAAAAAGTTCAACTGTCACAACAGATGGTTGTCTATTTCTTTATTCATCATGAGTATTAGTCCATCCATCCTTGAATAAACAGCACTCACTCATAATATTTTTCCATACACTGCATAAAGTTGGTAATGAATGTCTACTGTCGTACAGTTCTTCGAACACAGGAAACAAATAACATCACGTGCCGTAGATGACATGTCAGAGACATGAGTGAGTACAAGTTATGTAAAATAGTTGTAAACATATGTCAGCTAAACTAGTATCCATCATGACTTTGAAAAATTATGTTTTTAGGTTGGAGAAGCCCACTAGATTAGATTAGTTTTAAGCTGTAGGAAATAGTATTAGATAAGTTATTATATATTTTATTTTATATGTTTGTGTTAAAAATATTCTCAAAGACATGATGGAATATAAATTATTGTATTTTTTTTATTGAGAAACACGTGCATTGTTTGTGCACATTTAATGATTAAACAATGCAAGTCATTACATATATGCTAACTAGTTTAGCTGACATATTTATTTGATAAGTTGTTGAATCTATTACACCCTCCAGAATGAAGATTAGATCTGCATCATCGATGAACTTCATAAGGATCAAGATCCCTCCCTTATGAATCAAACAGAAATCAATTCAGTTTTATTAGGTGTAAAAATAAAAATTAAAAATTTTAAAATATTAAAGAAATATGTATATAATTAATGTTTTTCGTTTTATATTTATTAAATAATCAGATTAAATTTTTGTTTCAAATTTTTCATTTATTGCCTTAGGTCCTGCTTTAATATATATCATTTTCTTAGTTTTTTTTCTTTTTTCTCTTTCTTTCAGCTTTGAATCTTTTTGAATAATATCAGTCATCATACTTAGGTCCTTTCGCACTTACAACACCTAGACTTAACAAAATGTTAATGTCTAGTTACAACAAAGATCACACACTTGTACAAATTGTCCAAGTGTACACCACTATTGTTACACTTCTTCAGGCATAAGTCCTCGACACATTAGAGGCAGCATTAGATTTGGTAGGAAATTGAGATAGTTTGTAAGAATATTTTCGGTATTCCGCGGTCCCTGTTAGGTTTTTAGTTTTACGGGTGTTTTATTTTTCAGGTTTTATTATGTGTTGTTGTGTATATATGTTGTTTTTCATTTTTTTTTATGTATTTTTTTAGGTTGTATTTTATGTGTTTTTCAGGGTTTTTTTTATATTGTATTGTTTCTGTATAAATAATATTTATGTATGTATTTGAAAGTAGTATTTTATTTCTATGTATTTTCAGGTGTGGGCTCTTTTAGTTTAGTATGAATGTTTTGTTTGTTGATTTAATTTACAGCAAAGAAATTCTACATTTTTTAATTTTGTTGTTATCTAAAGAAGTTCTACCTTTGAATTGCTGGTCACCATCTTAAAAAGGTAAGCTACTTCCATTTTTTTTTTTTTTTTTTTTTAATGTAGACTATTATTCTAATTTTACTTGGAAACTTGTTAGTAGGTATTCGTTTGAGTTTTCTTCAGAATCATAACTGTGTTCTTCTAAAGCATGTCGATCTACTAGAACATACAAAGAGAACTTTTAGATTTTGAGCACCAAGAACTTCTCGCAAATCATCCTGGATCAAGAGGTTTATGTACATAAATTGATACCGAAGATAGAGAAATGAGGTAAGATATGTAGATTCTTATAGGCAAAACATTTGAAACGTGTTTGTGAATTTCTAGTAACTGAAAACTGAAACTGTGACTTAGAACTGTACATTTTCATACCTGTGACTTAAAACTGTTACATATTATGAAATTGATTAAATTTTTTTTTTTAAACATCCGTTAATGCAGCACAAAAATTAGAGTAGAACTGTGTTCTAACTAAGAGAGCTCTTTGGAAAGTAAGTTCCTTTTCATTATAAAAACCAATACAATTTAGAGGTTTTTTTATTATACACAAAATAGTTAAATATTTACAACTCTTACCTATTTTCCCACATTACCACCTACATTATGGCACTTGTTATATCAGTAAACTAGTTCTTTATTACCCTCATCATAGACACCTGTGAGTTATAAGACATGAATTTACACTGTATTTCAACTCCTCATTGTTTTCAAACCGCTGTGACCCTAGATATTTTTACATGTTAGGAAGTGATAATCACTAGGAGCCAAATCAGTGCTGTATGTCATTTGAAACTGTCCAGTATGTTATGTATGTGTCCGACAATTGTCACTAAATATGCCATACCAATTCTTCTGAATGGTTTTTACCTTCCTTAAAATGTCTTGGTAGTGATTCATTCTACAAATCTTACCAGGAGTATTTCTCAAAAGACATTTGCCATGAGTTTTCTTGTATAGAATGTTTCTAAGTAATTTTGACCTTTATTTGGTTTTCACAGTGAGCTGTAGCCCAACTCCATCGACTGACTTTGTCTCCAAATTGACATACAATAGCCAAGTCTCACCATCTATCATTATATAACTGAGATAAAGGTCCGATAATTCAGTAAATTTGATATTTCTGTTTTTTTCAGATTTTATCATTTGCTTTTCAAAAAGTTCAACTGTCACAACAGATGGTTGTCTATTTCTTTATTCATCATGAGTATTAGTCCATCCATCCTTGAATAAACAGCACTCACTCATAATATTTTTCCATATAGTGCATTAAGTTGGTAATGAATGTCTACTGTCGTACAGTTCTTCGAACACAGGAAACAAATAACATCACGTGCCGTAGATGACATGTCAGAGACATGAGTGAGTACAAGTTATGTAAAATAGTTGTAAACATATGTCAGCTAAACTAGTATCCATCATGACTTTGAAAAATTATGTTTTTAGGTTGGAGAAGCCCACTAGATTAGATTAGTTTTAAGCTGTAGGAAATAGTATTAGATAAGTTATTATATATTTTATTTTATATGTTTGTGTTAAAAATATTCTCAAAGACATGATGGAATATAAATTATTGTATTTTTTTTATTGAGAAACACGAGCATTGTTTGTGCACATTTAATGATTAAACAATGCAAGTCATTACATATATGCTAACTAGTTTAGCTGACATATTTATTTGATAATTTGTTGAATCTATTACACCCTCCAGAATGAAGATTAGATCTGCATCATCGATGAACTTCATAAGGATCAAGATCCCTCCCTTATGAATCAAACAGAAATCAATTCAGTTTTATTAGGTGTAAAAATTAAAATTAAAAATTTTAAAATATTAAAGAAATATGTATATAATTAATGTTTTTCGTTTTATATTTATTAAATAATCAGATTAAATTTACGTTTCAAATTTTTCATTTATTGCCTTAGGTCCTGCCTTAATATATAACATTTTCTTAGAAATTCTTTTTTTTCTCTTTTTTTTTCATTTTACTTTTTCAGCTTTGAAATTTTTTGAATAATATCAGTCATCATACTTAGGTCCTTTCTGAAATATTTAATTTTCTTAGATTATTTTTCTTATTTTCTTTCAGTTTTGAATCTTTTAAAAAAATATTATTTTGACTTTATGATTTAAAAAACAATAATATATCTTAATACAATTTTGGTCCTTTATATTAGTTCAGCTTCTTAGACTATTTTTTATTTTATTTTTTCATTATCGGTTTCAGCTCCCTATCATTCTACATAATATAATTAATCAATGTGTATTTATTTCAGGCCAATTACACACACGACCAACAAAAGGGTGAGTATAATCTTTTGTTGAGTCCATCGCACTTACAACACCTAGACTTAACAAAATGTTAATGTCTAGTTACAACAAAGATCACACACTTGTACAAATTGTCCAAGTGTACACCACTATTGTTACACTTCTTCAGGCATAAGTCCTCGACACATTAGAGGCAGCATTAGATTTGGTAGGAAATTGAGATAGTTTGTAAGAATATTTTCGGTATTCCGCGGTCCCTGTTAGGTTTTTAGTTTTACGGGTGTTTTATTTTTCAGGTTTTATTATGTGTTGTTGTGTATATATGTTGTTTTTCATATTTTTTTATGTATTTTTTTAGGTTGTATTTTATGTGTTTTTCAGGGTTTTTTTTATATTGTATTGTTTTTGTATAAATAATATTTATGTATGTATTTGAAAGTAGTATTTTATTTCTATGTATTTTCAGGTGTGGGCTCTTTTAGTTTAGTATGAATGTTTTGTTTGTTGATTTAATTTACAGCAAAGAAATTCTACATTTTTTAATTTTGTTGTTATCTAAAGAAGTTCTATCTTTGAATTGCTGGTCACCATCTTAAAAAGGTAAGCTACTTCCATTTTTTTTTTTTTATTTTTTTTTTTAAATGTAGACTATTATTCTAATTTTACTTGGAAACTTGTTAGTAGGTATTCTATGAGTTGTCTTCAGAATCATAACTGTGTTCTTCTAAAGCATGTCGATCTACTAGAACATACAAAGAGAACTTTTAGATTTTGAGCACCAAGAACTTCTCGCAAATCATCCTGGATCAAGAGGTTTATGTACATAAATTGATACCGAACATAGAGAAATGAGGTAAGATATGTAGATTCTTATAGGCAAAACATTTGAAACGTGTTTGTGAATTTATAGTAACTGAAAACTGAAACTGTGACTTAGAACTGTGAACATTTTCATACCTGTGACTTAGAACTGTTACAAATATTATGAAATTGATTAAAAATTTTTTTTTTAAACACATCCGTTAATGCAGCACAAAAATTAGAGTAGAACTGTGTTCTAACTAAGAGAGCTCTTTGGAAAGTAAGTTCCTTTTCATTATAAAAACCAATACAATTTAGAGGTTTTTTTATTATACACAAAATAGTTAAATAGTTACAACTCTTACCTATTTTCCCACATTACCACCTACATTATGGCACTTGTTATATCAGTAAACTAGTTCTTTATTACCCTCATCATAGACACCTGTGAGTTATAAGACATGAATTTACATTGTATTTCAACTCCTCATTGTTTTCAAACCGCTGTGACCCTAGATATTTTTACATGTAAGGAAGTGATAATCACTAGGAGCCAAATCAGTGCTGTATGTCATTTGAAACTGTCCAGTATGTTATGTATGTGTCCGACAATTGTCACTAAATATGCCATACCAATTCTTCTGAATGGTTTTTACCTTCCTTAAAATGTCTTGGTAGTGATTCATTCTACAAATCTTACCAGGAGTATTTCTCAAAAGACATTTGCCATGAGTTTTCTTGTATAGAATGTTTCTAAGTAATTTTGACCTTTATTTGGTTTTCACAGTGAGCTGTAGCCCTACTCCATCGACTGACTTTGTCTCCAAATTGACATACAATAGCCAAGTCTCACCATCTATCATTATATAACTGAGATAAAGGTCCGATAATTCAGTAAATTTGATATTTCTGTTTTTTCAGATTTTATCATTTGCTTTTCAAAAAGTTCAACTGTCACAACAGATGGTTGTCTATTTCTTTATTCATCATGAGTATTAGTCCATCCATCCTTGAATAAACAGCACTCACTCATAATATTTTTTCATACACTGCATAAAGTTGGTAATGAATGTCTACTGTCGTACAGTTCTTCGAACACAGGAAACAAATAACATCACGTACCGTAGATGACATATCAGAGACATGAGTGAGTAAAAGTTATGTAAAATAGTTGTAAACATATGTCAGCTAAACTAGTATCCATCATGACTTTGAAAAATTATGTTTTTAGGTTGGAGAAGCCCACTAGATTAGATTAGTTTTAAGCTGTAGGAAATAGTATTAGATAAGTTATTATATATTTTATTTTATATGTTTGTGTTAAAAATATTCTCAAAGACATGATGGAATATAAATTATTGTATTTTTTTTATTGAGAAACAGGAGCATTGTTTGTGCACATTTAATGATTAAACAATGCAAGTCATTACATATATGCTAACTAGTTTAGCTGACATATTTATTTGATAAGTTGTTGAATCTATTACACCCTCCAGAATGAAGATTAGATCTGCATCATCGATGAACTTCATAAGGATCAAGATCCCTCCCTTATGAATCAAACAGAAATCAATTCAGTTTTATTAGGTGTAAAAATTAAAATTAAAAATTTTAAAATATTAAAGAAATATGTATATAATTAATGTTTTTCGTTTTATATTTATTAAATAATCAGATTAAATTTACGTTTCAAATTTTTCATTTATTGCCTTAGGTCCTGCTTTAATATATATCATTTTCTTAGAAATTCTTTTTTTTCTCTTTTTTTTTCATTTTACTTTTTCAGCGTTGAAAATTTTTGAATAATATCAGTCATCATACTTAGGTCCTTTCTGAAATATTTAATTTTCTTAGATTATTTTTCTTATTTTCTTTCAGCTTTGAATCTTTTTAAAAAATATCATTTTAACTTTATGATTTAAAAAACAATAATTTATCTTAATACAATTTTGGTCCTTTATATTATTTCAGCTTCTTAGACTATTTTTTATTTTATTTTTTCATTATCGGTTTCAGCTCCCCTATCATTCTACATAATATAATTAATCAATGTGTATTTATTTCAGGCCAATTACACACACGACCAACAAAAGGGTGAGTATAATCTTTTGTTGAGTCCATCGCACTTACAACACCTAGACTTAACAAAATGTTAATGTCTAGTTACAACAAAGATCACACACTTGTACAAATTGTCCAAGTGTACACCACTATTGTTACACTTCTTCAGGTATAAGTCCTTGACACATTAGAGGCAGCATTAGATTTGGTAGGAAATTGAGATAGTTTGTAAGAATATTTTCGGTATTCCGCGGTCCCTGTTAGGTTTTTAGTTTTACGGGTGTTTTATTTTTCAGGTTTTATTATGTGTTGTTGTGTATATATGTTCTTGTTTTTCATATTTTTTATGTATTTTTTTAGGTTGTATTTTATGTGTTTTTGGGTTTTTTTTATATTGTATTGTTTCTGTATAAATAATATTTATGTATGTATTTGAAAGTAGTATTTTATTTCTACGTATTTTCAGGTGTGGGCTCTTTTAGTTTAGTATGAATGTTTTGTTTGTTGATTTAATTTACAGCAAAGAAATTCTACATTTTTTAATTTTGTTGTTATCTAAAGAAGTTCTACCTTTGAATTGCTGGTCACCATCTTAAAAAGGTAAGCTACTTCCATTTTTTTTTTTTTTTTTTTTTTTTTTAATGTAGACTATCATTCTAATTTTACTTGGAAACTTGTTAGTAGGTATTCGTTTGAGTTTTCTTCAGAATCATAACTGTGTTCTTCTAAAGCATGTCGATCTACTAGAACATACAAAGAGAACTTTAGATTTTGAGCACCAAGAACTTCTCGTAAATCATCCTGGATCAAGAGGTTTATGTACATAAATTGATACCGAACATAGAGAAATGAGGTAAGATATGTAGATTCTTATAGGCAAAACATTTGAAACGTGTTTGTGAATTTATAGTAACTGAAAACTGAAACTGTGACTTAGAACTGTGAACATTTTCATACCTGTGACTTAGAACTGTTACAAATATTATGAAATTGATTAAAAATTTTTTTTTTAAACACATCCGTTAATGCAGCACAAAAATTAGAGTAGAACTGTGTTCTAACTAAGAGAGCTCTTTGGAAAGTAAGTTCCTTTTCATTATAAAAACCAATACAATTTAGAGGTTTTTTTATTATACACAAAATAGTTAAATAGTTACAACTCTTACCTATTTTCCCACATTACCACCTACATTATGGCACTTGTTATATCAGTAAACTAGTTCTTTATTACCCTCATCATAGACACCTGTGAGTTATAAGACATGAATTTACACTGTATTTCAACTCCTCATTGTTTTCAAACCGCTGTGACCCTAGATATTTTTACATGTTAGGAAGTGATAATCACTAGGAGCCAAATCAGTGCTGTATGTCATTTGAAACTGTCCAGTATGTTATGTATGTGTCCGACAATTGTCACTAAATATGCCATACCAATTCTTCTGAATGGTTTTTACCTTCCTTAAAATGTCTTGGTAGTGATTCATTCTACAAATCTTACCAGGAGTATTTCTCAAAAGACATTTGCCATGAGTTTTCTTGTATAGAATGTTTCTAAGTAATTTTGACCTTTATTTGGTTTTCACAGTGAGCTGTAGTCCTACTCCATCGACTGACTTTGTCTCCAAATTGACATACAATAGCCAAGTCTCACCATCTATCATTATATAACTGAGATAAAGGTCCGATAATTCAGTAAATTTGATATTTCTGTTTTTTCAGATTTTATCATTTGCTTTTCAAAAAGTTCAACTGTCACAACAGATGGGGTTGTCTATTTCTTTATTCATCATGAGTATTAGTTCATCCATCCATGAATAAACAGCACTCACTCATAATATTTTTCCATACACTGCATAAAGTTGGTAATGAATGTCTACTGTCGTACAGTTCTTCGAACACAGGAAACAAATAACATCACGTACCGTAGATGACATGTCAGAGACATGAGTGAGTACAAGTTGTGTAAAATAGTTGTAAACATATGTCAGCTAAACTAGTATCCATCATGACTTTGAAAAATTATGTTTTTAGGTTGGAGAAGCCCACTAGATTAGATTAGTTTTAAGCTGTAGGAAATAGTATTAGACAAGTTATTATATATTTTATTTTATATGTTTGTGTTAAAAATATTTTCAAAGACATGATGGAATATAAATTATTGTATTTTTTTTATTGAGAAACATGAGCATTGTTTGTGCACATTTAATGATTAAACAATGCAAGTCATTACATATATGCTAACTAGTTTAGCTGACATATTTATTTGATAAGTTGTTGAATCTATTACACCCTCCAGAATGAAGATTAGATCTGCATCATCGATGAACTTCATAAGGATCAAGATCCCTCCCTTATGAATCAAACAGAAATCAATTCAGTTTTATTAGGTGTAAAAATTAAAATTAAAAATTTTAAAATATTAAAGAAATATGTATATAATTAATGTTTTTCGTTTTATATTTATTAAATAATCAGATTAAATTTTTGTTTCAAATTTTTCATTTATTGCCTTAGGTCCTGCTTTAATATATATCATTTTCTTAGATTTTTTTTCTTTTTTCTCTTTCTTTCAGCTTTGAATCTTTTTGAATAATATCAGTCATCATACTTAGGTCCTTTCTGAAATATTTAATCTTCTTAGATTATTTTTCTTATTTTCTTTCAGTTTTGAATCTTTTTAAAAAATATCGTTTTAACTTTATGATTTAAAAAACAATAATTTATCTTAATACAATTTTGGTCCTTTATATTATTTCAGCTTCTTAGACTATTTTTTATTTTATTTTTTCATTATCGGTTTCAGCTCCCCTATCATTCTACATAATATAATTAATCAATGTGTATTTATTTCAGGCCAATTACACACACGACCAACAAAAGGGTGAGTATAATCTTTTGTTGAGTCCATCGCACTTACAACACCTAGACTTAACAAAATGTTAATGTCTAGTTACAACAAAGATCACACACTTGTACAAATTGTCCAAGTGTACACCACTATTGTTACACTTCTTCAGGTATAAGTCCTCGACACATTAGAGGCAGCATTAGATTTGGTAGGAAATTGAGATAGTTTGTAAGAATATTTTTGGTATTCCGCGGTCCCTGTTATTTTTTTAGTTTTACGGGTGTTTTATTTTTCAGGTTTTATTATGTGTTGTTGTGTATATATGTTCTTGTTTTTCATATTTTTTATGTATTTTTTTAGGTTGTATTTTATGTGTTTTTGGGTTTTTTTTATATTGTATTGTTTCTGTATAAATAATATTTATGTATGTATTTGAAAGTAATATTTTATTTCTATGTATTTTCAGGTGTGGGCTCTTTTAGTTTAGTATGAATGTTTTGTTTGTTGATTTAATTTACAGCAAAGAAATTCTACATTTTTTAATTTTGTTGTTATCTAAAGAAGTTCTACCTTTGAATTGCTGGTCACCATCTTAAAAAGGTAAGCTACTTCCATTTTTTTTTTTTTTTTTTTTTTTTTAATGTAGACTATCATCCTAATTTTACTTGGAAACTTGTTAGTAGGTATTCGTTTGAGTTTTCTTCAGAATCATAACTGTGTTCTTCTAAAGCATGTCGATCTACTATAACATACAAAGAGAACTTTTAGATTTTGAGCACCAAGAACTTCTCGTAAATCATCCTGGATCAAGAGGTTTATGTACATAAATTGATACCGAACATAGAGAAATGAGGTAAGATATGTAGATTCTTATAGGCAAAACATTTGAAACGTGTTTGTGAATTTATAGTAACTGAAAACTGAAACTGTGACTTAGAACTGTGAACATTTTCATACCTGTGACTTAGAACTGTTACAAATATTATGAAATTGATTAAATTATTATTATTTTTTTAAACACATCCGTTAATGCAGCACAAAAATTAGAGTAGAACTGTGTTCTAACTAAGAGAGCTCTTTGGAAAGTTAGTTCCTTTTCATTTTAAAAACCAATACAATTTAGAGGTTTTTTTATTATACACAAAATAGTTAAATAGTTACAACTCTTACCTATTTTCCCACATTACCACCTACATTATGGCACTTGTTATATCAGTAAACTAGTTCTTTATTACCCTCATCTTAGTCACCTGTGAGTTATAAGACATGAACTTACACTGTATTTCAACTCCTCATTGTTTTCAAACCGCTGTGACCCTAGATATTTTTACATGTTAGGAAGTGATAATCACTAGGAGCCAAATCAGTGCTGTATGTCATTTGAAACTGTCCAGTATGTTATGTATGTGTCCGACAATTGTCACTAAATATACCAATTCTTCTGAATGGTTTTTACCTTCCTTAAAATGTCTTGGTAGTGATTCATTCTACAAATCTTACCAGGAGTATTTCTCAAAAGACATTTGCCATGAGTTTTCTTGTATAGAATGTTTCTAAGTAATATTGACCTTTATTTGGTTTTCACAGTGAGCTGTAGCCCTACTCCATCGACTGACTTTGTCTCCAAATTGACATACAATAGCCAAGTCTCACCATCTATCATTATATAACTGAGATAAAGGTCCGATAATTCAGTAAATTTGATATTTCTGTTTTTTCAGATTTTATCATTTGCTTTTCAAAAAGTTCAACTGTCACAACAGATGGGGTCGTCTATTTCTTTATTCATCATGAGTATTAGTTCATCCATCCTTGAATAAACAGCACTCACTCATAATATTTTTCCATACACTGCATAAAGTTGGTAATGAATGTCTACTGTCGTACAGTTCTTCGAACACAGGAAACAAATAACATCACGTACCGTAGATGACATGTCAGAGACATGAGTGAGTACAAGTTATGTAAAATAGTTGTAAACATATGTCAGCTAAACTAGTATCCATCATGACTTTGAAAAATTATGTTTTTAGGTTGGAGAAGCCCACTAGATTAAATTAGTTTTAAGCTGTAGGAAATAGTATTAGATAAGTTATTATATATTTTATGGTATATGTTTGTGTTAAAAATATTTTCAAAGACATGATGGAATATAAATTATTGTATTTTTTTATTGAGAAACATGAGCATTGTTTGTGCACATTTAATGATTAAACAATGCAAGTCATTACATATATGCTAACTAGTTTAGCTGACATATTTATTTGATAAGTTGTTGAATCTATTACACCCTCCAGAATGAAGATTAGATCTGCATCATCGATGAACTTCATAAGGATCAAGATCCCTCCCTTATGAAACAAACAGAAATCAATTCAGTTTTATTAGGTGTAAAAATTAAAATTAAAAATTTTAAAATATTAAAGAAATATGTATATAATTAATGTTTTTCGTTTTATATTTATTAAATAATCAGATTAAATTTACGTTTCAAATTTTTCATTTATTGCCTTAGGTCCTGCTTTAATATATATCATTTTCTTAGATTTTTTTTTATTTTTTCTCTTTCTTTCAGCTTTGAATCTTTTTGAATAATATCAGTCATCATACTTAGGACCTTTTTGAAATATTTAATTTTGTTAGATTATTTTTCTTATTTTCTTTCAGTTTTGAATCTTTTAAAAAAATATTATTTTAACTTTATGATTTAAAAAACAATAATATATCTTAATACAATTTTGGTCCTTTATATTAGTTCAGCTTCTTAGACTATTTTTTATTTTATTTTTTCATTATCGGTTTCAGCTCCCTATCATTGTACATAATATAATTAATCAATGTGTATTTATTTCAGGCCAATTACACACACGACCAACAAAAGGGTGAGTATAATCTTTTGTTGAGTCCATCGCACTTACAACACCTAGACTTAACAAAATGTTAATGTCTAGTTACAACAAAGATCACACACTTGTACAAATTGTCCAAGTGTACACCACTATTGTTACACTTCTTCAGGTATAAGTCCTCGACACATTAGAGGCAGCATTAGATTTGGTAGGAAATTGAGATAGTTTGTAAGAATATTTTCGGTATTCCGCGGTCCCTGTTAGGTTTTTAGTTTTACGGGTGTTTTATTTTTCAGGTTTTATTATGTGTTGTTGTGTATATATGTTGTTTTTCATATTTTTTTATGTATATTTTTAGGTTGTATTTTATGTGTTTTTCAGGGTTTTTTTTATATTGTATTGTTTCTGTATAAATAATATTTATGTATGTATTTGAAAGTAGTATTTTATTTCTATGTATTTTCAGGTGTAGGCTCTTTTAGTTTAGTATGAATGTTTTGTTTGTTGATTTAATTTACAGCAAAGAAATTCTACATTTTTTAATTTTGTTGTTATCTAAAGAAGTTCTACCTTTGAATTGCTGGTCACCATCTTAAAAAGGTAAGCTACTTCCATTTTTTTTTTTTTTTTTTTTTTTTTAATGTAAACTATCATTCTAATTTTACTTGGAAACTTGTTAGTAGGTATTCGTTTGAGTTTTCTTCAGAATCATAACTGTGTTCTTCTAAAGCATGTCGATCTACTAGAACATACAAAGAGAACTTTTAGATTTTGAGCACCAAGAACTTCTCGCAAATCATCCTGGATCAAGAGGTTTATGTACATAAATTGATACTGAACATAGAGAAATGAGGTAAGATATGTAGATTCTTATAGGCAAAACATTTGAAACGTGTTTGTGAATTTATAGTAACTGAAAACTGAAACTGTGACTTAGAACTGTGAACATTTTCATACCTGTGACTTAGAACTGTTACATATTATGAAATTGATTAAATTTTTTTTTTTTAAACACATCCGTTAATGCAGCACAAAAATTAGAGTAGAACTGTGTTCTAACTAAGAGAGCTCTTTGGAAAGTAAGTTCCTTTTCATTATAAAAACCAATACAATTTAGAGGTTTTTTATTATACACAAAATAGTTAAATAGTTACAACTCTTACCTATTTTCCCACATTACCACCTACATTAAGGCACTTGTTATATCAGTAAACTAGTTCTTTATTACCCTCATCATAGACACCTGTGAGTTATAAGACATGAATTTACACTGTCCTTCAACTCCTCATTGTTTTCAAACCGCTGTGACCCTAGATATTTTTACATGTTAGGAAGTGATAATCACTAGGAGCCAAATCAGTGCTATATGTCATTTGAAACTGTCCAGTATGTTATGTATGTGTCCGACAATTGTCACTAAATATGCCATACCAATTCTTCTGAATGGTTTTTACTTTCCTTAAAATGTCTTGGTAGTGATTCATTCTACAAATCTTACCAGGAGTATTTCTCAAAAGACATTTGCCATGAGTTTTCTTGTATATAATGTTTCTAAGTAATTTTGACCTTTATTTGGTTTTCACAGTGAGCTGTAGCCCTACTCCATCGACTGACTTTGTCTCTAAATTGACATACAATAGCCAAGTCTCACCATCTATCATTATATAACTGAGATAAAGGTCCGATAATTCAGTAAATTTGATATTTCTGTTTTTTCAGATTTTATCATTTGCTTTTCAAAAAGTTCAACTGTCACAACAGATGGGGTTGTCTATTTCTTTATTCATCATGAGTATTAGTTCATCCATCCTTGAATAAACAGCACTCACTCATAATATTTTTCCATACACTGCATAAAGTTGGTAATGAATGTCTACTGTCGTACAGTTCTTCGAACACAGGAAACAAATAACATCACGTACAGTAGATGACATGTCAGAGACATGAGTGAGTACAAGTTGTGTAAAATAGTTGTAAACATATGTCAGCTAAACTAGTATCCATCATGACTTTGAAAACTTAAGTTTTTAGGTTGGAGAAGCCCACTAGGTTAGATTAGTTTTAAGCTGTAGGAAATAGTATTAGATAAGTTATTATATATTTTATGGTTTGTGTTTGTGTTAAAAATATTTTCAAAGGCATGATGGAATATAAATTATTGTATTTTTTTTTATTGAGAAACACGAACATTGTTTGTGCACATTTAATAATTAAACAATGCAAGTCAGTATATATAATTATGCTAACTAGTTTAGCCGACATATTTATTTGATAAGTTGTTGAATCCATTACAGCCTCAAGAATGAAGATTAGATCTGCATCATCGATGAACTTCATAAGGATCAAGATCCCTCCCTTATGAATCAAACAGAAATCAATTCAATTTTTTTAGGTGTAAAAATTAAAATTAAAAATTTTAAAATATTAAAGAAATATGTATATAATTATTGTTTTTCGTTTTATATTTATTAAATAATCAGATTAAATTTTTGTTTCAAATTTTACATTTTTTACCTTAGGTCCTGTTTTAATATATATCATTTTCTTAGATTTTTTTTTATTTTTTCTCTTTCTTTCAGCTTTGAATCTTTTTGAATAATATCAGTCATCATACTTAGGACCTTTTTGAAATATTTAATTTTGTTAGATTATTTTTCTTATTTTCTTTCAGTTTTGAATCTTTTAAAAAAATATTATTTTAACTTTATGATTTAAAAAACAATAATATATCTTAATACAATTTTGGTCCTTTATATTAGTTCAGCTTCTTAGACTATTTTTTATTTTATTTTTTCATTATCGGTTTCAGCTCCCTATCATTCTACATAATATAATTAATCAATGTGTATTTATTTCAGGCCAATTACACACACGACCAACAAAAGGGTGAGTATAATCTTTTGTTGAGTCCATCGCACTTACAACACCTAGACTTAACAAAATGTTAATGTCTAGTTACAACAAAGATCACACACTTGTACAAATTGTCCAAGTGTACACCACTATTGTTACACTTCTTCAGGTATAAGTCCTCGACACATTAGAGGCAGCATTAGATTTGGTAGGAAATTGAGATAGTTTGTAAGAATATTTTCGGTATTCCGCGGTCCCTGTTAGGTTTTTAGTTTTACGGGTGTTTTATTTTTCAGGTTTTATTATGTGTTGTTGTGTATATATGTTGTTTTTCATATTTTTTTATGTATTTTTTTAGGTTGTATTTTATGTGTTTTTCAGGGTTTTTTTTATATTGTATTGTTTCTGTATAAATAATATTTATGTATGTATTTGAAAGTAGTATTTTATTTCTATGTATTTTCAGGTGTGGGCTCTTTTAGTTTAGTATGAATGTTTTGTTTGTTGATTTAATTTACAGCAAAGAAATTCTACATTTTTTAATTTTGTTGTTATCTAAAGAAGTTCTACCTTTGAATTGCTGGTCACCATCTTAAAAAGGTAAGCTACTTCCATTTTTTTTTTTTTTTTTTTTTAATGTAGACTATCATTCTAATTTTACTTGGAAACTTGTTAGTAGGTATTCGTTTGAGTTTTCTTCAGAATCATAACTGTGTTCTTCTAAAGCATGTCGATCTACTAGAACATACAAAGAGAACTTTTAGATTTTGAGCACTATTGTACTTTTATAAAATATATAAGATAATATAATTACTGAAATTACAAATAAATAATCTCAATTGTAGTAATAACATTTTAATTCCACTAATACAAAGTTTTTTAATTGGAACAACAAAACAACATGTGACAATACAAACAGCTGATTGATTCATCAGCTGATAGAATCATTAATCAGATATAACAATCTTCCCCAAGATAATAAAGTTTACAGAACCAATCTTTCTGGTTTCTTGATAGTTCTTGATGATCTACGTGGAACCAAGGGCATCTTAGTCTCACTTTGGTTTGGTGTAGATTTTCTTACTGGTGTAGTAATGACAGTGTCGGATGGTATAATTTGTGCATCTTCCTGGTTGTTGATTTTTGTAGTTTCTGTCTCCCTTAAATTTCCTTGAAGTGTTTTTGGACTACTTTCATGAATGTTACTATACACAAAAGGGGTGCTGCAATTCCTCTCTGGATTAACTAAGGTTGGTCTTATTTGATAAATATGACGTCTGTGGGTTTTCCCTCCCACACTAACATCATAGTTGCAAGTACCAATTCTTGAAATTACAGTTCCAAATAACCACTTTTCATTTTTGTCTACATAGTTTCGTATTTGAACGTTATCTCCTGCCTCCAATTGTCTCAGTTTGCCATGCGGTTGATCCTGTAAAATTGGTTGGCTCTTAATGAGATCTATACGAGTTCTGATGTTACGTTTTAACATCAGCTCGGAAGGGCTTCTCCCAGTTGTTATATTGATGACTCTTCTATTTTGAATCAAAAACCTGCACAGGTTTGTGTGAATAGCTCCTGGTTCTTCAGTTAAGGCCTTCAGTTTCTGCTTAGTTGTTTGAACGTAACGTTCTGCTTGTCCATTGGAAGATGGATGATACACAGCCGTTTTCTTATGTAGAATTCCATTGCTTAGAACAAACTGTCTGAATTCATTTGAAATGAATGCAGAACCATTGTCGGTTACTATAACACAGGGAATGCCAAATCTTGCAAATATCTCTCTTAGAGCTCGAATCGTTGCATCACTAGTTATACTTGACATCTCCTGAATTTCAAGCCACTTACTGTATGAGTCTACCACTATTAGGAAATAACATCCTTTAAATGGCCCAGCATGGTCAATATGTATTCGCTCCCAGGGAAATCTAGTTTTCTCCCAAGGCTGAAAAAATTTGGAGGGGTTATTTTTGTTTAAAGCACATGGTTTGCATGAATTTACATACTGTTCTATCTCAGTGTTGATTGAAGGCCACCAGCAATATTGCCTTGCTAGCTCCTTCATTTTAGTTATGCCTGTGTGAGCGGTATGCAATTCTTCAAGTATTGGTTTCCTTAATGAACTGGGAATAACGACACGTATACCTCTAAATATACAGCCATTATTGAGTGTTAGTTCACTTTCAAGACCCTTGAAATATTCAGGTTTGTCAACATATGTGTTAGTTTGTAAAGCATTGTAAACTAAACTCAATTCTCTATCTAAGGCAGTAGCTTTCTTAATTTGATCAGCAGTCACTGGTAAACAATTCATTTGTACCTGTAAAATAGCTTT
The DNA here is from genome assembly GCA_963513935.1 of Aphrophora alni. Taxonomy (NCBI): domain Eukaryota; kingdom Metazoa; phylum Arthropoda; class Insecta; order Hemiptera; family Aphrophoridae; genus Aphrophora; species Aphrophora alni. Next base: position 111,103,965 of record OY740773.1, read on the forward strand.
ATCAGACAATGAGTCTTCAAATGAGGCTTCTTGATTGTCACTAACTGGAAACCTAGAAAGATAGTCCACATTCTGATGGTCACAAGCCTTTCGATATTGAATGGTGTAATCAAATCCTGACAGATACATACCATAATGTACCATTCGAGTGGCAGTGAGAGGAGGTAGGGTTTTTGAAGGATGAAAAATGGATGAAAGAGGTTTATTGTCTGTAATGAGGGTAAAATGACGTCCGTAGCAGTAATGGAAAAACTTGAAAACTCCCCAATATATAGCAGTGGCTTCCTTGATTATATGACTATAATTACACTCGGTTTTACTCAATGTCCTGGATGCAAATGCAATTGGTCTCTCTGAACCATCTGGCATTCGAAGAGAGAGAATGGCCGATAAACCATGTGGTGAAGCGTCAGTGGCAAGCAAAAGTGGCAAATCCGATGAAAACGGAACTAATACTGTATCAGCAACAATTTCTTTTTTTATCATATTAAAGGTATCTTCACAACTTTTTGTCCAGTTAAAATATTTGTTTTTCTTCAAAAGGTCATACAACGGATGAAGTTTATTAGCCAAATCCCTAATAAACTTACCATAATAGTTGACAATTCCGAGAAATTGCTTCAACTCTGTAACGTTAGTGGGCTTAGGAGACTTTAAAATAGCTTCAACCTTCTCAGGAGTCTTGTGTAAACCTTTTTCGTCAATTATGTGCCCTAGGTAAGTGACAGATTTAAGGAAAACCTTGCATTTTGCCTTGTTTAAATGGAGATCATTCACTTTTAGCCGCTCAAGAACTTGAACTGTGCGAATCTTAGCTTCTTCCAGTGTTCTTCCTTGAATAATTATATCGTCGAAGAAAACAGCCACACCATCTAAACTTACCAAAATTGACTCCATATACCGTTGCCAAATACTGGGGGCGTTGTTAACTCCAAACATTAATCTATTGACCTTGAAATTACCAATATGTGTTGAAATTGCTTGTATTTCAGCGCTCTCTTCATCCATCTGGAGATGCAAGTAGGCTTTGTGTAAATCTAGGGTTGTAAAGTATTTACCTCCACTCATGTTGTTAAAAATGTCTTCAATGCGAGGAATAGGGTATCTATCACAATGCAGCTGTGGATTAACGGTAATTTTGTAATCGACACAGATCCTTACAGTACCATCACCCTTTAATATGGGCACAATTGGCGTTCCCCAGCTAGAACTGTCCATTCTTGATATCAAACCATTTTTTTCTAACTCCTTGAGCTCTTCCTCAATTTTATTTTTCAAAGCTACAGGAGGTTGGCGATGTTTTATAAAAACTGGTCTAGCATTGGAATGCAGTAATAGGTTTCCTTTCAATTTTGGTATGACTCCTATGGTATCATTAAAGAGAGGAGCATATCTAGCATATATTTCATCTTTAAATTTTTGAGACTGATTGGTGATGTTCTCAGAGATTTGATGGATATCATGTATTGAAACATCTAAAACACGAATCCATTCTCGGCCAAATATGCTGTCAACATCATTATCTATCACAAACAAGCGGCCCTTCATGGTTTTACCATATAAATTTACCTGAACATCACTTACACCCCGCAGTTGAATAGACTCTCCTGTATAAGTTTTCAACTTAACATTATTAACTTGTCGAATATCTTTGGAAGGAAAATATTTTTTAAAGTTGTGTAAGGACATAGATGAAACTGCAGCACCTGTATCATATTCCATTTGGCATTGAATATTATCTATTATTGGAGTGAGCATATACTTTCCAATTATCTTAGAACTGTTTGTCATGGAATGTAACTCATACGTCTCCAATAAATTTCCCCTGTAATCACACATAGAATCGCTGGTCTGATTTTGCATCGACCCAGTCTCTTGGTCACACTGCAAGCTCTCAATACATTGTATGTCCGTCTGTTTTTGAAAAGCTTTCTTATGTACAGGTTTATTTATTTTAAGACATACTGAAGCAATATGTCCTTTTACATTGCACTTAGAACAAATCAGATGGCTCAACTTACATTCATTTGCTTTGTGGTTACTTTTGCCACACCTAAAACATTTACCAATAAGGTCTTTTCGAGAAATGCGTGGATACTCTGAACTGCTTGCTATTTTAACAGCCACTTTATTTACCTTGGCAGATGAAAACATTTGATTGCTTCCAAGCCGGGAAGATTCCATGGCTAAAGCTAAATCAACAGCTTTTTGCAAATTCAATTCCCTTTCCTGGAGTAAGCGCTCACGAATTTCAGCATTGTTGAGTCCCCTTATGAACTGTGTTCGCAAATAATGTACCTCAATAGTATTTGATTTGCAATGCCCACATGTAAAATTGCAATTTAGTGTCAATGCTCTAAGACCCTTTAAATATTCTGCTATATTCTCCCCTTCATATTGAATTCTAGAATAAAATTTATGTTGTTCTGCTACTTCATTTGGAGGAGGACATAAATAGTCCCTTAATAACTTAATAAGGTCATTAAATGATCTAGATTTAGGCAAACTAGGTGCTGTTAATTCTGTAAGCAACTGGAAATTTTTAGGACTTAAACAGCTTATCAAGACTTGGACACGCTTTTTGTCAGTTTCTTTGTCATTTTCTTTTAAATTATTTATGTCTAGATAATTGTCTAGCCTTTGTAAATAAGTATTGAAACTTTCATTGTTTTCATCATAAGAATCTAACCTATGTTGGATAATATTTCCTGAAGTTTTGTTACCTTGAATGTTTTGTTGGAGAAATCTCAAAAGTGCAGCATTTATTTCTTCACTCGTCGCCATTTTATTGTACTTTTATAAAATATATAAGATAATATAATTACTGAAATTACAAATAAATAATCTCAATTGTAGTAATAACATTTTAATTCCACTAAAACAAAGTTTTTTAATTGGAACAACAAAACAACATGTGACAATACAAACAGCTGATTGATTCATCAGCTGATAGAATCATTAATCAGATATAACAAGCATCAAGAACTTCTCGCAAATCATCCTGGATCAAGAGGTTTATGTACATAAATTGATACCGAACATAGAGAAATGAGGTAAGATATGTAGATTCTTATAGGCAAAACATTTGAAACGTGTTTGTGAATTTATAGTAACTGAAAACTGAAACTGTGACTTAGAAGTGTACATTTTCATACCTGTGACTTAGAACTGTTAAATATTATGAAATTGATTAAATTTTTTTTTTTAAACACATCCGTTAATGCAGCACAAAAATTAGAGTAGAACTGTGTTCTAACTAAGAGAGCTCTTTGGAAAGTAAGTTCCTTTTCATTATAAAAACCAATACAATTTAAGGTTTTTTTATTATACACAAAATAGTTAAATAGTTACAACTCTTACCTATTTTCCCACATTACCACCTACATTATGGCACTTGTTATATCAGTAAACTAGTTCTTTATTACCCTCATCATAGACACCTGAGAGTTATAAGACATGAATTTACACTGTATTTAAACTCCTCATTGTTTTCAAACCGCTGTGACCCTAGATATTTTTACATGTTAGGAAGTGATAATCACTAGGAGCCAAATCAGTGCTGTATGTCATTTGAAACTGTCCAGTATGTTATGTATGTGTCCGACAATTGTCACTAAATATGCCATACCAATTCTTCTGAATGGTTTTTACCTTCCTTAAAATGTCTTGGTAGTGATTCATTCTACAAATCTTACCAGGAGTATTTCTCAAAAGACATTTGCCATGAGTTTTCTTGTATAGAATGTTTCTAAGTAATTTTGACCTTTATTTGGTTTTCACAGTGAGCTGTAGCCCTACTCCATCGACTGACTTTGTCTCCAAATTGACATACAATAGCCAAGTCTCACCATCTATCATTATATAACTGAGATAAAGGTCCGATAATTCAGTAAATTTGATATTTCTGTTTTTTCAGATTTTATCATTTGCTTTTCAAAAAGTTCAACTGTCACAACAGATGGGGTCGTCTATTTCTTTATTCATCATGAGTATTAGTTCATCCATCCATGAATAAACAGCACTCACTCATAATATTTTTTCATACACTGCATAAAGTTGGTAATGAATGTCTACTGTCGTACAGTTCTTCGAACACAGGAAACAAATAACATCACGTAGCGTAGATGACATGTCAGAGACATGAGTGAGTACAAGTTGTGTAAAATAGTTGTAAACATATGTCAGCTAAACTAGTATCCATCATGACTTTGAAAACTTATGTTTTTAGGTTGGAGAAGCCCACTAGATTAGATTAGTTTTAAGCTGTAGGAAATAGTATTAGATAAGTTATTATATATTTTATGGTATATGTTTGTGTTAAAAATATTTTCAAAGACATGATGGAATATAAATTATTGTATTTTTTTATTGAGAAACATGAGCATTGTTTGTGCACATTTAATGATTAAACAATGCAAGTCATTACATATATGCTAACTAGTTTAGCTGACATATTTATTTGATAAGTTGTTGAATCCAATACAGCCTCAAGAATGAAGATTAGATCTGCATCATCGATGAACTTCATAAGGATCAAGATCCCTCCCTTTTGAATCAAACAGAAATCAATTCAATTTTTTTAGGTGTAAAAATTAAAATTAAAAATTTAAAAATATTAAAGAAATATGTATATAATTATTGTTTTTCGTTTTATATTTATTAAATAATCAGATTAAATTTTTGTTTCAAATTTTACATTTTTTACCTTAGGTCCTGTTTTAATATATATCATTTTCTTAGATTTTTTTTTATTTTTTCTCTTTCTTTCAGCTTTGAATCTTTTTGAATAATATCAGTCATCATACTTAGGACCTTTTTGAAATATTTAATTTTGTTAGATTATTTTTCTTATTTTCTTTCAGTTTTGAATCTTTTAAAAAAATATTATTTTAACTTTATGATTTAAAAAACAATAATATATCTTAATACAATTTTGGTCCTTTATATTAGTTCAGCTTCTTAGACTATTTTTTATTTTATTTTTTCATTATCGGTTTCAGCACCCTATCATTCTACATAATATAATTAATCAATGTGTATTTATTTCAGGCCAATTACACACACGACCAACAAAAGGGTGAGTATAATCTTTTGTTGAGTCCATCGCACTTACAACACCTAGACTTAACAAAATGTTAATGTCTAGTTACAACAAAGATCACACACTTGTACAAATTGTCCAAGTGTACACCACTATTGTTACACTTCTTCAGGTATAAGTCCTCGACACATTAGAGGCAGCATTAGATTTGGTAGGAAATTGAGATAGTTTGTAAGAATATTTTCGGTATTCCGCGGTCCCTGTTAGGTTTTTAGTTTTACGGGTGTTTTATTTTTCAGGTTTTATTATGTGTTGTTGTGTATATATGTTGTTTTTCATATTTTTTTATGTATTTTTTTAGGTTGTATTTTATGTGTTTTTCAGGGTTTTTTTTATATTGTATTGTTTCTGTATAAATAATATTTATGTATGTATTTGAAAGTAGTATTTTATTTCTATGTATTTTCAGGTGTGGGCTCTTTTAGTTTAGTATGAATGTTTTGTTTGTTGATTTAATTTACAGCAAAGAAATTCTACATTTTTTAATTTTGTTGTTATCTAAAGAAGTTCTACCTTTGAATTGCTGGTCACCATCTTAAAAAGGTAAGCTACTTCCATTTTTTTTTTTTTTAATGTAGACTATCATTCTAATTTTACTTGGAAACTTGTTAGTAGGTATTCGTTTGAGTTTTCTTCTAAAGCATGTCGATCTACTAGAACATACAAAGAGAACTTTTAGATTTTGAGCACTATTGTACTTTTATAAAATATATAAGATAATATAATTACTGAAATTACAAATAAATAATCTCAATTGTAGTAATAACATTTTAATTCCACTAATACAAAGTTTTTTAATTGGAACAACAAAACAACATGTGACAATACAAACAGCTGATTGATTCATCAGCTGATAGAATCATTAATCAGATATAACAATCTTCCCCAAGATAATAAAGTTTACAGAACCAATCTTTCTGGTTTCTTGATAGTTCTTGATGATCTACGTGGAACCAAGGGCATCTTAGTCTCACTTTGGTTTGGTGTAGATTTTCTTACTGGTGTAGTAATGACAGTGTCGGATGGTATAATTTGTGCATCTTCCTGGTTGTTGATTTTTGTAGTTTCTGTCTCCCTTAAATTTCCTTGAAGTGTTTTTGGACTACTTTCATGAATGTTACTATACACAAAAGGGGTGCTGCAATTCCTCTCTGGATTAACTAAGGTTGGTCTTATTTGATCAATATGACGTCTGTGGGTTTTCCCTCCCACACTAACATCATAGTTGCAAGTACCAATTCTTGAAATTACAGTTCCAAATAACCACTTTTCATTTTTGTCTACATAGTTTCGTATTTGAACGTTATCTCCTGCCTCCAATTGTCTCAGTTTGCCATGCGGTTGATCCTGTAAAATTGGTTGGCTCTTAATGAGATCTATACGAGTTCTGATGTTACGTTTTAACATCAGCTCGGAAGGGCTTCTCCCAGTTGTTATATTGATGACTCTTCTATTTTGAATCAAAAACCTGCACAGGTTTGTGTGAATAGCTCCTGGTTCTTCAGTTAAGGCCTTCAGTTTCTGCTTAGTTGTTTGAACGTAACGTTCTGCTTGTCCATTGGAAGATGGATGATACACAGCCGTTTTCTTATGTAGAATTCCATTGCTTAGAACAAACTGTCTGAATTATTTGAAATGAATGCAGAACCATTGTCGGTTACTATAACACAGGGAATGCCAAATCTTGCAAATATCTCTCTTAGAGCTCGAATCGTTGCATCACTAGTTATACTTGACATCTCCTGAATTTCAAGCCACTTACTGTATGAGTCTACCACTATTAGGAAATAACATCCTTTAAATGGCCCAGCATGGTCAATATGTATTCGCTCCCAGGGAAATCTAGTTTTCTCCCAAGGCTGAAAAAATTTGGAGGGGTTATTTTTGTTTAAAGCACATGGTTTGCATGAATTTACATACTGTTCTATCTCAGTGTTGATTGAAGGCCACCAGCAATATTGCCTTGCTAGCTCCTTCATTTTAGTTATGCCTGTGTGAGCGGTATGCAATTCTTCAAGTATTGGTTTCCTTAATGAACTGGGAATAACGACACGTATACCTCTAAATATACAGCCATTATTGAGTGTTAGTTCACTTTCAAGACCCTTGAAATATTCAGGTTTGTCAACATATGTGTTAGTTTGTAAAGCATTGTAAACTAAACTCAATTCTCTATCTAAGGCAGTAGCTTTCTTAATTTGATCAGCAGTCACTGGTAAACAATTCATTTGTACCTGTAAAATAGCTTTATCAGACAATGAGTCTTCAAATGAGGCTTCTTGATTGTCACTAACTGGAAACCTAGAAAGATAGTCCACATTCTGATGGTCACAAGCCTTTCGATATTGAATGGTGTAATCAAATCCTGACAGATACATACCATAATGTACCATTCGAGTGGCAGTGAGAGGAGGTAGGGTTTTTGAAGGATGAAAAATGGATGAAAGAGGTTTATTGTCTGTAATGAGGGTAAAATGACGTCCGTAGCAGTAATGGAAAAACTTGAAAACTCCCCAATATATAGCAGTGGCTTCCTTGATTATATGACTATAATTACACTCGGTTTTACTCAATGTCCTGGATGCAAATGCAATTGGTCTCTCTGAACCATCTGGCATTCGAAGAGAGAGAATGGCCGATAAACCATGTGGTGAAGCGTCAGTGGCAAGCAAAAGTGGCAAATCCGATGAAAACGGAACTAATACTGTATCAGCAACAATTTCTTTTTTTATCATATTAAAGGTATCTTCACAACTTTTTGTCCAGTTAAAATATTTGTTTTTCTTCAAAAGGTCATACAACGGATGAAGTTTATTAGCCAAATCCCTAATAAACTTACCATAATAGTTGACAATTCCGAGAAATTGCTTCAACTCTGTAACGTTAGTGGGCTTAGGAGACTTTAAAATAGCTTCAACCTTCTCAGGAGTCTTGTGTAAACCTTTTTCGTCAATTATGTGCCCTAGGTAAGTGACAGATTTAAGGAAAAACTTGCATTTTGCCTTGTTTAAATGGAGATCATTCACTTTTAGCCGCTCAAGAACTTGAACTGTGCGAATCTTAGCTTCTTCCAGTGTTCTTCCTTGAATAATTATATCGTCGAAGAAAACAGCCACACCATCTAAACTTACCAAAATTGACTCCATATACCGTTGCCAAATACTGGGGGCGTTGTTAACTCCAAACATTAATCTATTGACCTTGAAATTACCAATATGTGTTGAAATTGCTTGTATTTCAGCGCTCTCTTCATCCATCTGGAGATGCAAGTAGGCTTTGTGTAAATCTAGGGTTGTAAAGTATTTACCTCCACTCATGTTGTTAAAAATGTCTTCAATGCGAGGAATAGGGTATCTATCACAATGCAGCTGTGGATTAACGGTAATTTTGTAATCGACACAGATCCTTACAGTACCATCACCCTTTAATATGGGCACAATTGGCGTTCCCCAGCTAGAACTGTCCATTCTTGATATCAAACCATTTTTTCTAACTCCTTGAGCTCTTCCTCAATTTTATTTTTCAAAGCTACAGGAGGTTGGCGATGTTTTATAAAAACTGGTCTAGCATTGGAATGCAGTAATAGGTTTCCTTTCAATTTTGGTATGACTCCTATGGTATCATTAAAGAGAGGAGCATATCTAGCATATATTTCATCTTTAAATTTTTGAGACTGATTGGTGATGTTCTCAGAGATTTGATGGATATCATGTATTGAAACATCTAAAACACGAATCCATTCTCGGCCAAATATGCTGTCAACATCATTATCTATCACAAACAAGCGGCCCTTCATGGTTTTACCATATAAATTTACCTGAACATCACTTACACCCCGCAGTTGAATAGACTCTCCTGTATAAGTTTTCAACTTAACATTATTAACTTGTCGAATATCTTTGGAAGGAAAATATTTTTTAAAGTTGTGTAAGGACATAGATGAAACTGCAGCACCTATATCATATTCCATTTGGCATTGAATATTATCTATTATTGGAGTGAGCATATACTTTCCAATTATCTTAGAACTGTTTGTCATGGAATGTAACTCATACGTCTCCAATAAATTTCCCCTGTAATCACACATAGAATCGCTGGTCTGATTTTGCATCGACCCAGTCTCTTGGTCACACTGCAAGCTCTCAATACATTGTATGTCCGTCTGTTTTTGAAAAGCTTTCTTATGTACAGGTTTATTTATTTTAAGACATACTGAAGCAATATGTCCTTTTACATTGCACTTAGAACAAATCAGATGGCTCAACTTACATTCATTTGCTTTGTGGTTACTTTTGCCACACCTAAAACATTTACCAATAAGGTCTCTTCGAGAAATGCGTGGATACTCTGAACTGCTTGCTATTTTAACAGCCACTTTATTTACCTTGGCAGATGAAAACATTTGATTGCTTCCAAGCCGGGAAGATTCCATGGCTAAAGCTAAATCAACAGCTTTTTGCAAATTCAATTCCCTTTCCTGGAGTAAGCGCTCACGAATTTCAGCATTGTTGAGTCCCCTTATGAACTGTGTTCGCAAATAATGTACCTCAATAGTATTTGATTTGCAATGCCCACATGTAAAATTGCAATTTAGTGTCAATGCTCTAAGACCCTTTAAATATTCTGCTATATTCTCCCCTTCATATTGAATTCTAGAATAAAATTTATGTTGTTCTGCTACTTCATTTGGAGGAGGACATAAATAGTCCCTTAATAACTTAATAAGGTCATTAAATGATCTAGATTTAGGCAAACTAGGTGCTGTTAATTCTGTAAGCAACTGGAAATTTTTAGGACTTAAACAGCTTATCAAGACTTGGACACGCTTTTTGTCAGTTTCTTTGTCATTTTCTTTTAAATTATTTATGTCTAGATAATTGTCTAGCCTTTGTAAATAAGTATTGAAACTTTCATTGTTTTCATCATAAGAATCTAACCTATGTTGGATAATATTTCCTGAAGTTTTGTTACCTTGAATGTTTTGTTGGAGAAATCTCAAAAGTGCAGCATTTATTTCTTCACTCGTCGCCATTTTATTGTACTTTTATAAAATATATAAGATAATATAATTACTGAAATTACAAATAAATAATCTCAATTGTAGTAATAACATTTTAATTCCACTAAAACAAAGTTTTTTAATTGGAACAACAAAACAACATGTGACAATACAAACAGCTGATTGATTCATCAGCTGATAGAATCATTAATCAGATATAACAAGCATCAAGAACTTCTCGCAAATCATCCTGGATCAAGAGGTTTATGTACATAAATTGATACCGAACATAGAGAAATGAGGTAAGATATGTAGATTCTTATAGGCAAAACATTTGAAACGTGTTTGTGAATTTATAGTAACTGAAAACTGAAACTGTGACTTAGAACTGTGAACATTTTCATACCTGTGACTTAGAACTGTTACAAATATTATGAAATTGATTAAATTTTTTTTTTAAACACATCCGTTAATGCAGCACAAAAATTAGAGTAGAACTGTGTTCTAACTAAGAGAGCTCTTTGGAAAGTAAGTTCCTTTTCATTATAAAAACCAATACAATTTAGAGGTTTTTTTATTATACACAAAATAGTTAAATAGTTACAACTCTTACCTATTTTCCCACATTACCACCTACATTATGGCACTTGTTATATCAGTAAACTAGTTCTTTATTACCCTCATCATAGACACCTGTGAGTTATAATACATGAATTTACACTGTATTTCAACTCCTCATTGTTTTCAAACCGCTGTGACCCTAGATATTTTTACATGTTAGGAAGTGATAATCACTAGGAGCCAAATCAGTGCTGTATGTCATTTGAAACTGTCCAATATGTTATGTATGTGTCCGACAATTGTCACTAAATATGCCATACCAATTCTTCTGAATGGTTTTTACCTTCCTTAAAATGTCTTGGTAGTGATTCATTCTACAAATCTTACCAGGAGTATTTCTCAAAAGACATTTGCCATGAGTTTTCTTGTATAGAATGTTTCTAAGTAATTTTGACCTTTATTTGGTTTTCACAGTGAGCTGTAGCCCTACTCCATCGACTGACTTTGTCTCCAAATTGACATACAATAGCCAAGTCTCACCATCTATCATTATATAACTGAGATAAAGGTCCGATAATTCAGTAAATTTGATATTTCTGTTTTTTCAGATTTTATCATTTGCTTTTCAAAAAGTTCAACTGTCACAACAGATGGTTGTCTATTTCTTTATTCACCATGAGTATTAGTCCATCCATCCTTGAATAAACAGCACTCACTCATAATATTTTTCCATACACTGCATAAAGTTGGTAATGAATGTCTACTGTCGTACAGTTCTTCGAACACAGGAAACAAATAACATCACGTACCGTAGATGACATATCAGAGACATGAGTGAGTACAAGTTATGTAAAATAGTTGTAAACATATGTCAGCTAAACTAGTATCCATCATGACTTTGAAAAATTATGTTTTTAGGTTGGAGAAGCCCACTAGATTAGATTAGTTTTAAGCTGTAGGAAATAGTATTAGATAAGTTATTATATATTTTATTTTATATGTTTGTGTTAAAAATATTCTCAAAGACATGATGGAATATAAATTATTGTATTTTTTTTATTGAGAAACACGTGCATTGTTTGTGCACATTTAATGATTAAACAATGCAAGTCATTACATATATGCTAACTAGTTTAGCTGACATATTTATTTGATATGTTGTTGAATCTATTACACCCTCCAGAATGAAGATTAGATCTGCATCATCGATGAACTTCATAAGGATCAAGATCCCTCCCTTATGAATCAAACAGAAATCAATTCAGTTTTATTAGGTGTAAAAATAAAAATTAAAAATTTTAAAATATTAAAGAAATATGTATATAATTAATGTTTTTCGTTTTATATTTATTAAATAATCAGATTAAATTTACGTTTCAAATTTTTCATTTATTGCCTTAGGTCCTGCTTTAATATATATCATTTTCTTAGAAATTCTTTTTTTTCTCTTTTTTTTTCATTTTACTTTTTCAGCTTTGAAAATTTTTGAATAATATCAGTCATCATACTTAGGTCCTTTCGCACTTACAACACCTAGACTTAACAAAATGTTAATGTCTAGTTACAACAAAGATCACACACTTGTACAAATTGTCCAAGTGTACACCACTATTGTTACACTTCTTCAGGCATAAGTCCTCGACACATTAGAGGCAGCATTAGATTTGGTAGGAAATTGAGATAGTTTGTAAGAATATTTTCGGTATTCCGCGGTCCCTGTTAGGTTTTTAGTTTTACGGGTGTTTTATTTTTCAGGTTTTATTATGTGTTGTTGTGTATATATGTTGTTTTTCATATTTTTTTATGTATTTTTTTAGGTTGTATTTTATGTGTTTTTCAGGGTTTTTTTTATATTGTATTGTTTCTGTATAAATAATATTTATGTATGTATTTGAAAGTAGTATTTTATTTCTATGTATTTTCAGGTGTGGGCTCTTTTAGTTTAGTATGAATGTTTTGTTTGTTGATTTAATTTACAGCAAAGAAATTCTACATTTTTTAATTTTGTTGTTATCTAAAGAAGTTCTACCTTTGAATTGCTGGTCACCATCTTAAAAAGGTAAGCTACTTCCATTTTTTTTTTTTTTTTTTTTTTAATGTAGACTATTATTCTAATTTTACTTGGAAACTTGTTAGTAGGTATTCGTTTGAGTTTTCTTCAGAATCATAACTGTGTTCTTCTAAAGCATGTCGATCTACTAGAACATACAAAGAGAACTTTTAGATTTTGAGCACCAAGAACTTCTCGCAAATCATCCTGGATCAAGAGGTTTATGTACATAAATTGATACCGAAGATAGAGAAATGAGGTAAGATATGTAGATTCTTATAGGCAAAACATTTGAAACGTGTTTGTGAATTTCTAGTAACTGAAAACTGAAACTGTGACTTAGAACTGTACATTTTCATACCTGTGACTTAAAACTGTTACATATTATGAAATTGATTAAATTTTTTTTTTTAAACATCCGTTAATGCAGCACAAAAATTAGAGTAGAACTGTGTTCTAACTAAGAGAGCTCTTTGGAAAGTAAGTTCCTTTTCATTATAAAAACCAATACAATTTAGAGGTTTTTTTATTATACACAAAATAGTTAAATATTTACAACTCTTACCTATTTTCCCACATTACCACCTACATTATGGCACTTGTTATATCAGTAAACTAGTTCTTTATTACCCTCATCATAGACACCTGTGAGTTATAAGACATGAATTTACACTGTATTTCAACTCCTCATTGTTTTCAAACCGCTGTGACCCTAGATATTTTTACATGTTAGGAAGTGATAATCACTAGGAGCCAAATCAGTGCTGTATGTCATTTGAAACTGTCCAGTATGTTATGTATGTGTCCGACAATTGTCACTAAATATGCCATACCAATTCTTCTGAATGGTTTTTACCTTCCTTAAAATGTCTTGGTAGTGATTCATTCTACAAATCTTACCAGGAGTATTTCTCAAAAGACATTTGCCATGAGTTTTCTTGTATAGAATGTTTCTAAGTAATTTTGACCTTTATTTGGTTTTCACAGTGAGCTGTAGCCCAACTCCATCGACTGACTTTGTCTCCAAATTGACATACAATAGCCAAGTCTCACCATCTATCATTATATAACTGAGATAAAGGTCCGATAATTCAGTAAATTTGATATTTCTGTTTTTTTCAGATTTTATCATTTGCTTTTCAAAAAGTTCAACTGTCACAACAGATGGTTGTCTATTTCTTTATTCATCATGAGTATTAGTCCATCCATCCTTGAATAAACAGCACTCACTCATAATATTTTTCCATATAGTGCATTAAGTTGGTAATGAATGTCTACTGTCGTACAGTTCTTCGAACACAGGAAACAAATAACATCACGTGCCGTAGATGACATGTCAGAGACATGAGTGAGTACAAGTTATGTAAAATAGTTGTAAACATATGTCAGCTAAACTAGTATCCATCATGACTTTGAAAAATTATGTTTTTAGGTTGGAGAAGCCCACTAGATTAGATTAGTTTTAAGCTGTAGGAAATAGTATTAGATAAGTTATTATATATTTTATTTTATATGTTTGTGTTAAAAATATTCTCAAAGACATGATGGAATATAAATTATTGTATTTTTTTTATTGAGAAACACGTGCATTGTTTGTGCACATTTAATGATTAAACAATGCAAGTCATTACATATATGCTAACTAGTTTAGCTGACATATTTATTTGATAAGTTGTTGAATCTATTACACCCTCCAGAATGAAGACTAGATCTGCATCATCGATGAACTTCATAAGGATCAAGATCCCTCCCTTATGAATCAAACAGAAATCAATTCAGTTTTATTAGGTGTAAAAATTAAAATTAAAAATTTTAAAATATTAAAGAAATATGTATATAATTAATGTTTTTCGTTTTATATTTATTAAATAATCAGATTAAATTTTTGTTTTTTAAAATTTTTCATTTATTGCCTTAGGTCCTGCTTTAATATATATCATTTTCTTAGTTTTTTTTCTTTTTTCTCTTTCTTTCAGCTTTGAATCTTTTTGAATAATATCAGTCATCATACTTAGGTCCTTTCGCACTTACAACACCTAGACTTAACAAAATGTTAATGTCTAGTTACAACAAAGATCACACACTTGTACAAATTGTCCAAGTGTACACCACTATTGTTACACTTCTTCAGGCATAAGTCCTCGACACATTAGAGGCAGCATTAGATTTGGTAGGAAATTGAGATAGTTTGTAAGAATATTTTCGGTATTCCGCGGTCCCTGTTAGGTTTTTAGTTTTACGGGTGTTTTATTTTTCAGGTTTTATTATGTGTTGTTGTGTATATATGTTGTTTTTCATATTTTTTTATGTATTTTTTTAGGTTGTATTTTATGTGTTTTTCAGGGTTTTTTTTATATTGTATTGTTTCTGTATAAATAATATTTATGTATGTATTTGAAAGTAGTATTTTATTTCTATGTATTTTCAGGTGTGGGCTCTTTTAGTTTAGTATGAATGTTTTGTTTGTTGATTTAATTTACAGCAAAGAAATTCTACATTTTTTAATTTTGTTGTTATCTAAAGAAGTTCTACCTTTGAATTGCTGGTCACCATCTTAAAAAGGTAAGCTACTTCCATTTTTTTTTTATTTTTTTTTAATGTAGACTATTATTCTAATTTTACTTGGAAACTTGTTAGTAGGTATTCGTTTGAGTTTTCTTCAGAATCATAACTGTGTTCTTCTAAAGCATGTCGATCTACTAGAACATACAAAGAGAACTTTTAGATTTTGAGCACCAAGAACTTCTCGCAAATCATCCTGGATCAAGAGGTTTATGTACATAAATTGATACCGAAGATAGAGAAATGAGGTAAGATATGTAGATTCTTATAGGCAAAACATTTGAAACGTGTTTGTGAATTTCTAGTAACTGAAAACTGAAACTGTGACTTAGAACTGTACATTTTCATACCTGTGACTTAAAACTGTTACATATTATGAAATTGATTAAATTTTTTTTTTTAAACATCCGTTAATGCAGCACAAAAATTAGAGTAGAACTGTGTTCTAACTAAGAGAGCTCTTTGGAAAGTAAGTTCCTTTTCATTATAAAAACCAATACAATTTAGAGGTTTTTTTATTATACACAAAATAGTTAAATATTTACAACTCTTACCTATTTTCCCACATTACCACCTACATTATGGCACTTGTTATATCAGTAAACTAGTTCTTTATTACCCTCATCATAGACACCTGTGAGTTATAAGACATGAATTTACACTGTATTTCAACTCCTCATTGTTTTCAAACCGCTGTGACCCTAGATATTTTTACATGTTAGGAAGTGATAATCACTAGGAGCCAAATCAGTGCTGTATGTCATTTGAAACTGTCCAGTATGTTATGTATGTGTCCGACAATTGTCACTAAATATGCCATACCAATTCTTCTGAATGGTTTTTACCTTCCTTAAAATGTCTTGGTAGTGATTCATTCTACAAATCTTACCAGGAGTATTTCTCAAAAGACATTTGCCATGAGTTTTCTTGTATAGAATGTTTCTAAGTAATTTTGACCTTTATTTGGTTTTCACAGTGAGCTGTAGCCCAACTCCATCGACTGACTTTGTCTCCAAATTGACATACAATAGCCAAGTCTCACCATCTATCATTATATAACTGAGATAAAGGTCCGATAATTCAGTAAATTTGATATTTCTGTTTTTTTCAGATTTTATCATTTGCTTTTCAAAAAGTTCAACTGTCACAACAGATGGTTGTCTATTTCTTTATTCATCATGAGTATTAGTCCATCCATCCTTGAATAAACAGCACTCACTCATAATATTTTTCCATATAGTGCATTAAGTTGGTAATGAATGTCTACTGTCGTACAGTTCTTCGAACACAGGAAACAAATAACATCACGTGCCGTAGATGACATGTCAGAGACATGAGTGAGTACAAGTTATGTAAAATAGTTGTAAACATATGTCAGCTAAACTAGTATCCATCATGACTTTGAAAAATTATGTTTTTAGGTTGGAGAAGCCCACTAGATTAGATTAGTTTTAAGCTGTAGGAAATAGTATTAGATAAGTTATTATATATTTTATTTTATATGTTTGTGTTAAAAATATTCTCAAAGACATGATGGAATATAAATTATTGTATTTTTTTTATTGAGAAACACGAGCATTGTTTGTGCACATTTAATGATTAAACAATGCAAGTCATTACATATATGCTAACTAGTTTAGCTGACATATTTATTTGATAAGTTGTTGAATCTATTACACCCTCCAGAATGAAGATTAGATCTGCATCATCGATGAACTTCATAAGGATCAAGATCCCTCCCTTATGAATCAAACAGAAATCAATTCAGTTTTATTAGGTGTAAAAATTAAAATTAAAAATTTTAAAATATTAAAGAAATATGTATATAATTAATGTTTTTCGTTTTATATTTATTAAATAATCAGATTAAATTTACGTTTCAAATTTTTCATTTATTGCCTTAGGTCCTGCCTTAATATATAACATTTTCTTAGAAATTCTTTTTTTTCTCTTTTTTTTTCATTTTACTTTTTCAGCTTTGAAATTTTTTGAATAATATCAGTCATCATACTTAGGTCCTTTCTGAAATATTTAATTTTCTTAGATTATTTTTCTTATTTTCTTTCAGTTTTGAATCTTTTAAAAAAATATTATTTTGACTTTATGATTTAAAAAACAATAATATAATATCTTAATACAATTTTGGTCCTTTATATTAGTTCAGCTTCTTAGACTATTTTTTATTTTATTTTTTCATTATCGGTTTCAGCTCCCTATCATTCTACATAATATAATTAATCAATGTGTATTTATTTCAGGCCAATTACACACACGACCAACAAAAGGGTGAGTATAATCTTTTGTTGAGTCCATCGCACTTACAACACCTAGACTTAACAAAATGTTAATGTCTAGTTACAACAAAGATCACACACTTGTACAAATTGTCCAAGTGTACACCACTATTGTTACACTTCTTCAGGCATAAGTCCTCGACACATTAGAGGCAGCATTAGATTTGGTAGGAAATTGAGATAGTTTGTAAGAATATTTTCGGTATTCCGCGGTCCCTGTTAGGTTTTTAGTTTTACGGGTGTTTTATTTTTCAGGTTTTATTATGTGTTGTTGTGTATATATGTTGTTTTTCATATTTTTTTATGTATTTTTTTAGGTTGTATTTTATGTGTTTTTCAGGGTTTTTTTTATATTGTATTGTTTCTGTATAAATAATATTTATGTATGTATTTGAAAGTAGTATTTTATTTCTATGTATTTTCAGGTGTGGGCTCTTTTAGTTTAGTATGAATGTTTTGTTTGTTGATTTAATTTACAGCAAAGAAATTCTACATTTTTTAATTTTGTTGTTATCTAAAGAAGTTCTATCTTTGAATTGCTGGTCACCATCTTAAAAAGGTAAGCTACTTCCATTTTTTTTTTTTTTTTTTTTTAATGTAGACTATTATTCTAATTTTACTTGGAAACTTGTTAGTAGGTATTCGTTTGAGTTTTCTTCAGAATCATAACTGTGTTCTTCTAAAGCATGTCGATCTACTAGAACATACAAAGAGAACTTTTAGATTTTGAGCACCAAGAACTTCTCGCAAATCATCCTGGATCAAGAGGTTTATGTACATAAATTGATACCGAAGATAGAGAAATGAGGTAAGATATGTAGATTCTTATAGGCAAAACATTTGAAACGTGTTTGTGAATTTCTAGTAACTGAAAACTGAAACTGTGACTTAGAACTGTACATTTTCATACCTGTGACTTAAAACTGTTACATATTATGAAATTGATTAAATTTTTTTTTTTAAACATC
This sequence comes from Aphrophora alni, assembly GCA_963513935.1. Taxonomy (NCBI): domain Eukaryota; kingdom Metazoa; phylum Arthropoda; class Insecta; order Hemiptera; family Aphrophoridae; genus Aphrophora; species Aphrophora alni. The sequence goes on from OY740773.1 coordinate 111,122,500, forward strand.
CGTTAATGCAGCACAAAAATTAGAGTAGAACTGTGTTCTAACTAAGAGAGCTCTTTGGAAAGTAAGTTCCTTTTCATTATAAAAACCAATACAATTTAGAGGTTTTTTTATTATACACAAAATAGTTAAATAGTTACAACTCTTACCTATTTTCCCACATTACCACCTACATTAAGGCACTTGTTATATCAGTAAACTAGTTCTTTATTACCCTCGTCATAGACACCTGTAAGTTATAAGACATGAATTTACGCTGTCCTTCAACTCCTCATTGTTTTCAAACCGCTGTGACCCTAGATATTTTTACATGTTTGGAAGTGATAATCACTAGGAGCCAAATCAGTGCTGTATGTCATTTGAAACTGTCCAGTATGTTAGGTATGTGTCCGACAATTGTCACTAAATATGCCATACCAATTCTTCTGAATGGTTTTTACCTTCCTTAAAATGTCTTGGTAGTGATTCATTCTACAAATCTTACCAGGAGTATTTCTCAAAAGACATTTGCCATTAGTTTTCTTGTATAGAATGTTTCTAAGTAATTTTGACCTTTCCGTACTCAGAGTTCATTTAGAACCCACGTACTTAGAGGTCATATAGAACCACGTACTTAGAGGTCATTTAGAACCACGTACGTAGAGGTCATTAGGACCAAGTTCTTAGAGGTCATCTAGAACCACGTACTTAAAGGTCATTTAGAACCACGTACTTAGATGTCATTTGGAAGTACGTACTAAGAGATCATATAGAACCACGTACTTAGAGGTCATTTATAACCACTTACTTAGAGGTCATTTGGAACTACGTACCTAGAGGTAATTTAGAACTACGTACTTAGAGGTCATTTAGAACCACGTACATAAAGGTCATTTAGAACTACGTACTTAGAGGTCATTTAGAACTACATATTTAGAGGCCATTTAGAACTACGAACTTAGGGGTCATTTAGAACCCACGTACTTAGAGGTCATTAAGAACCAAGTACTTAGAGGTCATTAAGAACCACGTACTTAGAGGTCATCTAGATTCACGTACTTAGAGTTCATTTAGAACTACGTACTTAGAGGTCATTTAGAACTACTTACTTACAGGTCATTTAGAACCACGTACTTTGAGGTCATTTAGAACCATGTACTTAGAGTGTCAATTAGAACTACGTATTTAGAGGTCATTTAGAACCTACGTACTTAGAGGTCATTTAGAAGCACGTACTTAGAAGTCATTTAGAACCACGTACTTAGAGGTCATTTAGAACCACGTACTTAGAGGTCATTTAGAACTACGTATATGAGGTCATTTAAAACCACTTACTTAGAGGACATTTAGAACCACGTACTTAGAGGTCATTAAGAACTACGTATTTAGAGGTCATTTAGAACCATGTACTCAGAGGTCGTTTAGAACCCCGTACTTAGAGGTCATTCAGAACTACGTATTTAGTGGTCATTTAGAACCACGTACTTAGAGGTCATTTAGAACCACTTACTTAGAGGTCATTTGGAACTATGTACCTAGAGGTCAATTAGAACGACGCACTTAGGGGTTCATTTAGAACAACTTACTTAGAGGTCATTTAGAACCACGTACTTATAGGTCATTTAGAACCACGTACTTACAGGTCATTTAGAACTACGTACTTAGAGGTCATTTACAACCGTATACTTAGAGGTCATTTAGAACTACTTACTTAGAGGTCATTTAGAACTACGTACCTAGAGGTCAATTAGAACTACTTACTTAGAAGATATTTAGAACCACGTACTTAGAGGTCATTTAGAATCAACTTTTTAGAGGTCATTTAGAACTACGTACTTAGAGGTCATTTAGAACCACGTACTTAGAGGTCATTTATAACCACGTACTTAGAGGTCATTTAGAGCCACGTTCTTTGAGGTCATTTAGAACCAACAACTTAGAGGTCATTTAGAACTACGTACTTAGAGGTTATTTAGAACCACGTACTCAGAGGTCATTTAGAACCCACGTACTTAGAGGTCATATAGAACTACGTACTTAGAGGTCATTTAGAACCACGTACTTAGAAGTCATTTAGAACCAAGTACTTAAAGGTCATTTAGAACCACGCAGTTAGAGGTCATTTAGAACCACGTACTTAGAGGTTATTTAGCACTACGTATGTAAGGTCATTTACAACCACGAACTTAGAGGACATTTAGAACCACGTACTTAGAAGTCATTTAGAAGAACCCAGGTACTTAGAGGTCATTTAGAACCACGTACTAAGAGAACATATAGAACCCACGTACTTAGAGGTCATTTAGTACCCACGTTTTTGGAGGTCATTTAGAACCACGTACTTCGAGGTTATAGAGCACTACGTATATAAGGTCATTTAGAACCACGTACTTAGAGGACATTTAGAACCACGTACTTAGAAGTCATTTAGAAGAACCCACGTACTTAGAGGTCATTTAGAACCACGTACTAAGAGATCATATAGAACCACGTACTTAGAGGTCATTTAGAACTACTTACTTAGAGGTCATTTAGAACTACGTACCTAGAGGTCAATTAGAACTACGTACTTAGAGGTCATTTAGATATACGTACTTAGAGGTAATATAGAACTACGTTCTTAGAGGTCATTTAGGACCACGTACTTAGAGGTCATTTAGAACTACGTACTTATGGGTCATTTAGAACAACGTACCTAGACGTCAATTAGAACCACTTACTTAGAGGTCATTTAGAACCACGTACTTAGAGGTCATTTAGAACCACGTACTTAGAAGATATTTAGAACCACGTACTTAGAGGACATTTAGAACCACGTACTTAGAAGTCATTTAGAAGAACCCACGTACTTAGAGGTCATTTAGAACCACGTACTAAGAGATCATATAGAACAACGTACTTAGAGGTCATTTAGAACCACTTACTTAGAGGTCATTTAGAACCACATACTAAGAGGTCATTTAGAACTACGTACCTAGAAGTCAATTAGAACTACGTACTTAGAGGACTTTTAGAACTACGTACTTAGAAGTAATATAGAACTACGTTCTTACAGGTCATTTAGGACCACGTACTTAGAGGTCATTTAGAACTACGTACTTATAGGTCATTTAGAACCACGTACTTAGACGTCATTTAGAACCACTTACTTAGAGGTCATTTGGAACTACGTACCTTGAGGTCATTTAGAACTACTTACTTAGAGGTCATTTAGAACCAACTATTTAGAGGTCATTTAGAACTACGTACTTAGATGTCATTTAGAACCACGTACTTAGAGGTAATTTAGAACCACGTACTTAGAGGTCATTTAAAACCACGTACTTAGAGGTCATTTAGAACCAACAACTTAGAGGTCATTTAGAACTACGTACTTAGAGGTCATTTAGAACCACGTACTGAGAGGTCATTTAGAACCCACGTACTTGGAGGTCATATAGAACCACGTACTTAGAGGTCATTTAGAACCACGTACGTAGAGGTCATTAGGACCAAGTTCTTAGAGGTCATCTAGAACCACGTACTTGAAATTCATTTAGAACCACGTACTTAGATGTCATTTGGAGGTACGTACTAAGAGATCATATAGAACCACGTACTTAGAGGTCATTTAGAACCACTTTTTTAGAGGTCATTTGGAACTACGTACCTAGAGGTAATTTAGAACTACGTACTTAGAGGTCATTTAGAACCACGTACATAGAGGTCATTTAGAACTACGTACTTAGAGGTCATTTAGAACTACGTATTTAGAGGCCATTTAGAACTACGAACTTAGGGGTCATTTAGAACCCACGTACTTAGAGGTCATTTGGTACCCACGTACTTAGATGTCATATAGAACGACGTACTTAGAGGTCATTTAGAACCACTTACTTAGATGTCATTTGGAAGTACGTACCTAGAGGTCATTTAGAACTACGTACTTAGACGTCATTTAGAACCACGTACTTAGAGGTCATTTAGAACCACGTACTTAGAAGTTAATATCACTACGTATATAAGGTCATTTAGAACCACGTACTTAGAGGTCATTTAGAACTACGTACTTATAGGTCATTTAGAACCACGTACTTAGACGTCATTTAGAACCACTTACTTAGAGGTCATTTAGAACTACGTATATGAGGTCATTTAAAACCACTTACTTAGAGGACATTTAGAAACACGTACTTAGAGGTCATTAAGAACTACGTATTTAGAGGTCATTTAGAACCATGTACTCAGAGGTCGTTTAGAACCCCGTACTTAGAGGTCATTCAGAACTACGTATTTAGTGGTCATTTAGAACCACGTACTTAGAGGTCATTTAGAACCACTTACTTAGAGGTCATTTGGAACTATGTACCTAGAGGTCAATTAGAACGACGCACTTAGGGGTTCATTTAGAACAACTTACTTAGAGGTCATTTAGAACCACGTACTTAGAGGTCATTTAGAACCACGTACTTACAGGTCATTTAGAACTACGTACTTAGAGGTCATTTACAACCGTATACTTAGAGGTCATTTAGAACTACTTACTTAGAGGTCATTTAGAACTACGTACCTAGAGGTCAATTAGAACTACTTACTTAGAAGATATTTAGAACCACGTACTTAGAGGTCATTTAGAATCAACTTTTTAGAGGTCATTTAGAACTACGTACTTAGAGGTCATTTAGAACCACGTACTTAGAGGTCATTTATAACCACGTACTTAGAGGTCATTTAGAGCCACGTTCTTTGAGGTCATTTAGAACCAACAACTTAGAGGTCATTTAGAACTACGTACTTAGAGGTTATTTAGAACCACGTACTCAGAGGTCATTTAGAACCCACGTACTTAGAGGTCATATAGAACTACGTACTTAGAGGTCATTTAGAACCACGTACTTAGAAGTCATTTAGAACCAAGTACTTAAAGGTCATTTAGAACCACGCAGTTAGAGGTCATTTAGAACCACGTACTTAGAGGTCATTTAGAACCACGTACTTAGAGGTTATTTAGCACTACGTATGTAAGGTCATTTACAACCACGAACTTAGAGGACATTTAGAACCACGTACTTAGAAGTCATTTAGAAGAACCCACGTACTTAGAGGTCATTTAGAACCACGTACTAAGAGAACATATAGAACCCACGTACTTAGAGGTCATTTAGTACCCACGTTTTTAGAGGTCATTTAGAACCACGTACTTCGAGGTTATAGAGCACTATGTATATAAGGTCATTTAGAACCACGTACTTAGAGGACATTTAGAACCACGTACTTAGAAGTCATTTAGAAGAACCCACGTACTTAGAGGTCATTTAGAACCACGTACTAAGAGATCATATAGAACCACGTACTTAGAGGTCATTTAGAACTACTTACTTAGAGGTCATTTAGAACTACGTACCTAGAGGTCAATTAGAACTACGTACTTAGAGGTCATTTAGATATACGTACTTAGAGGTAATATAGAACTACGTTCTTAGAGGTCATTTAGGACCACGTACTTGGAGGTCATTTAGAACTACGTACTTATGGGTCATTTAGAACAACGTACCTAGACGTCAATTAGAACCACTTACTTAGAGGTCATTTAGAACCACGTACTTAGAGGTCATTTAGAACCACGTACTTAGAAGATATTTAGAACCACGTACTTAGAGGACATTTAGAACCACGTACTTAGAAGTCATTTAGAAGAACCCAGGTACTTAGAGGTCATTTAGAACCACGTACTAAGAGATCATATAGAACAACGTACTTAGAGGTCATTTAGAACCACTTACTTAGAGGTCATTTAGAACCACAAGAGGTCATTTAGAACTACGTACCTAGAAGTCAATTGGAACTACGTACTTAGAGGACTTTTAGAACTACGTACTTAGAAGTAATATAGAACTACGTTCTTACAGGTCATTTAGGACCACGTACTTAGAGGTCATTTAGAACTACGTACTTATAGGTCATTTAGAACCACGTACTTAGACGTCATTTAGAACCACTTACTTAGAGGTCATTTGGAACTACGTACCTTGAGGTCATTTAGAACTACTTACTTAGAGGTCATTTAGAACCAACTATTTAGAGGTCATTTAGAACTACGTACTTAGATGTCATTTAGAACCACGTACTTAGAGGTAATTTAGAACCACGTACTTAGAGGTCATTTAAAACCACGTACTTAGAGGTCATTTAGAACCAACAACTTAGAGGTCATTTAGAACTACGTACTTAGAGGTCATTTAGAACCACGTACTGAGAGGTCATTTAGAACCCACGTACTTAGAGGTCATATAGAACCACGTACTTAGAGGTCATTTAGAACCACGTACGTAGAGGTCATTAGGACCAAGTTCTTAGAGGTCATCTAGAACCACGTACTTGAAATTCATTTAGAACCACGTACTTAGATGTCATTTGGAGGTACGTACTAAGAGATCATATAGAACCACGTACTTAGAGGTCATTTAGAACCACTTTTTTAGAGGTCATTTGGAACTACGTACCTAGAGGTAATTTAGAACTACGTACTTAGAGGTCATTTAGAACCACGTACATAGAGGTCATTTAGAACTACGTACTTAGAGGTCATTTAGAACTACGTATTTAGAGGCCATTTAGAACTACGAACTTAGGGGTCATTTAGAACCCACGTACTTAGAGGTCATTTGGTACCCACGTACTTAGATGTCATATAGAACGACGTACTTAGAGGTCATTTAGAACCACTTACTTAGATGTCATTTGGAAGTACGTACCTAGAGGTCATTTAGAACTACGTACTTAGACGTCATTTAGAACCACGTACTTAGAGGTCATTTAGAACCACGTACTTAGAAGTTAATATCACTACGTATATAAGGTCATTTAGAACCACGTACTTAGAGGTCATTTAGAACTACGTACTTATAGGTCATTTAGAACCACGTAATTAGACGTCATTTAGAACCACTTACTTAGAGGTCATTTAGAACTACGTATATGAGGTCATTTAAAACCACTTACTTAGAGGACATTTAGAACCACGTACTTAGAGGTCATTAAGAACTACGTATTTAGAGGTCATTTAGAACCATGTACTCAGAGGTCGTTTAGAACCCCGTACTTAGAGGTCATTCAGAACTACGTATTTAGTGGTCATTTAGAACCACGTATTTAGAGGTCATTTAGAACCACTTACTTAGAGGTCATTTGGAACTATGTACCTAGAGGTCAATTAGAACGACGCACTTAGGGGTTCATTTAGAACAACTTACTTAGAGGTCATTTAGAACCACGTACTTAGAGGTCATTTAGAACCACGTACTTACAGGTCATTTAGAACTACGTACTTAGAGGTCATTTACAACCGTATACTTAGAGGTCATTTAGAACTACTTACTTAGAGGTCATTTAGAACTACGTACCTAGAGGTCAATTAGAACTACTTACTTAGAAGATATTTAGAACCACGTACTTAGAGGTCATTTAGAATCAACTTTTTAGAGGTCATTTAGAACTACGTACTTAGAGGTCATTTAGAACCACGTACTTAGAGGTCATTTATAACCACGTACTTAGAGGTCATTTAGAGCCACGTTCTTTGAGGTCATTTAGAACCAACAACTTAGAGGTCATTTAGAACTACGTACTTAGAGGTTATTTAGAACCACGTACTCAGAGGTCATTTAGAACCCACGTACTTAGAGGTCATATAGAACTACGTACTTAGAGGTCATTTAGAACCACGTACTTAGAAGTCATTTAGAACCAAGTACTTAAAGGTCATTTAGAACCACGCAGTTAGATGTCATTTAGAACCACGTACTTAGAGGTCATTTAGAACCACGTACTTAGAGGTTATTTAGCACTACGTATGTAAGGTCATTTACAACCACGAACTTAGAGGACATTTAGAACCACGTACTTAGAAGTCATTTAGAAGAACCCACGTACTTAGAGGTCATTTAGAACCACGTACTAAGAGAACATATAGAACCCACGTACTTAGAGGTCATTTAGTACCCACGTTTTTAGAGGTCATTTAGAACCACGTACTTCGAGGTTATAGAGCACTACGTATATAAGGTCATTTAGAACCACGTACTTAGAGGACATTTAGAACCACGTACTTAGAAGTCATTTAGAAAAACCCACGTACTTAGAGGTCATTTAGAACCACGTACTAAGAGATCATATAGAACCACGTACTTAGAGGTCATTTAGAACTACTTACTTAGAGGTCATTTAGAACTACGTACCTAGAGGTCAATTAGAACTACGTACTTAGAGGTCATTTAGATATACGTACTTAGAGGTAATATAGAACTACGTTCTTAGAGGTCATTTAGGACCACGTACTTAGAGGTCATTTAGAACTACGTACTTATGGGTCATTTAGAACAACGTACCTAGACGTCAATTAGAACCACTTACTTAGAGGTCATTTAGAACCACGTACTTAGAGGTCATTTAGAACCACGTACTTAGAAGATATTTAGAACCACGTACTTAGAGGACATTTAGAACCACGTACTTAGAAGTCATTTAGAAGAACCCACGTACTTAGAGGTTAATTAGTACCACGTACTAAGAGATCATTTAGAACAACTTACTTAGAGGTCATTTAGAACCACTTACTTAGAGGTCATTTAGAACCACATACTAAGAGGTCATTTAGAACTACGTACCTAGAAGTCAATTAGAACTACGTACTTAGAGGACTTTTAGAACTACGTACTTAGAAGTAATATAGTACTACGTTCTTACAGGTCATTTAGGACCACGTACTTAGAGGTCATTTAGAACTACGTACTTATAGGTCATTTAGAACCACGTACTTAGACGTCATTTAGAACCACTTACTTAGAGGTCATTTGGAACTACGTACCTTGAGGTCATTTAGAACTACTTACTTAAAGGTCATTTAGAACCAACTATTTAGAGGTCATTTAGAACTACGTACTTAGATGTCATTTAGAACCACGTACTTAGAGGTAATTTAGAACCACGTACTTAGAGGTCATTTAAAACCACGTACTTAGAAGTCATTTAGAACCAACAACTTAGAGGTCATTTAGAACTACGTACTTAGAGGTCATTTAGAACCACGTACTGAGAGGTCATTTAGAACCCACGTACTTAGAGGTCATATAGAACCACGTACTTAGAGGTCATTTAGAACCACGTACGTAGAGGTCATTAGGACCAAGTTCTTAGAGGTCATCTAGAACCACGTACTTGAAATTCATTTAGAACCACGTACTTAGATGTCATTTGGAGGTACGTACTAAGAGATCATATAGAACCACGTACTTAGAGGTCATTTAGAACCACTTTTTTAGAGGTCATTTGGAACTACGTACCTAGAGGTAATTTAGAACTACGTACTTAGAGGTCATTTAGAACCACGTACATAGAGGTCATTTAGAACTACGTACTTAGAGGTCATTTAGAACTACGTATTTAGAGGCCATTTAGAACTACGAACTTAGGGGTCATTTAGAACCCACGTACTTAGAGGTCATTTGGTACCCACGTACTTAGATGTCATATAGAACGACGTACTTAGAGGTCATTTAGAACCACTTACTTAGATGTCATTTGGAAGTACGTACCTAGAGGTCATTTAGAACTACGTACTTAGACGTCATTTAGAACCACGTACTTAGAGGTCATTTAGAACCACGTACTTAGAAGTTAATATCACTACGTATATAAGGTCATTTAGAACCACGTACTTAGAGGTCATATAGAACTACGTACTTATAGGTCATTAAGAACCACGTACTTAGACGTCATTTAGAACCACTTACTTAGAGGTCATTTGGAACTACGTACCTAAAGGTCATTTAGAACCTCGTACTTAGAGGTCATTTAGAACCACATACTTAGAGGTCATTTAGAACTACTTACTTAGAGGTCGTTTAGAACTACGTACCTAGAGGTCAATTAGAACTACGTACTTAGAGGTCATTTAGAACTACGTACTTAGAAGATATTTAGAACCACGTACTTAGAGGTCATTTAGAAACAACTTTTTAGAGGTCATTTAGAACTACGTACTTAGACGTCATTTAGAAACACGTACTTAGAGGTCATTTAGAACCACTTACTTAGAGGTCATTTAGAACCACGTACTTAGAGGTCATTTAGAACCACGTACTTAGAAGATATTTAGAACCACGTACTTAGAGGACATTTAGAACCACGTACTTAGAAGTCATTTAGAAGAACCCACGTACTTAGAGGTCATTTAGAACCACGTACTAAGAGATCATATAGAATAACGTACTTAGAGGTCATTTAGAACCACATACTAAGAGGTCATTTAGAACTACGTACCTAGAAGTCAATTAGAACTACGTACTTAGAGGTCATTTAGAACTACGTACTTATAGGTCATTTAGAACCACGTACTTAGACGTCATTTAGAACCACTTACTTAGAGGTCATTTGGAACTACGTACCTTGAGGTCATTTAGAACTACTTACTTAGAGGTCATTTAGAACCAACTATTTAGAGGTCATTTAGAACTACGTACTTAGATGTCATTTAGAACCACGTACTTAGAGGTAATTTAGAACCACGTACTTAGAGGTCATTTAAAACCACGTACTTAGAGGTCATTTAGAACCAACAACTTAGAGGTCATTTAGAACTACGTACTTAGAGGTCATTTAGAACCACGTACTCAGAGGTCATTTAGAACCCACGTACTTAGAGGTCATATAGAACCAAGTACTTAGAGGTCATTTAGAACCACGTACGTAGAGGTCATTAGGACCAAGTTCTTAGAGGTCATCTAGAACCACGTACTTGAAATTCATTTAGAACCACGTACTTAGATGTCATTTGGAGGTACGTACTAAGAGATCATATAGAACCACGTACTTAGAGGTCATTTAGAACCACGTTTTTAGAGGTCATTTGGAACTACGTACCTAGAGGTAATTTAGAATTACGTACTTAGAGGTCATTTAGAACCACGTACATAGAGGTCATTTAGAACTACGTACTTAGAGGTCATTTAGAACTACGTATTTAGAGGCCATTTAGAACTACGAACTTAGGAGTCATTTAGAACCCACGTACTTAGAGGTCATTTAGTACCCACGTACTTAGATGTCATATAGAACGACGTACTTAGAGGTCATTTAGAACCACTTACTTAGATGTCATTTGGAAGTACGTACCTAGAGGTCATTTAGAACTACGTACTTAGACGTCATTTAGAACCACGTACTTAGAGGTCATTTAGAACCACGTACTTAGAAGTTATTATCACTACGTATATAAGGTCATTTAGAACCACGTACTTAGAGGTCATTTAGAACTACGTACTTATAGGTCATTTAGAACCACGTACTTAGACGTCATTTAGAACCACTTAATTAGAGGTCATTTGGAACTACGTACCTAAAGGTCATTTAGAACCTCGTACTTAGAGGTCATTTAGAACCACATACTTAGAGGTCATTTAGAACTACTTACTTAGAGGTCGTTTAGAACTACGTACCTAGAGGTCAATTAGAACTACGTACTTAGAGGTCATTTAGAACTACGTTCTTAGAAAATATTTAGAACCACGTACTTAGAGGTCATTTAGAACCAACTTTTTAGAGGTCATTTAGAACTACGTACTTAGACGTCATTTAGAAACACATACTTAGAGGTCATTTAGAACCACGTACTTAGAGGTCATTTAGAACCACGTACTTAGAGGTAATTTAAAACCAACAACTTAGAGTTTATTTAGAACTACGTACTTAGAGGTCATTTAGAACCACATACTCAGAGGTCATTTAGAACCCACGTACTTAGAGGTCATATAAAACCACGTATTTAGAGGTCATTAAGAACCACGTACTTAGAGGTCATTTAGAACCAAGTACTTAGAGGTCATTCAGAACCATGTACTTAGACGTCATTTAGAACCACGTACTTAGAGGTCATTTAGAACCACGTACTTAGAAGTTATTATCACTAATTGTATAAGGTCATTTAGAACCACGTACTTAGAGGACATTTAGAACCACGTACTTAGAAGTCATTTAGAAGAACCCACGTACTTAGAGGTCATTTAGAACTACGTAATTAGAGGTCATTTAGAACTACGAACTTAGGGGTCATTTAGAACCCACGTACTTAGAGGTCATTTAGTACCCACGTACTTAGAGGTCATATAGAACCACGTACTTAGAGGTCATATAGAACCACTTACTTAGATGTCATTTGGAAGTACGTACCTAGAGGTCATTTAGAACTACGTACTTAGGGGTCATTTAGAACTACTTACTTAGAGTTCATTTAGAAGCACGTACTTAGAGGTCATTTAGAACCACGTAGTTATAGGTCATTTAGAACCACGTACTTAGAGGTCATTTAGAACTACGTATATGAGGTAATTTAGAACCACATACTTAGAGGGCATTAAGAACTAAGTATTTAGAGGTTATTTAGAACCAAGTACTCAGAGGTCGTTTAGAACCCCGTACATAGAGGTCATTCAGAACTACGTATTTATAGGTCATTTAAAACCACGTACTTAGAGGTCATTTAGAACCACATACTTAGAGGTCATTTAGTACCCACGTACTTAGATGTCATATAGAACGACGTACTTAGAGGTCATTTAGAACCACTTACTTAGATGTCATTTGGAAGTACGTACCTAGAGGTCATTTAGAACTACGTACTTAGGGGTCATTTAGAACTACTTACTTAGAGGTCATTTAGAAGCACGTACTTAGAGGTCATTTAGAACCACGTACTTACAGGTCATTTAGATCTACGTACTTAGAGGTCATTTACAACCGTATACTTAGAGGTCATTTAGAACTACTTACTTAGAGGTCATTTAGAACTACGTACCTAGAGGTCAATTAGAACTACGTACTTAGAAGATATTTAGAACCACGTACTTAGAGGTCATTTAGAATCAACTTTTTAGAAGTCATTTAGAACTACGTACTTAGAGGTCATTTAGAACCACGTACTTAGAGGTCATTCATAACCACGTACTTAGAGGTCATTTAGAGCCACGTTCTTTGAGGTCATTTAGAACCAACAACTTAGAGGTCATTTAGAACTACGTACTTAGAGGTCATTTAGAACCACGTACTCAGAGGTCATTTAGAACCCACGTACTTAGAGGTCATATAGAACTACGTACTTAGAGGTCATTTAGAACCACGTACTTAGAAGTCATTTAGAACCAAGTACTTAAAGGTCATTTAGAACCACGCACTTAGAGGTCATTTAGAACCACGTACTTAGAGGTCATTTAGAACCACGTACTTAGAGGTTATTTAGCACCTTGTATATAAGGTCATTTAGAACCACGAACTTAGAGGACATTTAGAACCACGTACTTAGAAGTCATTTAGAAGAACCCACGTACTTAGAGGTCATTTAGAACCACGTACTAAGAGGTCATTTAGAACCACATACTTAGAGGTCATTTAGAACTACTTACTTAGAGGTCATTTAGAACCAACTATTTAGAGGTCATTTAGAACTACGTACTTAGATGTCATTTAGAACCACGTACTTAGAGGTCATTTAGAACCACGTACTTAGAGGTCATTTAAAACCACGTACTTAGAGGTCATTTAGAACCAACAACTTAGAGGTCATTTAGAACTACGTACTTAGAGGTCATTTAGAACCACGTACTCAGAGTTCATTTAGAACCCACGTACTTAGAGGTCATATAGAACCACGTACTTAGAGGTCATTTAGAACCACGTACTTAAAGGTCATTTAGAACCACGTACTTAGATGTCATTTGGAAGTACGTACTAAGAGATCATATAGAACCACGTACTTAGAGGTCATTTAGAACCACTTACTTAGAGGTCATTTGGAACTACGTACCTAGAGGTAATTTAGAACTACGTACTTAGAGGTCATTTAGAACCACGTACATAAAGGTCATTTAGAACTACGTACTTAGAGGTCATTTAGAACTACGTATTTAGAGGCCATTTAGAACTACGAACTTAGGGGTCATTTAGAACCCACGTACTTAGAGGTCATTAAGAACCAAGTACTTAGAGGTCAATAAGAACCACGTACTTAGAGGTCATCTAGATTCACGTACTTAGAGTGCATTTAGAACTACGCACTTAGAGGTCATTTAGAACTACTTACTTACAGGTGATTTAGAACCACGTACTTTGAGGTCATTTAGAACCATGTACTTAGAGGTCAATTAGAACTACGTATTTAGAGGTCATTTAGAACCTACGTACTTAGAGGTCATTTAGAAGCACGTACTTAGAGGTCATTTAGAACCACGTACCTAGAGGTCATTTAGAACCACGTACTTAGAGGTCATTTAGAACTACGTATATGAGGTCATTTAAAACCACTTACTTAGAGGACATTTAGAACCACGTACTTAGAGGTCATTAAGAACTACGTATTTAGAGGTCATTTAGAACCATGTACTCAGAGGTCGTTTAGAACCCCGTACTTAGAGGTCATTCAGAACTACGTATTTAGTGGTCATTTAGAACCACGTACTTAGAGGTCATTTAGAACCACATACTTACAGGTCATTTAGATTTACGTACTTAGAGGTCATTTAGAACCCACGTACTAAGAGGTCATATAGAACCACGGACTTAGAGGTCATTTAGAACCACTTACTTAGAGGTCATTTGGAACTACGTACCTAGAGGTCAATTAGAACGACGCACTTAGGGGTTCATTTAGAACATGTTACTTAGAGGTCATTTAGAACCACGTACTTAGAGGTCATTTAGAACCACGTACTTACAGGTCATTTAGAACTACGTACTTAGAGGTCATTTACAACCGTATACTTAGAGGTCATTTAGAACTACTTACTTAGAGGTCATTTAGAACTACGTACCTAGAGGTCAATTAGAACTACGTACTTAGAAGATATTTAGAACCACGTACTTAGAGGTCATTTAGAATCAACATTTTAGAGGTCATTTAGAACTACGTACTTAGAGGTCATTTAGAACCACGTACTTAGAGGTCATTTATAACCACGTACTTAGAGGTCATTTAGAGCCACGTTCTTTGAGGTCATTTAGAACCAACAACTTAGAGGTCAGTAGAGATTGGGACACTTGAGGACAAGAATGGTGGGGGTACCCCCTCCCCCTTGCCACCTCCCCCTTGCCTTTCCCCCGTGGCCCTTCCCCTTGGCCCCTCCCCCTGCCCCTCCCCTGCCCCTCCCATTGGCCCCTCCCCCTTTGCCCCTCCCCCTTTGCCCCTCCCCTTTGCCCCTCCCCTTGGCCCCTTCCCTTGGCCCCTCCCTCTTGCCCCCTCCCCCTTGCCCCTCCCCCTTGCCCCACCCCCGTGGCCCCTCCCCTTTGCCCCTTCCCTTGCCCCTCTCCTGTAGGCCCCTCCCACCCCTCCCACCCCTTCCCTTCCCCCATTGGTCCCCCCACCTGTAACGTATTGTTGTCGAGACACACACATGACGTCATACAGACATGACGTCATACACTTAACTTTTTTAATACCAGTGGGATTCGAACCTGTGAAGTTTGGATTTGAAGGCGGACACGCTACCGACTGAGCTATCGTGCATAGTATTACAAGTCGGGTATTTAACGTAGTATATAAGCCGCCATGTTGTAACCGAACGCCAGAACATTTCGTAGAAGTTCGGACACGAACCCCTTACCGTAAGACTTATACGTGTTAAGATAGTTAAACTAACCTATAAGTTTTTGCCCACCATGGCCTATCAGCTGGTACAATTAATGTGTTATATAATGTGTTAAGATAGTTAACCTAACCTATTAAAGTTTCCTACTTTTGCCCACCACGGCCTAGGTACATTTAATGTGTATAATGTGTTAAACGTAGTTTCCTCCGTTGTCTACCAGGGTGTAGCACATGTGTTTATGTATCGTGTTAAAATATTGTTAACCTAGACTTAGTTCCTACTTTTGCCTAAACCTATGCTTACCACAGTCCACACGGGTGTTAGTCTGGCCACTATTTAACCGAACCGAAATTACCAACCGATTTACCAACCGATGTACCAACCAAAACCAACCGATTTACCAACCGAAACCAACCGATTTACCAACCAAAACCAACCGATTTACCAACCAAAAGCAACCGATTTATTAACCAAAACCAACCGATTTACCAACCAAAACCAACCGATTTACCAACCAAAACCAACCGATTTACCAACCAAAACCAACCGATTTACCAACCAAAATATACTTTTAGCAACCGATTTACCAACCGAAATACACTTTTAGCAACCGATCTACCAACCGAAATATACTTTTAGCAACCCAAACATCCAACCGATATACCTCGACCCGCGGACTTTGCTCCCCCCACTGGCTGCGGGAACCCCCCACCACCACCTCCCACCACCACCTCCCAGCGCGTCTGCGTGTGTTGAAGTGACAGCATTGGACGAGAAGCGACGGTGCAGCATTGGGCGAGAAGCGGCTGTGCAGCATTGGACGAGAAGCGGTCACGTGACCAAATGGACGATTGGTCGAGAATAACTCAGCCCGGGGCCAAATCCCTGCGATGTATATCTATTTAAAAAATACGCGTACGGTGGCAGCTATCATTTCTCTACATAGGCCGCAATGCTTTAATTTGAGTGAACAAGTCGTACAAGCCAATAAATGGCCACAAGGCAACAAACAAACTTCTATATCCGATTCGTAGCATATTTTACATAGCCTACACTCGCAGGTCGAACTGTTGCTGCTGTTATGTAACGTGTTACTTCGTTCCATTGCTCTCAGTGCTCTTATATATCTACATCTATTAAATGACCATTTGTAATGCTCGACAATTGGGTCCTCGCTCGGCTCCCAATCTTTGAGACCCAAGCCACAAGCATAACAGCATACACGATCTTCAAAGCCTAGATAAAAAAAGCCAGCTTCGGACAATTTGATCGGTGACAAGGGATGTTTCCAATTTGAATAGGTACTCAACCGCGCAGCGTACGTAGAGTATGCACTGTGACGTACATTCACTAGAGCGATACAATCCGTCCACATGTTCCTTGCTGGCGTCTTAGCTCGATACTGAAACGAAATAGACTTGTCCTCTGTGTTTTCACGGGGTTGGAACCGTCACGTGGTACAGTGAAGCTGTTCCTCGTGCTCACATTACAAGCCGGGGCCAGCAGAAGGCTTTACCCCTTGTGGAAATAGCACCAAATCCATCGCTATTTCCTGTGACCACCACTCCATTACAAAATTGTGGCCTCCAAAATTTTTATTTTGATTTTTAAAATTTTTTTTGATTTTTTTTTACGCTTTGACTCCGTGCCCAAATTGTACCTCATTCAAAGTTTATCAAGTCTTTCGACTTCGCCAGTGACCTTCAAACAGGTTTACGGGAGAATCAACTCCGCTCCAGGGACCTCCATACAACCTTGCGGGCTTTTTAGTTCCACACCAGAGGGTAACACACATACACAGATGCTGGTCAGGTATCTTCATACCGTCCCCGCGACCTTTTCAATTTAGGCAAGGAGTAAATCGTAATCACTTTTAGCACTTTTTAGTGCACATTTACTATCTACGTTACTATTATGCTGAGGTAATATACAGTTAATGTCTCCAATATGGGTGAATTTCTCTTCTTGAGGCAATTCCATGACGTGAGGATGGAATTGTCTCAAAAATAGTGCCTTTTCCAATCCTTTTGTGAAAATGATTGCAAAAGGCTTGCACAAAGTGCGTATCGTGTCCTCGTTGTAAGGTACACCGCCTTCACCCCATCTGATATAGTGAAAACGTGATTGTAGCCAACGAGCCGATTTTTGAGATTTTTCGTTAAGGAGAGAAAATCTGTAGGGCGGTTTAAAGACTGTAACACTTTGAAATTGATCACCGACAATGGCCAATTCTTTGACTATATACTTGTTGTCGTTATCGTGAAAGGCGTGAAATTCAACTACCGCCGTCTGCATGTTTTTTAAATAAGCTCACTTCGTCGTACAGTTTGTCCGCTTCGGGGAGTGTGCTAGATACGAGCTCGTCGCTGGCCAAGATCTCAATGATGTAGGAGCGTAACTCATTCTCGATATAAAACAATTCGGCGACACGTCTGGACACGAGCGGCATACTCTCCTCGAATAGCCTCCATTCGTCAGCGGTCAAGGTCATACAATGTTGCCCATCGTACAATTGAACGTAACGTTTTCCGAAAGTAGTCCGTACTATTACGTCACCGATACTCATGTCGAATTTTAACGTACTCTTGCTGCCGAGAGCTGCCGTTATAAATTTTAAATTAATCGACAATCCGTCAAGTAGATTATGATTTAAGTAAACAAATTTTTTACCACTCTGTACTAAAAGTCCGAGAGTGAAACCTGTATGCTGGAACAAACCGGTTGCTATGAAATTTAGTGCACTCTTTGTTTAAGAAGTGAACGGATTTAAGAAAAATTCCCAAAGGGAGGTTAGGTGGCACCTGACGCTTGGTAGGAGCTCGCTCCACGTCCATCTTGCTCGGATCCATGGTCTCGACTGACTGACGGCGGCGGTTACAACTGACTACTTTGATAAAACGACGAAAGATTGTGCAAATAACCTTTCTCTAGTTCCGGTTCGATTAGAACCAATGGGAACTCGTGTAGACGAGCATCATCGAAATCGAATTGATAGTATTTTTCGTCGCTTATATCTCCCTCCCCACAACTGACACAATAATGGTTGCGATAAACCATCCCCACCCCACCCACTAAAACGTAAACCGAATCCGAAGACGGACCGATGTTACCCGAAGATAGCCGACTCTTTAAAGCTGTATAGACGTGTTACGATACTTGCGACTTATCGACATGATATTCGTCGTCATCGTAGATATACTGTGTGAATGTCAAGGTCAACTCATCGTCTATTTCAGTAGGGTCGAATAAATATAGTTCGCTTTCGTCAATAAAGTCCTCTAAATCCGATAATCTATCCTTAGGCACGAGCCTGAGGAAGGCATGAACGACCCCTGGGTATGTGGTGCACATGATGTCTCGGTCGTGAATGACTGGATCGATAATTGTATCGTGTTATAAGAGAGACTGTGCGCATGCGCATCTATTCCACTACCTTTCTAACTGTGCCCGTAAGGAGATTGTACACAATATGCGAGTCGTGTAAAATCAGACAATAGGCTGTAGTAGTTGCAGGTATATTAGCGGAAGTTTCTATTTCTAGTCTGACATCCACGGGACCAGATTTAATAGAATCGTTCTGTTTGGAACAATCGATTACGAAGAGAGGACAATTTGTAAAAGATTGTAAATCTAGACTGGGCAAGGACTCGTGCGTATAGTACGATTCTTGGAATCTATGGTACATTTCGTACATTGTGGAAATATCACCGTTAATATCATCGTAAGGAAAATACTGTGAATTTAGATAGAGTTTTAAATTTGAAAGGCCGCACTTGTCAAACACAGAGGCATCCTTTTTGATCTGATTTTTTCTATCTGTTTGGAAGGCTAGAATAACATAGCGTGGTTTTTCCAGCTGATTAGCGGTTTTAATTGTCCACGAAATCTGATTTGTTTGCGGCACTATTGGATACTCGTGTAACTCCCAACTACGAAACGGAACATGGACAGGTTCGTCTCTTTCGATCATTTTCAAAAGATTCAATCGGAGTGAATCTGAAACCGTCACATAAGGCACTCTCCAGTGTATACTAGTTATCTTTAGATTAACGGTTGTAGCATCATCACTGTATACAGCGTTCAAATCGGAGGCCGAACGTAAGAGCACTAGTTCCTGTTTTACGTTCATTACAATCCGTTGGTAGTCTTCGAAAAAGCCCATCAACAGCTTCAATGGTACAGAGAGGGAAAAGTTTGAAACGGTAGCCATCCCACCGGCTCCCAACCATCCTGCGTTGCTGAATTTATTCTTCTCACTCTCTCGCAACGACAATAGATTTTTAATGGTACTGGAAATTCCGACATTTCTCGTACGGTCCACTTCGCTACCGGCAAATTCGCATCTAATATCGTCAAATAGAAAGGCTACGGCATTGTTGACCAATTTCACTGTTGCAGCAGTGTCGTCCGCTTTTGTACCGCTCACTGTTCCTTTTATATACAATATACTACCAAACGGTGCTGTGATCACGTCCTGTTGATTTATGGGAATACGAATTTCATCGTTATTACCGTACGTTGATGACGCATAAGGTCTGTGCGAATGGTATTCCAGACCACTGATGACGTCATTGTATTCTGCTGCACTATCTATTGCCAGTAGATCCATTTTTCACTTTAAATCCCAAAGCCGAGAGAAAACGTATATTTCTAGCTGTTAACTCTGTCGAGTTTGAACGTACACTGATACTGTTCTTATAACGTTGTCCATTAAATACGAGACCCATTTCTACATAAATGCAATCGGACAGAAACTGATTCTTCTCTGAAATTTATAGGTACTCCGTTCTGATCTCTAAGGCTTACGGTGATGTTATGAATGGTTTTCACGTTGACTGGTAAATATATTACAGTCGTCGGTATTTCGACAATCTTGTACCCCGGAGCCACTTGTGGGTAAAACTCGTGTATATTGTGTGACTCTTTTCCATTTTGAAATGACCCAGTTACAATATTACACGCAACTCTAATAACATTCACTCTTATAATATCGACGGGCAGCTCAGATTCGTGTCTTTGGTCGGCTGATAAATTCCCATTATTGAAACCGAGTAATTTTCCTATAGATCCGTCTTTAAAATGAATAGTCTTTGAACACTTAAGTTCCGTTTTAAGTGTGTTATTGTTCGGCTTGAGCGAAAATGCAATCTCCGGCGGCAGATGTGATTTTATATATTTTTCAATATCCTCAATTTCGTACGAACCTGTCGGTATGTTAACGGTCACTTCATAATTATCGTTTTGATCTCCACCGAGATACAATTTATTATTAATTCCCTCTTCGATATTGGGAATGGAATTGTACACAGCAAGATCAATGAGACCGATTTCCCACTCTCCATTGGATAGATCAATCGGTGGAAAGAAATCACACCAAAGTGTAGAACTATTTCCGTTTAAAACAATACTCATGGTAGTAGAAACTTTAAGCACAAATGTCCACAGACGACTGAAGTGTCACTTTGATGTCGCTTGTAATTATAGTGAATATTAGCGTTGGAACCAAAATATCTAGTCAGTTCGAGTGGAGGTCTAAGATTTCCAAAACTGTCATAGTATTCTACATTTACACCGCGCTTTTTATAACACACCCAATGTGTACCTTCACCCGTGCTACTATCGAGGTTGACAATGGCGGATTCGTTTTTCAACGGCCCCGTCGGGGGAAGTTTATCCCTCATAAAAACACCTCTGAAATACGGTATCCTCACGGCATATTTCTCTAAATCAATATTTGTTAACGGTCTGTTTGGTAATGAATCAATCAAACTTTTTTTTTATTGATCTCCTTCTTGGTTTTGCCTTTCAGTCCCCTGCCTTTTGGATACGGTTTGAGATACAGACCAGTGCCTTTAGCATATGGTTTGAGATACAGGCCGCTGCCTTTTCGATACGGTTTGAGATACAAACCCCCACCCAACAAGAGACGTTTCCCTCCACCTCCCAATTTGGATTTCGCTTTCATGGCCGTTGTTACAGCCCACGCTGCTGCCCGTTCACCCATAGACGCGTTACCCGATTTGACTCGACTCCAAGCCCGTTCTGCTAAAATTTTATCCGCTTCTCTACGATGCTCCGAATCACTGTATTTGCTGTACGCTATATCGTGCTCTTTACACGCTTCGTCCAGCGGATTGACTCCTTTATCACCTCGGGCTAATCTCTCGGCTAGTTTTGTACCCGGACCGCAATAGTTGTAAGAGGGTAAATGGAGTTCTACAGGCAATAGATCTATAGCCTTGTTTAAAACCTTATCACCAACGCTTATAATTCCAGAAACGAGACCACGGCCCTTTTTGACCCGTTTTAATGTTGTTCGTCCCTTTGCCATTTCTATACTGAATCAATACTCAAGGGTGCAACGTATTTATGGTGTCGTCGCTCCACACCATACGCCAATGACTAAATGTATCTTTAGGAGTATCGACTTTACTATATTGCTTTTTAATCGTATGTGCGAGATCAATCAATTCCCTTCGCCATTTGTTCTCTATTGTGTTCATTTTCTTACTGCAGGCTTTTAATGATTCAGCTTCAGTTGTTTTAATAGCCTGTACTAATTGGGCTCGTGTGATGGCATCACTATCAGTAACACCGTCGGCAATATTACAAATACGTTTTGAAGAGGCATCAAAGCAGTCTTTTGTTTTATCTCTGAGTAGAGCACGATCTATAATTACACTCAATTCTTCAAGCTGATGAAAGTTGATTGCATCCAAGCTGCTAGTGCTATCTTTTACGTTGGTCAGTTTTTTACCGCCACAGTTCCAACCGTTACTGTTCAACGGTATTACTTTGCTGTCCACATAGTATTTGTTGGCTGCGTCTTCCGTGTGTATTGGGGTTTTTACGTTGCATATATAGCTTTTTTGAGCGTCAAATTTATTGTGCGAATTTTTCCCAATAAAGTACATTCTAGCATATTTCACGTTTAAGCCATCGCCTTCCTCTAGAGGAATACCAATATCCTGTAGCCGATAACTTTTAAAGTCATAGCCACTATTTAGTTTAACTGGAATTAACGATTCGAGATATCCTTTTGTCACGGCATCATCATTGTCTTTCGGTTTAGCTAAACTGCCTATAGGTCTCCAGCTTGCGTCATATCGTTTCCTCTTGTCATCAAACATTAAACACTTTGTTTCTAATTGGTTAAGGGTGACCGCATCGGTTTCAGAGAGTGCTGTAGCTACATTATGTAACAATTTACCTCCTATATCATAGTCT
The DNA here is from genome assembly GCA_963513935.1 of Aphrophora alni. NCBI lineage: Eukaryota > Metazoa > Arthropoda > Insecta > Hemiptera > Aphrophoridae > Aphrophora > Aphrophora alni. The sequence goes on from OY740773.1 coordinate 111,145,314, forward strand.
CCCTCTGGTGTAAGGTTAAACCCTACACCTTTAGGACCTACTTTTCTGTTGGAGCCGCCACTCTTATAACGTCCAAACTTGTCGACACTCATCGTATTAATGTTCTTATTTTTGCAATTCCCGCGCCTTTTATAATTCCAGCTTCTTTTAGTTGTTCTATAATAGAAGCTATCTCATTTGCATGTCCCGTGTGTCCTGCATCGTGAGATGCCAACAAATGTCTCAGTCTGTCACACAACTCATTCGGATCGTCCCAGTATGAATAACCTCTACCGCTAACTTTTTTAGGTGGAAATAACTGCTCTATAATGTTTCTATATTTCATAGATTTGTTACGATTAACTTGTCCGTTCGGATCGTATAATCTTTTGTGTGCACTGGATCTCACACATATATCTCTATACGCTCGTAAATCGGCCTCGGTATATATATCATCATCGGGTATACGCTTAAACACCAACTCGTACAATCCGGGCGTCCCTTTATAGTGAACTCCGTCAATTATAATCTCACCATCGTCCGACAACTGAAGAGTCTTGTTACCGATCATCATAGAGTCGGCTCCGATTTTCGGTCCGTAACTGTGATCTATATTCTGACTACCGGCGGTATCTTTAATCATTTTGAGCATATATTTTCGTGCCAGCGGATGTGCGAAAGTACTGTTTACCCATTTTTCAGATTCACTTTGCCCTACAGGTGTGGACAATAGTTCCCTTACACTGGGCTGCGGTCGGTCCGGAGTCTCTGCAATTACTTCGGTATCCATAAAATCAACACTGGGAGTAGCCGGTACTTCCCCCCACTCTTCATTTTTCTCTTCCTCACTCTCGCTGCTCCACTCATCCGCTATTTCTGTCTTTTCATCCAACTCTTCTTCGGGTTTAATTTCTTGTTTCGGCAAAAACACTCCACTCTTCTGCAACTCTTTAATTATCGGTGTGTATTTCTTAGTATACATTCGTTCCTCTTCGACCTCTCCGTACCTCAACTGTCTGTACTTTTTCTTTATAGCCTTGCGCAATCTGGCTATCTCCAGCGTTAGATTCTCTCTCTTCCCAGACATCTTGTAGAATGACGATTGTTGCAAGTATCAAGCCTTTTGTACCTTAAAAATCTGTTACAATTCGATCAAAACCAATTCTAAATCTTCCATTCTCCGGTTCACTGTCCTTATCTATTACAACGAATCCATGTTTATCTTTCCACGCGGTTGCACAAATGTTTTTAAATGCACTAAACACCATGTCAGTGTTTACGTGATCATTGTAAATGTGTCGTAAATTGAGATCGTCCTGCTTGAAAAGGACCAAGAGATTGGCATTGTCTCGAATCAATTGTTTGGGAATCCTGCTGTACGTCTGTCCTAAGTAGAAGGAATCTATATTATTGTGACGTCCCATGGTGAAATAGTTACGTATATTGTCGTGTTTCTCGCAAGCTATGTCGTCAAATATTATTATCGAATTTGGCTCCGCTTCACTAGGATGGATGACATTTTCGTTGTCCGTGAATGTGTAATAACCAATTTCTTTGGTATTTCCCAGTATAGTTTCAAAAAACTTGTACTTTGGCTGCTGGAGTGATTTAGAAAATACATAGACGTTAGCAAATATCAGGCCATTTGGATTGAAGAGCAAATTAAATAGCACATTAGTCTTGCCACTGTTTGATGGGCCGCACACTATAGATCGAACTGTGTTTGGTAATAAAGAACTGTGTCGGTGCATTGTTGACCCGCCTCCTGCAACAACGTCAAAGTTTCTTACACGTAGTTTATCCGCTGTGTTTTTTAAACGCATTACGCAACGTTTGTCTAAATACTGTGGAAAACTAACAGTGCTATCCTATTAAATACCTAAACAACAAGCTTGGTTTTATCAATCCAACTGTCGTGTTCCTTGTCAAACCCTAACCACCGCACCAGTACTTTGTTACCCTTTTTGCGTAATACTTTTTCAACAAGATATACGTTGCCGATCTTTGACCTGCTTAATTCTTCGGCATAGAATCCCCCTTTCAGAATGTCACCTTTCGAGTCTTGTAGAATGTACGTTACAGGATTGGTCGGTACAACAGCGTACACGGTAAACACTTCGTTTGTCCAGTTGGGTAGATATCCTTTGGCAAAAGTCTTTTTAAATTTCGATATTCTAACTTTGTCGTCCACTTTAAATCGCGCCAGTGCTTTTGTACTCTTGCGTGCTGTTTTGTCCAGTAACATTTTCTCGTGCTTTTTCAACACTTGAGCGGGTTTCATGCCTATAGTACTGTGCACAGTGTTATTGTATGTCTTTACTACGTTTTTCAACAGCTCCAACCACTCGTAACTACCGCGTGCCGTAAATTCACGCCACATTATATTTTTCAAAGTACGGTTCAGACGCTCCACCATAGACGCTTTCTTGTCTGAAAAAGTGGCGTAGTGATTTATATTGTATTTTTTCATTAATCTCTTCACGTGCATATTGAAAAACTCCTTCCCCTGATCGGTCTGAAAGTTATTCATAGGATGTTTTTTCAGTATCGGTTCTAACGCTATAGATACGTCTAGCGCTGACTTTGTCTTTAACGGTTCTGCAATCGCAAATTTTGTTAGACAATTTATCATTGTCAGTATATATTTGTAGCCTCGGTTTTCCTTAGCATATGGAATCATTTCCACTAGATCGGCTTGATAAAGGTCATTAACTCCTTTCAGTGTCACACTACGTGTTTTGAAATTTCTTCGCGCGGGCTTGTGGAGCTCCGCCGCAATGGCTCGCCTTACATCCATTAGGTAAATGAGTGTGTTTACAGGTTGGTGGCACTATTTATTTCGTGGAGATACTCTGGTGCAGGTAATCTCGAAATTATCGCTGCTTGTTCCCGCCTCACCGTTGCTTTGGATTAGTCCGCCAAAAATTGTCCATAAGAGATCGACAGAGGTGTCGGAAGCTTTACGAAAAGCAACGTATCCAGGAGTCTTTGTTTTAAAATTGAGACTAGTAAACGTAAAGCCCAACAGATCACCATCAGCTGTTCCATTTTTCATTTTGTCCACCAAACATTCAAAGCCTCTTTTTATCCAATCAATTTCCGTGACATTCTCGGGTGGTGGATGAAATTTAAACTGAATTTTAGTCCTTAGAGTACGAAATTTTTTCGCCACCCTACTTTGCGAGGAAACAATGTAAATTGGCTCCATAGTTCTTTTCAAGTAACTCTAACCGTGTGAGTCACCTTGTTTTAACTTTGGGTGGTTGACCGGTGCTACACTCTGGTAGTCGATGGAGTAACCTGTGGACACTACTTATCGTTGGGGAGAGTAGAGGGCAGGGATTTGGCCCCAGGCTGAGACCGATATGCTGTCACTTCAACACACACACACACACACACGCGCTGGGAGGTGGGGGGTTCTCCTACCCAGTGGGGGAAGCAAAGGCCGGGCATCGGTCGCTAACAGACGCGCTGGGAGGTGGTGGTGGGGGGTTCCCGCAGCCAGTGGGGGGAGCGAAGACCGGGCATAGGTCGCCAACAGGTATATCGGGTGGGTGTTTGGGTTGCTAAAAGTATATTTCGGTTGGTAGATCGGTTGCTAAAAGTATATTTCGGTTGGTAGATCGGTTGCTAAGAGTATATTTCGGTTGGTAAATCGGTTGGTAAAAGTATATTTTGGTTGGTAAATCGGTTGGTTTTGGTTGGTAAATCGGTTGGTTTTGTTTGGTAAATCGGTTGCTTTTGGTTGGTAAATCGGTTGGTTTTGGTTGGTAAATCGGTTGGTAAATCGGTTGGTTTTGGTTGGTAAATCGGTTGGTTTTGGTTGGTACATCGGTTGGTAAATCGGTTGGTAATTTCGGTTCGGTTAAATAGTGGCCAGACTAACACCCGTGTGGACTGTGGTAAGAATAGGTTTAGGCAAAAGTAGGAACTAAGTCTAGGTTAACAATATTTTAACACGATACATAAACACATGTGCTACACCCTGGTAGACAACGGAGGAAACTACGTTTAACACATTATACACATTAAATGTACCTAGGCCGTGGTGGGCAAAAGTAGGAAACTTTATTAGGTTAGGTTAACTATCTTAACACATTATATAAATATATAACACATTAATTATTGTACCAGCTGATAGGCCATGGTGGGCAAAAACTTATAGGTTAGTTTAACTATCTTAACACGTTATATATAAACACATTAAATTTACCAGCTGATAGGCCGTGGTGGGCAAAAACTTTTCAGACATAGGTTAACTATCTTAACACATTATTGTACCAGCTGATTGGCTTTGGTGGGCAAAAGTGGGAAACTTTAGGTTAACTATCTTAACACAATATATAAATATATAACACATTATATAAATACACATTAATTGTGCCAGCTGATAGGCCGTGGTGGGCAAAAACTTGTAGGTTAGTTTAACTATCTTAACACATTATATAAATATATAACACATTAAATAAACCAGCTGATAGGCCGTGGACTCGGACCCATACCGTAAGACGTACGCGAGTTTTTCGCGGTCGCGAAAAACTCGGTACGACTTACGGTAAGGGGTTCGTGTCCGAACTTCTACGAAATGTTCTGGCGTTCGGTTACAACATGGCGGCTTATATACTGCGTTAAATATCCGACTTGTAATACTATGCACGATAGCTCAGTCGGTAGCGTGTCCGCCTTCAAATCCAAACTTAACAGGTTCGAATCCCACTGGTATTAAAAAAGTTAAGTGTATGACGTCATGTGTGTATGACGTCATGTGTGTGTCTCGACAACAATACGTTACAGGTGGGGGGACCAATGGGGGAAGGAAAAGGGCCTAAAGGGAAGGGGTGGGAGGGGTGGGAGTGGCCTACAGGGGAGGGGCCTACAGGGGAGGGGCAGGGGAGGGACAAAGGGGAGGGGCAAGGGGGAGGGGCAAAGGGGGAGGGGCAAAGGGGAGGGCAAAGGGGAGGGGCAAAGGGGAGGGGAGGGGGAGGGGCAAAGGGGAGGGACAAGGGGGAGGGGCCAAGGGGGAGTGGCCAAGAGGAAGTGGCAAGGGGAGGGGGCAAAGGAGAAGGGGCAAGAGGGAGGGGCAAGGGGGAGGGGGTACCCCCACCATTCTTGTCCTCAAGTGTCCCAATCTCTACTGAGGTCATTTAGAACTACGTACTTAGAGGTCATTTAGAACCACGTACTCAGAGGTCATTTAGAACCCACGTACTTAGAGGTCATATAGAACTACGTACTTAGAGGTCATTTAGAACCACGTACTTAGAAGTCATTTAGAACCAAGTACTTAAAGGTCATTTAGAACCACGCACTTAGAGGTCATTTAGAACCACGTACTTAGAGGTCATTTAGAACCACGTACTTAGAGGTTATTTAGCACTACGTATATAAGGTCATTTAGAACCACGAACTTAGAGGACATTTAGAACTACGTACTTAATAGTCATTTAGAAGAACCCACGTACTTAGAGGTCATTTAGAACCACGTACTAAGAGATCATATAGAACCCACGTACTTAGAGGTCATTTAGTACCCACGTTTTTAGAGGTCATTTAGAACCACGTACTTCGAGGTTATAGAGCACTACGTATATAAGGTCATTTAGAACCACGTACTTAGAGGACATTTAGAACCACGTACTTAGAAGTCATTTAGAAGAACCCGCGTACTTAGAGGTCATTTAGAACCACGTACTAAGAGATCATATAGAACAACGTACTTAGAGGTCATTTAGAACTACTTACTTAGAGGTCATTTAGAACTACGTACTTAGAGGTCAATTAGAACTACGTACCTAGAGGTCATTTAGATATACGTACTTAGAGGTAATATAGAACTACGTTCTTAGAGGTCATTTAGGACCACGTACTTAGAGGTCATTTAGAACTACGTACTTATATAGGTCATTTAGAACAACGTACCTAGACGTCATTTAGAACCACTTACTTAGAGGTCATTTAGAACCACGTACTTAGAGGTCATTTAGAACCACGTACTTAGAAGATATTTAGAACCACGTACTTAGAGGACATTTAGAACCACGTACTTAGAAGTCATTTAGAAGAACCCACGTACTTAGAGGTCATTTAGAACCACTTACTTAGATGTCATTTGGAAGTACGTACCTAGAGGTCATTTAGAACTACGTACTTAAACGTCATTTAGAACCACGTACTTAGACGTCATTTAGAACCACTTACTTAAAGGTCATTTGGAACTACGTACCTAAAGGTCATTTAGAACCTCGTACTTAGAGGTCATTTAGAACCACATACTAAGAGGTCATTTAGAACTACTTACTTAGAGGTCATTTAGAACTACGTACCTAGAGGTCAATTAGAACTACGTACTTAGAGGTCATTTAGAACTACGTACTTAGAAGATATTTAGAACCACGTACTTAGAGGTCATTTAGAACCAACTTTTTAGAGGTCATTTAGAACTAGGTACTTAGACGTCATTTAGAAACACGTACTAAGAGGTCATTTAGAACCACGTACTTAGAGTTCATTTAGAACCACGTACTTAGAGGTCATTTAAAACCAACAACTTAGAGTTTATTTAGAACTACGTACTTAGAGGTCATTTAGAACCACGTACTCAGAGGTCATTTAGAACCCACGTACTTAGAGGTCATTAAGAACCACGTACTTAGAGGTCATTTAGAACCAAGTACTTAGAGGTCATTTAGAACCACGTACTTTGACGTCATTTAGAACCACGTACTTAGAGGTCATTTAGAACCACGTACTTAGAAGTTATTATCACTACGTATATAAGGTCATTTAGAACCACGTACTTAGAGGACATTTAGAACCACGTACTTAGAAGTCATTTAGAAGAACCCACGTACTTAGAGGTCATTTAGAACTACGTAATTAGAGGTCATTTAGAACTACGAACTTAGGGGTCATTTAGAACCCACGTACTTAGAGGTCATTTAGTACCTACGTACTTAGAGGTCATATAGAACCACGTACTTAGAGGTCATTTAGAACCACTTACTTAGATGTCATTTGGAACTACGTACTTAGAGGTCATGTAGAACTACGAACTTAGGGGTCAATTAGAACCCACGTACTTAGAGGTCATTTAATACCCACGTACTTAGAGGTCATATAGAACCACGTACTTAGAGGTCATTTAGAACCACTTACTTAGATGTCATTTGGAAGTACGTACCTAGAGGTCATTTAGAACTACGTACTTAGGGGTCATTTAAAACTACTTACTTAGAGTTCATTTAGAAGCACGTACTTAGAGGTCATTTAGAACCACGTAGTTAGAGGTCATTTAGAACCAACTTCTTAGAGGTCACTTAGAACTTACGTACTTAGAGGTAATTTAGAACGAACGTACTAAGAGGTCATTTAAAACTACGTACTTAGAGGTCATTAAGAACCAAGTACTTAGAGGTCATTAAGAACCACGTACTTAGAGGTTATTTAGATTCACGTACTTAGAGGTCATTTAGAACTACTTACTTAGAGGTTATGTAGAACCACGTACTTTGAGGTCATTTAGAACCATGTACTTAGAGGTCAATTAGAACTACGTATTTAGAGGTCATTTAGAACCTACGTACTTAGAGGTCATTTAGAAGCACGTACTTAGAGGTCATTTAGAACCACGTACTTAGAGGTCATTTAGAACCACGTACTTAGAGGTCATTTAGAACTACGTATATGAGGTCATAAAACCACTTACTTAGAGGACATTTAGAACCACGTACTTAGAGGTCATTAAGAACTACGTATTTAGAGGTCATTTAAAATCATGTACTCAGAGGTCGTTTAGAACCCTGTACTAAGAGGTCATTCAGAACTACGTATTTAGAGGTCATTTAGAACCACGTATTTAGAGGTCATTTAGAACCAGATACTTAGAGGTCATTTAGATCTACGTACTTAGAGGTCATTTAGAACCCACGTACTAAGAGGTCATATAGAACCACGGACTTAGAGGTCATTTAGAACCACTTACTTACAGGTCATTTAGAACTACGTACTTAGAGGTCATTTACAACCGTATACTTAGAGATCATTTAGAACTACTTACTTAGAGGTCATTTAGAACTACGTACCTAGAGGTCAATTAGAACTACGTACTTAGAGGTCATTTAGAACTACGTACTTAGAAGATATTTAGAACCACGTACTTAGAGGTCATTTAGAATCAACTTTTGAGGGGTCATTTAGAACTACGTACTTAGAGGTCATTTAGAACCACGTACTCAGAGGTCATTTAGAACCCACGTACTTAGAGGTCATATAGAACCACGCATTTAGAGGTCATTTGGAACCACGTACTGAGAAGTCATTTAGAACCAAGTACTTAAAGGTCATTTAGAACTACGTACTTAGAAGATATTTAGAACCACGTACTTAGAGGTCATTTAGAATCAACTTTTGAGGGGTCATTTAGAACTACGTACTTAGAGGTCATTTCGAACCACGTACTCAGAGGTCATTTAGAACCCACGTACTTAGAGGTCATATAGAACCACGCATTTAGAGGTCATTTGGAACCACGTACTTAGAAGTCATTTAGAATCAAGTACTTAAAGGTCATTTAGAACCACGCACTTAGAGGTCATTTAGAACCACGTACTTAAAGGACAAATAGAACCACGTACATAGAGGTTATTTAGCACTACGTATATAAGGTCATTTAGAACCACGAACTTAGAGGACATTTAAAACTACGTACTTAGAAGTCATTTAGAAGAACCCACGTACTTAGAGGTCATTTAGAACCACGTACTAAGAGATCATATAGAACCCACGTACTTAGAGGTCATTTATAACCACGTACTTAGAGGTCATTTTGAGCCACGTTCTTTGAGGTCATTTAGAACCAACAACTTAGAGGTCATTTAGAACTACGTACTTAGAGGTCATTTAGAACCACGTACTCAGAGGTCATTTAGAACCCACGTACTTAGAGGTCATATAGAACCACGCATTTAGAGGTCATTTGGAACCACATACTTAGAGGTCATTTAGAACCACATACTTGGAGGTCATTTAGAACTACGTACCTAGAGGTCAATTAGAACTACGTACTTAGAAGTAATATAGAACTACGTTCTTACAGGTCATTTAGGACCACGTACTTAGAGGTTATTTAGAACTACGTACTTATAGGTCATTTAGAACGACGTACTTAGACGTCATTTAGAACCACTTACTTAGAGGTCATTTGGAACTACGTAACTTGAGGTCATTTAGAACCTCGTACTTAGAGGTCATTTAGAACCACATACTTAGAGGTAATTTAGAACTACTTACTTAGAGGTCATTTAGAACCACGTACGTAGAGGTCATTAGGACAAAGTTCTTAGAGGTCATCTAGAACCACGTACTTAAAGGTCATTTAGAACCACGTACTTAGATGTCATTTGGAGGTACGTACTAAGAGATCATATAGAACCACGTACTTAGAGGTCATTTAGAACCACTTACTTAGAGGTCATTTGGAACTACGTACCTAGAGGTAATTTAGAACTACGTACTTAGAGGTCTTTTAGAACCACGTACATAGAGGTCATTTAGAACTACGTACTTAGAGGTCATTTAGAACTTCGTATTTAGAGGCCATTTAGAACTACGAACTTAGGGGTCATTTAGAACCCACGTACTTAGAGGTCATTTAGTACCCACGTACTTAGATGTCATATAGAACGACGTACTTAAAGGTCATTTAGAACCACTTACTTAGATGTCATTTGGAAGTACGTACCTAGAGGTCATTTAGAACTACGTACTTAAACGTCATTTAGAACCACGTACTTAGAGGTCATTTAGAACCACGTACTTAGAAGTTATTATCACTACGTATATAAGGTCATTTAAAACCACGTACTAGAGGTCACATAGAACTACGTACTTATAGGTCATTTAGAACCACGTACTTAGACGTCATTTAGAACCACTTACTTAGAGGTCATTTAGAACCAACTATTTAGAGGTCATTTAGAACTACGTACTTAGATGTCATTTAGAACCACGTACTTAGAGGTCATTTAGAACCACGTACTCAGAGGTCATTTAAAACCCACGTACTTAGAGGTCATCTAGAACCACGTACTTAGAGGTCATTTAGAACCACGTACGTAGAGGTCATTAGGACCAAGTTCTTAGAGGTCATCTAGAACCACGTACTTAAAGGTCATTTAGAACCACGTACTTAGATGTCATTTGGAGGTACGTACTAAGAGGTCATTAGGACCAAGTTCTTAGAGGTCATCTAGAACCACGTACTTAGAGGTCATTTAGAACCACTTACTTAGAGGTCATTTGGAACTACGTACCTAGAGGTAATTTAGAACTACGTACTTAGCGGTCATTTAGAACCACGTACATAGAGGTCATTTAGAACTACGTACTTAGAGGTCATTTAGAACTACGTATTTAGAGGCCATTTAGAACTACGAACTTAGCGGTCAATTAGAACCCACGTACTTAGAGGTCATTTAGTACCCACGTACTTAGATGTCATATAGAACGACGTACTTAGAGGTCATTTAGAACCACTTACTTAGATGTCATTTGGAAGTACGTACCTAGAGGTCATTTAGAACTACGTACTTAAACGTCATTTAGAACCACGTACTTAGAGGTCATTTAGAACCACGTACTTAGAAGTTATTATCACTACGTATATAAGGTCATTTAAAACCACGTACTAGAGGTCATTTAGAACTACGTACTTATAGGTCATTTAGAACCACGTACTTAGACGTCATTTAGAACCACTTACTTAGAGGTCATTTGGAACTACGTACCTAAAGGTCATTTAGAACCTCCTACTTAGAGGTCATTTAGAACCACATACTAAGAGGTCATTTAGAACTACTTACTTAGAGGTCATTTAGAACTACGTACCTAGAGGTCAATTAGAACTACGTACTTAGAGGTCATTTAGAACTACGTACTTAGAAGATATTTAGAACCACGTACTTAGAGGTCATTTAGAACCAACTTTTTAGAGGTCATTTATAACTAGGTACTTAGACGTCATTTAGAAACATGTACTTAGAGGTCATTTAGAATCACGTACTTAGAGGTCATTTAGAACCACGTACTTAGAGGTCATTTAAAACCAACAACTTAGAGTTTATTTAGAACTACGTACTTAGAGGTCATTTAGAACCACGTACTCAGAGGTCATTTAGAACCCACGTACTTAGAGGTCATTAAGAACCACGTACTTAGAGGACATTTAGAACCACGTACTTAGAAGTCATTTAGAAGAACCCACGTACTTAGAGGTCATTTAGAACTACGTAATTAGAGGTCATGTAGAACTACGAACTTAGGGGTCAATTAGAACCCACGTACTTAGAGGTCATTTAGTACCCACGTACTTAGAGGTCATATAGAACCACGTACTTAGAGGTCATTTAGAACCACTTACTTAGATGTCATTTGGAAGTACGTACCTAGAGGTCATTTAGAACTACGTACTTAGGGGTCATTTAGAACTACTTACTTAGAGGTCATTTAGAAGCACGTACTTAGAGGTCATTTAGAACCACGTAGTTAGAGGTCATTTAGAACCTACTTCTTAGAGGTCACTTAGAACTTACGTACTTAGAGGTAATTTAGAACCCACGTACTAAGAGGTCATTTATAACCACGTACTTAGAGGTCATTTAGAGCCACGTTCTTTGAGGTCATTTAGAACCAACAACTTAGAGGTCATTTAGAACTACGTACCTAGAGGTCATTTAGAACCACGTACTCAGAGGTCATTTAGAACCCACGTACTTAGAGGTCATATAGAACCACGCATTTAGAGGTCATTTGGAACCACGTACTTAGAAGTCATTTAGAACCAAGTACTTAAAGGTCATTTAGAACCACGCACTTAGAGGTCATTTAGAACCACGTACTTATAGGTCATTTAGAACCACGTACATAGAGGTTATTTAGCACTACGTATATAATGTCATTTAGAACCACGAACTTAGAGGACATTTAGAACCACGTACTTAGAAGTCATTTAGAAGAACCCACGTACTTAGAGGTCATTTAGAACCACGTACTAAGAGATCATATAGAACCCACGTACTTAGAGGTCATTTAGTACCCACGTACTTAGAGGTCATTTAGAACCACGTACTTCGAGGTTATAGAGCACTACGTATATAAGGTCATTTAGAACCACGTACTTAGAGGACATTTAGAACCACGTACTTAGAGGTCATTTAGAACCACTTACTTAGAGGTCATTTAGAACCACATACTTAGAGGTCATTTAGAACTACTTACTTAGAGGTCATTTAGAACTTCGTACCTAGAGGTCAATTAGAACTACGTACTTATAGGTCATTTAGATATACGTACTTAGAGGTAATATAGAACAACGTTCTTAGAGGTCATTTAGGACCACGTACTTAGAGGTCATTTAGAACTACGTACTTATAGGTCATTTAGAACAACGTACCTAGACGTCATTTAGAACCACTTACTTAGAGGTCATTTGGAACCACATACTTAGAGGTCATTTAGAACTACGTACCTAGAGGTCAATTAGAACTACGTACTTAGAGATCATTTAGATATACGTACTTAGAGGTAATATAGAACTACGTTCTTAGAGGTCATTTAGGACCACGTACTTAGAGGTTATTTAGAACTACGTACTTATAGGTCATTTAGAACAACGTACCTAGACGTCATTTAGAACCACTTACTTAGAGGTCATTTGGAACTACGAAGCTAGAGGTCATTTAGAACCTCGTACTTAGAGGTCATTTAGACCCACATACTTAGAGGTCATTTAGAACTAGTTACTTAGAGGTCATTTAGAACTACGTACCTAGAGGTCAATTAGAACCACGTACTTAGAGGTTATTTAGAACCACGTACATAGAACATATTTAGAACCACGTACTTAGAGGGCATTTAGAACCACGTATGTAGAAGTCATTTAGAAGAACCCACGTACTTAGAGGTCATTTAGAACCACGTACTAAGAGATCATATAGAACAACGTACTTAGAGGTCATTTAGAACCACTTACTTAGAGGTCATTTAGAACCACATACTTGGAGGTCATTTAGAACTACGTACTTAGACGTCATTTAGAACCACTTACTTAGAGGTCATTTGGAACTACGTACCTTGAGGTCATTTAGAACCTCGTACTAAGAGGTCATTTAGAACCACATACTTAGAGATCATTTAGAACTACTTACTTAGAGGTAATATAGAACCAACTATTTAGAGGTCATTTAGAACTACGTACTTAGATGTCATTTAGAACCACGTATTTAGAGGTCATTTAGAACCACGTACTTAGAGGTCATTTAAAACCACGTACTTAGAGGTCATTTAGAACCAACTACTTAGAGGTCATTTAGAACTACGTACATAGAGGTCATTTAGAACCACGTACTCAGAGGTCATTTAGAACCCACGTACTTAGAGGTCATATAGAACCATGTACTTAGAGGTCATTTAGAACCATGTAGTTAGAGGTCATTTAGAACCACGTACTTAGAGGTCATTTAGAACTACGTATATGAGGTCGTTTAGAACCACGTACTTAGAGGACATTTAGAACAACGTACTTAGAGGATATTAAGAACTAAGTATTTAGAGGTCATTTAGAACCATGTACTCAGAGGTCGTTTAGAACCCCGTACTTAGAGGTCATTCAGAACTACGTATATGAGGTCATTTAGAACCACGTACTTAGAGGACATTTAGAACCACGTACTTAGAGGGCATTAAGAACTACGTATTTATAGGTCATTTAGAACTACGTACTAAGAGGTCATATTGGACCACGTACTTAGAGGTCATTTAGAACCACTTACTTAGAGGTCATTTGGAACTACGTACCTAGAGGTAATTTGGAACTACGTACCTAGAGGTCATATAGGACCACGTACTTAGAGGTCATTTAGAACTACGTACTTAGGGGTCATTTAGAACTACTTACTTAGAGGTCATTTAGAACCACGTACTTAGAGGTCATTTAGAACCACTTACTTAGAGGTCATTTGGAACTACGTACCTAGAGGTAATTTGGAACTACGTACCTAGAGGTCATTTAGAACCTCGTACTTAGAGGTCATTTAGAACCACATACTTAGAGGTCATTTGGAACTACGTACCTAGAGGTAATTTGGAACTACGTACCTAGAGGTCATTTAGCACCACGTACTTAGAAGTCATTTAGAACCAAGTACTTAGAGGTCATTTAGAATACACGTACTTAGAGGTAATTTAGAACCACTTACTTAGAGGTCATTTGGAACTACGAACCTAGAGGTCATTTAGAACCCTGTACTTAGAGGTCATTTAGACCCACATACTTAGAGGTCATTTAGAACTACTTACTTAGAGGTCATTTAGAACTACGTACCTAGAGGTCAATTAGAACCACGTACTTAGAGGTTATTTAGAACCACGTACTTAGAACATATTTAGAACCACGTACTTAGAGGGCATTTAGAACCACGTACTTTGAAGTCATTTAGAAGAACCCACGTACTTAGAGGTCATTTAGAACCACGTACTAAGAGATCATATAGAACAACGTACTTAGAGGTCATTTAGAACCACTTACTTAGAGGTCATTTAGAACCACATACTTTGAGGTCATTTAGAACTACGTACCTAGAGGTCAATTAGAACTACGTACTTAGAGGACTTTTAGAACTACGTACTTAGACGTCATTTAGAACCACTTACTTAGAGGTCATTTGGAACTACGTACCTTGAGATCATTTAGAACCCCGTACTTAGAGGTCATTTAGAACCACGTACTTAGAGGTCATTTAGAACCACGTACTTAGAGGTCATTTAAAACCACGTACTCAGAGGTCATTTAGAACCCACGTACTTAGAGGTAATATAGAACCACGTACTTAGAGGTCATTTAGAACCACGTACGTAGAGGTCATTAGGACCAAGTTCTTAGAGGTCATCTAGAACCACGTACTTAAAGGTCATTTAGAACCACGTACTTAGAGGTCATTTAGAACCACGTACTAAGAGATCATATAGAACAACGTACTTAGAGGTCATTTAGAACCACTTACTTAGAGGTCATTTAGAACCACATACTTGGAGGTCATTTAGAACTACGTACCTAGAGGTCAATTAGAACTACGTACTTAGAAGTAATATAGAACTACGTTCTTACAGGTCATTTAGGACCACGTACTTAGAGGTTATTTAGAACTACGTACTTATAGGTCATTTAGAACCACGTACTTAGACGTCATTTAGAACCACTTACTTAGAGGTCATTTGGAACTACGTAACTTGAGGTCATTTAGAACCTCGTACTTAGAGGTCATTTAGAACCACATACTTAGAGGTAATTTAGAACTACTTACTTAGAGGTCATTTAGAACCAACTATTTAGAGGTCATTTAGAACTACGTACTTAGATGTCATTTAGAACCACGTACTTAGAGGTCATTTAGAACTACGTACTCAGAGGTCATTTAAAACCCAAGTACTTAGAGGTCATCTAGAACCACGTACTTAGAGGTCATTTAGAACCACGTACGTAGAGGTCATTAGGACAAAGTTCTTAGAGGTCATCTAGAACCACGTACTTAAAGGTCATTTAGAACCACGTACTTAGATGTCATTTGGAGGTACGTACTAAGAGATCATATAGAACCACGTACTTAGAGGTCATTTAGAACCACTTACTTAGAGGTCATTTGGAACTACGTACCTAGAGGTAATTTAGAACTACGTACTTAGAGGTCATTTAGAACCACGTACATAGAGGTCATTTAGAACTACGTACTTAGAGGTCATTTAGAACTACGTATTTAGAGGCCATTTAGAACTACGAACTTAGGGGTCATTTAGAACCCACGTACTTAGAGGTCATTAAGTACCCACGTACTTAGATGTCATATAGAACGACGTACTTAGAGGTCATTTAGAACCACTTACTTAGATGTCATTTGGAAGTACGTACCTAGAGGTCATTTAGAACTACGTACTTAAACGTCATTTAGAACCAAGTACTTAGAGGTCATTTAGAACCACGTACTTAGAAGTTATTATCACTACGTATATAAGGTCATTTAAAACCACGTACTAGAGGTCACATAGTACTACGTACTTATAGGTCATTTAGAACCACGTACTTAGACGTCATTTAGAACCACTTACTTAGAGGTCATTTGGAACCACTTACTTAGCGGTCAATTAGAACCCACGTACTTAGAGGTCATTTAGTACCCACGTACTTAGATGTCATATAGAACGACGTACTTAGAGGTCATTTAGAACCACTTACTTAGATGTCATTTGGAAGTACGTACCTAGAGGTCATTTAGAACTACGTACTTAAACGTCATTTAGAACCACGTACTTAGAGGTCATTTAGAACCACGTACTTAGAAGTTATTATCACTACGTATATAAGGTCATTTAAAACCACGTAC
Organism: Aphrophora alni; assembly: GCA_963513935.1. Lineage (NCBI taxonomy): Eukaryota > Metazoa > Arthropoda > Insecta > Hemiptera > Aphrophoridae > Aphrophora > Aphrophora alni. The sequence continues at coordinate 111,161,723 of OY740773.1, forward strand.
TAGAGGTCATTTAGAACTACGTACTTATAGGTCATTTAGAACCACGTACTTAGACGTCATTTAGAACCACTTACTTAGAGGTCATTTGGAACTACGTACCTAAAGGTCATTTAGAACCTCGTACTTAGAGGTCATTTAGAACCACATACTAAGAGGTCATTTAGAACTACTTACTTAGAGGTCATTTAGAACTACGTACTTAGAAGATATTTAGAACCACGTACTTAGAGGTCATTTAGAACCAACTTTTTAGAGGTCATTTAGAACTAGGTACTTAGACGTCATTTAGAAACACGTACTTAGAGGTCATTTAGAACCACGTACTTAGAGGTCATTTAGAACCACGTACTTAGAGGTCATTTAGAACCACGTACTTAGAGGTCATTTAAAACCAACAACTTAGAGTTTATTTAGAACTACGTACCTAGAGGTCATTTAGAACCACGTACTCAGAGGTCATTTAGAACCCACGTACTTAGAGGTCATTAAGAACCACGTACTTAGAGGTCATTTAGAACCAAGTACTTAGAGGTCATTTAGAACCACGTACTTAGAGGACATTTAGAACCACGTACTTAGAAGTCATTTAGAAGAACCCACGTACTTAGAGGTCATTTAGAACTACGTAATTAGAGGTCATGTAGAACTACGAACTTAGGGGTCAATTAGAACCCACGTACTTAGAGGTCATTTAGAACCACTTACTTAGATGTCATTTGGAAGTACGTACCTAGAGGTCATTTAGAACTACGTACTTAGGGGTCATTTAGAACTACTTACTTAGAGTTCATTTAGAAGCACGTACTTAGAGGTCATTTAGAACCACGTAGTTAGAGGTCATTTAGAACCTACTTCTTAGAGGTCACTTAGAACTTACGTACTTAGAGGTAATTTAGAACCCACGTACTAAGAGGTCATTTAAAACTACGTACTTAGAGGTCATTAAGAACCAAGTACTTAGAAGTCATTTAGAACCCACGTACTTAGAGGTCATATAGAACCACGCATTTAGAGGTCATTTGGAACCACGTACTTAGAAGTCATTTAGAACCAAGTACTTAAAGGTCATTTAGAACCAACAACTTAGAGTTTATTTAGAACTACGTACTTAGAGGTCATTTAGAACCACGTACTCAGAGGTCATTTAGAACCCACGTACTTAGAGGTCATTAAGAACCACGTACTTAGAGGTCATTTAGAACCAAGTACTTAGAGGTCATTTAGAACCACGTACTTAGAGGACATTTAGAACCACGTACTTAGAAGTCATTTAGAAGAACCCACGTACTTAGAGGTCATTTAGAACTACGTAATTAGAGGTCATGTAGAACTACGAACTTAGGGGTCAATTAGAACCCACGTACTTAGAGGTCATTTAGTACCCACGTACTTAGAGGTCATATAGAACCACGTACTTAGAGGTCATTTAGAACCACTTACTTAGATGTCATTTGGAAGTACGTACCTAGAGGTCATTTAGAACTACGTACTTAGGGGTCATTTAGAACTACTTACTTAGAGATCATTTAGAAGCACGTACTTAGAGGTCATTTAGAACCACGTAGTTAGAGGTCATTTAGAACCTACTTCTTAGAGGTCACTTAGAACTTACGTACTTAGAGGTAATTTAGAACCCACGTACTAAGAGGTCATTTATAACCACGTACTTAGAGGTCATTTAGAGCCACGTTCTTTGAGGTCATTTAGAACCAACAACTTAGAGGTAATTTAGAACTACGTACCTAGAGGTCATTTAGAACCACGTACTCAGAGGTCATTTAGAACCCACGTACTTAGAGGTCATATAGAACCACGCATTTAGAGGTCATTTGGAACCACGTACTTAGAAGTCATTTAGAACCAAGTACTTAAAGGTCATTTAGAACCACGCACTTAGAGGTCATTTAGAACCACGTACTTAGAGGTCATTTAGAACCACGTACATAGAGGTTATTTAGCACTACGTATATAATGTCATTTAGAACCACGAACTTAGAGGACATTTAGAACCACGTACTTAGAAGTCATTTAGAAGAACCCACGTACTTAGAGGTCATTTAGAACCACGTACTAAGAGATCATATAGAACCCACGTACTTAGAGGTCATTTAGTACCCACGTACTTAGAGGTCATTTAGAACCACGTACTTCGAGGTTATAGAGCACTACGTATATAAGGTCATTTAGAACCACGTACTTAGAGGACATTTAGAACCACGTACTTAGAGGTCATTTAGAACCACTTACTTAGAGGTCATTTAGAACCACATACTTAGAGGTCATTTAGAACTACTTACTTAGAGGTCATTTAGAACTTCGTACCTAGAGGTCAATTAGAACTACGTACTTATAGGTCATTTAGATATACGTACTTAGAGGTAATATAGAACAACGTTCTTAGAGGTCATTTAGGACCACGTACTTAGAGGTCATTTAGAACTACGTACTTATAGGTCATTTAGAACAACGTACCTAGACGTCATTTAGAACCACTTACTTAGAGGTCATTTGGAACCACATACTTAGAGGTCATTTAGAACTACGTACCTAGAGGTCAATTAGAACTACGTACTTAGAGATCATTTAGATATACGTACTTAGAGGTAATATAGAACTACGTTCTTAGAGGTCATTTAGGACCACGTACTTAGAGGTTATTTAGAACTACGTACTTATAGGTCATTTAGAACAACGTACCTAGACGTCATTTAGAACCACTTACTTAGAGGTCATTTGGAACTACGAACCTAGAGGTCATTTAGAACCTCGTACTTAGAGGTCATTTAGACCCACATACTTAGAGGTCATTTAGAACTAGTTACTTAGAGGTCATTTAGAACTACGTACCTAGAGGTCAATTAGAACCACGTACTTAGAGGTTATTTAGAACCACGTACATAGAACATATTTAGAACCACGTACTTAGAGGGCATTTAGAACCACGTACTTAGAAGTCATTTAGAAGAACCCACGTACTTAGAGGTCATTTAGAACCACGTACTAAGAGATCATATAGAACAACGTACTTAGAGGTCATTTAGAACCACTTACTTAGAGGTCATTTAGAACCACATACTTGGAGGTCATTTAGAACTACGTACTTAGACGTCATTTAGAACCACTTACTTAGAGGTCATTTGGAACTACGTACCTTGAGGTCATTTAGAACCTCGTACTAAGAGGTCATTTAGAACCACATACTTAGAGATCATTTAGAACTACTTACTTAGAGGTAATATAGAACCAACTATTTAGAGGTCATTTAGAACTACGTGCTTAGATGTCATTTAGAACCACGTATTTAGAGGTCATTTAGAACCACGTACTTAGAGGTCATTTAAAACCACGTACTTAGAGGTCATTTAGAACCAACTACTTAGAGGTCATTTAGAACTACGTACATAGAGGTCATTTAGAACCACGTACTCAGAGGTCATTTAGAACCCACGTACTTAGAGGTCATATAGAACCATGTACTTAGAGGTCATTTAGAACCATGTAGTTAGAGGTCATTTAGAACCACGTACTTAGAGGTCATTTAGAACTACGTATATGAGGTCGTTTAGAACCACGTACTTAGAGGACATTTAGAACAACGTACTTAGAGGATATTAAGAACTAAGTATTTAGAGGTCATTTAGAACCATGTACTCAGAGGTCGTTTAAACCCCGTACTTAGAGGTCATTCAGAACTACGTATATGAGGTCATTTAGAACCACGTACTTAGAGGACATTTAGAACCACGTACTTAGAGGGCATTAAGAACTAAGTATTTAGAGGTCATTTAGAACCATGTACTCAGAGGTAGTTTAGAACCCCGTATTTAGAGGTCATTCAGAACTACGTATTTATAGGTCATTTAGAACTACGTACTAAGAGGTCATATTGGACCACGTACTTAGAGGTCATTTAGAACCACTTACTTAGAGGTCATTTGGAACTACGTACCTAGAGGTAATTTGGAACTACGTACCTAGAGGTCATATAGGACCACGTACTTAGAGGTCATTTAGAACTACGTACTTAGGGGTCATTTAGAACTACTTACTTAGAGGTCATTTAGAACCACGTACTTAGAGGTCATTTAGAACCACTTACTTAGAGGTCATTTGGAACTACGTACCTAGAGGTAATTTGGAACTACGTACCTAGGGGTCATTTAGAACCTCGTACTTAGAGGTCATTTAGAACCACATACTTAGAGGTCATTTGGAACTACGTACCTAGAGGTAATTTGGAACTACGTACCTAGAGGTCATTTAGCACCACGTACTTAGAAGTCATTTAGAACCAAGTACTTAGAGGTCATTTAGAACCCACGTACTTAGAGGTAATTTAGAACCACTTACTTAGAGGTCATTTGGAACTACGAACCTAGAGGTCATTTAGAACCCTGTACTTAGAGGTCATTTAGACCCACATACTTAGAGGTCATTTAGAACTACTTACTTAGAGGTCATTTAGAACTACGTACCTAGAGGTCAATTAGAACCACGTACTTAGAGGTTATTTAGAACCACGTACTTAGAACATATTTAGAACCACGTACTTAGAGGGCATTTAGAACCACGTACTTTGAAGTCATTTAGAAGAACCCACGTACTTAGAGGTCATTTAGAACCACGTACTAAGAGATCATATAGAACAACGTACTTAGAGGTCATTTAGAACCACTTACTTAGAGGTCATTTAGAACCACATACTTTGAGGTCATTTAGAACTACGTACCTAGAGGTCAATTAGAACTACGTACTTAGAGGACTTTTAGAACTACGTACTTAGACGTCATTTAGAACCACTTACTTAGAGGTCATTTGGAACTACGTACCTTGAGATCATTTAGAACCCCGTACTTAGAGGTCATTTAGAACCACGTACTTAGAGGTCATTTAGAACCACGTACTTAGAGGTCATTTAAAACCACGTACTCAGAGGTCATTTAGAACCCACGTACTTAGAGGTAATATAGAACCACGTACTTAGAGGTCTTTTAGAACCACGTACGTAGAGGTCATTAGGACCAAGTTCTTAGAGGTCATCTAGAACCACGTACTTAAAGGTCATTTAGAACCACGTACTTAGAGGTCATTTAGAACCACGTACTAAGAGATCATATAGAACAACGTACTTAGAGGTCATTTAGAACCACTTACTTAGAGGTCATTTAGAACCACATACTTGGAGGTCATTTAGAACTACGTACCTAGAGGTCAATTAGAACTACGTACTTAGAAGTAATATAGAACTACGTTCTTACAGGTCATTTAGGACCACGTACTTAGAGGTTATTTAGAACTACGTACTTATAGGTCATTTAGAACCACGTACTTAGACGTCATTTAGAACCACTTACTTAGAGGTCATTTGGAACTACGTAACTTGAGGTCATTTAGAACCTCGTACTTAGAGGTCATTTAGAACCACATACTTAGAGGTAATTTAGAACTACTTACTTAGAGGTCATTTAGAACCAACTATTTAGAGGTCATTTAGAACTACGTACTTAGATGTCATTTAGAACCACGTACTTAGAGGTCATTTAGAACTACGTACTCAGAGGTCATTTAAAACCCAAGTACTTAGAGGTCATCTAGAACCACGTACTTAGAGGTCATTTAGAACCACGTACGTAGAGGTCATTAGGACAAAGTTCTTAGAGGTCATCTAGAACCACGTACTTAAAGGTCATTTAGAACCACGTACTTAGATGTCATTTGGAGGTACGTACTAAGAGATCATATAGAACCACGTACTTAGAGGTCATTTAGAACCACTTACTTAGAGGTCATTTGGAACTACGTACCTAGAGGTAATTTAGAACTACGTACTTAGAGGTCATTTAGAACCACGTACATAGAGGTCATTTAGAACTACGTACTTAGAGGTCATTTAGAACTACGTATTTAGAGGCCATTTAGAACTACGAACTTAGGGGTCATTTAGAACCCACGTACTTAGAGGTCATTAAGTACCCACGTACTTAGATGTCATATAGAACGACGTACTTAGAGGTCATTTAGAACCACTTACTTAGATGTCATTTGGAAGTACGTACCTAGAGGTCATTTAGAACTACGTACTTAAACGTCATTTAGAACCACGTACTTAGAGGTCATTTAGAACCACGTACTTAGAAGTTATTATCACTACGTATATAAGGTCATTTAAAACCACGTACTAGAGGTCACATAGTACTACGTACTTATAGGTCATTTAGAACCACGTACTTAGACGTCATTTAGAACCACTTACTTAGAGGTCATTTGGAACCACTTACTTAGCGGTCAATTAGAACCCACGTACTTAGAGGTCATTTAGTACCCACGTACTTAGATGTCATATAGAACGACGTACTTAGAGGTCATTTAGAACCACTTACTTAGATGTCATTTAGAACCACGTACTTAGAAGTTATTATCACTACGTATATAAGGTCATTTAAAACCACGTACTAGAGGTCATTTAGAACTACGTACTTATAGGTCATTTAGAACCACGTACTTAGACGTCATTTAGAACCACTTACTTAGAGGTCATTTGGAACTACGTACCTAAAGGTCATTTAGAACCTCGTACTTAGAGGTCATTTAGAACCACATACTAAGAGGTCATTTAGAACTACTTACTTAGAGGTCATTTAGAACTACGTACTTAGAAGATATTTAGAACCACGTACTTAGAGGTCATTTAGAACCAACTTTTTAGAGGTCATTTAGAACTAGGTACTTAGACGTCATTTAGAAACACGTACTTAGAGGTCATTTAGAACCACGTACTTAGAGGTCATTTAGAACCACGTACTTAGAGGTCATTTAAAACCAACAACTTAGAGTTTATTTAGAACTACGTACCTAGAGGTCATTTAGAACCACGTACTCAGAGGTCATTTAGAACCCACGTACTTAGAGGTCATTAAGAACCACGTACTTAGAGGTCATTTAGAACCAAGTACTTAGAGGTCATTTAGGACCACGTACTTAGAGGACATTTAGAACCACGTACTTAGAACATATTTAGAACCACGTACTTAGAGGTCATTTAGAACTACGTACTTAGGGGTCATTTAGAACTACTTACTTAGAGATCATTTAGAAGCACGTACTTAGAGGTCATTTAGAACCACGTAGTTAGAGGTCATTTAGAACCTACTTCTTAGAGGTCACTTAGAACTTACGTACTTAGAGGTAATTTAGAACCCACGTACTAAGAGGTCATTTATAACCACGTACTTAGAGGTCATTTAGAGCCACGTTCTTTGAGGTCATTTAGAACCAACAACTTAGAGGTAATTTAGAACTACGTACCTAGAGGTCATTTAGAACCACGTACTCAGAGGTCATTTAGAACCCACGTACTTAGAGGTCATATAGAACCACGCATTTAGAGGTCATTTGGAACCACGTACTTAGAAGTCATTTAGAACCAAGTACTTAAAGGTCATTTAGAACCACGCACTTAGAGGTCATTTAGAACCACGTACTTAGAGGTCATTTAGAACCACGTACATAGAGGTTATTTAGCACTACGTATATAATGTCATTTAGAACCACGAACTTAGAGGACATTTAGAACCACGTACTTAGAAGTCATTTAGAAGAACCCACGTACTTAGAGGTCATTTAGAACCACGTACTAAGAGATCATATAGAACCCACGTACTTAGAGGTCATTTAGTACCCACGTACTTAGAGGTCATTTAGAACCACGTACTTCGAGGTTATAGAGCACTACGTATATAAGGTCATTTAGAACCACGTACTTAGAGGACATTTAGAACCACGTACTTAGAGGTCATTTAGAACCACTTACTTAGAGGTCATTTAGAACCACATACTTAGAGGTCATTTAGAACTACTTACTTAGAGGTCATTTAGAACTTCGTACCTAGAGGTCAATTAGAACTACGTACTTATAGGTCATTTAGATATACGTACTTAGAGGTAATATAGAACAACGTTCTTAGAGGTCATTTAGGACCACGTACTTAGAGGTCATTTAGAACTACGTACTTATAGGTCATTTAGAACAACGTACCTAGACGTCATTTAGAACCACTTACTTAGAGGTCATTTGGAACCACATACTTAGAGGTCATTTAGAACTACGTACCTAGAGGTCAATTAGAACTACGTACTTAGAGATCATTTAGATATACGTACTTAGAGGTAATATAGAACTACGTTCTTAGAGGTCATTTAGGACCACGTACTTAGAGGTTATTTAGAACTACGTACTTATAGGTCATTTAGAACAACGTACCTAGACGTCATTTAGAACCACTTACTTAGAGGTCATTTGGAACTACGAACCTAGAGGTCATTTAGAACCTCGTACTTAGAGGTCATTTAGACCCACATACTTAGAGGTCATTTAGAACTAGTTACTTAGAGGTCATTTAGAACTACGTACCTAGAGGTCAATTAGAACCACGTACTTAGAGGTTATTTAGAACCACATACATAGAACATATTTAGAACCACGTACTTAGAGGGCATTTAGAACCACGTACTTAGAAGTCATTTAGAAGAACCCACGTACTTAGAGGTCATTTAGAACCACGTACTAAGAGATCATATAGAACAACGTACTTAGAGGTCATTTAGAACCACTTACTTAGAGGTCATTTAGAACCACATACTTGGAGGTCATTTAGAACTACGTACTTAGACGTCATTTAGAACCACTTACTTAGAGGTCATTTGGAACTACGTACCTTGAGGTCATTTAGAACCTCGTACTAAGAGGTCATTTAGAACCACATACTTAGAGATCATTTAGAACTACTTACTTAGAGGTAATATAGAACCAACTATTTAGAGGTCATTTAGAACTACGTGCTTAGATGTCATTTAGAACCACGTATTAAGAGGTCATTTAGAACCACGTACTTAGAGGTCATTTAAAACCACGTACTTAGAGGTCATTTAGAACCAACTACTTAGAGGTCATTTAGAACTACGTACATAGAGGTCATTTAGAACCACGTACTCAGAGGTCATTTAGAACCCACGTACTTAGAGGTCATATAGAACCATGTACTTAGAGGTCATTTAGAACCATGTAGTTAGAGGTCATTTAGAACCACGTACTTAGAGGTCATTTAGAACTACGTATATGAGGTCGTTTAGAACCACGTACTTAGAGGACATTTAGAACAACGTACTTAGAGGATATTAAGAACTAAGTATTTAGAGGTCATTTAGAACCATGTACTCAGAGGTCGTTTAGAACCCCGTACCTAGAGGTCATTCAGAACTACGTATATGAGGTCATTTAGAACCACGTACTTAGAGGACATTTAGAACCACGTACTTAGAGGGCATTAAGAACTAAGTATTTAGAGGTCATTTAGAACCATGTACTCAGAGGTAGTTTAGAACCCCGTATTTAGAGGTCATTCAGAACTACGTATTTATAGGTCATTTAGAACTACGTACTAAGAGGTCATATTGGACCACGTACTTAGAGGTCATTTAGAACCACTTACTTAGAGGTCATTTGGAACTACGTACCTAGAGGTAATTTGGAACTACGTACCTAGAGGTCATATAGGACCACGTACTTAGAGGTCATTTAGAACTACGTACTTAGGGGTCATTTAGAACTACTTACTTAGAGGTCATTTAGAACCACGTACTTAGAGGTCATTTAGAACCACTTACTTAGAGGTCATTTGGAACTACGTACCTAGAGGTAATTTGGAACTACGTACCTAGGGGTCATTTAGAACCTCGTACTTAGAGGTCATTTAGAACCACATACTTAGAGGTCATTTGGAACTACGTACCTAGAGGTAATTTGGAACTACGTACCTAGAGGTCATTTAGCACCACGTACTTAGAAGTCATTTAGAACCAAGTACTTAGAGGTCATTTAGAACCCACGTACTTAGAGGTAATTTAGAACCACTTACTTAGAGGTCATTTGGAACTACGAACCTAGAGGTCATTTAGAACCCTGTACTTAGAGGTCATTTAGACCCACATACTTAGAGGTCATTTAGAACTACTTACTTAGAGGTCATTTAGAACTACGTACCTAGAGGTCAATTAGAACCACGTACTTAGAGGTTATTTAGAACCACGTACTTAGAACATATTTAGAACCACGTACTTAGAGGGCATTTAGAACCACGTACTTTGAAGTCATTTAGAAGAACCCACGTACTTAGAGGTCATTTAGAACCACGTACTAAGAGATCATATAGAACAACGTACTTAGAGGTCATTTAGAACCACTTACTTAGAGGTCATTTAGAACCACATACTTTGAGGTCATTTAGAACTACGTACCTAGAGGTCAATTAGAACTACGTACTTAGAGGACTTTTAGAACTACGTACTTAGACGTCATTTAGAACCACTTACTTAGAGGTCATTTGGAACTACGTACCTTGAGATCATTTAGAACCCCGTACTTAGAGGTCATTTAGAACCACGTACTTAGAGGTCATTTAGAACCACGTACTTAGAGGTCATTTAAAACCACGTACTCAGAGGTCATTTAGAACCCACGTACTTAGAGGTAATATAGAACCACGTACTTAGAGGTCTTTTAGAACCACGTACGTAGAGGTCATTAGGACCAAGTTCTTAGAGGTCATCTAGAACCACGTACTTAAAGGTCATTTAGAACCACGTACTTAGAGGTCATTTAGAACCACGTACTAAGAGATCATATAGAACAACGTACTTAGAGGTCATTTAGAACCACTTACTTAGAGGTCATTTAGAACCACATACTTGGAGGTCATTTAGAACTACGTACCTAGAGGTCAATTAGAACTACGTACTTAGAAGTAATATAGAACTACGTTCTTACAGGTCATTTAGGACCACGTACTTAGAGGTTATTTAGAACTACGTACTTATAGGTCATTTAGAACCACGTACTTAGACGTCATTTAGAACCACTTACTTAGAGGTCATTTGGAACTACGTAACTTGAGGTCATTTAGAACCTCGTACTTAGAGGTCATTTAGAACCACATACTTAGAGGTAATTTAGAACTACTTACTTAGAGGTCATTTAGAACCAACTATTTAGAGGTCATTTAGAACTACGTACTTAGATGTCATTTAGAACCACGTACTTAGAGGTCATTTAGAACTACGTACTCAGAGGTCATTTAAAACCCAAGTACTTAGAGGTCATCTAGAACCACGTACTTAGAGGTCATTTAGAACCACGTACGTAGAGGTCATTAGGACAAAGTTCTTAGAGGTCATCTAGAACCACGTACTTAAAGGTCATTTAGAACCACGTACTTAGATGTCATTTGGAGGTACGTACTAAGAGATCATATAGAACCACGTACTTAGAGGTCATTTAGAACCACTTACTTAGAGGTCATTTGGAACTACGTACCTAGAGGTAATTTAGAACTACGTACTTAGAGGTCATTTAGAACCACGTACATAGAGGTCATTTAGAACTACGTACTTAGAGGTCATTTAGAACTACGTATTTAGAGGCCATTTAGAACTACGAACTTAGGGGTCATTTAGAACCCACGTACTTAGAGGTCATTAAGTACCCACGTACTTAGATGTCATATAGAACGACGTACTTAGAGGTCATTTAGAACCACTTACTTAGATGTCATTTGGAAGTACGTACCTAGAGGTCATTTAGAACTACGTACTTAAACGTCATTTAGAACCACGTACTTAGAGGTCATTTAGAACCACGTACTTAGAAGTTATTATCACTACGTATATAAGGTCATTTAAAACCACGTACTAGAGGTCACATAGTACTACGTACTTATAGGTCATTTAGAACCACGTACTTAGACGTCATTTAGAACCACTTACTTAGAGGTCATTTGGAACCACTTACTTAGCGGTCAATTAGAACCCACGTACTTAGAGGTCATTTAGTACCCACGTACTTAGATGTCATATAGAACGACGTACTTAGAGGTCATTTAGAACCACTTACTTAGATGTCATTTAGAACCACGTACTTAGAAGTTATTATCACTACGTATATAAGGTCATTTAAAACCACGTACTAGAGGTCATTTAGAACTACGTACTTAGAGGTAATTTAGAACTACTTACTTAGAGGTCATTTAGAACCAACTATTTAGAGGTCATTTAGAACTACGTACTTAGATGTCATTTAGAACCACGTACTTAGAGGTCATTTAGAACTACGTACTCAGAGGTCATTTAAAACCCAAGTACTTAGAGGTCATCTAGAACCACGTACTTAGAGGTCATTTAGAACCACGTACGTAGAGGTCATTAGGACAAAGTTCTTAGAGGTCATCTAGAACCACGTACTTAAAGGTCATTTAGAACCACGTACTTAGATGTCATTTGGAGGTACGTACTAAGAGATCATATAGAACCACGTACTTAGAGGTCATTTAGAACCACTTACTTAGAGGTCATTTGGAACTACGTACCTAGAGGTAATTTAGAACTACGTACTTAGAGGTCATTTAGAACCACGTACATAGAGGTCATTTAGAACTACGTACTTAGAGGTCATTTAGAACTACGTATTTAGAGGCCATTTAGAACTACGAACTTAGGGGTCATTTAGAACCCACGTACTTAGAGGTCATTAAGTACCCACGTACTTAGATGTCATATAGAACGACGTACTTAGAGGTCATTTAGAACCACTTACTTAGATGTCATTTGGAAGTACGTACCTAGAGGTCATTTAGAACTACGTACTTAAACGTCATTTAGAACCACGTACTTAGAGGTCATTTAGAACCACGTACTTAGAAGTTATTATCACTACGTATATAAGGTCATTTAAAACCACGTACTAGAGGTCACATAGTACTACGTACTTATAGGTCATTTAGAACCACGTACTTAGACGTCATTTAGAACCACTTACTTAGAGGTCATTTGGAACCACTTACTTAGCGGTCAATTAGAACCCACGTACTTAGAGGTCATTTAGTACCCACGTACTTAGATGTCATATAGAACGACGTACTTAGAGGTCATTTAGAACCACTTACTTAGATGTCATTTAGAACCACGTACTTAGAAGTTATTATCACTACGTATATAAGGTCATTTAAAACCACGTACTAGAGGTCATTTAGAACTACGTACTTATAGGTCATTTAGAACCACGTACTTAGACGTCATTTAGAACCACTTACTTAGAGGTCATTTGGAACTACGTACCTAAAGGTCATTTAGAACCTCGTACTTAGAGGTCATTTAGAACCACATACTAAGAGGTCATTTAGAACTACTTACTTAGAGGTCATTTAGAACTACGTACTTAGAAGATATTTAGAACCACGTACTTAGAGGTCATTTAGAACCAACTTTTTAGAGGTCATTTAGAACTAGGTACTTAGACGTCATTTAGAAACACGTACTTAGAGGTCATTTAGAACCACGTACTTAGAGGTCATTTAGAACCACGTACTTAGAGGTCATTTAAAACCAACAACTTAGAGTTTATTTAGAACTACGTACCTAGAGGTCATTTAGAACCACGTACTCAGAGGTCATTTAGAACCCACGTACTTAGAGGTCATTAAGAACCACGTACTTAGAGGTCATTTAGAACCAAGTACTTAGAGGTCATTTAGGACCACGTACTTAGAGGACATTTAGAACCACGTACTTAGAAGTCATTTAGAAGAACCCACGTACTTAGAGGTCATTTAGAACTACGTAATTAGAGGTCATGTAGAACTACGAACTTAGGGGTCAATTAGAACCCACGTACTTAGAGGTCATTTAGTACCCACGTACTTAGAGGTCATATAGAACCACATACTTAGAGGTCATTTAGAACCACTTACTTAGATGTCATTTGGAAGTACGTACCTAGAGGTCATTTAGAACTACGTACTTAGGGGTAATTTAGAACTACTTACTTAGAGTTCATTTAGAAGCACGTACTTAGAGGTCATTTAGAACCACGTAGTTAGAGGTCATTTAGAACCTACTTCTTAGAGGTCACTTAGAACTTACGTACTTAGAGGTAATTTAGAACCCACGTACTAAGAGGTCATTTAAAACTACGTACTTAGAGGTCATTAAGAACCAAGTACTTAGAAGTCATTTAGAACCCACGTACTTAGAGGTCATATAGAACCACGCATTTAGAGGTCATTTGGAACCACGTACTTAGAAGTCATTTAGAACCAAGTACTTAAAGGTCATTTAGAACCAACAACTTAGAGTTTATTTAGAACTACGTACTTAGAGGTCATTTAGAACCACGTACTCAGAGGTCATTTAGAACCCACGTACTTAGAGGTCATTAAGAACCACGTACTTAGAGGTCATTTAGAACCAAGTACTTAGAGGTCATTTAGAACCACGTACTTAGAGGACATTTAGAACCACGTACTTAGAAGTCATTTAGAAGAACCCACGTACTTAGAGGTCATTTAGAACTACGTAATTAGAGGTCATGTAGAACTACGAACTTAGGGGTCAATTAGAACCCACGTACTTAGAGGTCATTTAGTACCCACGTACTTAGAGGTCATATAGAACCACATACTTAGAGGTCATTTAGAACCACTTACTTAGATGTCATTTGGAAGTACGTACCTAGAGGTCATTTAGAACTACGTACTTAGGGGTCATTTAGAACTACTTACTTAGAGATCATTTAGAAGCACGTACTTAGAGGTCATTTAGAACCACGTAGTTAGAGGTCATTTAGAACCTACTTCTTAGAGGTCACTTAGAACTTACGTACTTAGAGGTAATTTAGAACCCACGTACTAAGAGGTCATTTATAACCACGTACTTAGAGGTCATTTAGAGCCACGTTCTTTGAGGTCATTTAGAACCAACAACTTAGAGGTCATTTAGAACTACGTACCTAGAGGTCATTTAGAACCACGTACTCAGAGGTCATTTAGAACCCACGTACTTAGAGGTCATATAGAACCACGCATTTAGAGGTCATTTGGAACCACGTACTTAGAAGTCATTTAGAACCAAGTACTTAAAGGTCATTTAGAACCACGCACTTAGAGGTCATTTAGAACCACGTACTTAGAGGTCATTTAGAACCACGTACATAGAGGTTATTTAGCACTACGTATATAATGTCATTTAGAACCACGAACTTAGAGGACATTTAGAACCACGTACTTAGAAGTCATTTAGAAGAACCCACGTACTTAGAGGTCATTTAGAACCACGTACTAAGAGATCATATAGAACCCACGTACTTAGAGGTCATTTAGTACCCACGTACTTAGAGGTCATTTAGAACCACGTACTTCGAGGTTATAGAGCACTACGTATATAAGGTCATTTAGAACCACGTACTTAGAGGACATTTAGAACCACGTACTTAGAGGTCATTTAGAACCACTTACTTAGAGGTCATTTAGAACCACATACTTAGAGGTCATTTAGAACTACTTACTTAGAGGTCATTTAGAACTTCGTACCTAGAGGTCAGTTAGAACTACGTACTTATAGGTCATTTAGATATACGTACTTAGAGGTAATATAGAACAACGTTCTTAGAGGTCATTTAGGACCACGTACTTAGAGGTCATTTAGAACTACGTACTTATAGGTCATTTAGAACAACGTACCTAGACGTCATTTAGAACCACTTACTTAGAGGTCATTTGGAACCACATACTTAGAGGTCATTTAGAACTACGTACCTAGAGGTCAATTAGAACTACGTACTTAGAGATCATTTAGATATACGTACTTAGAGGTAATATAGAACTACGTTCTTAGAGGTCATTTAGGACCACGTACTTAGAGGTTATTTAGAACTACGTACTTATAGGTCATTTAGAACAACGTACCTAGACGTCATTTAGAACCACTTACTTAGAGGTCATTTGGAACTACGAACCTAGAGGTCATTTAGAACCTCGTACTTAGAGGTCATTTAGACCCACATACTTAGAGGTCATTTAGAACTAGTTACTTAGAGGTCATTTAGAACTACGTACCTAGAGGTCAATTAGAACCACGTACTTAGAGGTTATTTAGAACCACGTACATAGAACATATTTAGAACCACGTACTTAGAGGGCATTTAGAACCACGTACTTAGAAGTCATTTAGAAGAACCCACGTACTTAGAGGTCATTTAGAACCACGTACTAAGAGATCATATAGAACAACGTACTTAGAGGTCATTTAGAACCACTTACTTAGAGGTCATTTAGAACCACATACTTGGAGGTCATTTAGAACTACGTACTTAGACGTCATTTAGAACCACTTACTTAGAGGTCATTTGGAACTACGTACCTTGAGGTCATTTAGAACCTCGTACTAAGAGGTCATTTAGAACCACATACTTAGAGATCATTTAGAACTACTTACTTAGAGGTAATATAGAACCAACTATTTAGAGGTCATTTAGAACTACGTACTTAGATGTCATTTAGAACCACGTATTTAGAGGTCATTTAGAACCACGTACTTAGAGGTCATTTAAAACCACGTACTTAGAGGTCATTTAGAACCAACTACTTAGAGGTCATTTAGAACTACGTACATAGAGGTCATTTAGAACCACGTACTCAGAGGTCATTTAGAACCCACGTACTTAGAATTCATATAGAACCATGTACTTAGAGGTCATTTAGAACCACGTAGTTAGAGGTCATTTAGAACCACGTACTTAGAGGTCATTTAGAACTACGTATATGAGGTCGTTTAGAACCACGTACTTAGAGGACATTTAGAACAACGTACTTAGAGGATATTAAGAACTAAGTATTTAGAGGTCATTTAGAACCATGTACTCAGAGGTCGTTTAGAACCCCGTACTTAGAGGTCATTCAGAACTACGTATATGAGGTCATTTAGAACCAAATACTTAGAGGACATTTAGAACCACGTACTTAGAGGGCATTAAGAACTAAGTATTTAGAGGTCATTTAGAACCATGTACTCAGAGGTAGTTTAGAACCCCGTATTTAGAGGTCATTCAGAACTACGTATTTATAGGTCATTTAGAACTACGTACTAAGAGGTCATATTGGACCACGTACTTAGAGGTCATTTAGAACCACTTACTTAGAGGTCATTTGGAACTACGTACCTAGAGGTAATTTGGAACTACGTACCTAGAGGTCATATAGGACCACGTACTTAGAGGTCATTTAGAACTACGTACTTAGGGGTCATTTAGAACTACTTACTTAGAGGTCATTTAGAACCACGTACTTAGAGGTCATTTAGAACCACTTACTTAGAGGTCATTTGGAACTACGTACCTAGAGGTAATTTGGAACTACGTACCTAGAGGTCATTTAGAACCTCGTACTTAGAGGTCATTTAGAACCACATACTTAGAGGTCATTTGGAACTACGTACCTAGAGGTAATTTGGAACTACGTACCTAGAGGTCATTTAGCACCACGTACTTAGAAGTCATTTAGAACCAAGTACTTAGAGGTCATTTAGAACCCACGTACTTAGAGGTAATTTAGAACCACTTACTTAGAGGTCATTTGGAACTACGAACCTAGAGGTCATTTAGAACCCTGTACTTAGAGGTCATTTAGACCCACATACTTAGAGGTCATTTAGAACTACTTACTTAGAGGTCATTTAGAACTACGTACCTAGAGGTCAATTAGAACCACGTACTTAGAGGTTATTTAGAACCACGTACTTAGAACATATTTAGAACCACGTACTTAGAGGGCATTTAGAACCACGTACTTTGAAGTCATTTAGAAGAACCCACGTACTTAGAGGTCATTTAGAACCACGTACTAAGAGATCATATAGAACAACGTACTTAGAGGTCATTTAGAACCACTTACTTAGAGGTCATTTAGAACCACATACTTTGAGGACATTTAGAACTACGTACCTAGAGGTCAATTAGAACTACGTACTTAGAGGACTTTTAGAACTACGTACTTAGACGTCATTTAGAACCACTTACTTAGAGGTCATTTGGAACTACGTACCTTGAGATCATTTAGAACCACGTACTTAGAGGTCATTTAAAACCACGTACTCAGAGGTCATTTAGAACCCACGTACTTAGAGGTAATATAGAACCACGTACTTAGAGGTCATTTAGAACCACGTACGTAGAGGTCATTAGGACCAAGTTCTTAGAGGTCATCTAGAACCACGTACTTAAAGGTCATTTAGAACCACGTACTTAGAGGTCATTTAGAACCACGTACTAAGAGATCATATAGAACAACGTACTTAGAGGTCATTTAGAACCACTTACTTAGAGGTCATTTAGAACCACATACTTGGAGGTCATTTAGAACTACGTACCTAGAGGTCAATTAGAACTACGTACTTAGAAGTAATATAGAACTACGTTCTTACAGGTCATTTAGGACCACGTACTTAGAGGTTATTTAGAACTACGTACTTATAGGTCATTTAGAACCACGTACTTAGACGTCATTTAGAACCACTTACTTAGAGGTCATTTGGAACTACGTAACTTGAGGTCATTTAGAACCTCGTACTTAGAGGTCATTTAGAACCACATACTTAGAGGTAATTTAGAACTACTTACTTAGAGGTCATTTAGAACCAACTATTTAGAGGTCATTTAGAACTACGTACTTAGATGTCATTTAGAACCACGTACTTAGAGGTCATTTAGAACTACGTACTCAGAGGTCATTTAAAACCCAAGTACTTAGAGGTCATCTAGAACCACGTACTTAGAGGTAATTTAGAACCACGTACGTAGAGGTCATTAGGACAAAGTTCTTAGAGGTCATCTAGAACCACGTACTTAAAGGTCATTTAGAACCACGTACTTAGATGTCATTTGGAGGTACGTACTAAGAGATCATATAGAACCACGTACTTAGACGTCATTTAGAACCACTTACTTAGAGGTCATTTGGAACTACGTACCTAGAGGTAATTTAGAACTACGTACTTAGAGGTCATTTAGAACCACGTACATAGAGGTCATTTAGAACTACGTACTTAGAGGTCATTTAGAACTACGTATTTAGAGGCCATTTAGAACTACGAACTTAGGGGTCATTTAGAACCCACGTACTTAGAGGTCATTAAGTACCCACGTACTTAGATGTCATATAGAACGACGTACTTAGAGGTCATTTAGAACCACTTACTTAGATGTCATTTGGAAGTACGTACCTAGAGGTCATTTAGAACTACGTACTTAAACGTCATTTAGAACCACGTACTTAGAGGTCATTTAGAACCACGTACTTAGAAGTTATTATCACTACGTATATAAGGTCATTTAAAACCACGTACTAGAGGTCACATAGTACTACGTACTTATAGGTCATTTAGAACCACGTACTTAGACGTCATTTAGAACCACTTACTTAGAGGTCATTTGGAACCACTTACTTAGCGGTCAATTAGAACCCACGTACTTAGAGGTCATTTAGTACCCACGTACTTAGATGTCATATAGAACGACGTACTTAGAGGTCATTTAGAACCACTTACTTAGATGTCATTTGGAAGTACGTACCTAGAGGTCATTTAGAACTACGTACTTAAACGTCATTTAGAACCACGTACTTAGAGGTCATTTAGAACCACGTACTTAGAAGTTATTATCACTACGTATATAAGGTCATTTAAAACCACGTACTAGAGGTCATTTAGAACTACGTACTTATAGGTCATTTAGAACCACGTACTTAGACGTCATTTAGAACCACTTACTTAGAGGTTATTTGGAACTACGTACCTAAAGGTCATTTAGAACCTCGTACTTACAGGTCATTTAGAACCACATACTAAGAGGTCATTTAGAACTACTTACTTAGAGGTCATTTAGAACTACGTACTTAGAAGATATTTAGAACCACGTACTTAGAGGTCATTTAGAACCAACTTTTTAGAGGTCATTTAGAACTAGGTACTTAGACGTCATTTAGAAACACGTACTTAGAGGTCATTTAGAACCACGTACTTAGAGGTCATTTAGAACCACGTACTTAGAGGTCATTTAAAACCAACAACTTAGAGTTTATTTAGAACTACGTACCTAGAGGTCATTTAGAACCACGTACTCAGAGGTCATTTAGAACCCACGTACTTAGAGGTCATTAAGAACCACGTACTTAGAGGTCATTTAGAACCAAGTACTTAGAGGTCATTTAGAACCACGTACTTAGAGGACATTTAGAACCACGTACTTAGAAGTCATTTAGAAGAACCCACGTACTTAGAGGTCATTTAGAACTACGTAATTAGAGGTCATGTAGAACTACGAACTTAGGGGTCAATTAGAACCCACGTACTTAGAGGTCATTTAGTACCCACGTACTTAGAGGTCATATAGAACCACGTACTTAGAGGTCATTTAGAACCACTTACTTAGATGTCATTTGGAAGTACGTACCTAGAGGTCATTTAGAACTACGTACTTAGGGGTCATTTAGAACTACTTACTTAGAGTTCATTTAGAAGCACGTACTTAGAGGTCATTTAGAACCACGTAGTTAGAGGTCATTTAGAACCTACTTCTTAGAGGTCACTTAGAACTTACGTACTTAGAGGTAATTTAGAACCCACGTACTAAGAGGTCATTTAAAACTACGTACTTAGAGGTCATTAAGAACCAAGTACTTAGAAGTCATTTAGAACCCACGTACTTAGAGGTCATATAGAACCACGCATTTAGAGGTCATTTGGAACCACGTACTTAGAAGTCATTTAGAACCAAGTACTTAAAGGTCATTTAGAACCAACAACTTAGAGTTTATTTAGAACTACGTACTTAGAGGTCATTTAGAACCACGTACTCAGAGGTCATTTAGAACCCACGTACTTAGAGGTCATTAAGAACCACGTACTTAGAGGTCATTTAGAACCAAGTACTTAGAGGTCATTTAGAACCACGTACTTAGAGGACATTTAGAACCACGTACTTAGAAGTCATTTAGAAGAACCCACGTACTTAGAGGTCATTTAGAACTACGTAATTAGAGGTCATGTAGAACTACGAACTTAGGGGTCAATTAGAACCCACGTACTTAGAGGTCATTTAGTACCCACGTACTTAGAGGTCATATAGAACCACGTACTTAGAGGTCATTTAGAACCACTTACTTAGATGTCATTTGGAAGTACGTACCTAGAGGTCATTTAGAACTACGTACTTAGGGGTCATTTAGAACTACTTACTTAGAGATCATTTAGAAGCACGTACTTAGAGGTCATTTAGAACCACGTAGTTAGAGGTCATTTAGAACCTACTTCTTAGAGGTCACTTAGAACTTACGTACTTAGAGGTAATTTAGAACCCACGTACTAAGAGGTCATTTATAACCACGTACTTAGAGGTCATTTAGAGCCACGTTCTTTGAGGTCATTTAGAACCAACAACTTAGAGGTAATTTAGAACTACGTACCTAGAGGTCATTTAGAACCACGTACTCAGAGGTCATTTAGAACCCACGTACTTAGAGGTCATATAGAACCACGCATTTAGAGGTCATTTGGAACCACGTACTTAGAAGTCATTTAGAACCAAGTACTTAAAGGTCATTTAGAACCACGCACTTAGAGGTCATTTAGAACCACGTACTTAGAGGTCATTTAGAACCACGTACATAGAGGTTATTTAGCACTACGTATATAATGTCATTTAGAACCACGAACTTAGAGGACATTTAGAACCACGTACTTAGAAGTCATTTAGAAGAACCCACGTACTTAGAGGTCATTTAGAACCACGTACTAAGAGATCATATAGAACCCACGTACTTAGAGGTCATTTAGTACCCACGTACTTAGAGGTCATTTAGAACCACGTACTTCGAGGTTATAGAGCACTACGTATATAAGGTCATTTAGAACCACGTACTTAGAGGACATTTAGAACCACGTACTTAGAGGTCATTTAGAACCACTTACTTAGAGGTCATTTAGAACCACATACTTAGAGGTCATTTAGAACTACTTACTTAGAGGTCATTTAGAACTTCGTACCTAGAGGTCAATTAGAACTACGTACTTATAGGTCATTTAGATATACGTACTTAGAGGTAATATAGAACAACGTTCTTAGAGGTCATTTAGGACCACGTACTTAGAGGTCTTTTAGAACTACGTACTTATAGGTCATTTAGAACAACGTACCTAGACGTCATTTAGAACCACTTACTTAGAGGTCATTTGGAACCACATACTTAGAGGTCATTTAGAACTACGTACCTAGAGGTCAATTAGAACTACGTACTTAGAGATCATTTAGATATACGTACTTAGAGGTAATATAGAACTACGTTCTTAGAGGTCATTTAGGACCACGTACTTAGAGGTTATTTAGAACTACGTACTTATAGGTCATTTAGAACAACGTACCTAGACGTCATTTAGAACCACTTACTTAGAGGTCATTTGGAACTACGAACCTAGAGGTCATTTAGAACCTCGTACTTAGAGGTCATTTAGACCCACATACTTAGAGGTCATTTAGAACTAGTTACTTAGAGGTCATTTAGAACTACGTACCTAGAGGTCAATTAGAACCACGTACTTAGAGGTTATTTAGAACCACGTACATAGAACATATTTAGAACCACGTACTTAGAGGGCATTTAGAACCACGTACTTAGAAGTCATTTAGAAGAACCCACGTACTTAGAGGTCATTTAGAACCACGTACTAAGAGATCATATAGAACAACGTACTTAGAGGTCATTTAGAACCACTTACTTAGAGGTCATTTAGAACCACATACTTGGAGGTCATTTAGAACTACGTACTTAGACGTCATTTAGAACCACTTACTTAGAGGTCATTTGGAACTACGTACCTTGAGGTCATTTAGAACCTCGTACTAAGAGGTCATTTAGAACCACATACTTAGAGATCATTTAGAACTACTTACTTAGAGGTAATATAGAACCAACTATTTAGAGGTCATTTAGAACTACGTACTTAGATGTCATTTAGAACCACGTATTTAGAGGTCATTTAGAACCACGTACTTAGAGGTCATTTAAAACCACGTACTTAGAGGTCATTTAGAACCAACTACTTAGAGGTCATTTAGAACTACGTACATAGAGGTCATTTAGAACCACGTACTCAGAGGTCATTTAGAACCCACATACTTAGAGGTCATATAGAACCATGTACTTAGAGGTCATTTAGAACCACGTACGTAGAGGTCATTAGGACCAAGTTCTTAGAGGTTATCTAGAACCACGTACTTAAAGGTCATTTAGAACCACGTACTTAGATGTCATTTGGAAGTACGTACTAAGAGATCATATAGAACCACGTACTTAGAGGTCATTTAGAACCACTTACTTAGAGGTCTTATGGACCTACGCACCTAGAGGTAATTTAGAACTACGTACTTAGAGGTCATTTAGAACCACATACATAGAGGTCATTTAGAACTACGTATTTAGAGGCCATTTAAACTACGAACTTAGGGGTCATTTAGAACCCACGTACTTAGAGGTCATTTAGTACCCACGTACTTAGATGTCATATAGAACGACGTACTTAGAGGTCATTTAGAACCACTTACTTAGATGTCATTTGGAAGTACGTACCTAGAGGTCATTTAGAACTACGTACTTAGGGGTCATTTAGAACTACTTACTTAGAGGTCAGTTAGAAGCACGTACTTAGAGGTCATTTAGAACCACGTAGTTAGAGGTCATTTAGAACCACGTACTTAGAGGTCATTTAGAACTACGTATATGAGGTCGTTTAGAACCACGTACTTAGAGGACATTTAGAACAACGTACTTAGAGGATATTAAGAACTAAGTATTTAGAGGTCATTTAGAACCATGTACTCAGAGGTCGTTTAGAACCCCGTACTTAGAGGTCATTCAGAACTACGTATATGAGGTCATTTAGAACCACGTACTTAGAGGACATTTAGAACCACGTACTTAGAGGGCATTAAGAACTAAGTATTTAGAGGTCATTTGGAACCATGTACTCAGAGGTAGTTTAGAACCCCGTATTTAGAGGTCATTCAGAACTACGTATTTATAGGTCATTTAGAACTACGTACTAAGAGGTCATATTGGACCACGTACTTAGAGGTCATTTAGAACCACTTACTTAGAGGTCATTTGGAACTACGTACCTAGAGGTAATTTGGAACTACGTACCTAGAGGTCATATAGGACCACGTACTTAGAGGTCATTTAGAACTACGTACTTTGGGGTCATTTAGAACTACTTACTTAGAGGTCATTTAGAACCACGTACTTAGAGGTCATTTAGAACCACTTACTTAGAGGTCATTTGGAACTACGTACCTAGAGGTAATTTGGAACTACGTACCTAGAGGTCATTTAGAACCTCGTACTTAGAGGTCATTTAGAACCACATACTTAGAGGTCATTTAGAACTACGTACTTAGAAGATATTTAGAACCACGTACTTAGAGGTCATTTAGAACCACTTACTTAGAGGTCATTTGGAACTACGTACCTAGAGGTAATTTGGAACTACGTACCTAGAGGTCATTTAGCACCACGTACTTAGAAGTCATTTAGAACCAAGTACTTAGAGGTCATTTAGAACCCACGTACTTAGAGGTAATTTAGAACCACTTACTTAGAGGTCATTTGGAACTACGAACCTAGAGGTCATTTAGAACCTCGTACTTAGAGGTCATTTAGACCCACATACTTAGAGGTCATTTAGAACTACTTACTTAGAGGTCATTTAGAACTACGTACCTAGAGGTCAATTAGAACCACGTACTTAGAGGTTATTTAGAACCACGTACTTAGAACATATTTAGAACCACGTACTTAGAGGGCATTTAGAACCACGTACTTTGAAGTCATTTAGAAGAACCCACGTACCTAGAGGTCATTTAGAACCACGTACTAAGAGATCATATAGAACAACGTACTTAGAGGTCATTTAGAACCACTTACTTAGAGGTCATTTAGAACCACATACTTTGAGGTCATTTAGAACTACGTACCTAGAGGTCAATTAGAACTACGTACTTAGAGGACTTTTAGAACTACGTACTTAGACGTCATTTAGAACCACTTACTTAGAGGTCATTTGGAACTACGTACCTTGAGATCATTTAGAACCCCGTACTTAGAGGTCATTTAGAACCACGTACTTAGAGGTCATTTAGAACCACGTACTTAGAGGTCATTTAAAACCACGTACTCAGAGGTCATTTAGAACCCACGTACTTAGAGGTAATATAGAACCACGTACTTAGAGGTCATTTAGAACCACGTACGTAGAGGTCATTAGGACCAAGTTCTTAGAGGTCATCTAGAACCACGTACTTAAAGGTCATTTAGAACCACGTACTTAGAGGTCATTTAGAACCACGTACTAAGAGATCATATAGAACAACGTACTTAGAGGTCATTTAGAACCACTTACTTAGAGGTCATTTAGAACCACATACTTGGAGGTCATTTAGAACTACGTACCTAGAGGTCAATTAGAACTACGTACTTAGAAGTAATATAGAACTACGTTCTTACACGTCATTTAGGACCACGTACTTAGAGGTTATTTAGAACTACGTACTTATAGGTCATTTAGAACCACGTACTTAGACGTCATTTAGAACCACTTACTTAGAGGTCATTTGGAACTACGTAACTTGAGGTCATTTAGAACCTCGTACTTAGAGGTCATTTAGAACCACATACTTAGAGGTAATTTAGAACTACTTACTTAGAGGTCATTTAGAACCAACTATTTAGAGGTCATTTAGAACTACGTACTTTGATGTCATTTAGAACCACGTACTTAGAGGTCATTTAGAACTACGTACTCAGAGGTCATTTAAAACCCAAGTACTTAGAGGTCATCTAGAACCACGTACTTAGAGGTCATTTAGAACCACGTACGTAGAGGTCATTAGGACAAAGTTCTTAGAGGTCATCTAGAACCACGTACTTAAAGGTCATTTAGAACCACGTACTTAGATGTCATTTGGAGGTACGTACTAAGAGATCATATAGAACCACGTACTTAGAGGTCATTTAGAACCACTTACTTAGAGGTCATTTGGAACTACGTACCTAGAGGTAATTTAGAACTACGTACTTAGAGGTCATTTAGAACCACGTACATAGAGGTCATTTAGAACTACGTACTTAGAGGTCATTTAGAACTACGTATTTAGAGGCCATTTAGAACTACGAACTTAGGGGTCATTTAGAACCCACGTACTTAGAGGTCATTAAGTACCCACGTACTTAGATGTCATATAGAACGACGTACTTAGAGGTCATTTAGAACCACTTACTTAGATGTCATTTGGAAGTACGTACCTAGAGGTCATTTAGAACTACGTACTTAAACGTCATTTTCACCACGTACTTAGAGGTCATTTAGAACCACGTACTTAGAAGTTATTATCACTACGTATATAAGGTCATTTAAAACCACGTACTAGAGGTCACATAGAACTACGTACTTATAGGTCATTTAGAACCACGTACTTAGACGTCATTTAGAACCACTTACTTAGAGGTCATTTGGAACCACTTACTTAGCGGTCAATTAGAACCCACGTACTTAGAGGTCATTTAGTACCCACGTACTTAGATGTCATATAGAACGACGTACTTAGAGGTCATTTAGAACCACTTACTTAGATGTCATTTGGAAGTACGTACCTAGAGGTCATTTAGAACTACGTACTTAAACGTCATTTAGAACCACGTACTTAGAGGTCATTTAGAACCCACGTACTTAGAGGTAATATAGAACCACGTACTTAGAGGTCATTTAGAACCACGTACGTAGAGGTCATTAGGACCAAGTTCTTAGAGGTCATCTAGAACCACGTACTTAAAGGTCATTTAGAACCACGTACTTAGAGGTCATTTAGAACCACGTACTAAGAGATCATATAGAACAACGTACTTAGAGGTCATTTAGAACCACTTACTTAGAGGTCATTTAGAACCACATACTTGGAGGTCATTTAGAACTACGTACCTAGAGGTCAATTAGAACTACGTACTTAGAAGTAATATAGAACTACGTTCTTACAGGTCATTTAGGACCACGTACTTAGAGGTTATTTAGAACTACGTACTTATAGGTCATTTAGAACCACGTACTTAGACGTCATTTAGAACCACTTACTTAGAGGTCATTTGGAACTACGTAACTTGAGGTCATTTAGAACCTCGTACTTAGAGGTCATTTAGAACCACATACTTAGAGGTAATTTAGAACTACTTACTTAGAGGTCATTTAGAACCAACTATTTAGAGGTCATTTAGAACTACGTACTTAGATGTCATTTAGAACCACGTACTTAGAGGTCATTTAGAACTACGTACTCAGAGGTCATTTAAAACCCAAGTACTTAGAGGTCATCTAGAACCACGTACTTAGAGGTCATTTAGAACCACGTACGTAGAGGTCATTAGGACAAAGTTCTTAGAGGTCATCTAGAACCACGTACTTAAAGGTCATTTAGAACCACGTACTTAGATGTCATTTCGAGGTACGTACTAAGAGATCATATAGAACCACGTACTTAGAGGTCATTTAGAACCACTTACTTAGAGGTCATTTGGAACTACGTACCTAGAGGTAATTTAGAACTACGTACTTAGAGGTCATTTAGAACCACGTACATAGAGGTCATTTAGAACTACGTACTTAGAGGTCATTTAGAACTACGTATTTAGAGGCCATTTAGAACTACGAACTTAGGGGTCATTTAGAACCCACGTACTTAGAGGTCATTAAGTACCCACGTACTTAGATGTCATATAGAACGACGTACTTAGAGGTCATTTAGAACCACTTACTTAGATGTCATTTGGAAGTACGTACCTAGAGGTCATTTAGAACTACGTACTTAAACGTCATTTTCACCACGTACTTAGAGGTCATTTAGAACCACGTACTTAGAAGTTATTATCACTACGTATATAAGGTCATTTAAAACCACGTACTAGAGGTCACATAGAACTACGTACTTATAGGTCATTTAGAACCACGTACTTAGACGTCATTTAGAACCACTTACTTAGAGGTCATTTGGAACCACTTACTTAGCGGTCAATTAGAACCCACGTACTTAGAGGTCATTTAGTACCCACGTACTTAGATGTCATATAGAACGACGTACTTAGAGGTCATTTAGAACCACTTACTTAGATGTCATTTGGAAGTACGTACCTAGAGGTCATTTAGAACTACGTACTTAAACGTCATTTAGAACCACGTACTTAGAGGTCATTTAGAACCACGTACTTAGAAGTTATTATCACTACGTATATAAGGTCATTTAAAACCACGTACTAGAGGTCATTTAGAACTACGTACTTATAGGTCATTTAGAACCACGTACTTAGACGTCATTTAGAACCACTTACTTAGAGGTCATTTGGAACTACGTACCTAAAGGTCATTTAGAACCTCGTACTTAGAGGTCATTTAGAACCACATACTAAGAGGTCATTTAGAACTACTTACTTAGAGGTCATTTAGAACTACGTACTTAGAAGATATTTAGAACCACGTACTTAGAGGTCATTTAGAACCAACTTTTTAGAGGTCATTTAGAACTAGGTACTTAGACGTCATTTAGAAACACGTACTTAGAGGTCATTTAGAACCACGTACTTAGAGGTCATTTAGAACCACGTACTTAGAGGTCATTTAAAACCAACAACTTAGAGTTTATTTAGAACTACGTACCTAGAGGTCATTTAGAACCACGTACTCAGAGGTCATTTAGAACCCACGTACTTAGAGGTCATTAAGAACCACGTACTTAGAGGTCATTTAGAACCAAGTACTTAGAGGTCATTTAGAACCACGTACTTAGAGGACATTTAGAACCACGTACTTAGAAGTCATTTAGAAGAACCCACGTACTTAGAGGTCATTTAGAACTACGTAATTAGAGGTCATGTAGAACTACGAACTTAGGGGTCAATTAGAACCCACGTACTTAGAGGTCATTTAGTACCCACGTACTTAGAGGTCATATAGAACCACGTACTTAGAGGTCATTTAGAACCACTTACTTAGATGTCATTTGGAAGTACGTACCTAGAGGTCATTTAGAACTACGTACTTAGGGGTCATTTAGAACTACTTACTTAGAGTTCATTTAGAAGCACGTACTTAGAGGTCATTTAGAACCACGTAGTTAGAGGTCATTTAGAACCTACTTCTTAGAGGTCACTTAGAACTTACGTACTTAGAGGTAATTTAGAACCCACGTACTAAGAGGTCATTTAAAACTACGTACTTAGAGGTCATTAAGAACCAAGTACTTAGAAGTCATTTAGAACCACGCACTTAGAGGTCATTTAGAACCACGAACTTAGAGGTCATTTAGAACCACGTACATAGAGGTTATTTAGCACTACGTATATAAGGTCATTTAGAACCACGAACTTAGAGGACATTTAGAACCACGTACTTAGAAGTCATTTAGAAGAACCCACGTACTTAGAGGTCATTTAGAACCACGTACTAAGAGATCATATAGAACCCACGTACTTAGAGGTCATTTATAACCACGTACTTAGAGGTCATTTAGAGCCACGTTCTTTGAGGTCATTTAGAACCAACAACTTAGAGGTCATTTAGAACTACGTACCTAGAGGTCATTTAGAACCACGTACTCAGAGGTCATTTAGAACCCACGTACTTAGAGGTCATATAGAACCACGCATTTAGAGGTCATTTGGAACCACGTACTTAGAAGTCATTTAGAACCAAGTACTTAAAGGTCATTTAGAACCACGCACTTAGAGGTCATTTAGAACCACGTACTTAGAGGTCATTTAGAACCACGTACATAGAGGTTATTTAGCACTACGTATATAAGGTCATTTAGAACCACGAACTTAGAGGACATTTAGAACCACGTACTTAGAAGTCATTTAGAAGAACCCACGTACTTAGAGGTCATTTAGAACCACGTACTAAGAGATCATATAGAACCCACGTACTTAGAGGTCATTTAGTACCCACGTACTTAGAGGTCATTTAGAACCACGTACTTCGAGGTTATAGAGCACTACGTATATAAGGTCATTTAGAACTACGTACTTAGAGGACATTTAGAACCACGTACTTAGAGGTCATTTAGAACCACTTACTTAGAGGTCATTTAGAACCACATACTTAGAGGTCATTTAGAACTACTTACTTAGAGGTCATTTAGAACTTCGTACCTAGAGGTCAATTAGAACTACGTACTTATAGGTCATTTAGATATACGTACTTAGAGGTAATATAGAACAACGTTCTTAGAGGTCATTTAGGACCACGTACTTAGAGGTCATTTAGAACTACGTACTTATAGGTCATTTAGAACAACGTACCTAGACGTCATTTAGAACCACTTACTTAGAGGTCATTTGGAACCACATACTTAGAGGTCATTTAGAACTACGTACCTAGAGGTCAATTAGAACTACGTACTTAGAGATCATTTAGATATACGTACTTAGAGGTAATATAGAACTACGTTCTTAGAGGTCATTTAGGACCACGTACTTAGAGGTTATTTAGAACTACGTACTTATAGGTCATTTAGAACAACGTACCTAGACGTCATTTAGAACCACTTACTTAGAGGTCATTTGGAACTACGAACCTAGAGGTCATTTAGAACCTCGTACTTAGAGGTCATTTAGACCCACATACTTAGAGGTCATTTAGAACTAGTTACTTAGAGGTCATTTAGAACTACGTACCTAGAGGTCAATTAGAACCACGTACTTAGAGGTTATTTAGAACCACGTACTTAGAACATATTTAGAACCACGTACTTAGAGGGCATTTAGAACCACGTACTTAGAAGTCATTTAGAAGAACCCACGTACTTAGAGGTCATTTAGAACCACGTACTAAGAGATCATATAGAACAACGTACTTAGAGGTCATTTAGAACCACTTACTTAGAGGTCATTTAGAACCACATACTTGGAGGTCATTTAGAACTACGTACTTAGACGTCATTTAGAACCACTTACTTAGAGGTCATTTGGAACTACGTACCTTGAGGTCATTTAGAACCTCGTACTAAGAGGTCATTTAGAACCACATACTTAGAGATCATTTAGAACTACTTACTTAGAGGTAATATAGAACCAACTATTTAGAGGTCATTTAGAACTACGTACTTAGATGTCATTTAGAACCACGTATTTAGAGGTCATTTAGAACCACGTACTTAGAGGTCATTTAAAACCACGTACTTAGAGGTCATTTAGAACCAACTACTTAGAGGTCATTTAGAACTACGTACATAGAGGTCATTTAGAACCACGTACTCAGAGGTCATTTAGAACCCACGTACTTAGAGGTCATATAGAACCATGTACTTAGAGGTCATTTAGAACCACGTACGTAGAGGACATTAGGACCAAGTTCTTAGAGGTCATCTAGAACCACGTACTTAAAGGTCATTTAGAACCACGTACTTAGATGTCATTTGGAAGTACGTACTAAGAGATCATATAGAACCACGTACTTAGAGGTCATTTAGAACCACTTACTTAGAGGTCTTTTGGACCTACGTACCTAGAGGTAATTTAGAACTACGTACTTAGAGGTCATTTAGAACCACATACATAGAGGTCATTTAGAACTACGTATTTAGAGGCCATTTAAACTACGAACTTAGGGGTCATTTAGAACCCACGTACTTAGAGGTCATTTAGTACCCACGTACTTAGATGTCATATAGAACGACGTACTTAGAGGTCATTTAGAACCACTTACTTAGATGTCATTTGGAAGTACGTACCTAGAGGTCATTTAGAACTACGTACTTAGGGGTCATTTAGAACTACTTACTTAGAGGTCAGTTAGAAGCACGTACGTAGAGGTCATTTAGAACCACGTAGTTAGAGGTCATTTAGAACCACGTACTTAGAGGTCATTTAGAACTACGTATATGAGGTCGTTTAGAACCACGTACTTAGAGGACATTTAGAACAACGTACTTAGAGGATATTAAGAACTAAGTATTTAGAGGTCATTTAGAACCATGTACTCAGAGGTCGTTTAGAACCCCGTACTTAGAGGTCATTCAGAACTACGTATGTGAGGTCATTTAGAACCACGTACTTAGAGGACATTTAGAACCACGTACTTAGAGGGCATTAAGAACTAAGTATTTAGAGGTCATTTAGAACCATGTACTCAGAGGTAGTTTAGAACCCCGTATTTAGAGGTCATTCAGAACTACGTATTTATAGGTCATTTAGAACTACGTACTAAGAGGTCATATTGGACCACGTACTTAGAGGTCATTTAGAACCACTTACTTAGAGGTCATTTGGAACTACGTACCTAGAGGTAATTTGGAACTACGTACCTAGAGGTCATATAGGACCACGTACTTAGAGGTCATTTAGAACTACGTACTTAGGGGTCATTTAGAACTACTTACTTAGAGGTCATTTAGAACCACGTACTTAGAGGTCATTTAGAACCACTTACTTAGAGGTCATTTGGAACTACGTACCTAGAGGTAATTTGGAACTACGTACATAGAGGTCATTTAGAACCTCGTACTTAGAGGTCATTTAGAACCACATACTTAGAGGTCATTTAGAACTACGTACTTAGAAGATATTTAGAACCACGTACTTAGAGGTCATTTAGAACCACTTACTTAGAGGTCATTTGGAACTACGTACCTAGAAGTAATTTGGAACTACGTACCTAGAGGTCATTTAGCACCACGTACTTAGAAGTCATTTAGAACCAAGTACTTAGAGGTCATTTAGAACCCACGTACTTAGAGGTAATTTAGAACCACTTACTTAGAGGTCATTTGGAACTACGAACCTAGAGGTCATTTAGAACCTCGTACTTAGAGGTCATTTAGACCCACATACTTAGAGGTCATTTAGAACTACTTACTTAGAGGTCATTTAGAACTACGTACCTAGAGGTCAATTAGAACCACGTACTTAGAACATATTTAGAACCACGTACTTAGAGGGCATTTAGAACCACGTACTTAGAAGTCATTTAGAAGAACCCACGTACTTAGAGGTCATTTAGAACCACGTACTAAGAGATCATATAGAACAACGTACTTAGAGGTCATTTAGAACCACTTACTTAGAGGTCATTTAGAACCACATACTTTGAGGTCATTTAGAACTACGTACCTAGAGGTCAATTAGAACTACGTACTTAGAGGACTTTTAGAACTACGTACTTAGACGTCATTTAGAATCACTTACTTAGAGGTCATTTGGAACTACGTACCTTGAGATCATTTAGAACCCCGTACTTAGAGGTCATTTAGAACCACGTACTTAGAGGTCATTTAGAACCACGTACTTAGAGGTCATTTAAAACCACGTACTCAGAGGTCATTTAGAACCCACGTACTTAGAGGTAATATAGAACCACGTACTTAGAGGTCATTTAGAACCACGTACGTAGAGGTCATTAGGACCAAGTTCTTAGAGGTCATCTAGAACCACGTACTTAAAGGTCATTTAGAACCACGTACTTAGAGGTCATTTAGAACCACGTACTAAGAGATCATATAGAACAACGTACTTAGAGGTCATTTAGAACCACTTACTTAGAGGTCATTTAGAACCACATACTTGGAGGTCATTTAGAACTACGTACCTAGAGGTCAATTAGAACTACGTACTCAGAGGTCATTTAAAACCCACTTACTTAGAGGTCATCTAGAACCACGTACTTAGAGGTCATTTAGAACCACGTACGTAGAGGTCATTAGGACAAAGTTCTTAGAGGTCATCTAGAACCACGTACTTAAAGGTCATTTAGAACCACGTACTTAGATGTCATTTGGAGGTACGTACTAAGAGATCATATAGAACCACGTACTTAGAGGTCATTTAGAACCACTTACTTAGAGGTCATTTGGAACTACGTACCTAGAGGTAATTTAGAACTACATACTTAGAGGTCATTTAGAACCACGTACATAGAGGTCATTTAGAACTACGTACTTAGAGGTCATTTAGAACTACGTATTTAGAGGCCATTTAGAACTACGAACTTAGGGGTCATTTAGAACCCACGTACTTAGAGGTCATTAAGTACCCACGTACTTAGATGTCATATAGAACGACGTACTTAGAGGTCATTTAGAACCACTTACTTAGATGTCATTTGGAAGTACGTACCTAGAGGTCATTTAGAACTACGTACTTAAACGTCATTTAGAACCACGTACTTAGAGGTCATTTAGAACCACGTACTTAGAAGTTATTAACACTACGTATATAAGGTCATTTAAAACCACGTACTAGAGGTCACATAGAACTACGTACTTATAGGTCATTTAGAACCACGTACTTAGACGTCATTTAGAACCACTTACTTAGAGGTCATTTGGAACCACTTACTTAGCGGTCAATTAGAACCCACGTACTTAGAGGTCATTTAGTACCCACGTACTTAGATGTCATATAGAACGACGTACTTAGAGGTCATTTAGAACCACTTACTTAGATGTCATTTGGAAGTACGTACCTAGAGGTCATTTAGAACTACGTACTTAAACGTCATTTAGAACCACGTACTTAGAGGTCATTTAGAACCACGTACTTAGAAGTTATTATCACTACGTATATAAGGTCATTTAAAACCACGTACTAGAGGTCATTTAGAACTACGTACTTATAGGTCATTTAGAACCACGTACTTAGACGTCATTTAGAACCACTTACTTAGAGGTCATTTGGAACTACGTACCTAAAGGTCATTTAGAACCTCGTACTTAGAGGTCATTTAGAACCACATACTAAGAGGTCATTTAGAACTACTTACTTAGAGGTCATTTAGAACTACGTACCTAGAGGTCAATTAGAACTACGTACTTAGAGGTCATTTAGAACTACGTACTTAGAAGATATTTAGAACCACGTACTTAGAGGTCATTTAGAACCAACTTTTTAGAGGTCATTTAGAACTAGGTACTTAGACGTCATTTAGAAACACGTACTTAGAGGTCATTTAGAACCACGTACTTAGAGGTCATTTAGAACCACGTACTTAGAGGTCATTTAAAACCAACAACTTAGAGTTTATTTAGAACTACGTACCTAGAGGTCATTTAGAACCACGTACTCAGAGGTCATTTAGAACCCACGTACTTAGAGGTCATTAAGAACCACGTACTTAGAGGTCATTTAGAACCAAGTACTTAGAGGTCATTTAGAACCACGTACTTAGAGGACATTTAGAACCACGTACTTAGAAGTCATTTAGAAGAACCCACGTACTTAGAGGTCATTTAGAACTACGTAATTAGAGGTCATGTAGAACTACGAACTTAGGGGTCAATTAGAACCCACGTACTTAGAGGTCATTTAGTACCCACGTACTTAGAGGTCATATAGAACCACGTACTTAGAGGTCATTTAGAACCACTTACTTAGATGTCATTTGGAAGTACGTACCTAGAGGTCATTTAGAACTACGTACTTAGGGGTCATTTAGAACTACTTACTTAGAGTTCATTTAGAAGCACGTACTTAGAGGTCATTTAGAACCACGTAGTTAGAGGTCATTTAGAACCTACTTCTTAGAGGTCACTTAGAACTTACGTACTTAGAGGTAATTTAGAACCCACGTACTAAGAGGTCATTTAAAACTACGTACTTAGAGGTCATTAAGAACCAAGTACTTAGAAGTCATTTAGAACCCACGTACTTAGAGGTCATATAGAACCACGCATTTAGAGGTCATTTGGAACCACGTACTTAGAAGTCATTTAGAACCAAGTACTTTAAGGTCATTTAGAACCACGCACTTAGAGGTCATTTAGAACCACGAACTTAGATGTCATTTAGAACCACGTACATAGAGGTTATTTAGCACTACGTATATAAGGTCATTTAGAACCACGAACTTAGAGGACATTTAGAACCACGTACTTAGAAGTCATTTAGAAGAACCCACGTACTTAGAGGTCATTTAGAACCACGTACTAAGAGATCATATAGAACCCACGTACTTAGAGGTCATTTATAACCACGTACTTAGAGGTCATTTAGAGCCACGTTCTTTGAGGTCATTTAGAACCAACAACTTAGAGGTCATTTAGAACAACGTACCTAGAGGTCATTTAGAACCACGTACTCAGAGGTCATTTAGAACCCACGTACTTAGAGGTCATATAGAACCACGCATTTAGAGGTCATTTGGAACCACGTAATTAGAAGTCATTTAGAACCAAGTACTTAAAGGTCATTTAGAACCACGCACTTAGAGGTCATTTAGAACCACGTACTTAGAAGTCATTTAGAACCACGTACATAGAAGTCATTTAGAAGAACCCACGTACTTAGAGGTCATTTAGAACCACGTACTAAGAGATCATATAGAACCCACGTACTTAGAGGTCATTTAGTACCCACGTACTTAGAGGTCATTTAGAACCACGTACTTCGAGGTTATAGAGCACTACGTATATAAGGTCATTTAGAACTACGTACTTAGAGGACATTTAGAACCACGTACTTAGAGGTCATTTAGAACCACTTACTTAGAGGTCATTTAGAACCACATACTTAGAGGTCATTTAGAACTACTTACTTAGAGGTCATTTAGAACTTCGTACCTAGAGGTCAATTAGAACTACGTACTTATAGGTCATTTAGATATACGTACTTAGAGGTAATATAGAACAACGTTCTTAGAGGTCATTTAGGACCACGTACTTAGAGGTCATTTAGAACTACGTACTTATAGGTCATTTAGAACAACGTACCTAGACGTCATTTAGAACCACTTACTTAGAGGTCATTTGGAACCACATACTTAGAGGTCATTTAGAACTACGTACCTAGAGGTCAATTAGAACTACGTACTTAGAGATCATTTAGATATACGTACTTAGAGGTAATATAGAACTACGTTCTTAGAGGTCATTTAGGACCACGTACTTAGAGGTTATTTAGAACTACGTACTTATAGGTCATTTAGAACAACGTACCTAGACGTCATTTAGAACCACTTACTTAGAGGTCATTTGGAACTACGAACCTAGAGGTCATTTAGAACCTCGTACTTAGAGGTCATTTAGACCCACATACTTAGAGGTCATTTAGAACTAGTTACTTAGAGGTCATTTAGAACTACGTACCTAGAGGTCAATTAGAACCACGTACTTAGAGGTTATTTAGAACCACGTACTTAGAACATATTTAGAACCACGTACTTAGAGGGCATTTAGAACCACGTACTTAGAAGTCATTTAGAAGAACCCACGTACTTAGAGGTCATTTAGAACCACGTACTAAGAGATCATATAGAACAACGTACTTAGAGGTCATTTAGAACCACTTACTTAGAGGTCATTTAGAACCACATACTTGGAGGTCATTTAGAACTACGTACTTAGACGTCATTTAGAACCACTTACTTAGAGGTCATTTGGAACTACGTACCTTGAGGTCATTTAGAACCTCGTACTAAGAGGTCATTTAGAACCACATACTTAGAGATCATTTAGAACTACTTACTTAGAGGTAATATAGAACCAACTATTTAGAGGTCATTTAGAACTACGTACTTAGATGTCATTTAGAACCACGTATTTAGAGGTCATTTAGAACCACGTACTTAGAGGTCATTTAAAACCACGTACTTAGAGGTCATTTAGAACCAACTACTTAGAGGTCATTTAGAACTACGTACATAGAGGTCATTTAGAACCACGTACTCAGAGATCATTTAGAACCCACGTACTTAGAGGTCATATAGAACCATGTACTTAGAGGTCATTTAGAACCACGTACGTAGAGGTCATTAGGACCAAGTTCTTAGAGGTCATCTAGAACCACGTACTTAAAGGTCATTTAGAACCACGTACTTAGATGTCATTTGGAAGTACGTACTAAGAGATCATATAGAACCACGTACTTAGAGGTCATTTAGAACCACTTACTTAGAGGTCTTTTGGACCTACGTACCTAGAGGTAATTTAGAACTACGTACTTAGAGGTCATTTAGAACCACATACATAGAGGTCATTTAGAACTACGTATTTAGAGGCCATTTAAACTACGAACTTAAGGGTCATTTAGAACCCACGTACTTAGAGGTCATTTAGTACCCACGTACTTAGATGTCATATAGAACGACGTACTTAGAGGTCATTTAGAACCACTTACTTAGATGTCATTTGGAAGTACGTACCTAGAGGTCATTTAGAACTACGTACTTAGGGGTAATTTAGAACTACTTACTTAGAGGTCAGTTAGAAGCACGTACTTAGAGGTCATTTAGAACCACGTAGTTAGAGGTCATTTAGAACCACGTACTTAGAGGTCATTTAGAACTACGTATATGAGGTCGTTTAGAACCACGTACTTAGAGGACATTTAGAACAACGTATTAGAGGATATTAAGAACTAAGTATTTAGAGGTCATTTAGAACCATGTACTCAGAGGTCGTTTAGAACCCCGTACTTAGAGGTCATTCAGAACTACGTATATGAGGTCATTTAGAACCACGTACTTAGAGGACATTTAGAACCACGTACTTAGAGGGCATTAAGAACTAAGTATTTAGAGGTCATTTAGAACCATGTACTCAGAGGTAGTTTAGAACCCCGTATTTAGAGGTCATTCAGAACTACGTATTTATAGGTCATTTAGAACTACGTACTAAGAGGTCATATTGGACCACGTACTTAGAGGTCATTTAGAACCACTTACTTAGAGGTCATTTGGAACTACGTACCTAGAGGTAATTTGGAACTACGTACCTAGAGGTCATATAGGACCACGTACTTAGAGGTCATTTAGAACTACGTACTTAGGGGTCATTTAGAACTACTTACTTAGAGGTCATTTAGAACCACGTACTTAGAGGTCATTTAGAACCACTTACTTAGAGGTCATTTGGAACTACGTACCTAGAGGTAATTTGGAACTACGTACCTAGAGGTCATTTAGAACCTCGTACTTAGAGGTCATTTAGAACCACATACTTAGAGGTCATTTAGAACTACGTACTTAGAAGATATTTAGAACCACGTACTTAGAGGTCATTTAGAACCACTTACTTAGAGGTCATTTGGAACTACGTACCTAGAGGTAATTTGGAACTACGTACCTAGAGGTCATTTAGCACCACGTACTTAGAAGTCATTTAGAACCAAGTACTTAGAGGTCATTTAGAACCCACATACTTAGAGGTAATTTAGAACCACTTACTTAGAGGTCATTTGGAACTACGAACCTAGAGGTCATTTAGAACCTCTTACTTAGAGGTCATTTAGACCCACATACTTAGAGGTCATTTAGAACTACTTACTTAGAGGTCATTTAGAACTACGTACCTAGAGGTCAATTAGAACCACGTACTTAGAGGTTATTTAGAACCACGTACTTAGAACATATTTAGAACCACGTACTTAGAGGGCATTTAGAACCACGTACTTAGAAGTCATTTAGAAGAACCCACGTACTTAGAGGTCATTTAGAACCACGTACTAAGAGATCATATAGAACAACGTACTTAGAGGTCATTTAGAACCACTTACTTAGAGGTCATTTAGAACCACATACTTTGAGGTCATTTAGAACTACGTACCTAGAGGTCAATTAGAACTACGTACTTAGAGGACTTTTAGAACTACGTACTTAGACGTCATTTAGAACCACTTACTTAGAGGTCATTTGGAACTACGTACCTTGAGATCATTTAGAACCCCGTACTTAGAGGTCATTTAGAACCACGTACTTAGAGGTCATTTAGAACCACGTACTTAGAGGTCATTTAAAACCACGTACTCAGAGGTCATTTAGAACCCACGTACTCAGAGGTAATATAGAACCACGTACTTAGAGGTCATTTAGAACCACGTACGTAGAGGTCATTAGGACCAAGTTCTTAGAGGTCATCTAGAACCACGTACTTAAAGGTCATTTAGAACCACGTACTTAGAGGTCATTTAGAACCACGTACTAAGAGATCATAGAGAACAACGTACTTAGAGGTCATTTAGAACCACTTACTTAGAGGTCATTTAGAGCCACGTTCTTTGAGGTCATTTAGAACCATATACTTGGAGGTCATTTAGAACTACGTACCTAGAGGTCAATTAGAACTACGTACTTAGAAGTAATATAGAACTACGTTCTTACAGGTCATTTAGGACCACGTACTTAGAGGTTATTTAGAACTACGTACTTATAGGTCATTTAGAACCACGTACTTAGACGTCATTTAGAACCACTTACTTAGAGGTCATTTGGAACTACGTAACTTGAGGTCATTTAGAACCTCGTACTTAGAGGTCATTTAGAACCACATACTTAGAGGTAATTTAGAACTACTTACTTAGAGGTCATTTAGAACCAACTATTTAGAGGTCATTTAGAACTACGTACTTAGATGTCATTTAGAACCACGTACTTAGAGGTCATTTAGAACTACGTACTCAGAGGTCATTTAAAACCCACGTACTTAGAGGTCATCTAGAACCACGTACTTAGAGGTCATTTAGAACCACGTACGTAGAGGTCATTAGGACAAAGTTCTTAGAGGTCATCTAGAACCACGTACTTAAAGGTCATTTAGAACCACGTACTTAGATGTCATTTGGAGGTACGTACTAAGAGATCATATAGAACCACGTACTTAGAGGTCATTTAGAACCACTTACTTAGAGGTCATTTGGAACTACGTACCTAGAGGTAATTTAGAACTACATACTTAGAGGTCATTTAGAACCACGTACATAGAGGTCATTTAGAACTACGTACTTAGAGGTCATTTAGAACTACGTATTTAGAGGCCATTTAGAACTACGAACTTAGGGGTCATTTAGAACCCACGTACTTAGAGGTCATTAAGTACCCACGTACTTAGATGTCATATAGAACGACGTACTTAGAGGTCATTTAGAACCACTTACTTAGATGTCATTTGGAAGTACGTACCTAGAGGTCATTTAGAACTACGTACTTAAACGTCATTTAGAACCACGTACTTAGAGGTCATTTAGAACCACGTACTTAGAAGTTATTATCACTACGTATATAAGGTCATTTAAAACCACGTACTAGAGGTCACATAGAACTACGTACTTATAGGTCATTTAGAACCACGTACTTAGACGTCATTTAGAACCACTTACTTAGAGGTCATTTGGAACCACTTACTTAGCGGTCAATTAGAACCCACGTACTTAGAGGTCATTTAGTACCCACGTACTTAGATGTCATATAGAACGACGTACTTAGAGGTCATTTAGAACCACTTACTTAGATGTCATTTGGAAGTACGTACCTAGAGGTCATTTAGAACTACGTACTTAAACGTCATTTAGAACCACGTACTTAGAGGTCATTTAGAACCACGTACTTAGAAGTTATTATCACTACGTATATAAGGTCATTTAAAACCACGTACTAGAGGTCATTTAGAACTACGTACTTATAGGTCATTTAGAACCACGTACTTAGACGTCATTTAGAACCACTTACTTAGAGGTCATTTGGAACTACGTACCTAAAGGTCATTTAGAACCTCGTACTTAGAGGTCATTTAGAACCACATACTAAGAGGTCATTTAGAACTACTTACTTAGAGGTCATTTAGAACTACGTACCTAGAGGTCAATTAGAACTACGTACTTAGAGGTCATTTAGAACTACGTACTTAGAAGATATTTAGAACCACGTACTTAGAGGTCATTTAGAACCAACTTTTTAGAGGTCATTTAGAACTAGGTACTTAGACGTCATTTAGAAACACGTACTTAGAGGTCATTTAGAACCACGTACTTAGAGGTCATTTAGAACCACGTACTTAGAGGTCATTTAAAACCAACAACTTAGAGTTTATTTAGAACTACGTACCTAGAGGTCATTTAGAACCACGTACTCAGAGGTCATTTAGAACCCACGTACTTAGAGGTCATTAAGAACCACGTACTTAGAGGTCATTTAGAACCAAGTACTTAGAGGTCATTTAGAACCACGTACTTAGAGGACATTTAGAACCACGTACTTAGAAGTCATTTAGAAGAACCCACGTACTTAGAGGTCATTTAGAACTACGTAATTAGAGGTCATGTAGAACTACGAACTTAGGGGTCAATTAGAACCCACGTACTTAGAGGTCATTTAGTACCCACGTACTTAGAGGTCATATAGAACCACGTACTTAGAGGTCATTTAGAACCACTTACTTAGATGTCATTTGGAAGTACGTACCTAGAAGTCATTTAGAACTACGTACTTAGGGGTCATTTAGAACTACTTACTTAGAGTTCATTTATAAGCACGTACTTAGAGGTCATTTAGAACCACGTAGTTAGAGGTCATTTAGAACCTACTTCTTAGAGGTCACTTAGAACTTACGTA
This sequence comes from Aphrophora alni, assembly GCA_963513935.1. Taxonomy (NCBI): domain Eukaryota; kingdom Metazoa; phylum Arthropoda; class Insecta; order Hemiptera; family Aphrophoridae; genus Aphrophora; species Aphrophora alni. The sequence continues at coordinate 111,204,002 of OY740773.1, forward strand.
CTTAGAGGTAATTTAGAACCCACGTACTAAGAGGTCATTTAAAACTACGTACTTAGAGGTCATTAAGAACCAAGTACTTAGAAGTCATTTAGAACCCACGTACTTAGAGGTCATATAGAACCACGCATTTAGAGGTCATTTGGAACCACGTACTTAGAAGTCATTTAGAACCAAGTACTTAAAGGTCATTTAGAACCACGCACTTAGAGGTCATTTAGAACCACGAACTTAGAGGTCATTTAGAACCACGTACATAGAGGTTATTTAGCACTACGTATATAAGGTCATTTAGAACCACGAACTTAGAGGACATTTAGAACCACGTACTTAGAAGTCATTTAGAAGAACCCACGTACTTAGAGGTCATTTAGAACCACGTACTAAGAGATCATATAGAACCCACGTACTTAGAGGTCATTTATAACCACGTACTTAGAGGTCATTTAGAGCCACGTTCTTTGAGGTCATTTAGAACCAACAACTTAGAGGTCATTTAGAACTACGTACCTAGAGGTCATTTAGAACCACGTACTCAGAGGTCATTTAGAACCCACGTACTTAGAGGTCATATAGAACCACGCATTTAGAGGTCATTTGGAACCACGTAATTAGAAGTCATTTAGAACCAAGTACTTAAAGGTCATTTAGAACCACGCACTTAGAGGTCATTTAGAACCACGTACTTAGAGGTCATTTAGAACCACGTACATAGAGGTTATTTAGCACTACGTATATAAGGTCATTTAGAACCACGAACTTAGAGGACATTTAGAACCACGTACTTAGAAGTCATTTAGAAGAACCCACGTACTTAGAGGTCATTTAGAACCACGTACTAAGAGATCATATAGAACCCACGTACTTAGAGGTCATTTAGTACCCACGTACTTAGAGGTCATTTAGAACCACGTACTTCGAGGTTATAGAGCACTACGTATATAAGGTCATTTAGAACTACGTACTTAGAGGACATTTAGAACCACGTACTTAGAGGTCATTTAGAACCACTTACTTAGAGGTCATTTAGAACCACATACTTAGAGGTCATTTAGAACTACTTACTTAGAGGTCATTTAGAACTTCGTACCTAGAGGTCAATTAGAACTACGTACTTATAGGTCATTTAGATATACGTACTTAGAGGTAATATAGAACAACGTTCTTAGAGGTCATTTAGGACCACGTACTTAGAGGTCATTTAGAACTACGTACTTATAGGTCATTTAGAACAACGTACCTAGACGTCATTTAGAACCACTTACTTAGAGGTCATTTGGAACCACATACTTAGAGGTCATTTAGAACTACGTACCTAGAGGTCAATTAGAACTACGTACTTAGAGATCATTTAGATATACGTACTTAGAGGTAATATAGAACTACGTTCTTAGAGGTCATTTAGGACCACGTACTTAGAGGTTATTTAGAACTACGTACTTATAGGTCATTTAGAACAACGTACCTAGACGTCATTTAGAACCACTTACTTAGAGGTCATTTGGAACTACGAACCTAGAGGTCATTTAGAACCTCGTACTTAGAGGTCATTTAGACCCACATACTTAGAGGTCATTTAGAACTAGTTACTTAGAGGTCATTTAGAACTACGTACCTAGAGGTCAATTAGAACCACGTACTTAGAGGTTATTTAGAACCACGTACTTAGAACATATTTAGAACCACGTACTTAGAGGGCATTTAGAACCACGTACTTAGAAGTCATTTAGAAGAACCTACGTACTTAGAGGTCATTTAGAACCACGTACTAAGAGATCATATAGAACAACGTACTTAGAGGTCATTTAGAACCACTTACTTAGAGGTCATTTAGAACCACATACTTGGAGGTCATTTAGAACTACGTACTTAGACGTCATTTAGAACCACTTACTTAGAGGTCATTTGGAACTACGTACCTTGAGGTCATTTAGAACCTCGTACTAAGAGGTCATTTAGAACCACATACTTAGAGATCATTTAGAACTACTTACTTAGAGGTAATATAGAACCAACTATTTAGAGGTCATTTAGAACTACGTACATAGAGGTCATTTAGAACCACGTACTCAGAGGTCATTTAGAACCCACGTACTTAGAGGTCATATAGAACCATGTACTTAGAGGTCATTTAGAACCACGTACGTAGAGGTCATTAGGACCAAGTTCTTAGAGGTCATCTAGAACCACGTACTTAAAGGTCATTTAGAACCACGTACTTAGATGTCATTTGGAAGTACGTACTAAGAGATCATATAGAACCACGTACTTAGAGGTCATTTAGAACCACTTACTTAGAGGTCTTTTGGACCTACGTACCTAGAGGTAATTTAGAACTACGTACTTAGAGGTCATTTAGAACCACATACATAGAGGTCATTTAGAACTACGTATTTAGAGGCCATTTAAACTACGAACTTAGGGGTCATTTAGAACCCACGTACTTAGAGGTCATTTAGTACCCACGTACTTAGATGTCATATAGAACGACGTACTTAGAGGTCATTTAGAACCACTTACTTAGATGTCATTTGGAAGTACGTACCTAGAGGTCATTTAGAACTACGTACTTAGGGGTCATTTAGAACTACTTACTTAGAGGTCAGTTAGAAGCACGTACGTAGAGGTCATTTAGAACCACGTAGTTAGAGGTCATTTAGAACCACGTACTTAGAGGTCATTTAGAACTACGTATATGAGGTCGTTTAGAACCACGTACTTAGAGGACATTTAGAACAACGTACTTAGAGGATATTAAGAACTAAGTATTTAGAGGTCATTTAGAACCATGTACTCAGAGGTCGTTTAGAACCCCGTACTTAGAGGTCATTCAGAACTACGTATATGAGGTCATTTAGAACCACGTACTTAGAGGACATTTAGAACCACGTACTTAGAGGGCATTAAGAACTAAGTATTTAGAGGTCATTTAGAACCATGTACTCAGAGGTAGTTTAGAACCCCGTATTTAGAGGTCATTCAGAACTACGTATTTATAGGTCATTTAGAACTACGTACTAAGAGGTCATATTGGACCACGTACTTAGAGGTCATTTAGAACCACTTACTTAGAGGTCATTTGGAACTACGTACCTAGAGGTAATTTGGAACTACGTACCTAGAGGTCATATAGGACCACGTACTTAGAGGTCATTTAGAACTACGTACTTAGGGGTCATTTAGAACTACTTACTTAGAGGTCATTTAGAACCACGTACTTAGAGGTCATTTAGAACCACTTACTTAGAGGTCATTTGGAACTACGTACCTAGAGGTAATTTGGAACTACGTACATAGAGGTCATTTAGAACCTCGTACTTAGAGGTCATTTAGAACCACATACTTAGAGGTCATTTAGAACTACGTACTTAGAAGATATTTAGAACCACGTACTTAGAGGTCATTTAGAACCACTTACTTAGAGGTCATTTGGAACTACGTACCTAGAAGTAATTTGGAACTACGTACCTAGAGGTCATTTAGCACCACGTACTTAGAAGTCATTTAGAACCAAGTACTTAGAGGTCATTTAGAACCCACGTACTTAGAGGTAATTTAGAACCACTTACTTAGAGGTCATTTGGAACTACGAACCTAGAGGTCATTTAGAACCTCGTACTTAGAGGTCATTTAGACCCACATACTTAGAGGTCATTTAGAACTACTTACTTAGAGGTCATTTAGAACTACGTACCTAGAGGTCAATTAGAACCACGTACTTAGAGGTTATTTAGAACCACGTACTTAGAACATATTTAGAACCACGTACTTAGAGGGCATTTAGAACCACGTACTTAGAAGTCATTTAGAAGAACCCACGTACTTAGAGGTCATTTAGAACCACGTACTAAGAGATCATATAGAACAACGTACTTAGAGGTCATTTAGAACCACTTACTTAGAGGTCATTTAGAACCACATACTTTGAGGTCATTTAGAACTACGTACCTAGAGGTCAATTAGAACTACGTACTTAGAGGACATTTAGAACTACGTACTTAGACGTCATTTAGAATCACTTACTTAGAGGTCATTTGGAACTACGTACCTTGAGATCATTTAGAACCCCGTACTTAGAGGTCATTTAGAACCACGTACTTAGAGGTCATTTAGAACCACGTACTTAGAGGTCATTTAAAACCACGTACTCAGAGGTCATTTAGAACCCACGTACTTAGAGGTAATATAGAACCACGTACTTAGAGGTCATTTAGAACCACGTACGTAGAGGTCATTAGGACCAAGTTCTTAGAGGTCATCTAGAACCACGTACTTAAAGGTCATTTAGAACCACGTACTTAGAGGTCATTTAGAACCACGTACTAAGAGATCATATAGAACAACGTACTTAGAGGTCATTTAGAACCACTTACTTAGAGGTCATTTAGAACCACATACTTGGAGGTCATTTAGAACTACGTACCTAGAGGTCAATTAGAACTACGTACTCAGAGGTCATTTAAAACCCACTTACTTAGAGGTCATCTAGAACCACGTACTTAGAGGTCATTTAGAACCACGTACGTAGAGGTCATTAGGACAAAGTTCTTAGAGGTCATCTAGAACCACGTACTTAAAGGTCATTTAGAACCACGTACTTAGATGTCATTTGGAGGTACGTACTAAGAGATCATATAGAACCACGTACTTAGAGGTCATTTAGAACCACTTACTTAGAGGTCATTTGGAACTACGTACCTAGAGGTAATTTAGAACTACATACTTAGAGGTCATTTAGAACCACGTACATAGAGGTCATTTAGAACTACGTACTTAGAGGTCATTTAGAACTACGTATTTAGAGGCCATTTAGAACTACGAACTTAGGGGTCATTTAGAACCCACGTACTTAGAGGTCATTAAGTACCCACGTACTTAGATGTCATATAGAACGACGTACTTAGAGGTCATTTAGAACCACTTACTTAGATGTCATTTGGAAGTACGTACCTAGAGGTCATTTAGAACTACGTACTTAAACGTCATTTAGAACCACGTACTTAGAGGTCATTTAGAACCACGTACTTAGAAGTTATTAACACTACGTATATAAGGTCATTTAAAACCACGTACTAGAGGTCACATAGAACTACGTACTTATAGGTCATTTAGAACCACGTACTTAGACGTCATTTAGAACCACTTACTTAGAGGTCATTTGGAACCACTTACTTAGCGGTCAATTAGAACCCACGTACTTAGAGGTCATTTAGTACCCACGTACTTAGATGTCATATAGAACGACGTACTTAGAGGTCATTTAGAACCACTTACTTAGATGTCATTTGGAAGTACGTACCTAGAGGTCATTTAGAACTACGTACTTAAACGTCATTTAGAACCACGTACTTAGAGGTCATTTAGAACCACGTACTTAGAAGTTATTATCACTACGTATATAAGGTCATTTAAAACCACGTACTAGAGGTCATTTAGAACTACGTACTTATAGGTCATTTAGAACCACGTACTTAGACGTCATTTAGAACCACTTACTTAGAGGTCATTTGGAACTACGTACCTAAAGGTCATTTAGAACCTCGTACTTAGAGGTCATTTAGAACCACATACTAAGAGGTCATTTAGAACTACTTACTTAGAGGTCATTTAGAACTACGTACCTAGAGGTCAATTAGAACTACGTACTTAGAGGTCATTTAGAACTACGTACTTAGAAGATATTTAGAACCACGTACTTAGAGGTCATTTAGAACCAACTTTTTAGAGGTCATTTAGAACTAGGTACTTAGACGTCATTTAGAAACACGTACTTAGAGGTCATTTAGAACCACGTACTTAGAGGTCATTTAGAACCACGTACTTAGAGGTCATTTAAAACCAACAACTTAGAGTTTATTTAGAACTACGTACCTAGAGGTCATTTAGAACCACGTACTCAGAGGTCATTTAGAACCCACGTACTTAGAGGTCATTAAGAACCACGTACTTAGAGGTCATTTAGAACCAAGTACTTAGAGGTCATTTAGAACCACGTACTTAGAGGACATTTAGAACCACGTACTTAGAAGTCATTTAGAAGAACCCACGTACTTAGAGGTCATTTAGAACTACGTAATTAGAGGTCATGTAGAACTACGAACTTAGGGGTCAATTAGAACCCACGTACTTAGAGGTCATTTAGTACCCACGTACTTAGAGGTCATATAGAACCACGTACTTAGAGGTCATTTAGAACCACTTACTTAGATGTCATTTGGAAGTACGTACCTAGAGGTCATTTAGAACTACGTACTTAGGGGTCATTTAGAACTACTTACTTAGAGTTCATTTAGAAGCACGTACTTAGAGGTCATTTAGAACCACGTAGTTAGAGGTCATTTAGAACCTACTTCTTAGAGGTCACTTAGAACTTACGTACTTAGAGGTAATTTAGAACCCACGTACTAAGAGGTCATTTAAAACTACGTACTTAGAGGTCATTAAGAACCAAGTACTTAGAAGTCATTTAGAACCCACGTACTTAGAGGTCATATAGAACCACGCATTTAGAGGTCATTTGGAACCACGTACTTAGAAGTCATTTAGAACCAAGTACTTTAAGGTCATTTAGAACCACGCACTTAGAGGTCATTTAGAACCACGAACTTAGAGGTCATTTAGAACCACGTACATAGAGGTTATTTAGCACTACGTATATAAGGTCATTTAGAACCACGAACTTAGAGGACATTTAGAACCACGTACTTAGAAGTCATTTAGAAGAACCCACGTACTTAGAGGTCATTTAGAACCACGTACTAAGAGATCATATAGAACCCACGTACTTAGAGGTCATTTATAACCACGTACTTAGAGGTCATTTAGAGCCACGTTCTTTGAGGTCATTTAGAACCAACAACTTAGAGGTCATTTAGAACAACGTACCTAGAGGTCATTTAGAACCACGTACTCAGAGGTCATTTAGAACCCACGTACTTAGAGGTCATATAGAACCACGCATTTAGAGGTCATTTGGAACCACGTAATTAGAAGTCATTTAGAACCAAGTACTTAAAGGTCATTTAGAACCACGCACTTAGAGGTCATTTAGAACCACGTACTTAGAAGTCATTTAGAACCACGTACATAGAAGTCATTTAGAAGAACCCACGTACTTAGAGGTCATTTAGAACCACGTACTAAGAGATCATATAGAACCCACGTACTTAGAGGTCATTTAGTACCCACGTACTTAGAGGTCATTTAGAACCACGTACTTCGAGGTTATAGAGCACTACGTATATAAGGTCATTTAGAACTACGTACTTAGAGGACATTTAGAACCACGTACTTAGAGGTCATTTAGAACCACTTACTTAGAGGTCATTTAGAACCACATACTTAGAGGTCATTTAGAACTACTTACTTAGAGGTCATTTAGAACTTCGTACCTAGAGGTCAATTAGAACTACGTACTTATAGGTCATTTAGATATACGTACTTAGAGGTAATATAGAACAACGTTCTTAGAGGTCATTTAGGACCACGTACTTAGAGGTCATTTAGAACTACGTACTTATAGGTCATTTAGAACAACGTACCTAGACGTCATTTAGAACCACTTACTTAGAGGTCATTTGGAACCACATACTTAGAGGTCATTTAGAACTACGTACCTAGAGGTCAATTAGAACTACGTACTTAGAGATCATTTAGATATACGTACTTAGAGGTAATATAGAACTACGTTCTTAGAGGTCATTTAGGACCACGTACTTAGAGGTTATTTAGAACTACGTACTTATAGGTCATTTAGAACAACGTACCTAGACGTCATTTAGAACCACTTACTTAGAGGTCATTTGGAACTACGAACCTAGAGGTCATTTAGAACCTCGTACTTAGAGGTCATTTAGACCCACATACTTAGAGGTCATTTAGAACTAGTTACTTAGAGGTCATTTAGAACTACGTACCTAGAGGTCAATTAGAACCACGTACTTAGAGGTTATTTAGAACCACGTACTTAGAACATATTTAGAACCACGTACTTAGAGGGCATTTAGAACCACGTACTTAGAAGTCATTTAGAAGAACCCACGTACTTAGAGGTCATTTAGAACCACGTACTAAGAGGTCATTTAGAACCACTTACTTAGAGGTCATTTAGAACCACATACTTGGAGGTCATTTAGAACTACGTACTTAGACGTCATTTAGAACCACTTACTTAGAGGTCATTTGGAACTACGTACCTTGAGGTCATTTAGAACCTCGTACTAAGAGGTCATTTAGAACCACATACTTAGAGATCATTTAGAACTACTTACTTAGAGGTAATATAGAACCAACTATTTAGAGGTCATTTAGAACTACGTACTTAGATGTCATTTAGAACCACGTATTTAGAGGTCATTTAGAACCACGTACTTAGAGGTCATTTAAAACCACGTACTTAGAGGTCATTTAGAACCAACTACTTAGAGGTCATTTAGAACTACGTACATAGAGGTCATTTAGAACCACGTACTCAGGGATCATTTAGAACCCACGTACTTAGAGGTCATATAGAACCATGTACTTAGAGGTCATTTAGAACCACGTACGTAGAGGTCATTAGGACCAAGTTCTTAGAGGTCATCTAGAACCACGTACTTAAAGGTCATTTAGAACCACGTACTTAGATGTCATTTGGAAGTACGTACTAAGAGATCATATAGAACCACGTACTTAGAGGTCATTTAGAACCACTTACTTAGAGGTCTTTTGGACCTACGTACCTAGAGGTAATTTAGAACTACGTACTTAGAGGTCATTTAGAACCACATACATAGAGGTCATTTAGAACTACGTATTTAGAGGCCATTTAAACTACGAACTTAAGGGTCATTTAGAACCCACGTACTTAGAGGTCATTTAGTACCCACGTACTTAGATGTCATATAGAACGACGTACTTAGAGGTCATTTAGAACCACTTACTTAGATGTCATTTGGAAGTACGTACCTAGAGGTCATTTAGAACTACGTACTTAGGGGTAATTTAGAACTACTTACTTAGAGGTCAGTTAGAAGCACGTACTTAGAGGTCATTTAGAACCACGTAGTTAGAGGTCATTTAGAACCACGTACTTAGAGGTCATTTAGAACTACGTATATGAGGTCGTTTAGAACCACGTACTTAGAGGACATTTAGAACAACGTATTAGAGGATATTAAGAACTAAGTATTTAGAGGTCATTTAGAACCATGTACTCAGAGGTCGTTTAGAACCCCGTACTTAGAGGTCATTCAGAACTACGTATATGAGGTCATTTAGAACCACGTACTTAGAGGACATTTAGAACCACGTACTTAGAGGGCATTAAGAACTAAGTATTTAGAGGTCATTTAGAACCATGTACTCAGAGGTAGTTTAGAACCCCGTATTTAGAGGTCATTCAGAACTACGTATTTATAGGTCATTTAGAACTACGTACTAAGAGGTCATATTGGACCACGTACTTAGAGGTAATTTAGAACCACTTACTTAGAGGTCATTTGGAACTACGTACCTAGAGGTAATTTGGAACTACGTACCTAGAGGTCATATAGGACCACGTACTTAGAGGTCATTTAGAACTACGTACTTAGGCGGTCATTTAGAACTACTTACTTAGAGGTCATTTAGAACCACGTACTTAGAGGTCATTTAGAACCACTTACTTAGAGGTCATTTGGAACTACGTACCTAGAGGTAATTTGGAACTACGTACCTAGAGGTCATTTAGAACCTCGTACTTAGAGGTCATTTAGAACCACATACTTAGAGGTCATTTAGAACTACGTACTTAGAAGATATTTAGAACCACGTACTTAGAGGTCATTTAGAACCACTTACTTAGAGGTCATTTGGAACTACGTACCTAGAGGTAATTTGGAACTACGTACCTAGAGGTCATTTAGCACCACGTACTTAGAAGTCATTTAGAACCAAGTACTTAGAGGTCATTTAGAACCCACATACTTAGAGGTAATTTAGAACCACTTACTTAGAGGTCATTTGGAACTACGAACCTAGAGGTCATTTAGAACCTCTTACTTAGAGGTCATTTAGACCCACATACTTAGAGGTCATTTAGAACTACTTACTTAGAGGTCATTTAGAACTACGTACCTAGAGGTCAATTAGAACCACGTACTTAGAGGTTATTTAGAACCACGTACTTAGAACATATTTAGAACCACGTACTTAGAGGGCATTTAGAACCACGTACTTAGAAGTCATTTAGAAGAACCCACGTACTTAGAGGTCATTTAGAACCACGTACTAAGAGATCATATAGAACAACGTACTTAGAGGTCATTTAGAACCACTTACTTAGAGGTCATTTAGAACCACATACTTTGAGGTCATTTAGAACTACGTACCTAGAGGTCAATTAGAACTACGTACTTAGAGGACTTTTAGAACTACGTACTTAGACGTCATTTAGAACCACTTACTTAGAGGTCATTTGGAACTACGTACCTTGAGATCATTTAGAACCCCGTACTTAGAGGTCATTTAGAACCACGTACTTAGAGGTCATTTAGAACCACGTACTTAGAGGTCATTTAAAACCACGTACTCAGAGGTCATTTAGAACCCACGTACTCAGAGGTAATATAGAACCACGTACTTAGAGGTCATTTAGAACCACGTACGTAGAGGTCATTAGGACCAAGTTCTTAGAGGTCATCTAGAACCACGTACTTAAAGGTCATTTAGAACCACGTACTTAGAGGTCATTTAGAACCACGTACTAAGAGATCATAGAGAACAACGTACTTAGAGGTCATTTAGAACCACTTACTTAGAGGTCATTTAGAGCCACGTTCTTTGAGGTCATTTAGAACCACATACTTGGAGGTCATTTAGAACTACGTACCTAGAGGTCAATTAGAACTACGTACTTAGAAGTAATATAGAACTACGTTCTTACAGGTCATTTAGGACCACGTACTTAGAGGTTATTTAGAACTACGTACTTATAGGTCATTTAGAACCACGTACTTAGACGTCATTTAGAACCACTTACTTAGAGGTCATTTGGAACTACGTAACTTGAGGTCATTTAGAACCTCGTACTTAGAGGTCATTTAGAACCTCATACTTAGAGGTAATTTAGAACTACTTACTTAGAGGTCATTTAGAACCAACTATTTAGAGGTCATTTAGAACTACGTACTTAGATGTCATTTAGAACCACGTACTTAGAGGTCATTTAGAACTACGTACTCAGAGGTCATTTAAAACCCACGTACTTAGAGGTCATCTAGAACCACGTACTTAGAGGTCATTTAGAACCACGTACGTAGAGGTCATTAGGACAAAGTTCTTAGAGGTCATCTAGAACCACGTACTTAAAGGTCATTTAGAACCACGTACTTAGATGTCATTTGGAGGTACGTACTAAGAGATCATATAGAACCACGTACTTAGAGGTCATTTAGAACCACTTACTTAGAGGTCATTTGGAACTACGTACCTAGAGGTAATTTAGAACTACATACTTAGAGGTCATTTAGAACCACGTACATAGAGGTCATTTAGAACTACGTACTTAGAGGTCATTTAGAACTACGTATTTAGAGGCCATTTAGAACTACGAACTTAGGGGTCATTTAGAACCCACGTACTTAGAGGTCATTAAGTACCCACGTACTTAGATGTCATATAGAACGACGTACTTAGAGGTCATTTAGAACCACTTACTTAGATGTCATTTGGAAGTACGTACCTAGAGGTCATTTAGAACTACGTACTTAAACGTCATTTAGAACCACGTACTTAGAGGTCATTTAGAACCACGTACTTAGAAGTTATTATCACTACGTATATAAGGTCATTTAAAACCACGTACTAGAGGTCACATAGAACTACGTACTTATAGGTCATTTAGAACCACGTACTTAGACGTCATTTAGAACCACTTACTTAGAGGTCATTTGGAACCACTTACTTAGCGGTCAATTAGAACCCACGTACTTAGAGGTCATTTAGTACCCACGTACTTAGATGTCATATAGAACGACGTACTTAGAGGTCATTTAGAACCACTTACTTAGATGTCATTTGGAAGTACGTACCTAGAGGTCATTTAGAACTACGTACTTAAACGTCATTTAGAACCACGTACTTAGAGGTCATTTAGAACCACGTACTTAGAAGTTATTATCACTACGTATATAAGGTCATTTAAAACCACGTACTAGAGGTCATTTAGAACTACGTACTTATAGGTCATTTAGAACCACGTACTTAGACGTCATTTAGAACCACTTACTTAGAGGTCATTTGGAACTACGTACCTAAAGGTCATTTAGAACCTCGTACTTAGAGGTCATTTAGAACCACATACTAAGAGGTCATTTAGAACTACTTACTTAGAGGTCATTTAGAACTACGTACCTAGAGGTCAATTAGAACTACGTACTTAGAGGTCATTTAGAACTACGTACTTAGAAGATATTTAGAACCACGTACTTAGAGGTCATTTAGAACCAACTTTTTAGAGGTCATTTAGAACTAGGTACTTAGACGTCATTTAGAAACACGTACTTAGAGGTCATTTAGAACCACGTACTTAGAGGTCATTTAGAACCACGTACTTAGAGGTCATTTAAAACCAACAACTTAGAGTTTATTTAGAACTACGTACCTAGAGGTCATTTAGAACCACGTACTCAGAGGTCATTTAGAACCCACGTACTTAGAGGTCATTAAGAACCACGTACTTAGAGGTCATTTAGAACCAAGTACTTAGAGGTCATTTAGAACCACGTACTTAGAGGACATTTAGAACCACGTACTTAGAAGTCATTTAGAAGAACCCACGTACTTAGAGGTCATTTAGAACTACGTAATTAGAGGTCATGTAGAACTACGAACTTAGGGGTCAATTAGAACCCACGTACTTAGAGGTCATTTAGTACCCACGTACTTAGAGGTCATATAGAACCACGTACTTAGAGGTCATTTAGAACCACTTACTTAGATGTCATTTGGAAGTACGTACCTAGAAGTCATTTAGAACTACGTACTTAGGGGTCATTTAGAACTACTTACTTAGAGTTCATTTATAAGCACGTACTTAGAGGTCATTTAGAACCACGTAGTTAGAGGTCATTTAGAACCTACTTCTTAGAGGTCACTTAGAACTTACGTACTTAGAGGTAATTTAGAACCCACGTACTAAGAGGTCATTTAAAACTACGTACTTAGAGGTCATTAAGAACCAAGTACTTAGAAGTCATTTAGAACCCACGTACTTAGAGGTCATATAGAACCACGCATTTAGAGGTCATTTGGAACCACGTACTTAGAAGTCATTTAGAACCAAGTACTTAAAGGTCATTTAGAACCACGCACTTAGAGGTCATTTAGAACCACGAACTTAGAGGTCATTTAGAACCACGTACATAGAGGTTATTTAGCACTACGTATATAAGGTCATTTAGAACCACGAACTTAGAGGACATTTAGAACCACGTACTTAGAAGTCATTTAGAAGAACCCACGTACTTAGAGGTCATTTAGAACCACGTACTAAGAGATCATATAGAACCCACGTACTTAGAGGTCATTTATAACCACGTACTTAGAGGTCATTTAGAGCCACGTTCTTTGAGGTCATTTAGAACCAACAACTTAGAGGTCATTTAGAACTACGTACCTAGAGGTCATTTAGAACCACGTACTCAGAGGTCATTTAGAACCCACGTACTTAGAGGTCATATAGAACCACGCATTTAGAGGTCATTTGGAACCACGTAATTAGAAGTCATTTAGAACCAAGTACTTAAAGGTCATTTAGAACCACGCACTTAGAGGTCATTTAGAACCACGTACTTAGAGGTCATTTAGAACCACGTACATAGAGGTTATTTAGCACTACGTATATAAGGTCATTTAGAACCACGAACTTAGAGGACATTTAGAACCACGTACTTAGAAGTCATTTAGAAGAACCCACGTACTTAGAGGTCATTTAGAACCACGTACTAAGAGATCATATAGAACCCACGTACTTAGAGGTCATTTAGTACCCACGTACTTAGAGGTCATTTAGAACCACGTACTTCGAGGTTATAGAGCACTACGTATATAAGGTCATTTAGAACTACGTACTTAGAGGACATTTAGAACCACGTACTTAGAGGTCATTTAGAACCACTTACTTAGAGGTCATTTAGAACCACATACTTAGAGGTCATTTAGAACTACTTACTTAGAGGTCATTTAGAACTTCGTACCTAGAGGTCAATTAGAACTACGTACTTATAGGTCATTTAGATATACGTACTTAGAGGTAATATAGAACAACGTTCTTAGAGGTCATTTAGGACCACGTACTTAGAGGTCATTTAGAACTACGTACTTATAGGTCATTTAGAACAACGTACCTAGACGTCATTTAGAACCACTTACTTAGAGGTCATTTGGAACCACATACTTAGAGGTCATTTAGAACTACGTACCTAGAGGTCAATTAGAACTACGTACTTAGAGATCATTTAGATATACGTACTTAGAGGTAATATAGAACTACGTTCTTAGAGGTCATTTAGGACCACGTACTTAGAGGTTATTTAGAACTACGTACTTATAGGTCATTTAGAACAACGTACCTAGACGTCATTTAGAACCACTTACTTAGAGGTCATTTGGAACTACGAACCTAGAGGTCATTTAGAACCTCGTACTTAGAGGTCATTTAGACCCACATACTTAGAGGTCATTTAGAACTAGTTACTTAGAGGTCATTTAGAACTACGTACCTAGAGGTCAATTAGAACCACGTACTTAGAGGTTATTTAGAACCACGTACTTAGAACATATTTAGAACCACGTACTTAGAGGGCATTTAGAACCACGTACTTAGAAGTCATTTAGAAGAACCCACGTACTTAGAGGTCATTTAGAACCACGTACTAAGAGATCATATAGAACAACGTACTTAGAGGTCATTTAGAACCACTTACTTAGAGGTCATTTAGAACCACATACTTGGAGGTCATTTAGAACTACGTACTTAGAGGTCATTTAGAACCTCGTACTTAGAGGTCATTTAGAACCACATACTTAGAGGTCATTTAGAACCACTTACTTAGAGGTCATTTGGAACTACGTACCTAGAGGTAATTTGGAACTACGTACCTAGAGGTCATTTAGCACCACGTACTTAGAAGTCATTTAGAACCACGTACTAAGAGATCATATAGAACAACGTACTTAGAGGTCATATAGAACCATGTACTTAGAGGTCATCTAGAACCACGTACTTAAAGGTCATTTAGAACCACGTACCTAGATGTCATTTGGAAGTACGTACTAAGAGATCATATAGAACCACGTACTTAGAGGTCATTTAGAACCACTTACTTAGAGGTCTTTTGGACCTACGTACCTAGAGGTAATTTAGAACTACGTACTTAGAGGTCATTTAGAACCACATACATAGAGGTCATTTAGAACTACGTATTTAGAGGCCATTTAAACTACGAACTTAAGGGTCATTTAGAACCCACGTACTTAGAGGTCATTTAGTACCCACGTACTTAGATGTCATATAGAACGACGTACTTAGAGGTCATTTAGAACCACTTACTTAGATGTCATTTGGAAGTACGTACCTAGAGGTCATTTAGAACTACGTACTTAGGGGTCATTTAGAACTACTTACTTAGAGGTCAGTTAGAAGCACGTACTTAGAGGTCATTTAGAACCACGTAGTTAGAGGTCATTTAGAACCACGTACTTAGAGGTCATTTAGAACTACGTATATGAGGTCGTTTAGAACCACGTACTTAGAGGACATTTAGAACAACGTATTAGAGGATATTAAGAACTAAGTATTTAGAGGTCATTTAGAACCATGTACTCAGAGGTCGTTTAGAACCCCGTACTTAGAGGTCATTCAGAACTACGTATATGAGGTCATTTAGAACCACGTACTTAGAGGACATTTAGAACCACGTACTTAGAGGGCATTAAGAACTAATTATTTAGAGGTCATTTAGAACCATGTACTCAGAGGTAGTTTAGAACCCCGTATTTAGAGGTCATTCAGAACTACGTATTTATAGGTCATTTAGAACTACGTACTAAGAGGTCATATTGGACCAGGTACTTAGAGGTCATTTAGAACCACTTACTTAGAGGTCATTTGGAACTACGTACCTAGAGGTAATTTGGAACTACGTACCTAGAGGTCATATAGGACCACGTACTTAGAGGTCATTTAGAACTACGTACTTAGGGGTCATTTAGAACTACTTACTTAGAGGTCATTTAGAACCACGTACTTAGAGGTCATTTAGAACCACTTACTTAGAGGTCATTTGGAACTACGTACCTAGAGGTAATTTGGAACTACGTACCTAGAGGTCATTTAGAACCTCGTACTTAGAGGTCATTTAGAACCACATACTTAGAGGTCATTTAGAACTACGTACTTAGAAGATATTTAGAACCACGTACTTAGAGGTCATTTAGAACCACTTACTTAGAGGTCATTTGGAACTACGTACCTAGAGGTAATTTGGAACTACGTACCTAGAGGTCATTTAGCACCACGTACTTAGAAGTCATTTAGAACCAAGTACTTAGAGGTCATTTAGAACCCACGTACTTAGAGGTAATTTAGAACCACTTACTTAGAGGTCATTTGGAACTACGAACCTAGAGGTCATTTAGAACCTCGTACTTAGAGGTCATTTAGACCCACATACTTAGAGGTCATTTAGAACTACTTACTTAGAGGTCATTTAGAACTACGTACCTAGAGGTCAATTAGAACTACGTACTTAGAGGTCTTTTAGAACTACGTACTTAGACGTCATTTAGAACCACTTACTTAGAGGTCATTTGGAACTACGTACCTTGAGATCATTTAGAACCCCGTACTTAGAGGTCATTTAGAACCACGTACTTAGAGGTCATTTAGAACCACGTACTTAGAGGTCATTTAAAACCACGTACTCAGAGGTCATTTAGAACCCACGTACTTAGAGGTAATATAGAACCACGTACTTAGAGGTCATTTAGAACCACGTACGTAGAGGTCATTAGGACCAAGTTCTTAGAGGTCATCTAGAACCACGTACTTAAAGGTCATTTAGAACCACGTACTTAGAGGTCATTTAGAACCACGTACTAAGAGATCATATAGAACAACGTACTTAGAGGTCATTTAGAACCACTTACTTAGAGGTCATTTAGAACCACATACTTGGAGGTCATTTAGAACTACGTACCTAGAGGTCAATTAGAACTACGTACTTAGAAGTAATATAGAACTACGTTCTTACAGGTCATTTAGGACCACGTACTTAGAGGTTATTTAGAACTACGTACTTATAGGTCATTTAGAACCACGTACTTAGACGTCATTTAGAACCACTTACTTAGAGGTCATTTGGAACTACGTAACTTGAGGTCATTTAGAACCTCGTACTTAGAGGTCATTTAGAACCACATACTTAGAGGTAATTTAGAACTACTTACTTAGAGGTCATTTAGAACCAACTATTTAGAGGTCATTTAGAACTACGTACTTAGATGTCATTTAGAACCACGTACTTAGAGGTCATTTAGAACTACGTACTCAGAGGTCATTTAAAACCCACGTACTTAGAGGTCATCTAGAACCACGTACTTAGAGGTCATTTAGAACCACGTACGTAGAGGTCATTAGGACAAAGTTCTTAGAGGTCATCTAGAACCACGTACTTAAAGGTCATTTAGAACCTCGTACTTAGAGGTCATTTAGACCCACATACTTAGAGGTCATTTAGAACTAGTTACTTAGAGGTCATTTAGAACTACGTACCTAGAGGTCAATTAGAACCACGTACTTAGAGGTTATTTAGAACCACGTACTTAGAACATATTTAGAACCACGTACTTAGAGGGCATTTAGAACCACGTACTTAGAAGTCATTTAGAAGAACCCACGTACTTAGAGGTCATTTAGAACCACGTACTAAGAGATCATATAGAACAACGTACTTAGAGGTCATTTAGAACCACTTACTTAGAGGTCATTTAGAACCACATACTTGGAGGTCATTTAGAACTACGTACTTAGACGTCATTTAGAACCACTTACTTAGAGGTCATTTGGAACTACGTACCTTGAGGTCATTTAGAACCTCGTACTAAGAGGTCATTTAGAACCACATACTTAGAGATCATTTAGAACTACTTACTTAGAGGTAATATAGAACCAACTATTTAGAGGTCATTTAGAACTACGTACTTAGATGTCATTTAGAACCACGTATTTAGAGGTCATTTAGAACCACGTACTTAGAGGTCATTTAAAACCACGTACTTAGAGGTCATTTAGAACCAACTACTTAGAGGTCATTTAGAACTACGTACATAGAGGTCATTTAGAACCACGTACTCAGAGGTCATTTAGAACCCACGTACTTAGAGGTCATATAGAACCATGTACTTAGAGGTCATTTAGAACCACGTACGTAGAGGTCATTAGGACCAAGTTCTTAGAGGTCATCTAGAACCACGTACTTAAAGGTCATTTAGAACCACGTACTTAGATGTCATTTGGAAGTACGTACTAAGAGATCATATAGAACCACGTACTTAGAGGTCATTTAGAACCACTTACTTAGAGGTCTTTTGGACCTACGTACCTAGAGGTAATTTAGAACTACGTACTTAGAGGTCATTTAGAACCACATACATAGAGGTCATTTAGAACTACGTATTTAGAGGCCATTTAAACTACGAACTTAGGGGTCATTTAGAACCCACGTACTTAGAGGTCATTTAGTACCCACGTACTTAGATGTCATATAGAACGACGTACTTAGAGGTCATTTAGAACCACTTACTTAGATGTCATTTGGAAGTACGTACCTAGAGGTCATTTAGAACTACGTACTTAGGGGTCATTTAGAACTACTTACTTAGAGGTCAGTTAGAAGCACGTACTTAGAGGTCATTTAGAACCACGTAGTTAGAGGTCATTTAGAACCACGTACTTAGAGGTCATTTAGAACTACGTATATGAGGTCGTTTAGAACCACGTACTTAGAGGACATTTAGAACAACGTACTTAGAGGATATTAAGATCTAAGTATTTAGAGGTCATTTAGAACCATGTACTCAGAGGTCGTTTAGAACCCCGTACTTAGAGGTCATTCAGAACTACGTATATGAGGTCATTTAGAACCACGTACTTAGATGACATTTAGAACCACGTACTTAGAGGGCATTAAGAACTAAGTATTTAGAGGTCATTTAGAACCATGTACTCAGAGTTAGTTTAGAACCCCGTATTTAGAGGTCATTCAGAACTACGTATTTATAGGTCATTTAGAACTACGTACTAAGAGGTCATATTGGACCACGTACTTAGAGGTCATTTAGAACCACTTACTTAGAGGTCATTTGGAACTACGTACCTAGAGGTAATTTGGAACTACGTACCTAGAGGTCATATAGGACCACGTACTTAGAGGTCATTTAGAACTACGTACTTAGGGGTCATTTAGAACTACTTACTTAGAGGTCATTTAGAACCACGTACTTAGAGGTCATTTAGAACCACTTACTTAGAGGTCATTTGGAACTACGTACCTAGAGGTAATTTGGAACTACGTACCTAGAGGTCATTTAGAACCTCGTACTTAGAGGTCATTTAGAACCACATACTTAGAGGTCATTTAGAACTACGTACTTAGAAGATATTTAGAACCACGTACTTAGAGGTCATTTAGAACCACTTACTTAGAGGTCATTTGGAACTACGTACCTAGAGGTAATTTGGAACTACGTACCTAGAGGTCATTTAGCACCACGTACTTAGAAGTCATTTAGAACCAAGTACTTAAAGGTCATTTAGAACCCACGTACTTAGAGGTAATTTAGAACCACTTACTTAGAGGTCATTTGGAACTACGAACCTAGAGGTCATTTAGAACCTCGTACTTAGAGGTCATTTAGACCCACATACTTAGAGGTCATTTAGAACTACTTACTTAGAGGTCATTTAGAACTACGTACCTAGAGGTCAATTAGAACCACGTACTTAGAGGTTATTTAGAACCACGTACTTAGAACATATTTAGAACCACGTACTTAGAGGGCATTTAGAACCACGTACTTAGAAGTCATTTAGAAGAACCCACGTACTTAGAGGTCATTTAGAACCACGTACTAAGAGATCATATAGAACAACGTACTTAGAGGTCATTTAGAACCACTTACTTAGAGGTCATTTAGAACCACATACTTTGAGGTCATTTAGAACTACGTACCTAGAGGTCAATTAGAACTACGTACTTAGAGGACTTTTAGAACTACGTACTTAGACGTCATTTAGAACCACTTACTTAGAGGTCATTTGGAACTACGTACCTTGAGATCATTTAGAACCCCGTACTTAGAGGTCATTTAGAACCACGTACTTAGAGGTCATTTAGAACCACGTACTTAGAGGTCATTTAAAACCACGTACTCAGAGGTCATTTAGAACCCACGTACTTAGAGGTAATATAGAACCACGTACTTAGAGGTCATTTAGAACCACGTACGTAGAGGTCATTAGGACTAAGTTCTTAGAGGTCATCTAGAACCACGTACTTAAAGGTCATTTAGAACCACGTACTTAGAGGTCATTTAGAACCACGTACTAAGAGATCATATAGAACAACGTACTTAGAGGTCATTTAGAACCACTTACTTAGAGGTCATTTAGAACCACATACTTGGAGGTCATTTAGAACTACGTACCTAGGGGTCAATTAGAACTACGTACTTAGAAGTAATATAGAACTACGTTCTTACAGGTCATTTAGGACCACGTACTTAGAGGTTATTTAGAACTACGTACTTATAGGTCATTTAGAACCACGTACTTAGACGTCATTTAGAACCACTTACTTAGAGGTCATTTGGAACTACGTAACTTGAGGTCATTTAGAACCTCGTACTTAGAGGTCATTTAGAACCACATACTTAGAGGTAATTTAGAACTACTTACTTAGATGTCATTTAGAACCAACTATTTAGAGGTCATTTAGAACTACGTACTTAGATGTCATTTAGAACCACGTACTTAGAGGTCATTTAGAACTACGTACTCAGAGGTCATTTAAAACCCACGTGCTTAGAGGTCATCTAGAACCACGTACTTAGAGGTCATTTAGAACCACGTACGTAGAGGTCATTAGGACAAAGTT
Organism: Aphrophora alni; assembly: GCA_963513935.1. Taxonomy (NCBI): domain Eukaryota; kingdom Metazoa; phylum Arthropoda; class Insecta; order Hemiptera; family Aphrophoridae; genus Aphrophora; species Aphrophora alni. Next base: position 111,225,175 of record OY740773.1, read on the forward strand.
CTTAGAGGTCATCTAGAACCACGTACTTAAAGGTCATTTAGAACCACGTATTTAGATGTCATTTGGAGGTACATACTAAGAGATCATATAGAACCACGTACTTAGAGGTCATTTAGAACCACTTACTTAGAGGTCATTTGGAACTACGTACCTAGAGGTAATTTAGAACTACGTACTTAGAGGTCATTTAGAACCACGTACATAGAGGTCATTTAGAACTACGTACTTAGAGGTCATTTAGAACTACGTATTTAGAGGCCATTTAGAACTACGAACTTAGGGGTCATTTAGAACCCACGTACTTAGAGGTCATTAAGTACCCACGTACTTAGATGTCATATAGAACGACGTACTTAGAGGTCATTTAGAACCACTTACTTAGATGTCATTTGGAAGTACGTACCTAGAGGTCATTTAGAACTACGTACTTAAACGTCATTTAGAACCACGTACTTAGAGGTCATTTAGAACCACGTACTTAGAAGTTATTATCACTACGTATATAAGGTCATTTAAAACCACGTACTAGAGGTCACATAGAACTACGTACTTATAGGTCATTTAGAACCACGTACTTAGACGTCATTTAGAACCACTTACTTAGAGGTCATTTGGAACCACTTACTTAGAAGTCATTTAGAACCAACTATTTAGAGGTCATTTAGAACTACGTACTTAGATGTCATTTAGAACCACGTACTTAGAGGTCATTTAGAACCACGTACTCAGAGGTCATTTAAAACCCACGTACTTAGAGGTCATCTAGAACCACGTACTTAGAGGTCATTTAGAACCACGTACGTAGAGATCATTAGTACCAAGTTCTTAGAGGTCATCTAGAACCACGTACTTAAAGGTCATTTAGAACCACGTACTTAGATGTCATTTGGAGGTACGTACTAAGAGGTCATTAGGACCAAGTTCTTAGAGTTCATCTAGAACCACTTACTTAGAGGTCATTTGGAACTACGTACCTAGAGGTAATTTAGAACTACGTACTTAGAGGTCATTTAGAACCACGTACATAGAGGTCATTTAGAACTACGTACTTAGAGGTCATTTAGAACTACGTATTTAGAGGCCATTTAGAACTACGAACTTAGCGGTCAATTAGAACCCACGTACTTAGAGGTCATTTAGTACCCACGTACTTAGATGTCATATAGAACGACGTACTTAGAGGTCATTTAGAACCACTTACTTAGATGTCATTTGGAAGTACGTACCTAGAGGTCATTTAGAACTACGTACTTAAACGTCAATTAGAACCACGTACTTAGAGGTCATTTAGAACCACGTACTTAGAAGTTATTATCACTACGTATATAAGGTCATTTAAAACCACGTACTAGAGGTCATTTAGAACTACGTACTTATAGGTCATTTAGAACCACGTACTTAGACGTCATTTAGAACCACTTACTTAGAGGTCATTTGGAACTACGTACCTAAAGGTCATTTAGAACCTCGTACTTAGAGGTCATTTAGAACCACATACTAAGAGGTCATTTAGAACTACTTACTTAGAGGTCATTTAGAACTACGTACCTAGAGGTCAATTAGAACTACGTACTTAGAATTCATTTAGAACTACGTACTTAGAAGATATTTAGAACCACGTACTTAGAGGTCATTTAGAACCAACTTTTTAGAGGTCAATTAGAACTAGGTACTTAGACGTCATTTAGAAACACGTACTTAGAGGTCATTTAGAACCACGTACTTAGAGGTCATTTAGAACCACGTACTTAGAGGTCATTTAAAACCAACAACTTAGAGTTTATTTAGAACTACGTACTTAGAGGTCATTTAGAACCACGTACTCAGAGGTCATTTAGAACCCACGTACTTAGAGGTCATTAAGAACCACGTACTTAGAGGTCATTTAGAACCAAGTACTTAGAGGTCATTTAGAACCACGTACTTAGAGGACATTTAGAACCACGTACTTAGAAGTCATTTAGAAGAACCCACGTACTTAGAGGTCATTTAGAACTACGTAATTAGAGGTCATGTAGAACTACGAACTTAGGGGTCAATTAGAACCCACGTACTTAGAGGTCATTTAGTACCCACGTACTTAGAGGTCATATAGAACCACGTACTTAGAGGTCATTTAGAACCACTTACTTAGATGTCATTTGGAAGTACGTACCTAGATGTCATTTAGAACTACGTACTTAGGGGTCATTTAGAACTACTTACTTAGAGTTCATTTAGAAGCACGTACTTAGAGGTCATTTAGAACCACGTAGTTAGAGGTCATTTAGAACCTACTTCTTAGAGGTCACTTAGAACTTACGTACTTAGGGGTAATTTAGAACCCACGTACTAAGAGGTCATTTAAAACTACGTACTTAGAGGTCATTAAGAACCAAGTACTTAGAAGTCATTTAGAACCCACGTACTTAGAGGTCATATAGAACCACGCATTTAGAGGTCATTTGGAACCACGTACTTAGAAGTCATTTAGAACCAAGTACTTAAAGGTCATTTAGAACCACGCACTTAGAGGTCATTTAGAACCACGAACTTAGAGGTCATTTAGAACCACGTACATAGAGGTTATTTAGCACTACGTATATAAGGTCATTTAGAACCACGAACTTAGAAACATTTAGAACCACGTACTTAGAAATCATTTAGAAGAACCCACGTACTTAGAGGTCATTTAGAACCACGTACTAAGAGATCATATAGAACCCACGTACTTAGAGGTCATTTATAACCACGTACTTAGAGGTCATTTAGAGCCACGTTCTTTGAGGTCATTTAGAACCAACAACTTAGAGGTCATTTAGAACTACGTACCTAGAGGTCATTTAGAACCACGTACTCAGAGGTCATTTAGAACCCACGTACTTAGAGGTCATATAGAACCACGCATTTAGAGGTCATTTGGAACCACGTACTTAGAAGTCATTTAGAACCAAGTACTTAAATGTCATTTAGAACCACGCACTTAGAGGTCATTTAGAACCACGTACTTAGAGGTCATTTAGAACCACGTACATAGAGGTTATTTAGCACTACGTATATAAGGTCATTTAGAACCACGAACTTAGAGGACATTTAGAACCACGTACTTAGAAGTCATTTAGAAGAACCCACGTACTTAGAGGTCATTTAGAACCACGTACTAAGAGATCATATAGAACCCACGTACTTAGAGGTCATTTAGTACCCACGTACTTAGAGGTCATTTAGAACCACGTACTTCGAGGTTATAGAGCACTACGTATATAAGGTCATTTAGAACCACGTACTTAGAGGACATTTAGAACCACGTACTTAGAGGTCATTTAGAACTACGTACTTAGAAGATATTTAGAACCACGTACTTAGAGGTCATTTAGAACCACTTACCTAGAGGTCATTTGGAACTACGTACCTAGAGGTAATTTGGAACTACGTACCTAGAGGTCATTTAGCACCACGTACCTAGAAGTCATTTAGAACCAAGTACTTAGAGATCATTTAGAACCCACGTACTTAGAGGTAATTTAGAACCACTTACTTAGAGGTCATTTGGAACTACGAACCTAGAGGTCATTTAGAACCTCGTACTTAGAGGTCATTTAGACCCACATACTTAGAGGTCATTTAGAACTACTTACTTAGAGGTCATTTAGAACTAAGTACCTAGAGGTCAATTAGAACCACGTACTTAGAGGTTATTTAGAACCACGTACTTAGAACATATTTAGAACCACGTACTTAGAGGGCATTTAGAACCACGTACTTAGAAGTCATTTAGAAGAACCCACGTACTTAGAGGTCATTTAGAACCACGTACTAAGAGATCATATAGAACAACGTACTTAGAGGTCATTTAGAACCACTTACTTAGAGGTCATTTAGAACCACATACTTTGAGGTCATTTAGAACTACGTACCTAGAGGTCAATTAGAACTACGTACTTAGGGGACTTTTAGAACTACGTACTTAGACGTCATTTAGAACCACTTACTTAGAGGTCATTTGGAACTACGTACCTTGAGATCATTTAGAACCCTGTACTTAGAGGTCATTTAGAACCACGTACTTAGAGGTCATTTAGAACCACGTACTTAGAGGTCATTTAAAACCACGTACTCAGAGGTCATTTAGAACCCACGTACTTAGAGGTCATATAGAACCACGTACTTAGAGGTCATTTAGAACCACGTACGTAGAGGTCATTAGGACCAAGTTCTTAGAGGTCATCTAGAACCACGTACTTAAAGGTCATTTAGAACCACGTACTTAGAGGTCATTTAGAACCACGTACTAAGAGATCATATAGAACAACGTACTTAGAGGTCATTTAGAACTACTTACTTAGAGGTCATTTAGAACCACATACTTGGAGGTCATTTAGAACTACGTACCTAGAGGTCAATTAGAACTACGTACTTAGAAGTAATATAGAACTACGTTCTTACAGGTCATTTAGGACCACGTACTTAGAGGTTATTTAGAACTACGTACTTATAGGTCATTTAGAACCACGTACTTAGACGTCATTTAGAACCACTTACTTAGAGGTCATTTGGAACTACGTAACTTGAGGTCATTTAGAACCTCGTACTTAGAGGTCATTTAGAACCACATACTTAGAGGTAATTTAGAACTACTTACTTAGAGGTCATTTAGAACCAACTATTTAGAGGTCATTTAGAACTACGTACTTAGATGTCATTTAGAACCACGTACTAAGAGGTCATTTAGAACTACGTACTCAGAGGTCATTTAAAACCCACGTACTTAGAGGTCATCTAGAACCACGTACTTAGAGGTCATTTAGAACCACGTACGTAGAGGTCATTAGGACAAAGTTCTTAGAGGTCATCTAGAACCACGTACTTAAAGGTCATTTAGAACCACGTACTTAGATGTAATTTGGAGGTACGTACTAAGAGATCATATAGAACCACGTACTTAGAGGTCATTTAGAACCACTTACTTAGAGGTCATTTGGAACTACGTACCTAGAGGTAATTTAGAACTACGTACTTAGAGGTCATTTAGAACCACGTACATAGAGGTCATTTAGAACTACGTACTTAGAGGTCATTTAGAACTACGTATTTAGAGGCCATTTAGAACTACGAACTTAGGGGTCATTTAGAACCCACGTACTTAGAGGTCATTAAGTACCCACGTACTTAGATGTCATATAGAACGACGTACTTAGAGGTCATTTAGAACCACTTACTTAGATGTCATTTGGAAGTAAGTACCTAGAGGTCATTTAGAACTACGTACTTAAACGTCATTTAGAACCACGTACTTAGAGGTCATTTAGAACCACGTACTTAGAAGTTATTATCACTACGTATATAAGGTCATTTAAAACCACGTACTAGAGGTCACATAGAACTACGTACTTATAGGTCATTTAAACCACGTACTTAGACGTCATTTAGAACCACTTACTTAGAGGTCATTTGGAACCACTTACTTAGAGGTCATTTAGAACCAACTATTTAGAGGTCATTTAGAACTACGTACTTAGATGTCATTTAGAACCACGTACTTAGAGGTCATTTAGAACCACGTACTCAGAGGTCATTTAAAACCCACGTACTTAGAGGTCATCTAGAACCACGTACTTAGAGGTCATTTAGAACCACGTACGTAGAGGTCATTAGGACCAAGTTCTTAGAGGTCATCTAGAACCTCGTACTTAAAGGTCATTTAGAACCACGTACTTAGATGTCATTTGGAGGTACGTACTAAGAGGTCATTAGGACCAAGTTCTTAGAGGTCATCTAGAACCACGTACTTAGAGGTCATTTAGAACCACTTACTTAGAGGTCATTTGGAACTACGTACCTAGAGGTAATTTAGAACTACGTACTTAGAGGTCATTTAGAACCACGTACATAGAGGTCATTTAGAACTACGTACTTAGAGGTCATTTAGAACTACGTATTTAGAGGCCATTTAGAACTACGAACTTAGCGGTCAATTAGAACCCACGTACTTAGAGGTCATTTAGTACCCACGTACTTAGATGTCATATAGAACGACGTACTTAGAGGTCATTTAGAACCACTTACTTAGATGTCATTTGGAAGTACGTACCTAGAGGTCATTTAGAACTACGTACTTAAACGTCATTTAGAACCACGTACTTAGAGGTCATTTAGAACCACGTACTTAGAAGTTATTATCACTACGTATATAAGGTCATTTAAAACCACGTACTAGAGGTCATTTAGAACTACGTACTTATAGGTCATTTAGAACCACGTACTTAGACGTCATTTAGAACCACTTACTTAGAGGTCATTTGGAACTACGTACCTAAAGGTCATTTAGAACCTCGTACTTAGAGGTCATTTAGAACCACATACTAAGAGGTCATTTAGAACTACTTACTTAGAGGTCATTTAGAACTACGTACCTAGAGGTCAATTAGAACTACGTACTTAGAATTCATTTAGAACTACGTACTTAGAAGATATTTAGAACCACGTACTTAGAGGTCATTTAGAACCAACTTTTTAGAGGTCAATTAGAACTAGGTACTTAGACGTCATTTAGAAACACGTACTTAGAGGTCATTTAGAACCACGTACTTAGAGGTAATTTAGAACCACGTACTTAGAGGTCATTTAAAACCAACAACTTAGAGTTTATTTAGAACTACGTACTTAGAGGTCATTTAGAACCACGTACTCAGAGGTCATTTAGAACCCACGTACTTAGAGGTCATTAAGAACCACGTACTTAGAGGTCATTTAGAACCAAGTACTTAGAGGTCATTTAGAACCACGTACTTAGAGGACATTTAGAACCACGTACTTAGAAGTCATTTAGAAGATTCCACGTACTTAGAGGTCATTTAGAACTACGTAATTAGAGGTCATGTAGAACTACGAACTTAGGGGTCAATTAGAACCCACGCACTTAGAGGTCATTTAGTACCCACGTACTTAGAGGTCATATAGAACCACGTACTTAGAGGTCATTTAGAACCACTTACTTAGATGTCATTTGGAAGTACGTACCTAGATGTCATTTAGAACTACGTACTTAGGGGTCATTTAGAACTACTTACTTAGAGTTCATTTAGAAGCACGTAGTTAGAGGTCATTTAGAACCTACTTCTTAGAGGTCACTTAGAACTTACGTACTTAGAGGTAATTTAGAACCCACGTACTAAGAGGTCATTTAAAACTACGTACTTAGAGGTCATTAAGAACCAAGTACTTAGAAGTCATTTAGAACCCACGTACTTAGAGGTCATATAGAACCACGCATTTAGAGGTCATTTGGAACCACGTACTTAGAAGTCATTTAGAACCAAGTACTTAAAGGTCATTTAGAACCACGCACTTAGAGGTCATTTAGAACCACGAACTTAGAGGTCATTTAGAACCACGTACATAAGGTTATTTAGCACTACGTATATAAGGTCATTTAGAACCACGAACTTAGAAACATTTAGAACCACGTACTTAGAAATCATTTAGAAGAACCCACGTACTTAGAGGTCATTTAGAACCACGTACTAAGAGATCATATAGAACCCACGTACTTAGAGGTCATTTATAACCACGTACTTAGAGGTCATTTAGAGCCACGTTCTTTGAGGTCATTTAGAACCAACAACTTAGAGGTCATTTAGAACTACGTACCTAGAGGTCATTTAGAACCACGTACTCAGAGGTCATTTAGAACCCACGTACTTAGAGGTCATATAGAACCACGCATTTAGAGGTCATTTGGAACCACGTACTTAGAAGTCATTTAGAACCAAGTACTTAAATGTCATTTAGAACCACGCACTTAGAGGTCATTTAGAACCACGTACTTAGAGGTCATTTAGAACCACGTACATAGAGGTTATTTAGCACTACGTATATAAGGTCATTTAGAACCACGAACTTAGAGGACATTTAGAACCACGTACTTAGAAGTCATTTAGAAGAACCCACGTACTTAGAGGTCATTTAGAACCACGTACTAAGAGATCATATAGAACCCACGTACTTAGAGGTCATTTAGTACCCACGTACTTAGAGGTCATTTAGAACCACGTACTTCGAGGTTATAGAGCACTACGTATATAAGGTCATTTAGAACCACGTACTTAGAGGACATTTAGAACCACGTACTTAGAGGTCATTTAGAACTACGTACTTAGAAGATATTTAGAACCACGTACTTAGAGGTCATTTAGAACCACTTACTTAGAGGTCATTTGGAACTACGTACCTAGAGGTAATTTGGAACTACGTACCTAGAGGTCATTTAGCACCACGTACCTAGAAGTCATTTAGAACCAAGTACTTAGAGATCATTTAGAACCCACGTACTTAGAGGTAATTTAGAACCACTTACTTAGAGGTCATTTGGAACTACGAACCTAGAGGTCATTTAGAACCTTGTACTTAGAGGTCATTTAGACCCACATACTTAGAGGTCATTTAGAACTACTTACTTAGAGGTCATTTAGAACTAAGTACCTAGAGGTCAATTAGAACCACGTACTTAGAGGTTATTTAGAACCACGTACTTAGAACATATTTAGAACCACGTACTTAGAGGGCATTTAGAACCACGTACTTAGAAGTCATTTAGAAGAACCCACGTACTTAGAGGTCATTTAGAACCACGTACTAAGAGATCATATAGAACAACGTACTTAGAGGTCATTTAGAACCACTTACTTAGAGGTCATTTAGAACCACATACTTTGAGGTCATTTAGAACTACGTACCTAGAGGTCAATTAGAACTACGTACTTAGGGGACTTTTAGAACTACGTACTTAGACGTCATTTAGAACCACTTACTTAGAGGTCATTTGGAACTACGTACCTTGAGATCATTTAGAACCCTGTACTTAGAGGTCATTTAGAACCACGTACTTAGAGGTCATTTAGAACCACGTACTTAGAGGTCATTTAAAACCACGTACTCAGAGGTCATTTAGAACCCACGTACTTAGAGGTCATATAGAACCACGTACTTAGAGGTCATTTAGAACCACGTACGTAGAGGTCATTAGGACCAAGTTCTTAGAGGTCATCTAGAACCACGTACTTAAAGGTCATTTAGAACCACGTACTTAGAGGTCATTTAGAACCACGTACTAAGAGATCATATAGAACAACGTACTTAGAGGTCATTTAGAACCACTTACTTAGAGGTCATTTAGAACCACATACTTGGAGGTCATTTAGAACTACGTACCTAGAGGTCAATTAGAACTACGTACTTAGAAGTAATATAGAACTACGTTCTTACAGGTCATTTAGGACCACGTACTTAGAGGTTATTTAGAACTACGTACTTATAGGTCATTTAGAACCACGTACTTAGACGTCATTTAGAACCACTTACTTAGAGGTCATTTGGAACTACGTAACTTGAGGTCATTTAGAACCTCGTACTTAGAGGTCATTTAGAACCACATACTTAGAGGTAATTTAGAACTACTTACTTAGAGGTCATTTAGAACCAACTATTTAGAGGTCATTTAGAACTACGTACTTAGATGTCATTTAGAACCACGTACTAAGAGGTCATTTAGAACTACGTACTCAGAGGTCATTTAAAACCCACGTACTTAGAGGTCATCTAGAACCACGTACTTAGAGGTCATTTAGAACCACGTACGTAGAGGTCATTAGGACAAAGTTCTTAGAGGTCATCTAGAACCACGTACTTAAAGGTCATTTAGAACCACGTACTTAGATGTCATTTGGAGGTACGTACTAAGAGATCATATAGAACCACGTACTTAGAGGTCATTTAGAACCACTTACTTAGAGGTCATTTGGAACTACGTACCTAGAGGTAATTTAGAACTACGTACTTAGAGGTCATTTAGAACCACGTACATAGAGGTCATTTAGAACTACGTACTTAGAGGTCATTTAGAACTACGTATTTAGAGGCCATTTAGAACTACGAACTTAGGGGTCATTTAGAACCCACGTACTTAGAGGTCATTAAGTACCCACGTACTTAGATGTCATATAGAACGACGTACTTAGAGGTCATTTAGAACCACTTACTTAGATGTCATTTGGAAGTACGTACCTAGAGGTCATTTAGAACTACGTACTTAAACGTCATTTAGAACCACGTACTTAGAGGTCATTTAGAACCACGTACTTAGAAGTTATTATCACTACGTATATAAGGTCATTTAAAACCACGTACTAGAGGTCACATAGAACTACGTACTTATAGGTCATTTAGAACCACGTACTTAGACGTCATTTAGAACCACTTACTTAGAGGTCATTTGGAACCACTTACTTAGAGGTCATTTAGAACCAACTATTTAGAGGTCATTTAGAACTACGTACTTAGATGTCATTTAGAACCACGTACTTAGAGGTCATTTAGAACCACGTACTCAGAGGTCATTTAAAACCCACGTACTTAGAGGTCATCTAGAACCACGTACTTAGAGGTCATTTAGAACCACGTACGTAGAGGTCATTAGGACCAAGTTCTTAGAGGTCATCTAGAACCTCGTACTTAAAGGTCATTTAGAACCACGTACTTAGATGTCATTTGGAGGTACGTACTAAGAGGTCATTAGGACCAAGTTCTTAGAGGTCATCTAGAACCACGTACTTAGAGGTCATTTAGAACCACTTACTTAGAGGTCATTTGGAACTACGTACCTAGAGGTAATTTAGAACTACGTACTTAGAGGTCATTTAGAACCACGTACATAGAGGTCATTTAGAACTACGTACTTAGAGGTCATTTAGAACTACGTATTTAGAGGCCATTTAGAACTACGAACTTAGCGGTCAATTAGAACCCACGTACTTAGAGGTCATTTAGTACCCACGTACTTAGATGTCATATAGAACGACGTACTTAGAGGTCATTTAGAACCACTTACTTAGATGTCATTTGGAAGTACGTACCTAGAGGTCATTTAGAACTACGTACTTAAACGTCATTTAGAACCACGTACTTAGAGGTCATTTAGAACCACGTACTTAGAAGTTATTATCACTACGTATATAAGGTCATTTAAAACCACGTACTAGAGGTCATTTAGAACTACGTACTTATAGGTCATTTAGAACCACGTACTTAGACGTCATTTAGAACCACTTACTTAGAGGTCATTTGGAACTACGTACCTAAAGGTCATTTAGAACCTCGTACTTAGAGGTCATTTAGAACCACATACTAAGAGGTCATTTAGAACTACTTACTTAGAGGTCATTTAGAACTACGTACCTAGAGGTCAATTAGAACTACGTACTTAGAATTCATTTAGAACTACGTACTTAGAAGATATTTAGAACCACGTACTTAGAGGTCATTTAGAACCAACTTTTTAGAGGTCAATTAGAACTAGGTACTTAGACGTCATTTAGAAACACGTACTTAGAGGTCATTTAGAACCACGTACTTAGAGGTAATTTAGAACCACGTACTTAGAGGTCATTTAAAACCAACAACTTAGAGTTTATTTAGAACTACGTACTTAGAGGTCATTTAGAACCACGTACTCAGAGGTCATTTAGAACCCACGTACTTAGAGGTCATTAAGAACCACGTACTTAGAGGTCATTTAGAACCAAGTACTTAGAGGTCATTTAGAACCACGTACTTAGAGGACATTTAGAACCACGTACTTAGAAGTCATTTAGAAGATTCCACGTACTTAGAGGTCATTTAGAACTACGTAATTAGAGGTCATGTAGAACTACGAACTTAGGGGTCAATTAGAACCCACGCACTTAGAGGTCATTTAGTACCCACGTACTTAGAGGTCATATAGAACCACGTACTTAGAGGTCATTTAGAACCACTTACTTAGATGTCATTTGGAAGTACGTACCTAGATGTCATTTAGAACTACGTACTTAGGGGTCATTTAGAACTACTTACTTAGAGTTCATTTAGAAGCACGTACTTAGAGGTCATTTAGAACCACGTAGTTAGAGGTCATTTAGAACCTACTTCTTAGAGGTCACTTAGAACTTACGTACTTAGAGGTAATTTAGAACCCACGTACTAAGAGGTCATTTAAAACTACGTACTTAGAGGTCATTAAGAACCAAGTACTTAGAAGTCATTTAGAACCCACGTACTTAGAGGTCATATAGAACCACGCATTTAGAGGTCATTTGGAACCACGTACTTAGAAGTCATTTAGAACCAAGTACTTAAAGGTCATTTAGAACCACGCACTTAGAGGTCATTTAGAACCACGAACTTAGAGGTCATTTAGAACCACGTACATAGAGGTTATTTAGCACTACGTATATAAGGTCATTTAGAACCACGAACTTAGAGGACATTTAGAACCACGTACTTAGAAGTCATTTAGAAGAACCCACGTACTTAGAGGTCATTTAGAACCACGTACTAAGAGATCATATAGAACCCACGTACTTAGAGGTCATTTATAACCACGTACTTAGAGGTCATTTAGAGCCACGTTCTTTGAGGTCATTTAGAACCAACAACTTAGAGGTCATTTAGAACTACGTACCTAGAGGTCATTTAGAACCACGTACTCAGAGGTCATTTAGAACCCACGTACCTAGAGGTCATTTAGAACCACGAACTTAGAGGACATTTAGAAACACGTACTTAGAAATCATTTAGAAGAACCCACGTACTTAGAGGTCATTTAGAACCACGTACTAAGAGATCATATAGAACCCACGTACTTAGAGGTCATTTATAACCACGTACTTAGAGGTCATTTAGAGCCACGTTCTTTGAGGTCATTTAGAACCAACAACTTAGAGGTCATTTAGAACTACGTACCTAGAGGTCATTTAGAACCACGTACTCAGAGGTCATTTAGAACCCACGTACTTAGAGGTCATATAGAACCACGCATTTAGAGGTCATTTGGAACCACGTACTTAGAAGTCATTTAGAACCAAGTACTTAAAGGTCATTTAGAACCACGCACTTAGAGGTCATTTAGAACCACGTACTTGGAGGTCATTTAGAACCACGTACATAGAGGTTATTTAGCACTACGTATATAAGGTCATTTAGAACCACGAACTTAGAGGACATTTAGAACCACGTACTTAGAAGTCATTTAGAAGAACCCACGTACTTAGAGGTCATTTAGAACCACGTACTAAGAGATCATATAGAACCCACGTACTTAGAGGTCATTTAGTACCCACGTACTTAGAGGTCATTTAGAACCACGTACTTAGAGGACATTTAGAACCACGTACTTAGAGGTCATTTAGAACCACTTACTTAGAGGTCATTGAGAACCACATACTTAGAGGTCATTTAGAACTACTTACTTAGAGGTCATTTAGAACTTCGTACCTAGAGGTCAATTAGAACTACGTACTTATAGGTCATTTAGATATACGTACTTAGAGGTAATATAGAATAACGTTCTTAGAGGTCATTTAGGACCACGTACTTAGAGATCATTTAGATATACGTACTTAGAGGTAATATAGAACTACGTTCTTAGAGGTCATTTAGGACCACGTACTTAGAGGTTATTTAGAACTACGTACTTATAGGTCATTTAGAACAACGTACCTAGACGTCATTTAGAACCACTTACTTAAAGGTCATTTGGAACTACGAACCTAGAGGTCATTTAGAACCTCGTACTTAGAGGTCATTTAGACCCACATACTTAGAGGTCATTTAGAACTAGTTACTTAGAGGTCATTTAGAACTACGTACCTAGAGGTCAATTAGAACCACGTACTTAGACGTTATTTAGAACCACGTACTTAGAACATATTTAGAACCACGTACTTAGAGGGCATTTAGAACCACGTACTTAGAAGTCATTTAGAAGAACCCACGTACTTAGAGGTCATTTAGAACCACGTACTAAGAGATCATATAGAACAACGTACTTAGAGGTCATTTAGAACCACTTACTTAGAGGTCATTTAGAACCACATACTTGGAGGTCATTTAGAACTACGTACTTAGACGTCATTTAGAACCACTTACTTAGAGGTCATTTGGAACTACGTACCTTGAGGTCATTTAGAACCTCGTACTAAGAGGTCATTTAGAACCACATACTTAGAGATCATTTAGAACTACTTACTTAGAGGTAATATAGAACCAACTATTTAGAGGTCATTTAGAACTACGTACTTAGATGTCATTTAGAACCACGTATTTAGAGGTCATTTAGAACCACGTACTTAGAGGTCATTTAAAACCACGTACTTAGAGGTCATTTAGAACCAACTACTTAGAGGTCATTTAGAACTACGTACATAGAGGTCATTTAGAACCACGTACTCAGAGGTCATTTAGAACCCACGTACTTAGAGGTCATATAGAACCATGTACTTAGAGGTCATTTAGAACCACTTACGTAGAGGTCATTAGGACCAAGTTCTTAGAGGTCATCTAGAACCACGTACTTAAAGGTCATTTAGAACCACGTACTTAGATGTCATTTGGAAGTACGTACTAAGAGATCATATAGAACCACGTACTTAGAGGTCATTTAGAACCACTTACTTAGAGGTCTTTTGGACCTACGTACCTAGAGGTAATTTAGAACTACGTACTTAGAGGTCATTTAGAACCACATACATAGAGGTCATTTAGAACTACGTATTTAGAGGCCATTTAAACTACGAACTTAGGGGTCATTTAGAACCCACGTACTTAGAGGTCATTTAGTACCCACGTACTTAGATGTCATATAGAACGACGTACTTAGAGGTCATTTAGAACCACTTACTTAGATGTCATTTGGAAGTACGTACCTAGAGGTCATTTAGAACTACGTACTTAGGGGTCATTTAGAACTACTTACTTAGAGGTCAGTTAGAAGCACGTACTTAGAGGTCATTTAGAACCACGTAGTTAGAGGTCATTTAGAACCACGTACTTAGAGGTCATTTAGAACTACGTATATGAGGTCGTTTAGAACCACGTACTTAGAGGACATTTAGAACAACGTACTTAGAGGATATTAAGAACTAAGTATTTAGAGGTCATTTAGAACCATGTACTCAGAGGTCGTTTAGAACCCCGTACTTAGAGGTCATTCAGAACTACGTATATGAGGTCATTTAGAACCACGTACTTAGAGGACATTTAGAACCACGTACTTAGAGGGCATTAAGAACTAAGTATTTAGAGGTCATTTAGAACCATGTACTCAGAGGGCATTAAGAACTAAGTATTTAGAGGTCATTTAGAACCATGTACTCAGAGGTAGTTTAGAACCCCGTATTTAGAGGTCATTCAGAACTACGTATTTATAGGTCATTTAGAACTACGTACTAAGAGGTCATATTATACCACGTACTTAGAGGTCATTTAGAACCACTTACTTAGAGGTCATTTGGAACTACGTACCTAGAGGTAATTTGGAACTACGTACCTAGAGGTCATATAGGACCACGTACTTAGAGGTCATTTAGAACTACGTACTTAGGGGTCATTTAGAACTACTTACTTAGAGGTCATTTAGAACCACGTACTTATAGGTCATTTAGAACCACTTACTTAGAGGTCATTTGGAACTACGTACCTAGAGGTAATTTGGAACTACGTACCTAGAGGTCATTTAGAACCTCGTACTTAGGGGTCATTTAGAACCACTTACTTAGAGGTCATTTAGAACTACGTACTTAGAAGATATTTAGAACCACGTACTTAGAGGGCATTAAGAACTAAGTATTTAGAGGTCATTTAGAACCATGTACTCAGAGGGCATTAAGAACTAAGTATTTAGAGGTCATTTAGAACCATGTACTCAGAGGTAGTTTAGAACCCCGTATTTAGAGGTCATTCAGAACTACGTATTTATAGGTCATTTAGAACTACGTACTAAGAGGTCATATTATACCACGTACTTAGAGGTCATTTAGAACCACTTACTTAGAGGTCATTTGGAACTACGTACCTAGAGGTAATTTGGAACTACGTACCTAGAGGTCATACAGGACCACGTACTTAGAGGTCATTTAGAACTACGTACTTAGGGGTCATTTAGAACTACTTACTTAGAGGTCATTTAGAACCACGTACTTAGAGGTCATTTAGAACCACTTACTTAGAGGTCATTTGGAACTACGTACCTAGAGGTAATTTGGAACTACGTACCTAGAGGTCATTTAGAACCTCGTACTTAGAGGTCATTTAGAACCACATACTTAGAGGTCATTTAGAACTACGTACTTAGAAGATATTTAGAACCACGTACTTAGAGGTCATTTAGAACCACTTACTTAGAGGTCATTTGGAACTACGTACCTAGAGGTAATTTGGAACTACGTACCTAGAGGTCATTTAGCACCACGTACTTAGAAGTCATTTAGAACCAAGTACTTAGAGGTCATTTAGAACTACTTACTTAGAGGTCATTTAGAACCACGTACTTAGAGGTCATTTAGAACCACTTACTTAGAGGTCATTTGGAACTACGTACCTAGAGGTAATTTGGAACTACGTACCTAGAGGTCATTTAGAACCTCGTACTTAGAGGTCATTTAGAACCACATACTTAGAGGTCATTTAGAACTACGTACTTAGACGATATTTTGAACCACGTACTTAGAGGTCATTTAGAACCACTTACTTAGAGGTCATTTGGAACTACGTACCTAGAGGTAATTTGGAACTACGTACCTAGAGGTCATTTAGCACCACGTACTTAGAAGTCATTTAGAACCAAGTACTTAGAGGTCATTTAGAACCCACGTACTTAGAGGTAATTTAGAACCAACTTTTTAGAGGTCATTTAGAACTACGTACATAGAGGTCATTTTGAACTACGTACTTAGAGGTAATATAGAACTACGTTCTTAGAGGTCATTTAGGACCACGTACTTAGAGGTCATTTAGAACTACGTACTTATAGGTCATTTAGAACCACGTACTTAAACGTCATTTAGAACCACATACTAAGAGGTCATTTGGAACTACGTACCTAGAGGTCATTTAGAACCTCGTACTTAGAGGTCATTTAGAACCACATACTTAGAGGTCATTTAGAACTACTTACTTAGAGGTCATTTAGAACTACGTACCTAGAGGTCAATTAGAACTACGTACTTAGAGGTCATTTAGAACTACGTACTTAGAAGATATTTAGAACCACGTACTTAGAGGTCATTTAGAACCAACTTTTTAGAGGTCATTTAGAACTACGTACTTAGAGGTCAATTAGAACCACGTACTCAGAGGTCATTTAGAACCCACGTACTTAGAGGTCATATAAAACCACGTATTTAGAGGTCATTAAGAACCACGTACTTAGAGGTCATTTAGAACCAAGTACTTAGAGGTCATTTAGAACCACGTACTTAGTCGTCATTTAGAACCACGTACTTAGAGGTCATTTAGAACCACGTACTTAGAGGTCATTTAGAACCACGTACTTAGAAGTTATTATCACTACGTATATAAGGTCATTTAGAACCACGTACTTAGAGGACATTTAGAACCACGTACTTAGAAGTCATTTAGAAGAACCCACGTACTTAGAGGTCATTTAGAACTACGTAATTAGAGGTCATTTAAAACTACGAACATATGGGTCATTTAGAACCCACGTACTTAGAGGTCATTTAGTACCCACGTACTTAGAGGTCATATAGAACCACGTACTTAGAGGTCATTTAGAACCACTTACTTAGATGTCATTTGGAAGTACGTACCTAGAGGTCATTTAGAACTACGTACTTAGGGGTCATTTAGAACTACTTACTTAGAGGTCATTTAGAAGCA
Organism: Aphrophora alni; assembly: GCA_963513935.1. NCBI lineage: Eukaryota > Metazoa > Arthropoda > Insecta > Hemiptera > Aphrophoridae > Aphrophora > Aphrophora alni. The sequence goes on from OY740773.1 coordinate 111,242,866, forward strand.
CGTACTTAGAAGTCATTTAGAACGACGTAGTTATTGGTCATTTAGAACCACGTACTTAGAGGTCATTTAGAACTACGTATATGAGGTCATTTAGAACCACATACTTAGAGGACATTTAGAACCACGTACTTAGAAGGCATTAAGAACTAAATATTTAGAGGTCATTTAGAACCATGTACTCAGAGGTCGTTTAGAACCCCGTACTTAGAGGTCATTCAGAACTACGTATTTATAGGTCATTTAGAACTACGTACTTAGAGGTCATTTAGAACCACATACTTAGAGGTCATTTAGAACTACGTACTTAGAGGTCATTTAGAACGACGTACTTAGAGGTCATTTAGAAGCACGTACATAGTGGTCATTTAGAACCACGTACTTAGAGGTCATTTAGTACAACGTACTTAGAGGTCATTTAGAACCACGTACTTAGAGGTCATTTAGAACCACTTACTTAGAGGTCATTTGGAACTACGTACCTAGAGGTAATTTGGAACTACGTACCTAGAGGTCATTTAGAACCTCGTACTTAGAGGTCATTTAGAACCACATACTTAGAGGTAATTTAGAACTACGTACTTAGAAGATATTTAGAACCACGTACTTAGAGGTCATTTAGAACCACGTACGTAGAGGACATTTAGAACCACGTACTTAGAAGTCATTTAGAAGAACCCACGTACTTAGAGGTCATTTAGAACTACGAAATTAGAGGTCATTTAGAACCACGTATATGAGGTCATTTAGAACCACATACTTAGAGGACATTTAGAACCACGTACTTAGAAGGCATTAAGAACTAAGTATTTAGAGGTCATTTAGAACCATGTACTCAGTGGTCGTTTAGAACCCCGTACTTAGAGGTCATTCAGAACTACGTATTTATAGGTCATTTAGAACCACGTACTTTAAGGTCATTTAAATCCACGTACTTATGGTCATTTAGAACTACGTACTTAGAGGTAATTTAGAACCCACGTACTTAGAGGTCATTTAGAAACCACGTTGTTAGAGGTTATTTAGAACCAACTTCTTAGAGGTCATTTAGAACTTACGTACTTAGAGGTAATTTAGAACCCACGTACTTAGAGGTCATTTAGTACCCACGTACTTAGAGGTCATTTAGAACTACGTACATAGATGTCATTTTGAACTACGTACTTAGAGGTAATATAGAACTACGTTCTTTGAGGTCATTTAGGACCACGTACTTAGACTTCATTTAGAACCACTTACTTAGAGGTCATTTGGAACTACGTACCTTGAGGTCATTTAGAACTTCGTACTTAGAGGTCATTTAGAACCACATACATAGAGGTCATTTAGAACTACTTACTTAGAGGTCATTTAGAACTAAGTACCTAGAGGTCAATTAGAATTACCTACTTAGAGGTAATTTAGAACTACGTACTTAGAAGATATTTAGAACTACGTACTTAGAGGTTATTTAGAACCAACTTTTTAGAGGTCATTTAGAACTACGTACTTAGAGGTCATTTAGAACCACGTACTTAGAGGTCATTTAGAACCACGTACTTAGAGTTCAATAATAACCACGTACTTGGAGGTCATTTAGAACCAACAACTTAGAGGTCATTTAGAACTACGTACTTAGAGGTCATTTAGAACCACGTACTCAAAGGTCATTTAGAACCCACGTACTTAGAGGTCATATAAAACCACGTATTTAGAGGTCATTTAGAACCACGTACTTAGAGGTCATTTAGAACCAAGTACTTAGAGGTCATTTAGAACCACGTATTTAGACGTCATTTAGAACCACGTACTTAGAGGTCATTTAGAACCACGTACTTAGAAGTTATTATCACTACGTATAAAGGTCATTTAGAACCACGTACTTAGAGGACATTTAGAACCACGTACTTAGAAGTCATTTAGAAGAACCCACGTACTTAGAGGTCATTTAGAACTACGTAATTAGAGGTCATTTAGAACTACGAACTTAGGGGTCATTTAGAACCCACGTACTTAGAGGTCATTTAGAACTACGTAATTAGAGGTCATGTAGAACTACGAACTTAGGGGTCAATTAGAACCCACGTACTTAGAGGTCATTTAGTACCCACGTACTTAGAGGTCATATAGAACCACGTACTTAGAGGTCATTTAGAACCACTTACTTAGATGTCATTTGGAAGTACGTACCTAGAGGTCATTTAGAACTACGTACTTAGGGGGTCATTTAGAACTACTTACTTAGAGTTCATTTAGAAGCACGTACTTAGAGGTCATTTAGAACCACGTAGTTAGAGGTCATTTAGAACCTACTTCTTAGAGGTCACTTAGAACTTACGTACTTAGAGGTAATTTAGAACCCACGTACTAAGAGGTCATTTAAAACTACGTACTTAGAGGTCATTAAGAACCAAGTACTTAGAAGTCATTTAGAACCCACGTACTTAGAGGTCATATAGAACCACGCATTTAGAGGTCATTTGGAACCACGTACTTAGAAGTCATTTAGAACCAAGTACTTAAAGGTCATTTAGAACCAACAACTTAGAGTTTATTTAGAACTACGTACTTAGAGGTCATTTAGAACCACGTACTCAGAGGTCATTTAGAACCCACGTACTTAGAGGTCATTAAGAACCACGTACTTAGAGGTCATTTAGAACCAAGTACTTAGAGGTCATTTAGAACCACGTACTTAGAGGACATTTAGAACCACGTACTTAGAAGTCATTTAGAAGAACCCACGTACTTAGAGGTCATTTAGAACTACGTAATTAGAGGTCATGTAGAACTACGAACTTAGGGGTCAATTAGAACCCACGTACTTAGAGGTCATTTAGTACCCACGTACTTAGAGGTCATATAGAACCACGTACTTAGAGGTCATTTAGAACCACTTACTTAGATGTCATTTGGAAGTACGTACCTAGAGGTCATTTAGAACTACGTACTTAGGGGTCATTTAGAACTACTTACTTAGAGATCATTTAGAAGCACGTACTTAGAGGTCATTTAGAACCACGTAGTTAGAGGTCATTTAGAACCTACTTCTTAGAGGTCACTTAGAACTTACGTACTTAGAGGTAATTTAGAACCCACGTACTAAGAGGTCATTTATAACCACGTACTTAGAGGTCATTTAGAGCCACGTTCTTTGAGGTCATTTAGAACCAACAACTTAGAGGTCATTTAGAACTACGTACCTAGAGGTCATTTAGAACCACGTACTCAGAGGTCATTTAGAACCCACGTACTTAGAGGTCATATAGAACCACGCATTTAGAGGTCATTTGGAACCACGTACTTAGAAGTCATTTAGAACCAAGTACTTAAAGGTCATTTAGAACCACGCACTTAGAGGTCATTTAGAACCACGTACTTAGAGGTCATTTAGAACCACGTACATAGAGGTTATTTAGCACTACGTATATAATGTCATTTAGAACCACGAACTTAGAGGACATTTAGAACCACGTACTTAGAAGTCATTTAGAAGAACCCACGTACTTAGAGGTCATTTAGAACCACGTACTAAGAGATCATATAGAACCCACGTACTTAGAGGTCATTTAGTACCCACGTACTTAGAGGTCATTTAGAACCACGTACTTCGAGGTTATAGAGCACTACGTATATAAGGTCATTTAGAACCACGTACTTAGAGGACATTTAGAACCACGTACTTAGAGGTCATTTAGAACCACTTACTTAGAGGTCATTTAGAACCACATACTTAGAGGTCATTTAGAACTACTTACTTAGAGGTCATTTAGAACTTCGTACCTAGAGGTCAATTAGAACTACGTACTTATAGGTCATTTAGATATACGTACTTAGAGGTAATATAGAACAACGTTCTTAGAGGTCATTTAGGACCACGTACTTAGAGGTCATTTAGAACTACGTACTTATAGGTCATTTAGAACAACGTACCTAGACGTCATTTAGAACCACTTACTTAGAGGTCATTTGGAACCACATACTTAGAGGTCATTTAGAACTACGTACCTAGAGGTCAATTAGAACTACGTACTTAGAGATCATTTAGATATACGTACTTAGAGGTAATATAGAACTACGTTCTTAGAGGTCATTTAGGACCACGTACTTAGAGGTTATTTAGAACTACGTACTTATAGGTCATTTAGAACAACGTACCTAGACGTCATTTAGAACCACTTACTTAGAGGTCATTTGGAACTACGAACCTAGAGGTCATTTAGAACCTCGTACTTAGAGGTCATTTAGACCCACATACTTAGAGGTCATTTAGAACTAGTTACTTAGAGGTCATTTAGAACTACGTACCTAGAGGTCAATTAGAACCACGTACTTAGAGGTTATTTAGAACCACGTACATAGAACATATTTAGAACCACGTACTTAGAGGGCATTTAGAACCACGTACTTAGAAGTCATTTAGAAGAACCCACGTACTTAGAGGTCATTTAGAACCACGTACTAAGAGATCATATAGAACAACGTACTTAGAGGTCATTTAGAACCACTTACTTAGAGGTCATTTAGAACCACATACTTGGAGGTCATTTAGAACTACGTACTTAGACGTCATTTAGAACCACTTACTTAGAGGTCATTTGGAACTACGTACCTTGAGGTCATTTAGAACCTCGTACTAAGAGGTCATTTAGAACCACATACTTAGAGATCATTTAGAACTACTTACTTAGAGGTAATATAGAACCAACTATTTAGAGGTCATTTAGAACTACGTACTTAGATGTCATTTAGAACCACGTATTTAGAGGTCATTTAGAACCACGTACTTAGAGGTCATTTAAAACCACGTACTTAGAGGTCATTTAGAACCAACTACTTAGAGGTCATTTAGAACTACGTACATAGAGGTCATTTAGAACCACGTACTCAGAGGTCATTTAGAACCCACGTACTTAGAGGTCATATAGAACCATGTACTTAGAGGTCATTTAGAACCACGTACGTAGAGGTCATTAGGACCAAGTTCTTAGAGGTTATCTAGAACCACGTACTTAAAGGTCATTTAGAACCACGTACTTAGATGTATTTTGGAAGTACGTACTAAGAGATCATATAGAACCACGTACTTAGAGGTCATTTAGAACCACTTACTTAGAGGTCTTATGGACCTACGTACCTAGAGGTAATTTAGAACTACGTACTTAGAGGTCATTTAGAACCACATACATAGAGGTCATTTAGAACTACGTATTTAGAGGCCATTTAAACTACGAACTTAGGGGTCATTTAGAACCCACGTACTTAGAGGTCATTTAGTACCCACGTACTTAGATGTCATATAGAACGACGTACTTAGAGGTCATTTAGAACCACTTACTTAGATGTCATTTGGAAGTACGTACCTAGAGGTCATTTAGAACTACGTACTTAGGGGTCATTTAGAACTACTTACTTAGAGGTCAGTTAGAAGCACGTACTTAGAGGTCATTTAGAACCACGTAGTTAGAGGTCATTTAGAACCACGTACTTAGAGGTCATTTAGAACTACGTATATGAGGTCGTTTAGAACCACGTACTTAGAGGACATTTAGAACAACGTACTTAGAGGATATTAAGAACTAAGTATTTAGAGGTCATTTAGAACCATGTACTCAGAGGTCGTTTAGAACCCCGTACTTAGAGGTCATTCAGAACTACGTATATGAGGTCATTTAGAACCACGTACTTAGAGGACATTTAGAACCACGTACTTAGAGGGCATTAAGAACTAAGTATTTAGAGGTCATTTGGAACCATGTACTCAGAGGTAGTTTAGAACCCCGTATTTAGAGGTCATTCAGAACTACGTATTTATAGGTCATTTAGAACTACGTACTAAGAGGTCATATTGGACCACGTACTTAGAGGTCATTTAGAACCACTTACTTAGAGGTCATTTGGAACTACGTACCTAGAGGTAATTTGGAACTACGTACCTAGAGGTCATATAGGACCACGTACTTAGAGGTCATTTAGAACTACGTACTTTGGGGTCATTTAGAACTACTTACTTAGAGGTCATTTAGAACCACGTACTTAGAGGTCATTTAGAACCACTTACTTAGAGGTCATTTGGAACTACGTACCTAGAGGTAATTTGGAACTACGTACCTAGAGGTCATTTAGAACCTCGTACTTAGAGGTCATTTAGAACCACATACTTAGAGGTCATTTAGAACTACGTACTTAGAAGATATTTAGAACCACGTACTTAGAGGTCATTTAGAACCACTTACTTAGAGGTCATTTGGAACTACGTACCTAGAGGTAATTTGGAACTACGTACCTAGAGGTCATTTAGCACCACGTACTTAGAAGTCATTTAGAACCAAGTACTTAGAGGTCATTTAGAACCCACGTACTTAGAGGTAATTTAGAACCACTTACTTAGAGGTCATTTGGAACTACGAACCTAGAGGTCATTTAGAACCTCGTACTTAGAGGTCATTTAGACCCACATACTTAGAGGTCATTTAGAACTACTTACTTAGAGGTCATTTAGAACTACGTACCTAGAGGTCAATTAGAACCACGTACTTAGAGGTTATTTAGAACCACGTACTTAGAACATATTTAGAACCACGTACTTAGAGGGCATTTAGAACCACGTACTTTGAAGTCATTTAGAAGAACCCACGTACCTAGAGGTCATTTAGAACCACGTACTAAGAGATCATATAGAACAACGTACTTAGAGGTCATTTAGAACCACTTACTTAGAGGTCATTTAGAACCACATACTTTGAGGTCATTTAGAACTACGTACCTAGAGGTCAATTAGAACTACGTACTTAGAGGACTTTTAGAACTACGTACTTAGACGTCATTTAGAACCACTTACTTAGAGGTCATTTGGAACTACGTACCTTGAGATCATTTAGAACCCCGTACTTAGAGGTCATTTAGAACCACGTACTTAGAGGTCATTTAGAACCACGTACTTAGAGGTCATTTAAAACCACGTACTCAGAGGTCATTTAGAACCCACGTACTTAGAGGTAATATAGAACCACGTACTTAGAGGTCATTTAGAACCACGTACGTAGAGGTCATTAGGACCAAGTTCTTAGAGGTCATCTAGAACCACGTACTTAAAGGTCATTTAGAACCACGTACTTAGAGGTCATTTAGAACCACGTACTAAGAGATCATATAGAACAACGTACTTAGAGGTCATTTAGAACCACTTACTTAGAGGTCATTTAGAACCACATACTTGGAGGTCATTTAGAACTACGTACCTAGAGGTCAATTAGAACTACGTACTTAGAAGTAATATAGAACTACGTTCTTACAGGTCATTTAGGACCACGTACTTAGAGGTTATTTAGAACTACGTACTTATAGGTCATTTAGAACCACGTACTTAGACGTCATTTAGAACCACTTACTTAGAGGTCATTTGGAACTACGTAACTTGAGGTCATTTAAAACCTCGTACTTAGAGGTCATTTAGAACCACATACTTAGAGGTAATTTAGAACTACTTACTTAGAGGTCATTTAGAACCAACTATTTAGAGGTCATTTAGAACTACGTACTTAGATGTCATTTAGAACCACGTACTTAGAGGTCATTTAGAACTACGTACTCAGAGGTCATTTAAAACCCAAGTACTTAGAGGTCATCTAGAACCACGTACTTAGAGGTCATTTAGAACCACGTACGTAGAGGTCATTAGGACAAAGTTCTTAGAGGTCATCTAGAACCACGTACTTAAAGGTCATTTAGAACCACGTACTTAGATGTCATTTGGAGGTACGTACTAAGAGATCATATAGAACCACGTACTTAGAGGTCATTTAGAACCACTTACTTAGAGGTCATTTGGAACTACGTACCTAGAGGTAATTTAGAACTACGTACTTAGAGGTCATTTAGAACCACGTACATAGAGGTCATTTAGAACTACGTACTTAGAGGTCATTTAGAACTACGTATTTAGAGGCCATTTAGAACTACGAACTTAGGGGTCATTTAGAACCCACGTACTTAGAGGTCATTAAGTACCCACGTACTTAGATGTCATATAGAACGACGTACTTAGAGGTCATTTAGAACCACTTACTTAGATGTCATTTGGAAGTACGTACCTAGAGGTCATTTAGAACTACGTACTTAAACGTCTTTTTCACCACGTACTTAGAGGTCATTTAGAACCACGTACTTAGAAGTTATTATCACTACGTATATAAGGTCATTTAAAACCACGTACTAGAGGTCACATAGAACTACGTACTTATAGGTCATTTAGAACCACGTACTTAGACGTCATTTAGAACCACTTACTTAGAGGTCATTTGGAACCACTTACTTAGCGGTCAATTAGAACCCACGTACTTAGAGGTCATTTAGTACCCACGTACTTAGATGTCATATAGAACGACGTACTTAGAGGTCATTTAGAACCACTTAGATGTCATTTGGAAGTACGTACCTAGAGGTCATTTAGAACTACGTACTTAAACGTCATTTAGAACCACGTACTTAGAGGTCATTTAGAACCACGTACTAGAGGTCTTTTAGAACTACGTACTTATAGGTCATTTAGAACCACGTACTTAGACGTCATTTAGAACCACTTACTTAGAGGTCATTTGGAACTACGTACCTAAAGGTCATTTAGAACCTCGTACTTAGAGGTCATTTAGAACCACATACTAAGAGGTCATTTAGAACTACTTACTTAGAGGTCATTTAGAACTACGTACTTAGAAGATATTTAGAACCACGTACTTAGAGGTCATTTAGAACCAACTTTTTAGAGGTCATTTAGAACTAGGTACTTAGACGTCATTTAGAAACACGTACTTAGAGGTCATTTAGAACCACGTACTTAGAGGTCATTTAGAACCACGTACTTAGAGGTCATTTAAAACCAACAACTTAGAGTTTATTTAGAACTACGTACCTAGAGGTCATTTAGAACCACGTACTCAGAGGTCATTTAGAACCCACGTACTTAGAGGTCATTAAGAACCACGTACTTAGAGGTCATTTAGAACCAAGTACTTAGAGGTCATTTAGAACCACGTACTTAGAGGACATTTAGAACCACGTACTTAGAAGTCATTTAGAAGAACCCACGTACTTAGAGGTCATTTAGAACTACGTAATTAGAGGTCATGTAGAACTACGAACTTAGGGGTCAATTAGAACCCACGTACTTAGAGGTCATTTAGTACCCACGTACTTAGAGGTCATATAGAACCACGTACTTAGAGGTCATTTAGAACCACTTACTTAGATGTCATTTGGAAGTACGTACCTAGAGGTCATTTAGAACTACGTACTTAGGGGTCATTTAGAACTACTTACTTAGAGTTCATTTAGAAGCACGTACTTAGAGGTCATTTAGAACCACGTAGTTAGAGGTCATTTAGAACCTACTTCTTAGAGGTCACTTAGAACTTACGTACTTAGAGGTAATTTAGAACCCACGTACTAAGAGGTCATTTAAAACTACGTACTTAGAGGTCATTCAGAACCAAGTACTTAGAAGTCATTTAGAACCACGCACTTAGAGGTCATTTAGAACCACGAACTTAGAGGTCATTTAGAACCACGTACATAGAGGTTATTTAGCACTACGTATATAAGGTCATTTAGAACCACGAACTTAGAGGACATTTAGAACCACGTACTTAGAAGTCATTTAGAAGAACCCACGTACTTAGAGGTCATTTAGAACCACGTACTAAGAGATCATATAGAACCCACGTACTTAGAGGTCATTTATAACCACGTACTTAGAGGTCATTTAGAGCCACGTTCTTTGAGGTCATTTAGAACCAACAACTTAGAGGTCATTTAGAACTACGTACCTAGAGGTCATTTAGAACCACGTACTCAGAGGTCATTTAGAACCCACGTACTTAGAGGTCATATAGAACCACGCATTTAGAGGTCATTTGGAACCACGTACTTAGAAGTCATTTAGAACCAAGTACTTAAAGGTCATTTAGAACCACGCACTTAGAGGTCATTTAGAACCACGTACTTAGAGGTCATTTAGAACCACGTACATAGAGGTTATTTAGCACTACGTATATAAGGTCATTTAGAACCACGAACTTAGAGGACATTTAGAACCACGTACTTAGAAGTCATTTAGAAGAACCCACGTACTTAGAGGTCATTTAGAACCACGTACTAAGAGATCATATAGAACCCACGTACTTAGAGGTCATTTAGTACCCACGTACTTAGAGGTCATTTAGAACCACGTACTTCGAGGTTATAGAGCACTACGTATATAAGGTCATTTAGAACTACGTACTTAGAGGACATTTAGAACCACGTACTTAGAGGTCATTTAGAACCACTTACTTAGAGGTCATTTAGAACCACATACTTAGAGGTCATTTAGAACTACTTACTTAGAGGTCATTTAGAACTTCGTACCTAGAGGTCAATTAGAACTACGTACTTATAGGTCATTTAGATATACGTACTTAGAGGTAATATAGAACAACGTTCTTAGAGGTCATTTAGGACCACGTACTTAGAGGTCATTTAGAACTACGTACTTATAGGTCATTTAGAACAACGTACCTAGACGTCATTTAGAACCACTTACTTAGAGGTCATTTGGAACCACATACTTAGAGGTCATTTAGAACTACGTACCTAGAGGTCAATTAGAACTACGTACTTAGAGATCATTTAGATATACGTACTTAGAGGTAATATAGAACTACGTTCTTAGAGGTCATTTAGGACCACGTACTTAGAGGTTATTTAGAACTACGTACTTATAGGTCATTTAGAACAACGTACCTAGACGTCATTTAGAACCACTTACTTAGAGGTCATTTGGAACTACGAACCTAGAGGTCATTTAGAACCTCGTACTTAGAGGTCATTTAGACCCACATACTTAGAGGTCATTTAGAACTAGTTACTTAGAGGTCATTTAGAACTACGTACCTAGAGGTCAATTAGAACCACGTACTTAGAGGTTATTTAGAACCACGTACTTAGAACATATTTAGAACCACGTACTTAGAGGGCATTTAGAACCACGTACTTAGAAGTCATTTAGAAGAACCCACGTACTTAGAGGTCATTTAGAACCACGTACTAAGAGATCATATAGAACAACGTACTTAGAGGTCATTTAGAACCACTTACTTAGAGGTCATTTAGAACCACATACTTGGAGGTCATTTAGAACTACGTACTTAGACGTCATTTAGAACCACTTACTTAGAGGTCATTTGGAACTACGTACCTTGAGGTCATTTAGAACCTCGTACTAAGAGGTCATTTAGAACCACATACTTAGAGATCATTTAGAACTACTTACTTAGAGGTAATATAGAACCAACTATTTAGAGGTCATTTAGAACTACGTACTTAGATGTCATTTAGAACCACGTATTTAGAGGTCATTTAGAACCACGTACTTAGAGGTCATTTAAAACCACGTACTTAGAGGTCATTTAGAACCAACTACTTAGAGGTCATTTAGAACTACGTACATAGAGGTCATTTAGAACCACGTACTCAGAGGTCATTTAGAACCCACGTACTTAGAGGTCATATAGAACCATGTACTTAGAGGTCATTTAGAACCACGTACGTAGAGGTCATTAGGACCAAGTTCTTAGAGGTCATCTAGAACCACGTACTTAAAGGTCATTTAGAACCACGTACTTAGATGTCATTTGGAAGTACGTACTAAGAGATCATATAGAACCACGTACTTAGAGGTCATTTAGAACCACTTACTTAGAGGTCTTTTGGACCTACGTACCTAGAGGTAATTTAGAACTACGTACTTAGAGGTCATTTAGAACCCACGTACTTAGAGGTCATTTAGTACCCACGTACTTAGATGTCATATAGAACGACGTACTTAGAGGTCATTTAGAACCACTTACTTAGATGTCATTTGGAAGTACGTACCTAGAGGTCATTTAGAACTACGTACTTAAACGTCATTTAGAACCACGTACTTAGAGGTCATTTAGAACCACGTACTTAGAATTTATTATCACTACGTATATAAGGTCATTTAAAACCACGTACTAGAGGTCATTTAGAACTACGTACTTATAGGTCATTTAGAACCACGTACTTAGACGTCATTTAGAACCACTTACTTAGAGGTCATTTGGAACTACGTACCTAAAGGTCATTTAGAACCTCGTACTTAGAGGTCATTTAGAACCACATACTAAGAGGTCATTTAGAACTACTTACTTAGAGGTCATTTAGAACTACGTACCTAGAGGTCAATTAGAACTACGTACTTAGAGGTCATTTAGAACTACGTACTTAGAAGATATTTAGAACCACGTACTTAGAGGTCATTTAGAACCAACTTTTTAGAGGTCATTTAGAACTAGGTACTTAGACGTCATTTAGAAACACGTACTTAGAGGTCATTTAGAACCACGTACTTAGAGGTCATTTAGAACCACGTACTTAGAGGTCATTTAAAACCAACAACTTAGAGTTTATTTAGAACTACGTACTTAGAGGTCATTTAGAACCACGTACTCAGAGGTCATTTAGAACCCACGTACTTAGAGGTCATATAGAACCACGCATTTAGAGGTCATTTGGAACCACGTACTTAGAAGTCATTTAGAACCAAGTACTTAAAGGTCATTTAGAACCACGCACTTAGAGGTCATTTAGAACCACGTACTTAGAGGTCATTTAGAACCACGTACATAGAGGTTATTTAGCACTACGTATATAAGGTCATTTAGAACCACGAACTTAGAGGACATTTAGAACCACGTACTTAGAAGTCATTTAGAAGAACCCACGTACTTAGAGGTCATTTAGAACCACGTACTAAGAGATCATATAGAACCCACGTACTTAGAGGTCATTTAGTACCCACGTACTTAGAGGTCATTTAGAACCACGTACTTCGAGGTTATAGAGCACTACGTATATAAGGTCATTTAGAACCACGTACTTAGAGGACATTTAGAACCACGTACTTAGAGGTCATTTAGAACAACTTACTTAGAGGTCATTTAGAACCACATACTTAGAGGTCATTTAGAACTACTTACTTAGAGGTCATTTAGAACTTCGTACCTAGAGGTCAATTAGAACTACGTACTTATAGGTCATTTAGATATACGTACTTAGAGGTAATATAGAACAACGTTCTTAGAGGTCATTTAGGACCACGTACTTAGAGGTCATTTAGAACTACGTACTTATAGGTCATTTAGAACAACGTACCTAGACGTCATTTAGAACCACTTACTTAGAGGTCATTTGGAACCACATACTTAGAGGTCATTTCGAACTACGTACCTAGAGGTCAATTAGAACTACGTACTTAGAGATCATTTAGATATACGTACTTAGAGGTAATATAGAACTACGTTCTTAGAGGTCATTTAGGACCACGTACTTAGAGGTTATTTAGAACTACGTACTTATAGGTCATTTAGAACAACGTACCTAGACGTCATTTAGAACCACTTACTTAGAGGTCATTTGGAACTACGAACCTAGAGGTCATTTAGAACCTCGTACTTAGAGGTCATTTAGACCCACATACTTAGAGGTCATTTAGAACTAGTTACTTAGAGGTCATTTAGAACTACGTACCTAGAGGTCAATTAGAACCACGTACTTAGAGGTCATTTAGAACCACGTACATAGAGGTCATTTAGAACTACGTACTTAGAGGTCATTTAGAACTACGTATTTAGAGGCCATTTAGAACTACGAACTTAGCGGTCAATTAGAACCCACGTACTTAGAGGTCATTTAGTACCCACGTACTTAGATGTCATATAGAACGACGTACTTAGAGGTCATTTAGAACCACTTACTTAGATGTCATTTGGAAGTACGTACCTAGAGGTCATTTAGAACTACGTACTTAAACGTCATTTAGAACCACGTACTTAGAGGTCATTTAGAACCACGTACTTAGAAGTTATTATCACTACGTATATAAGGTCATTTAAAACCACGTACTAGAGGTCATTTAGAACTACGTACTTATAGGTCATTTAGAACCACGTACTTAGACGTCATTTAGAACCACTTACTTAGAGGTCATTTGGAACTACGTACCTAAAGGTCATTTAGAACCTCGTACATAGAGGTCATTTAGAACCACATACTAAGAGGTCATTTAGAACTACGTACTTAGAGGTCATTTAGAACTACGTACTTAGAAGATATTTAGAACCACGTACTTAGAGGTCATTTAGAACCAACTTTTTAGAGGTCATTTAGAACTAGGTACTTAGACGTCATTTAGAAACACGTACTTAGAGGTCATTTAGAACCACGTACTTAGAGGTCATTTAGAACCACGTACTTAGAGGTCATTTAAAACCAACAACTTAGAGTTTATTTAGAACTACGTACTTAGAGGTCATTTAGAACCACGTACTCAGAGGTCATTTAGAACCCACGTACTTAGAGGTCATTAAGAACCACGTACTTAGAGGTCATTTAGAACCAAGTACTTAGAGGTCATTTAGAACCACGTACTTAGAGGACATTTAGAACCACGTACTTAGAAGTCATTTAGAAGAACCCACGTACTTAGAGGTCATTTAGAACTACGTAATTAGAGGTCATGTAGAACTACGTACTTAGGGGTCAATTAGAACCCACGTACTTAGATGTCATTTAGTACCCACGTACTTAGAGGTCATATAGAACCACGTACTTAGAGGTCATTTAGAACCACTTACTTAGATGTCATTTGGAAGTACGTACCTAGAGGTCATTTAGAACTACGTACTTAGGGGTCATTTAGAACTACTTACTTAGAGTTCATTTAGAAGCACGTACTTAGAGGTCATTTAGAACCACGTAGTTAGAGGTCATTTAGAACCTACTTCTTAGAGGTCACTTAGAACTTACGTACTTAGAGGTAATTTAGAACCCACGTACTAAGAGGTCATTTATAACCACGTACTTAGAGGTCATTTAGAGCCACGTTCTTTGAGGTCATTTAGAACCAACAACTTAGAGGTCATTTAGAACTACGTACCTAGAGGTCATTTAGAACCACGTACTCAGAGGTCATTTA
Source organism: Aphrophora alni (assembly GCA_963513935.1). Lineage (NCBI taxonomy): Eukaryota > Metazoa > Arthropoda > Insecta > Hemiptera > Aphrophoridae > Aphrophora > Aphrophora alni. The sequence continues at coordinate 111,257,876 of OY740773.1, forward strand.
GAACCCACGTACTTAGAGGTCATATAGAACCACGCATTTAGAGGTCATTTGGAACCACGTACTTAGAAGTCATTTAGAACCAAGTACTTAAAGGTCATTTAGAACCACGCACTTAGAGGTCATTTAGAACCACGTACTTAGAGGTCATTTAGAACCACGTACATAGAGGTTATTTAGCACTACGTATATAAGGTCATTTAGAACCACGAACTTAGAGGACATTTAGAACCACGTACTTAGAAGTCATTTAGAAGAACCCACGTACTTAGAGGTCATTTAGAACCACGTACTAAGAGATCATATAGAACCCACGTACTTAGAGGTAATTTAGTACCCACGTACTTAGAGATCATTTAGAACCTCGTACTTCGAGGTTATAGAGCACTACGTATATAAGGTCATTTAGAACCACGTACTTAGAGGACATTTAGAACCACGTACTTAGAGGTCATTTAGAACCACTTACTTAGAGGTCATTTAGAACCACATACTTAGAGGTCATTTAGAACTACTTACTTAGAGGTCATTTAGAACTTCGTACCTAGAGGTCAATTAGAACTACGTACTTATAGGTCATTTAGATATACGTACTTAGAGGTAATATAGAACAACGTTCTTAGAGGTCATTTAGGACCACGTACTTAGAGGTCATTTAGAACTACGTACTTATAGGTCATTTAGAACAACGTACCTAGACGTCATTTAGAACCACTTACTTAGAGGTCATTTGGAACCACATACTTAGAGGTCATTTAGAACTACGTACCTAGAGGTCAATTAGAACTACGTACTTAGAGATCATTTAGATATACGTACTTAGAGGTAATATAGAACTACGTTCTTAGAGGTCATTTAGGACCACGTACTTAGAGGTTATTTAGAACTACGTACTTATAGGTCATTTAGAACAACGTACCTAGACGTCATTTAGAACCACTTACTTAGAGGTCATTTGGAACTACGAACCTAGAGGTCATTTAGAACCTCGTACTTAGAGGTCATTTAGACCCACATACTTAGAGGTCATTTAGAACTAGTTACTTAGAGGTCATTTAGAACTACGTACCTAGAGGTCAATTAGAACCACGTACTTAGAGGTTATTTAGAACCACGTACTTAGAACATATTTAGAACCACGTACTTAGAGGGCATTTAGAACCACGTACTTAGAAGTCATTTAGAAGAACCCACGTACTTAGAGGTCATTTAGAACCACGTACTAAGAGATCATATAGAACAACGTACTTAGAGGTCATTTAGAACCACTTACTTAGAGGTCATTTAGAACCACATACTTGGAGGTCATTTAGAACTACGTACTTAGACGTCATTTAGAACCACTTACTTAGAGGTCATTTGGAACTACGTACCTTAAGGTCATTTAGAACCTCGTACTAAGAGGTCATTTAGAACCACATACTTAGAGATCATTTAGAACTACTTACTTAGAGGTAATATAGAACCAACTATTTAGAGGTCATTTAGAACTACGTACTTAGATGTCATTTAGAACCACGTATTTAGAGGTCATTTAGAACCACGTACTCAGAGGTCATTTAAAACCACGTACTTAGAGGTCATTTAGAACCAACTACTTAGAGGTCATTTAGAACTACGTACATAGAGGTCATTTAGAACCACGTACTCAGAGGTCATTTAGAACCCACGTACTTAGAGGTCATATAGAACCATGTACTTAGAGGTCATTTAGAACCACGTACGTAGAGGTCATTAGGACCAAGTTCTTAGAGGTCATCTAGAACCACGTACTTAAAGGTCATTTAGAACCACGTACTTAGATGTCATTTGGAAGTACGTACTAAGAGATCATATAGAACCACGTACTTAGAGGTCATTTAGAACCACTTACTTAGAGGTCTTTTGGACCTACGTACCTAGAGGTAATTTAGAACTACGTACTTAGAGGTCATTTAGAACCACATACATAGAGGTCATTTAGAACTACGTATTTAGAGGCCATTTAAACTACGAACTTAGGGGTCATTTAGAACCCACGTACTTAGAGGTCATTTAGTACCCACGTACTTAGATGTCATATAGAACGACGTACTTAGAGGTCATTTAGAACCACTTACTTAGATGTCATTTGGAAGTACGTACCTAGAGGTCATTTAGAACTACGTACTTAGGGGTCATTTAGAACTACTTACTTAGAGGTCAGTTAGAAGCACGTACTTAGAGGTCATTTAGAACCACGTAGTTAGAGGTCATTTAGAACCACGTACTTAGAGGTCATTTAGAACTACGTATATGAGGTCGTTTAGAACCACGTACTTAGAGGACATTTAGAACAACGTACTTAGAGGATATTAAGAACTAAGTATTTAGAGGTCATTTAGAACCATGTACTCAGAGGTCGTTTAGAACCCCGTACTTAGAGGTCATTCAGAACTACGTATATGAGGTCATTTAGAACCACGTACTTAGAGGACATTTAGAACCACGTACTTAGAGGGCATTAAGAACTAAGTATTTAGAGGTCATTTAGAACCATGTACTCAGAGGTAGTTTAGAACCCCGTATTTAGAGGTCATTCAGAACTACGTATTTATAGGTCATTTAGAACTACGTACTAAGAGGTCATATTGGACCACGTACTTAGAGGTCATTTAGAACCACTTACTTAGAGGTCATTTGGAACTACGTACCTAGAGGTAATTTGGAACTACGTACCTAGAGGTCATATAGGACCACGTACTTAGAGGTCATTTAGAACTACGTACTTAGGGGTCATTTAGAACTACTTACTTAGAGGTCATTTAGAACCACGTACTTAGAGGTCATTTAGAACCACTTACTTAGAGGTCATTTGGAACTACGTACCTAGAGGTAATTTGGAACTACGTACATAGAGGTCATTTAGAACCTCGTACTTAGAGGTCATTTAGAACCACATACTTAGAGGTCATTTAGAACTACGTACTTAGAAGATATTTAGAACCACGTACTTAGAGGTCATTTAGAACCACTTACTTAGAGGTCATTTGGAACTACGTAGTTAGAGGTAATTTGGAACTACGTACCTAGAGGTCATTTAGCACCACGTACTTAGAAGTCATTTAGAACCAAGTACTTAGAGGTCATTTAGAACCCACGTACTTAGAGGTAATTTAGAACCACTTACTTAGAGGTCATTTGGAACTACGAACCTAGAGGTCATTTAGAACCTCGTACTTAGAGGTCATTTAGACCCACATACTTAGAGGTCATTTAGAACTACTTACTTAGAGGTCATTTAGAACTACGTACCTAGAGGTCAATTAGAACCACGTACTTAGAGGTTATTTAGAACCACGTACTTAGAACATATTTAGAACCACGTACTTAGAGGGCATTTAGAACCACGTACTTAGAAGTCATTTAGAAGAACCCACGTACTTAGAGGTCATTTAGAACCACGTACTAAGAGATCATATAGAACAACGTACTTAGAGGTCATTTAGAACCACTTACTTAGAGGTCATTTAGAACCACATACTTTGAGGTCATTTAGAACTAAGTACCTAGAGGTCAATTAGAACTACGTATTTAGAGGACTTTTAGAACTACGTACTTAGACGTCATTTAGAATCACTTACTTAGAGGTCATTTGGAACTACGTACCTTGAGATCATTTAGAACCCCGTACTTAGAGGTCATTTAGAACCACGTACTTAGAGGTCATTTAGAACCACGTACTTAGAGGTCATTTAAAACCACGTACTCAGAGGTCATTTAGAACCCACGTACTTAGAGGTAATATAGAACCACGTACTTAGAGGTCATTTAGAACCACGTACGTAGAGGTCATTAGGACCAAGTTCTTAGAGGTCATCTAGAACCACGTACTTAAAGGTCATTTAGAACCACGTACTTAGAGGTCATTTAGAACCACGTACTAAGAGATCATATAGAACAACGTACTTAGAGGTCATTTAGAACCACTTACTTAGAGGTCATTTAGAACCACATACTTGGAGGTCATTTAGAACTACGTACCTAGAGGTCAATTAGAACTACGTACTCAGAGGTCATTTAAAACCCACGTACTTAGAGGTCATCTAGAACCACGTACTTAGAGGTCATTTAGAACCACGTACGTAGAGGTCATTAGGACAAAGTTCTTAGAGGTCATCTAGAACCACGTACTTAAAGGTCATTTAGAACCACGTACTTAGATGTCATTTGGAGGTACGTACTAAGAGATCATATAGAACCACGTACTTAGAGGTCATTTAGAACCACTTACTTAGAGGTCATTTGGAACTACGTACCTAGAGGTAATTTAGAACTACATACTTAGAGGTCATTTAGAACCACGTACATAGAGGTCATTTAGAACTACGTACTTAGAGGTCATTTAGAACTACGTATTTAGAGGCCATTTAGAACTACGAACTTAGGGGTCATTTAGAACCCACGTACTTAGAGGTCATTAAGTACCCACGTACTTAGATGTCATATAGAACGACGTACTTAGAGGTCATTTAGAACCACTTACTTAGATGTCATTTGGAAGTACGTACCTAGAGGTCATTTAGAACTACGTACTTAAACGTCATTTAGAACCACGTACTTAGAGGTCATTTAGAACCACGTACTTAGAAGTTATTAACACTACGTATATAAGGTCATTTAAAACCACGTACTAGAGGTCACATAGAACTACGTACTTATAGGTCATTTAGAACCACGTACTTAGACGTCATTTAGAACCACTTACTTAGAGGTCATTTGGAACCACTTACTTAGCGGTCAATTAGAACCCACGTACTTAGAGGTCATTTAGTACCCACGTACTTAGATGTCATATAGAACGACGTACTTAGAGGTCATTTAGAACCACTTACTTAGATGTCATTTGGAAGTACGTACCTAGAGGTCATTTAGAACTACGTACTTAAACGTCATTTAGAACCACGTACTTAGAGGTCATTTAGAACCACGTACTTAGAAGTTATTATCACTACGTATATAAGGTCATTTAAAACCACGTACTAGAGGTCATTTAGAACTACGTACTTATAGGTCATTTAGAACCACGTACTTAGACGTCATTTAGAACCACTTACTTAGAGGTCATTTGGAACTACGTACCTAAAGGTCATTTAGAACCTCGTACTTAGAGGTCATTTAGAACCACATACTAAGAGGTCATTTAGAACTACTTACTTAGAGGTCATTTAGAACTACGTACCTAGAGGTCAATTAGAACTACGTACTTAGAGGTCATTTAGAACTACGTACTTAGAAGATATTTAGAACCACGTACTTAGAGGTCATTTAGAACCAACTTTTTAGAGGTCATTTAGAACTAGGTACTTAGACGTCATTTAGAAACACGTACTTAGAGGTCATTTAGAACCACGTACTTAGAGGTCATTTAGAACCACGTACTTAGAGGTCATTTAAAACCAACAACTTAGAGTTTATTTAGAACTACGTACCTAGAGGTCATTTAGAACCACGTACTCAGAGGTCATTTAGAACCCACGTACTTAGAGGTCATTAAGAACCACGTACTTAGAGGTCATTTAGAACCAAGTACTTAGAGGTCATTTAGAACCACGTACTTAGAGGACATTTAGAACCACGTACTTAGAAGTCATTTAGAAGAACCCACGTACTTAGAGGTCATTTAGAACTACGTAATTAGAGGTCATGTAGAACTACGAACTTAGGGGTCAATTAGAACCCACGTACTTAGAGGTCATTTAGTACCCACGTACTTAGAGGTCATATAGAACCACGTACTTAGAGGTCATTTAGAACCACTTACTTAGATGTCATTTGGAAGTACGTACCTAGAGGTCATTTAGAACTACGTACTTAGGGGTCATTTAGAACTACTTACTTAGAGTTCATTTAGAAGCACGTACTTAGAGGTCATTTAGAACCACGTAGTTAGAGGTCATTTAGAACCTACTTCTTAGAGGTCACTTAGAACTTACGTACTTAGAGGTAATTTAGAACCCACGTACTAAGAGGTCATTTAAAACTACGTACTTAGAGGTCATTAAGAACCAAGTACTTAGAAGTCATTTAGAACCCACGTACTTAGAGGTCATATAGAACCACGCATTTAGAGGTCATTTGGAACCACGTACTTAGAAGTCATTTAGAACCAAGTACTTTAAGGTCATTTAGAACCACGCACTTAGAGGTCATTTAGAACCACGAACTTAGAGGTCATTTAGAACCACGTACATAGAGGTTATTTAGCACTACGTATATAAGGTCATTTAGAACCACGAACTTAGAGGACATTTAGAACCACGTACTTAGAAGTCATTTAGAAGAACCCACGTACTTAGAGGTCATTTAGAACCACGTACTAAGAGATCATATAGAACCCACGTACTTAGAGGTCATTTATAACCACGTACTTAGAGGTCATTTAGAGCCACGTTCTTTGAGGTCATTTAGAACCAACAACTTAGAGGTCATTTAGAACAACGTACCTAGAGGTCATTTAGAACCACGTACTCAGAGGTCATTTAGAACCCACGTACTTAGAGGTCATATAGAACCACGCATTTAGAGGTCATTTGGAACCACGTAATTAGAAGTCATTTAGAACCAAGTACTTAAAGGTCATTTAGAACCACGCACTTAGAGGTCATTTAGAACCACGTACTTAGAAGTCATTTAGAACCACGTACATAGAAGTCATTTAGAAGAACCCACGTACTTAGAGGTCATTTAGAACCACGTACTAAGAGATCATATAGAACCCACGTACTTAGAGGTCATTTAGTACCCACGTACTTAGAGGTCATTTAGAACCACGTACTTCGAGGTTATAGAGCACTACGTATATAAGGTCATTTAGAACTACGTACTTAGAGGACATTTAGAACCACGTACTTAGAGGTCATTTAGAACCACTTACTTAGAGGTCATTTAGAACCACATACTTAGAGGTCATTTAGAACTACTTACTTGGAGGTCATTTAGAACTTCGTACCTAGAGGTCAATTAGAACTACGTACTTATAGGTCATTTAGATATACGTACTTAGAGGTAATATAGAACAACGTTCTTAGAGGTCATTTAGGACCACGTACTTAGAGGTCATTTAGAACTACGTACTTATAGGTCATTTAGAACAACGTACCTAGACGTCATTTAGAACCACTTACTTAGAGGTCATTTGGAACCACATACTTAGAGGTCATTTAGAACTACGTACCTAGAGGTCAATTAGAACTACGTACTTAGAGATCATTTAGATATACGTACTTAGAGGTAATATAGAACTACGTTCTTAGAGGTCATTTAGGACCACGTACTTAGAGGTTATTTAGAACTACGTACTTATAGGTCATTTAGAACAACGTACCTAGACGTCATTTAGAACCACTTACTTAGAGGTCATTTGGAACTACGAACCTAGAGGTCATTTAGAACCTCGTACTTAGAGGTCATTTAGACCCACATACTTAGAGGTCATTTAGAACTAGTTACTTAGAGGTCATTTAGAACTACGTACCTAGAGGTCAATTAGAACCACGTACTTAGAGGTTATTTAGAACCACGTACTTAGAACATATTTAGAACCACGTACTTAGAGGGCATTTAGAACCACGTACTTAGAAGTCATTTAGAAGAACCCACGTACTTAGAGGTCATTTAGAACCACGTACTAAGAGATCATATAGAACAACGTACTTAGAGGTCATTTAGAACCACTTACTTAGAGGTCATTTAGAACCACATACTTGGAGGTCATTTAGAACTACGTACTTAGACGTCATTTAGAACCACTTACTTAGAGGTCATTTGGAACTACGTACCTTGAGGTCATTTAGAACCTCGTACTAAGAGGTCATTTAGAACCACATACTTAGAGATCATTTAGAACTACTTACTTAGAGGTAATATAGAACCAACTATTTAGAGGTCATTTAGAACTACGTACTTAGATGTCATTTAGAACCACGTATTTAGAGGTCATTTAGAACCACGTACTTAGAGGTCATTTAAAACCACGTACTTAGAGGTCATTTAGAACCAACTACTTAGAGGTCATTTAGAACTACGTACATAGAGGTCATTTAGAACCACGTACTCAGAGATCATTTAGAACCCACGTACTTAGAGGTCATATAGAACCATGTACATAGAGGTCATTTAGAACCACGTACGTAGAGGTCATTAGGACCAAGTTCTTAGAGGTCATCTAGAACCACGTACTTAAAGGTCATTTAGAACCACGTACTTAGATGTCATTTGGAAGTACGTACTAAGAGATCATATAGAACCACGTACTTAGAGGTCATTTAGAACCACTTACTTAGAGGTCTTTTGGCACTACGTACCTAGAGGTAATTTAGAACTACGTACTTAGAGGTCATTTAGAACCACATACATAGAGGTCATTTAGAACTACGTATTTAGAGGCCATTTAAACTACGAACTTAAGGGTCATTTAGAACCCACGTACTTAGAGGTCATTTAGTACCCACGTACTTAGATGTCATATAGAACGACGTACTTAGAGGTCATTTAGAACCACTTACTTAGATGTCATTTGGAAGTACGTACCTAGAGGTCATTTAGAACTACGTACTTAGGGGTAATTTAGAACTACTTACTTAGAGGTCAGTTAGAAGCACGTACTTAGAGGTCATTTAGAACCACGTAGTTAGAGGTCATTTAGAACCACGTACTTAGAGGTCATTTAGAACTACGTATATGAGGTCGTTTAGAACCACGTACTTAGAGGACATTTAGAACAACGTATTAGAGGATATTAAGAACTAAGTATTTAGAGGTCATTTAGAACCATGTACTCAGAGGTCGTTTAGAACCCCGTACTTAGAGGTCATTCAGAACTACGTATATGAGGTCATTTAGAACCACGTACTTAGAGGACATTTAGAACCACGTACTTAGAGGGCATTAAGAACTAAGTATTTAGAGGTCATTTAGAACCATGTACTCAGAGGTAGTTTAGAACCCCGTATTTAGAGGTCATTCAGAACTACGTATTTATAGGTCATTTAGAACTACGTACTAAGAGGTCATATTGGACCACGTACTTAGAGGTCATTTAGAACCACTTACTTAGAGGTCATTTGGAACTACGTACCTAGAGGTAATTTGGAACTACGTACCTAGAGGTCATATAGGACCACGTACTTAGAGGTCATTTAGAACTACGTACTTAGGGGTCATTTAGAACTACTTACTTAGAGGTCATTTAGAACCACGTACTTAGAGGTCATTTAGAACCACTTACTTAGAGGTCATTTGGAACTACGTACCTAGAGGTAATTTGGAACTACGTACCTAGAGGTCATTTAGAACCTCGTACTTAGAGGTCATTTAGAACCACAAACTTAGAGGTCATTTAGAACTACGTACTTAGAAGATATTTAGAACCACGTACTTAGAGGTCATTTAGAACCACTTACTTAGAGGTCATTTGGAACTACGTACCTAGAGGTAATTTGGAACTACGTACCTAGAGGTCATTTAGCACCACGTACTTAGAAGTCATTTAGAACCAAGTACTTAGAGGTCATTTAGAACCCACATACTTAGAGGTAATTTAGAACCACTTACTTAGAGGTCATTTGGAACTACGAACCTAGAGGTCATTTAGAACCTCGTACTTAGAGGTCATTTAGACCCACATACTTAGAGGTCATTTAGAACTACTTACTTAGAGGTCATTTAGAACTACGTACCTAGAGGTCAATTAGAACCACGTACTTAGAGGTTATTTAGAACCACGTACTTAGAACATATTTAGAACCACGTACTTAGAGGGCATTTAGAACCACGTACTTAGAAGTCATTTAGAAGAACCCACGTACTTAGAGGTCATTTAGAACCACGTACTAAGAGATCATATAGAACAACGTACTTAGAGGTCATTTAGAACCACTTACTTAGAGGTCATTTAGAACCACATACTTTGAGGTCATTTAGAACTACGTACCTAGAGGTCAATTAGAACTACGTACTTAGAGGACTTTTAGAACTACGTACTTAGACGTCATTTAGAACCACTTACTTAGAGGTCATTTGGAACTACGTACCTTGAGATCATTTAGAACCCCGTACTTAGAGGTCATTTAGAACCACGTACTTAGAGGTCATTTAGAACCACGTACTTAGAGGTCGTTTAAAACCACGTACTCAGAGGTCATTTAGAACCCACGTACTCAGATGTAATATAGAACCACGTACTTAGAGGTCATTTAGAACCACGTACGTAGAGGTCATTAGGACCAAGTTCTTAGAGGTCATCTAGAACCACGTACTTAAAGGTCATTTAGAACCACGTACTTAGAGGTCATTTAGAACCACGTACTAAGAGATCATAGAGAACAACGTACTTAGAGGTCATTTAGAACCACTTACTTAGAGGTCATTTAGAGCCACGTTCTTTGAGGTCATTTAGAACCACATACTTGGAGGTCATTTAGAACTACGTACCTAGAGGTCAATTAGAACTACGTACTTAGAAGTAATATAGAACTACGTTCTTACAGGTCATTTAGGACCACGTACTTAGAGGTTATTTAGAACTACGTACTTATAGGTCATTTAGAACCACGTACTTAGACGTCATTTAGAACCACTTACTTAGAGGTCATTTGGAACTACGTAACTTGAGGTCATTTAGAACCTCGTACTTAGAGGTCATTTAGAACCACATACTTAGAGGTAATTTAGAACTACTTACTTAGAGGTCATTTAGAACCAACTATTTAGAGGTCATTTAGAACTACGTACTTAGATGTCATTTAGAACCACGTACTTAGAGGTCATTTAGAACTACGTACTCAGAGGTCATTTAAAACCCACGTACTTAGAGGTCATCTAGAACCACGTACTTAGAGGTCATTTAGAACCACGTACGTAGAGGTCATTAGGACAAAGTTCTTAGAGGTCATCTAGAACCACGTACTTAAAGGTCATTTAGAACCACGTACTTAGATGTCATTTGGAGGTACGTACTAAGAGATCATATAGAACCACGTACTTAGAGGTCATTTAGAACCACTTACTTAGAGGTCATTTGGAACTACGTACCTAGAGGTAATTTAGAACTACATACTTAGAGGTCATTTAGAACCACGTACATAGAGGTCATTTAGAACTACGTACTTAGAGGTCATTTAGAACTACGTATTTAGAGGCCATTTAGAACTACGAACTTAGGGGTCATTTAGAACCCACGTACTTAGAGGTCATTAAGTACCCACGTACTTAGATGTCATATAGAACGACGTACTTAGAGGTCATTTAGAACCACTTACTTAGATGTCATTTGGAAGTACGTACCTAGAGGTCATTTAGAACTACGTACTTAAACGTCATTTAGAACCACGTACTTAGAGGTCATTTAGAACCACGTACTTAGAAGTTATTATCACTACGTATATAAGGTCATTTAAAACCACGTACTAGAGGTCACATAGAACTACGTACTTATAGGTCATTTAGAACCACGTACTTAGACGTCATTTAGAACCACTTACTTAGAGGTCATTTGGAACCACTTACTTAGCGGTCAATTAGAACCCACGTACTTAGAGGTCATTTAGTACCCACGTACTTAGATGTCATATAGAACGACGTACTTAGAGGTCATTTAGAACCACTTACTTAGATGTCATTTGGAAGTACGTACCTAGAGGTCATTTAGAACTACGTACTTAAACGTCATTTAGAACCACGTACTTAGAGGTCATTTAGAACCACGTACTTAGAAGTTATTATCACTACGTATATAAGGTCATTTAAAACCACGTACTAGAGGTCATTTAGAACTACGTACTTATAGGTCATTTAGAACCACGTACTTAGACGTCATTTAGAACCACTTACTTAGAGGTCATTTGGAACTACGTACCTAAAGGTCATTTAGAACCTCGTACTTAGAGGTCATTTAGAACCACATACTAAGAGGTCATTTAGAACTACTTACTTAGAGGTCATTTAGAACTACGTACCTAGAGGTCAATTAGAACTACGTACTTAGAGGTCATTTAGAACTACGTACTTAGAAGATATTTAGAACCACGTACTTAGAGGTCATTTAGAACCAACTTTTTAGAGGTCATTTAGAACTAGGTACTTAGACGTCATTTAGAAACACGTACTTAGAGGTCATTTAGAACCACGTACTTAGAGGTCATTTAGAACCACGTACTTAGAGGTCATTTAAAACCAACAACTTAGAGTTTATTTAGAACTACGTACCTAGAGGTCATTTAGAACCACGTACTCAGAGGTCATTTAGAACCCACGTACTTAGAGGTCATTAAGAACCACGTACTTAGAGGTCATTTAGAACCAAGTACTTAGAGGTCATTTAGAACCACGTACTTAGAGGACATTTAGAACCACGTACTTAGAGGGCATTAAGAACTAAGTATTTAGAGGTCATTTAGAACCATGTACTCAGAGGTAGTTTAGAACCCCGTATTTAGAGGTCATTCAGAACTACGTATTTATAGGTCATTTAGAACTACGTACTAAGAGGTCATATTGGACCACGTACTTAGAGGTCATTTAGAACCACTTACTTAGAGGTCATTTGGAACTACGTACCTAGAGGTAATTTGGAACTACGTACCTAGAGGTCATATAGGACCACGTACTTAGAGGTCATTTAGAACTACGTACTTAGGGGTCATTTAGAACTACTTACTTAGAGGTCATTTAGAACCACGTACTTAGAGGTCATTTAGAACCACTTACTTAGAGGTCATTTAGAACCACATACTTGGAGGTCATTTAGAACTACGTACCTAGAGGTCAATTAGAACTACGTACTCAGAGGTCATTTAAAACCCACGTACTTAGAGGTCATCTAGAACCACGTACTTAGAGGTCATTTAGAACCACTTACTTAGAGGTCATTTGGAACTACGTACCTAGAGGTAATTTGGAACTACGTACCTAGAGGTCATTTAGAACCTCGTACTTAGAGGTCATTTAGAACCACAAACTTAGAGGTCATTTAGAACTACGTACTTAGAAGATATTTAGAACCACGTACTTAGAGGTCATTTAGAACCACTTACTTAGAGGTCATTTGGAACTACGTACCTAGAGGTAATTTGGAACTACGTACCTAGAGGTCATTTAGCACCACGTACTTAGAAGTCATTTAGAACCAAGTACTTAGAGGTCATTTAGAACCCACATACTTAGAGGTAATTTAGAACCACTTACTTAGAGGTCATTTGGAACTACGAACCTAGAGGTCATTTAGAACCTCGTACTTAGAGGTCATTTAGACCCACATACTTAGAGGTCATTTAGAACTACTTACTTAGAGGTCATTTAGAACTACGTACCTAGAGGTCAATTAGAACCACGTACTTAGAGGTTATTTAGAACCACGTACTTAGAACATATTTAGAACCACGTACTTAGAGGGCATTTAGAACCACGTACTTAGAAGTCATTTAGAAGAACCCACGTACTTAGAGGTCATTTAGAACCACGTACTAAGAGATCATATAGAACAACGTACTTAGAGGTCATTTAGAACCACTTACTTAGAGGTCATTTAGAACCACATACTTTGAGGTCATTTAGAACTACGTACCTAGAGGTCAATTAGAACTACGTACTTAGAGGACTTTTAGAACTACGTACTTAGACGTCATTTAGAACCACTTACTTAGAGGTCATTTGGAACTACGTACCTTGAGATCATTTAGAACCCCGTACTTAGAGGTCATTTAGAACCACGTACTTAGAGGTCATTTAGAACCACGTACTTAGAGGTCGTTTAAAACCACGTACTCAGAGGTCATTTAGAACCCACGTACTCAGATGTAATATAGAACCACGTACTTAGAGGTCATTTAGAACCACGTACGTAGAGGTCATTAGGACCAAGTTCTTAGAGGTCATCTAGAACCACGTACTTAAAGGTCATTTAGAACCACGTACTTAGAGGTCATTTAGAACCACGTACTAAGAGATCATAGAGAACAACGTACTTAGAGGTCATTTAGAACCACTTACTTAGAGGTCATTTAGAGCCACGTTCTTTGAGGTCATTTAGAACCACATACTTGGAGGTCATTTAGAACTACGTACCTAGAGGTCAATTAGAACTACGTACTTAGAAGTAATATAGAACTACGTTCTTACAGGTCATTTAGGACCACGTACTTAGAGGTTATTTAGAACTACGTACTTATAGGTCATTTAGAACCACGTACTTAGACGTCATTTAGAACCACTTACTTAGAGGTCATTTGGAACTACGTAACTTGAGGTCATTTAGAACCTCGTACTTAGAGGTCATTTAGAACCACATACTTAGAGGTAATTTAGAACTACTTACTTAGAGGTCATTTAGAACCAACTATTTAGAGGTCATTTAGAACTACGTACTTAGATGTCATTTAGAACCACGTACTTAGAGGTCATTTAGAACTACGTACTCAGAGGTCATTTAAAACCCACGTACTTAGAGGTCATCTAGAACCACGTACTTAGAGGTCATTTAGAACCACGTACGTAGAGGTCATTAGGACAAAGTTCTTAGAGGTCATCTAGAACCACGTACTTAAAGGTCATTTAGAACCACGTACTTAGATGTCATTTGGAGGTACGTACTAAGAGATCATATAGAACCACGTACTTAGAGGTCATTTAGAACCACTTACTTAGAGGTCATTTGGAACTACGTACCTAGAGGTAATTTAGAACTACATACTTAGAGGTCATTTAGAACCACGTACATAGAGGTCATTTAGAACTACGTACTTAGAGGTCATTTAGAACTACGTATTTAGAGGCCATTTAGAACTACGAACTTAGGGGTCATTTAGAACCCACGTACTTAGAGGTCATTAAGTACCCACGTACTTAGATGTCATATAGAACGACGTACTTAGAGGTCATTTAGAACCACTTACTTAGATGTCATTTGGAAGTACGTACCTAGAGGTCATTTAGAACTACGTACTTAAACGTCATTTAGAACCACGTACTTAGAGGTCATTTAGAACCACGTACTTAGAAGTTATTATCACTACGTATATAAGGTCATTTAAAACCACGTACTAGAGGTCACATAGAACTACGTACTTATAGGTCATTTAGAACCACGTACTTAGACGTCATTTAGAACCACTTACTTAGAGGTCATTTGGAACCACTTACTTAGCGGTCAATTAGAACCCACGTACTTAGAGGTCATTTAGTACCCACGTACTTAGATGTCATATAGAACGACGTACTTAGAGGTCATTTAGAACCACTTACTTAGATGTCATTTGGAAGTACGTACCTAGAGGTCATTTAGAACTACGTACTTAAACGTCATTTAGAACCACGTACTTAGAGGTCATTTAGAACCACATACTAAGAGGTCATTTAGAACTACTTACTTAGAGGTCATTTAGAACTACGTACCTAGAGGTCAATTAGAACTACGTACTTAGAGGTCATTTAGAACTACGTACTTAGAAGATATTTAGAACCACGTACTTAGAGGTCATTTAGAACCAACTTTTTAGAGGTCATTTAGAACTAGGTACTTAGACGTCATTTAGAAACACGTACTTAGAGGTCATTTAGAACCACGTACTTAGAGGTCATTTAGAACCACGTACTTAGAGGTCATTTAAAACCAACAACTTAGAGTTTATTTAGAACTACGTACCTAGAGGTCATTTAGAACCACGTACTCAGAGGTCATTTAGAACCCACGTACTTAGAGGTCATTAAGAACCACGTACTTAGAGGTCATTTAGAACCAAGTACTTAGAGGTCATTTAGAACCACGTACTTAGAGGACATTTAGAACCACGTACTTAGAGGGCATTAAGAACTAAGTATTTAGAGGTCATTTAGAACCATGTACTCAGAGGTAGTTTAGAACCCAGTATTTAGAGGTCATTCAGAACTACGTATTTATAGGTCATTTAGAACTACGTACTAAGAGGTCATATTGGACCACGTACTTAGAGGTCATTTAGAACCACTTACTTAGAGGTCATTTGGAACTACGTACCTAGAGGTAATTTGGAACTACGTACCTAGAGGTCATATAGGACCACGTACTTAGAGGTCATTTAGAACTACGTACTTAGGGGTCATTTAGAACTACTTACTTAGAGGTCATTTAGAACCACGTACTTAGAGGTCATTTAGAACCACTTACTTAGAGGTCATGTGGAACTACGTACCTAGAGGTAATTTGGAACTACGTACATAGAGGTCATTTAGAACCTCGTACTTAGAGGTCATTTAGAACCACATACTTAGAGGTCATTTAGAACTACGTACTTAGAAGATATTTAGAACCACGTACTTAGAGGTCATTTAGAACCACTTACTTAGAGGTCATTTGGAACTACGTACCTAGAGGTAATTTGGAACTACGTACCTAGAGGTCATTTAGCACCACGTACTTAGAAGTCATTTAGAACCAAGTACTTAGAGGTCATTTAGAACCCACGTACTTAGAGGTAATTTAGAACCACTTACTTAGAGGTCATTTGGAACTACGAACCTAGAGGTCATTTAGAACCTCGTACTTAGAGGTCATTTAGACCCACATACTTAGAGGTCATTTAGAACTACTTACTTAGAGGTCATTTAGAACTACGTACCTAGAGGTCAATTAGAACCACGTACTTAGAGGTTATTTAGAACCACGTACTTAGAACATATTTAGAACCACGTACTTAGAGGGCATTTAGAACCACGTACTTAGAAGTCATTTAGAAGAACCCACGTACTTAGAGGTCATTTAGAACCACGTACTAAGAGATCATATAGAACAACGTACTTAGAGGTCATTTAGAACCACTTACTTAGAGGTCATTTAGAACCACATACTTTGAGGTCATTTAGAACTAAGTACCTAGAGGTCAATTAGAACTACGTATTTAGAGGACTTTTAGAACTACGTACTTAGACGTCATTTAGAATCACTTACTTAGAGGTCATTTGGAACTACGTACCTTGAGATCATTTAGAACCCCGTACTTAGAGGTCATTTAGAACCACGTACTTAGAGGTCATTTAGAACCACGTACTTAGAGGTCATTTAAAACCACGTACTCAGAGGTCATTTAGAACCCACGTACTTAGAGGTAATATAGAACCACGTACTTAGAGGTCATTTAGAACCACGTACGTAGAGGTCATTAGGACCAAGTTCTTAGAGGTCATCTAGAACCACGTACTTAAAGGTCATTTAGAACCACGTACTTAGAGGTCATTTAGAACCACGTACTAAGAGATCATATAGAACAACGTACTTAGAGGTCATTTAGAACCACTTACTTAGAGGTCATTTAGAACCACATACTTGGAGGTCATTTAGAACTACGTACCTAGAGGTCAATTAGAACTACGTACTCAGAGGTCATTTAAAACCCACGTACTTAGAGGTCATCTAGAACCACGTACTTAGAGGTCATTTAGAACCACGTACGTAGAGGTCATTAGGACAAAGTTCTTAGAGGTCATCTAGAACCACGTACTTAAAGGTCATTTAGAACCACGTACTTAGATGTCATTTGGAGGTACGTACTAAGAGATCATATAGAACCACGTACTTAGAGGTCATTTAGAACCACTTACTTAGAGGTCATTTGGAACTACGTACCTAGAGGTAATTTAGAACTACATACTTAGAGGTCATTTAGAACCACGTACATAGAGGTCATTTAGAACTACGTACTTAGAGGTCATTTAGAACTACGTATTTAGAGGCCATTTAGAACTACGAACTTAGGGGTCATTTAGAACCCACGTACTTAGAGGTCATTAAGTACCCACGTACTTAGATGTCATATAGAACGACGTACTTAGAGGTCATTTAGAACCACTTACTTAGATGTCATTTGGAAGTACGTACCTAGAGGTCATTTAGAACTACGTACTTAAACGTCATTTAGAACCACGTACTTAGAGGTCATTTAGAACCACGTACTTAGAAGTTATTAACACTACGTATATAAGGTCATTTAAAACCACGTACTAGAGGTCACATAGAACTACGTACTTATAGGTCATTTAGAACCACGTACTTAGACGTCATTTAGAACCACTTACTTAGAGGTCATTTGGAACCACTTACTTAGCGGTCAATTAGAACCCACGTACTTAGAGGTCATTTAGTACCCACGTACTTAGATGTCATATAGAACGACGTACTTAGAGGTCATTTAGAACCACTTACTTAGATGTCATTTGGAAGTACGTACCTAGAGGTCATTTAGAACTACGTACTTAAACGTCATTTAGAACCACGTACTTAGAGGTCATTTAGAACCACGTACTTAGAAGTTATTATCACTACGTATATAAGGTCATTTAAAACCACGTACTAGAGGTCATTTAGAACTACGTACTTATAGGTCATTTAGAACCACGTACTTAGACGTCATTTAGAACCACTTACTTAGAGGTCATTTGGAACTACGTACCTAAAGGTCATTTAGAACCTCGTACTTAGAGGTCATTTAGAACCACATACTAAGAGGTCATTTAGAACTACTTACTTAGAGGTCATTTAGAACTACGTACCTAGAGGTCAATTAGAACTACGTACTTAGAGGTCATTTAGAACTACGTACTTAGAAGATATTTAGAACCACGTACTTAGAGGTCATTTAGAACCAACTTTTTAGAGGTCATTTAGAACTAGGTACTTAGACGTCATTTAGAAACACGTACTTAGAGGTCATTTAGAACCACGTACTTAGAGGTCATTTAGAACCACGTACTTAGAGGTCATTTAAAACCAACAACTTAGAGTTTATTTAGAACTACGTACCTAGAGGTCATTTAGAACCACGTACTCAGAGGTCATTTAGAACCCACGTACTTAGAGGTCATTAAGAACCACGTACTTAGAGGTCATTTAGAACCAAGTACTTAGAGGTCATTTAGAACCACGTACTTAGAGGACATTTAGAACCACGTACTTAGAAGTCATTTAGAAGAACCCACGTACTTAGAGGTCATTTAGAACTACGTAATTAGAGGTCATGTAGAACTACGAACTTAGGGGTCAATTAGAACCCACGTACTTAGAGGTCATTTAGTACCCACGTACTTAGAGGTCATATAGAACCACGTACTTAGAGGTCATTTAGAACCACTTACTTAGATGTCATTTGGAAGTACGTACCTAGAGGTCATTTAGAACTACGTACTTAGGGGTCATTTAGAACTACTTACTTAGAGTTCATTTAGAAGCACGTACTTAGAGGTCATTTAGAACCACGTAGTTAGAGGTCATTTAGAACCTACTTCTTAGAGGTCACTTAGAACTTACGTACTTAGAGGTAATTTAGAACCCACGTACTAAGAGGTCATTTAAAACTACGTACTTAGAGGTCATTAAGAACCAAGTACTTAGAAGTCATTTAGAACCCACGTACTTAGAGGTCATATAGAACCACGCATTTAGAGGTCATTTGGAACCACGTACTTAGAAGTCATTTAGAACCAAGTACTTTAAGGTCATTTAGAACCACGCACTTAGAGGTCATTTAGAACCACGAACTTAGAGGTCATTTAGAACCACGTACATAGAGGTTATTTAGCACTACGTATATAAGGTCATTTAGAACCACGAACTTAGAGGACATTTAGAACCACGTACTTAGAAGTCATTTAGAAGAACCCACGTACTTAGAGGTCATTTAGAACCACGTACTAAGAGATCATATAGAACCCACGTACTTAGAGGTCATTTATAACCACGTACTTAGAGGTCATTTAGAGCCACGTTCTTTGAGGTCATTTAGAACCAACAACTTAGAGGTCATTTAGAACAACGTACCTAGAGGTCATTTAGAACCACGTACTCAGAGGTCATTTAGAACCCACGTACTTAGAGGTCATATAGAACCACGCATTTAGAGGTCATTTGGAACCACGTAATTAGAAGTCATTTAGAACCAAGTACTTAAAGGTCATTTAGAACCACGCACTTAGAGGTCATTTAGAACCACGTACTTAGAAGTCATTTAGAACCACGTACATAGAAGTCATTTAGAAGAACCCACGTACTTAGAGGTCATTTAGAACCACGTACTAAGAGATCATATAGAACCCACGTACTTAGAGGTCATTTAGTACCCACGTACTTAGAGGTCATTTAGAACCACGTACTTCGAGGTTATAGAGCACTACGTATATAAGGTCATTTAGAACTACGTACTTAGAGGACATTTAGAACCACGTACTTAGAGGTCATTTAGAACCACTTACTTAGAGGTCATTTAGAACCACATACTTAGAGGTCATTTAGAACTACTTACTTAGAGGTCATTTAGAACTTCGTACCTAGAGGTCAATTAGAACTACGTACTTATAGGTCATTTAGATATACGTACTTAGAGGTAATATAGAACAACGTTCTTAGAGGTCATTTAGGACCACGTACTTAGAGGTCATTTAGAACTACGTACTTATAGGTCATTTAGAACAACGTACCTAGACGTCATTTAGAACCACTTACTTAGAGGTCATTTGGAACCACATACTTAGAGGTCATTTAGAACTACGTACCTAGAGGTCAATTAGAACTACGTACTTAGAGATCATTTAGATATACGTACTTAGAGGTAATATAGAACTACGTTCTTAGAGGTCATTTAGGACCACGTACTTAGAGGTTATTTAGAACTACGTACTTATAGGTCATTTAGAACAACGTACCTAGACGTCATTTAGAACCACTTACTTAGAGGTCATTTGGAACTACGAACCTAGAGGTCATTTAGAACCTCGTACTTAGAGGTCATTTAGACCCACATACTTAGAGGTCATTTAGAACTAGTTACTTAGAGGTCATTTAGAACTACGTACCTAGAGGTCAATTAGAACCACGTACTTAGAGGTTATTTAGAACCACGTACTTAGAACATATTTAGAACCACGTACTTAGAGGGCATTTAGAACCACGTACTTAGAAGTCATTTAGAAGAACCCACGTACTTAGAGGTCATTTAGAACCACGTACTAAGAGATCATATAGAACAACGTACTTAGAGGTCATTTAGAACCACTTACTTAGAGGTCATTTAGAACCACATACTTGGAGGTCATTTAGAACTACGTACTTAGACGTCATTTAGAACCACTTACTTAGAGGTCATTTGGAACTACGTACCTTGAGGTCATTTAGAACCTCGTACTAAGAGGTCATTTAGAACCACATACTTAGAGATCATTTAGAACTACTTACTTAGAGGTAATATAGAACCAACTATTTAGAGGTCATTTAGAACTACGTACTTAGATGTCATTTAGAACCACGTATTTAGAGGTCATTTAGAACCACGTACTTAGAGGTCATTTAAAACCACGTACTTAGAGGTCATTTAGAACCAACTACTTAGAGGTCATTTAGAACTACGTACATAGAGGTCATTTAGAACCACGTACTCAGAGATCATTTAGAACCCACGTACTTAGAGGTCATATAGAACCATGTACTTAGAGGTCATTTAGAACCACGTACGTAGAGGTCATTAGGACCAAGTTCTTAGAGGTCATCTAGAACCACGTACTTAAAGGTCATTTAGAACCACGTACTTAGATGTCATTTGGAAGTACGTACTAAGAGATCATATAGAACCACGTACTTAGAGGTCATTTAGAACCACTTACTTAGAGGTCTTTTGGACCTACGTACCTAGAGGTAATTTAGAACTACGTACTTAGAGGTCATTTAGAACCACATACATAGAGGTCATTTAGAACTACGTATTTAGAGGCCATTTAAACTACGAACTTAAGGGTCATTTAGAACCCACGTACTTAGAGGTCATTTAGTACCCACGTACTTAGATGTCATATAGAACGACGTACTTAGAGGTCATTTAGAACCACTTACTTAGATGTCATTTGGAAGTACGTACCTAGAGGTCATTTAGAACTACGTACTTAGGGGTAATTTAGAACTACTTACTTAGAGGTCAGTTAGAAGCACGTACTTAGAGGTCATTTAGAACCACGTAGTTAGAGGTCATTTAGAACCACGTACTTAGAGGTCATTTAGAACTACGTATATGAGGTCGTTTAGAACCACGTACTTAGAGGACATTTAGAACAACGTATTAGAGGATATAAAGAACTAAGTATTTAGAGGTCATTTAGAACCATGTACTCAGAGGTCGTTTAGAACCCCGTACTTAGAGGTCATTCAGAACTACGTATATGAGGTCATTTAGAACCACGTACTTAGAGGACATTTAGAACCACGTACTTAGAGGGCATTAAGAACTAAGTATTTAGAGGTCATTTAGAACCATGTACTCAGAGGTAGTTTAGAACCCCGTATTTAGAGGTCATTCAGAACTACGTATTTATAGGTCATTTAGAACTACGTACTAAGAGGTCATATTGGACCACGTACTTAGAGGTCATTTAGAACCACTTACTTAGAGGTCATTTGGAACTACGTACCTAGAGGTAATTTGGAACTACGTACCTAGAGGTCATATAGGACCACGTACTTAGAGGTCATTTAGAACTACGTACTTAGGGGTCATTTAGAACTACTTACTTAGAGGTCATTTAGAACCACGTACTTAGAGGTCATTTAGAACCACTTACTTAGAGGTCATTTGGAACTACGTACCTAGAGGTAATTTGGAACTACGTACCTAGAGGTCATTTAGAACCTCGTACTTAGAGGTCATTTAGAACCACAAACTTAGAGGTCATTTAGAACTACGTACTTAGAAGATATTTAGAACCACGTACTTAGAGGTCATTTAGAACCACTTACTTAGAGGTCATTTGGAACTACGTACCTAGAGGTAATTTGGAACTACGTACCTAGAGGTCATTTAGCACCACGTACTTAGAAGTCATTTAGAACCAAGTACTTAGAGGTCATTTAGAACCCACATACTTAGAGGTAATTTAGAACCACTTACTTAGAGGTCATTTGGAACTACGAACCTAGAGGTCATTTAGAACCTCGTACTTAGAGGTCATTTAGACCCACATACTTAGAGGTCATTTAGAACTACTTACTTAGAGGTCATTTAGAACTACGTACCTAGAGGTCAATTAGAACCACGTACTTAGAGGTTATTTAGAACCACGTACTTAGAACATATTTAGAACCACGTACTTAGAGGGCATTTAGAACCACGTACTTAGAAGTCATTTAGAAGAACCCACGTACTTAGAGGTCATTTAGAACCACGTACTAAGAGATCATATAGAACAACGTACTTAGAGGTCATTTAGAACCACTTACTTAGAGGTCATTTAGAACCACATACTTTGAGGTCATTTAGAACTACGTACCTAGAGGTCAATTAGAACTACGTACTTAGAGGACTTTTAGAACTACGTACTTAGACGTCATTTAGAACCACTTACTTAGAGGTCATTTGGAACTACGTACCTTGAGATCATTTAGAACCCCGTACTTAGAGGTCATTTAGAACCACGTACTTAGAGGTCATTTAGAACCACGTACTTAGAGGTCGTTTAAAACCACGTACTCAGAGGTCATTTAGAACCCACGTACTCAGATGTAATATAGAACCACGTACTTAGAGGTCATTTAGAACCACGTACGTAGAGGTCATTAGGACCAAGTTCTTAGAGGTCATCTAGAACCACGTACTTAAAGGTCATTTAGAACCACGTACTTAGAGGTCATTTAGAACCACGTACTAAGAGATCATAGAGAACAACGTACTTAGAGGTCATTTAGAACCACTTACTTAGAGGTCATTTAGAGCCACGTTCTTTGAGGTCATTTAGAACCACATACTTGGAGGTCATTTAGAACTACGTACCTAGAGGTCAATTAGAACTACGTACTTAGAAGTAATATAGAACTACGTTCTTACAGGTCATTTAGGACCACGTACTTAGAGGTTATTTAGAACTACGTACTTATAGGTCATTTAGAACCACGTACTTAGACGTCATTTAGAACCACTTACTTAGAGGTCATTTGGAACTACGTAACTTGAGGTCATTTAGAACCTCGTACTTAGAGGTCATTTAGAACCACATACTTAGAGGTAATTTAGAACTACTTACTTAGAGGTCATTTAGAACCAACTATTTAGAGGTCATTTAGAACTACGTACTTAGATGTCATTTAGAACCACGTACTTAGAGGTCATTTAGAACTACGTACTCAGAGGTCATTTAAAACCCACGTACTTAGAGGTCATCTAGAACCACGTACTTAGAGGTCATTTAGAACCACGTACGTAGAGGTCATTAGGACAAAGTTCTTAGAGGTCATCTAGAACCACGTACTTAAAGGTCATTTAGAACCACGTACTTAGATGTCATTTGGAGGTACGTACTAAGAGATCATATAGAACCACGTACTTAGAGGTCATTTAGAACCACTTACTTAGAGGTCATTTGGAACTACGTACCTAGAGGTAATTTAGAACTACATACTTAGAGGTCATTTAGAACCACGTACATAGAGGTCATTTAGAACTACGTACTTAGAGGTCATTTAGAACTACGTATTTAGAGGCCATTTAGAACTACGAACTTAGGGGTCATTTAGAACCCACGTACTTAGAGGTCATTAAGTACCCACGTACTTAGATGTCATATAGAACGACGTACTTAGAGGTCATTTAGAACCACTTACTTAGATGTCATTTGGAAGTACGTACCTAGAGGTCATTTAGAACTACGTACTTAAACGTCATTTAGAACCACGTACTTAGAGGTCATTTAGAACCACGTACTTAGAAGTTATTATCACTACGTATATAAGGTCATTTAAAACCACGTACTAGAGGTCACATAGAACTACGTACTTATAGGTCATTTAGAACCACGTACTTAGACGTCATTTAGAACCACTTACTTAGAGGTCATTTGGAACCACTTACTTAGCGGTCAATTAGAACCCACGTACTTAGAGGTCATTTAGTACCCACGTACTTAGATGTCATATAGAACGACGTACTTAGAGGTCATTTAGAACCACTTACTTAGATGTCATTTGGAAGTACGTACCTAGAGGTCATTTAGAACTACGTACTTAAACGTCATTTAGAACCACGTACTTAGAGGTCATTTAGAACCACGTACTTAGAAGTTATTATCACTACGTATATAAGGTCATTTAAAACCACGTACTAGAGGTCATTTAGAACTACGTACTTATAGGTCATTTAGAACCACGTACTTAGACGTCATTTAGAACCACTTACTTAGAGGTCATTTGGAACTACGTACCTAAAGGTCATTTAGAACCTCGTACTTAGAGGTCATTTAGAACCACATACTAAGAGGTCATTTAGAACTACTTACTTAGAGGTCATTTAGAACTACGTACCTAGAGGTCAATTAGAACTACGTACTTAGAGGTCATTTAGAACTACGTACTTAGAAGATATTTAGAACCACGTACTTAGAGGTCATTTAGAACCAACTTTTTAGAGGTCATTTAGAACTAGGTACTTAGACGTCATTTAGAAACACGTACTTAGAGGTCATTTAGAACCACGTACTTAGAGGTCATTTAGAACCACGTACTTAGAGGTCATTTAAAACCAACAACTTAGAGTTTATTTAGAACTACGTACCTAGAGGTCATTTAGAACCACGTACTCAGAGGTCATTTAGAACCCACGTACTTAGAGGTCATTAAGAACCACGTACTTAGAGGTCATTTAGAACCAAGTACTTAGAGGTCATTTAGAACCACGTACTTAGAGGACATTTAGAACCACGTACTTAGAAGTCATTTAGAAGAACCCACGTACTTAGAGGTCATTTAGAACTACGTAATTAGAGGTCATGTAGAACTACGAACTTAGGGGTCAATTAGAACCCACGTACTTAGAGGTCATTTAGTACCCACGTACTTAGAGGTCATATAGAACCACGTACTTAGAGGTCATTTAGAACCACTTACTTAGATGTCATTTGGAAGTACGTACCTAGAAGTCATTTAGAACTACGTACTTAGGGGTCATTTAGAACTACTTACTTAGAGTTCATTTATAAGCACGTACTTAGAGGTCATTTAGAACCACGTAGTTAGAGGTCATTTAGAACCTACTTCTTAGAGGTCACTTAGAACTTACGTACTTAGAGGTAATTTAGAACCCACGTACTAAGAGGTCATTTAAAACTACGTACTTAGAGGTCATTAAGAACCAAGTACTTAGAAGTCATTTAGAACCCACGTACTTAGAGGTCATATAGAACCACGCATTTAGAGGTCATTTGGAACCACGTACTTAGAAGTCATTTAGAACCAAGTACTTAAAGGTCATTTAGAACCACGCACTTAGAGGTCATTTAGAACCACGAACTTAGAGGTCATTTAGAACCACGTACATAGAGGTTATTTAGCACTACGTATATAAGGTCATTTAGAACCACGAACTTAGAGGACATTTAGAACCACGTACTTAGAAGTCATTTAGAAGAACCCACGTACTTAGAGGTCATTTAGAACCACGTACTAAGAGAACATATAGAACCCACGTACTTAGAGGTCATTTATAACCACGTACTTAGAGGTCATTTAGAGCCACGTTCTTTGAGGTCATTTAGAACCAACAACTTAGAGGTCATTTAGAACTACGTACCTAGAGGTCATTTAGAACCACGTACTCAGAGGTCATTTAGAACCCACGTACTTAGAGGTCATATAGAACCACGCATTTAGAGGTCATTTGGAACCACGTAATTAGAAGTCATTTAGAACCAAGTACTTAAAGGTCATTTAGAACCACGCACTTAGAGGTCATTTAGAACCACGTACTTAGAGGTCATTTAGAACCACGTACATAGAGGTTATTTAGCACTACGTATATAAGGTCATTTAGAACCACGAACTTAGAGGACATTTAGAACCACGTACTTAGAAGTCATTTAGAAGAACCCACGTACTTAGAGGTCATTTAGAACCACGTACTAAGAGATCATATAGAACCCACGTACTTAGAGGTCATTTAGTACCCACGTACTTAGAGGTCATTTAGAACCACGTACTTCGAGGTTATAGAGCACTACGTATATAAGGTCATTTAGAACTACGTACTTAGAGGACATTTAGAACCACGTACTTAGAGGTCATTTAGAACCACTTACTTAGAGGTCATTTAGAACCACATACTTAGAGGTCATTTAGAACTACTTACTTAGAGGTCATTTAGAACTTCGTACCTACAGGTCAATTAGAACTACGTACTTATAGGTCATTTAGATATACGTACTTAGAGGTAATATAGAACAACGTTCTTAGAGGTCATTTAGGACCACGTACTTAGAGGTCATTTAGAACTACGTACTTATAGGTCATTTAGAACAACGTACCTAGACGTCATTTAGAACCACTTACTTAGAGGTCATTTGGAACCACATACTTAGAGGTCATTTAGAACTACGTACCTAGAGGTCAATTAGAACTACGTACTTAGAGATCATTTAGATATACGTACTTAGAGGTAATATAGAACTACGTTCTTAGAGGTCATTTAGGACCACGTACTTAGAGGTTATTTAGAACTACGTACTTATAGGTCATTTAGAACAACGTACCTAGACGTCATTTAGAACCACTTACTTAGAGGTCATTTGGAACTACGAACCTAGAGGTCATTTAGAACCTCGTACTTAGAGGTCATTTAGACCCACATACTTAGAGGTCATTTAGA
The DNA here is from genome assembly GCA_963513935.1 of Aphrophora alni. Lineage (NCBI taxonomy): Eukaryota > Metazoa > Arthropoda > Insecta > Hemiptera > Aphrophoridae > Aphrophora > Aphrophora alni. Next base: position 111,285,520 of record OY740773.1, read on the forward strand.
ACTAGTTACTTAGAGGTCATTTAGAACTACGTACCTAGAGGTCAATTAGAACCACGTACTTAGAGGTTATTTAGAACCACGTACTTAGAACATATTTAGAACCACGTACTTAGAGGGCATTTAGAACCACGTACTTAGAAGTCATTTAGAAGAACCCACGTACTTAGAGGTCATTTAGAACCACGTACTAAGAGATCATATAGAACAACGTACTTAGAGGTCATTTAGAACCACTTACTTAGAGGTCATTTAGAACCACATACTTGGAGGTCATTTAGAACTACGTACTTAGAGGTCATTTAGAACCTCGTACTTAGAGGTCATTTAGAACCACATACTTAGAGGTCATTTAGAACTACGTACTTAGAAGATATTTAGAACCACGTACTTAGAGGTCATTTAGAACCACTTACTTAGAGGTCATTTGGAACTACGTACCTAGAGGTAATTTGGAACTACGTACCTAGAGGTCATTTAGCACCACGTACTTAGAAGTCATTTAGAACCACGTACTAAGAGATCATATAGAACAACGTACTTAGAGGTCATATAGAACCATGTACTTAGAGGTCATTTAGAACCACGTGCGTAGAGGTCATTAGGACCAAGTTCTTAGAGGTCATCTAGAACCACGTACTTAAAGGTCATTTAGAACCACGTACCTAGATGTCATTTGGAAGTACGTACTAAGAGATCATATAGAACCACGTACTTAGAGGTCATTTAGAACCACTTACTTAGAGGTCTTTTGGACCTACGTACCTAGAGGTCATTTAGAACCACTTACTTAGAGGTCTTTTGGACCTACGTACCTAGAGGTAATTTAGAACTACGTACTTAGAGGTCATTTAGAACCACATACATAGAGGTCATTTAGAACTACGTATTTAGAGGCCATTTAAACTACGAACTTAAGGGTCATTTAGAACCCACGTACTTAGAGGTCATTTAGTACCCACGTACTTAGATGTCATATAGAACGACGTACTTAGAGGTCATTTAGAACCACTTACTTAGATGTCATTTGGAAGTACGTACCTAGAGGTCATTTAGAACTACGTACTTAGAGGTCATTTAGAACTACTTACTTAGAGGTCAGTTAGAAGCACGTACTTAGAGGTCATTTAGAACCACGTAGTTAGAGGTCATTTAGAACCACGTACTTAGAGGTCATTTAGAACTACGTATATGAGGTCGTTTAGAACCACGTACTTAGAGGACATTTAGAACAACGTATTAGAGGATATTAAGAACTAAGTATTTAGAGGTCATTTAGAACCATGTACTCAGAGGTCGTTTAGAACCCCGTACTTAGAGGTCATTCAGAACTACGTATATGAGGTCATTTAGAACCACGTACTTAGAGGACATTTAGAACCACGTACTTAGAGGGCATTAAGAACTAAGTATTTAGAGGTCATTTAGAACCATGTACTCAGAGGTAGTTTAGAACCCCGTATTTAGAGGTCATTCAGAACTACGTATTTATAGGTCATTTAGAACTACGTACTAAGAGGTCATATTGGACCACGTACTTAGAGGTCATTTAGAACCACTTACTTAGAGGTCATTTGGAACTACGTACCTAGAGGTAATTTGGAACTACGTACCTAGAGGTCATATAGGACCACGTACTTAGAGGTCATTTAGAACTACGTACTTAGGGGTCATTTAGAACTACTTACTTAGAGGTCATTTAGAACCACGTACTTAGAGGTCATTTAGAACCACTTACTTAGAGGTCATTTGGAACTACGTACCTAGAGGTAATTTGGAACTACGTACCTAGAGGTCATTTAGAACCTCGTACTTAGAGGTCATTTAGAACCACATACTTAGAGGTCATTTAGAACTACGTACTTAGAAGATATTTAGAACCACGTACTTAGAGGTCATTTAGAACCACTTACTTAGAGGTCATTTGGAACTACGTACCTAGAGGTAATTTGGAACTACGTACCTAGAGGTCATTTAGCACCACGTACTTAGAAGTCATTTAGAACCAAGTACTTAGAGGTCATTTAGAACCCACGTACTTAGAGGTAATTTAGAACCACTTACTTAGAGGTCATTTGGAACTACGAACCTAGAGGTCATTTAGAACCTCGTACTTAGAGGTCATTTAGACCCACATACTTAGAGGTCATTTAGAACTACTTACTTAGAGGTCATTTAGAACTACGTACCTAGAGGTCAATTAGAACTACGTACTTAGAGGTCTTTTAGAACTACGTACTTAGACGTCATTTAGAACCACTTACTTAGAGGTCATTTGGAACTACGTACCTTGAGATCATTTAGAACCCCGTACTTAGAGGTCATTTAGAACCACGTACTTAGAGGTCATTTAGAACCACGTACTTAGAGGTCATTTAAAACCACGTACTCAGAGGTCATTTAGAACCCACGTACTTAGAGGTAATATAGAACCACGTACTTAGAGGTCATTTAGAACCACGTACGTAGAGGTCATTAGGACCAAGTTCTTAGAGGTCATCTAGAACCACGTACTTAAAGGTCATTTAGAACCACGTACTTAGAGGTCATTTAGAACCACGTACTAAGAGATCATATAGAACAACGTACTTAGAGGTCATTTAGAACCACTTACTTAGAGGTCATTTAGAACCACATACTTGGAGGTCATTTAGAACTACGTACCTAGAGGTCAATTAGAACTACGTACTTAGAAGTAATATAGAACTACGTTCTTACAGGTCATTTAGGACCACGTACTTAGAGGTTATTTAGAACTACGTACTTATAGGTCATTTAGAACCACGTACTTAGACGTCATTTAGAACCACTTACTTAGAGGTCATTTGGAACTACGTAACTTGAGGTCATTTAGAACCTCGTACTTAGAGGTCATTTAGAACCACATACTTAGAGGTAATTTAGAACTACTTACTTAGAGGTCATTTAGAACCAACTATTTAGAGGTCATTTAGAACTACGTACTTAGATGTCATTTAGAACCACGTACTTAGAGGTCATTTAGAACTACGTACTCAGAGGTCATTTAAAACCCACGTACTTAGAGGTCATCTAGAACCACGTACTTAGAGGTCATTTAGAACCACGTACGTAGAGGTCATTAGGACAAAGTTCTTAGAGGTCATCTAGAACCACGTACTTAAAGGTCATTTAGAACCTCGTACTTAGAGGTCATTTAGACCCACATACTTAGAGGTCATTTAGAACTAGTTACTTAGAGGTCATTTAGAACTACGTACCTAGAGGTCAATTAGAACCACGTACTTAGAGGTTATTTAGAACCACGTACTTAGAACATATTTAGAACCACGTACTTAGAGGGCATTTAGAACCACGTACTTAGAAGTCATTTAGAAGAACCCACGTACTTAGAGGTCATTTAGAACCACGTACTAAGAGATCATATAGAACAACGTACTTAGAGGTCATTTAGAACCACTTACTTAGAGGTCATTTAGAACCACATACTTGGAGGTCATTTAGAACTACGTACTTAGACGTCATTTAGAACCACTTACTTAGAGGTCATTTGGAACTACGTACCTTGAGGTCATTTAGAACCTCGTACTAAGAGGTCATTTAGAACCACATACTTAGAGATCATTTAGAACTACTTACTTAGAGGTAATATAGAACCAACTATTTAGAGGTCATTTAGAACTACGTACTTAGATGTCATTTAGAACCACGTATTTAGAGGTCATTTAGAACCACGTACTTAGAGGTCATTTAAAACCACGTACTTAGAGGTCATTTAGAACCAACTACTTAGAGGTCATTTAGAACTACGTACATAGAGGTCATTTAGAACCACGAACTCAGAGGTCATTTAGAACCCACGTACTTAGAGGTCATATAGAACCATGTACTTAGAGGTCATTTAGAACCACGTACGTAGAGGTCATTAGGATTAAGTTCTTAGAGGTCATCTAGAACCACGTACTTAAAGGTCATTTAGAACCACGTACTTAGATGTCATTTGGAAGTACGTACTAAGAGATCAAATAGAACCACGTACTTAGAGGTCATTTAGAACCACTTACTTAGAGGTCTTTTGGACCTACGTACCTAGAGGTAATTTAGAACTACGTACTTAGAGGTCATTTAGAACCACATACATAGAGGTCATTTAGAACTACGTATTTAGAGGCCATTTAAACTACGAACTTAGGGGTCATTTAGAACCCACGTACTTAGAGGTCATTTAGTACCCACGTACTTAGATGTCATATAGAACGACGTACTTAGAGGTCATTTAGAACCACTTACTTAGATGTCATTTGGAAGTACGTACCTAGAGGTCATTTAGAACTACGTACTTAGGGGTCATTTAGAACTACTTACTTAGAGGTCAGTTAGAAGCACGTACTTAGAGGTCATTTAGAACCACGTAGTTAGAGGTCATTTAGAACCACGTACTTAGAGGTCATTTAGAACTACGTATATGAGGTCGTTTAGAACCACGTACTTAGAGGACATTTAGAACAACGTACTTAGAGGATATTAAGATCTAAGTATTTAGAGGTCATTTAGAACCATGTACTCAGAGGTCGTTTAGAACCCCGTACTTAGAGGTCATTCAGAACTACGTATATGAGGTCATTTAGAACCACGTACTTAGATGACATTTAGAACCACGTACTTAGAGGGCATTAAGAACTAAGTATTTAGAGGTCATTTAGAACCATGTACTCAGAGTTAGTTTAGAACCCCGTATTTAGAGGTCATTCAGAACTACGTATTTATAGGTCATTTAGAACTACGTACTAAGAGGTCATATTGGACCACGTACTTAGAGGTCATTTAGAACCACTTACTTAGAGGTCATTTGGAACTACGTACCTAGAGGTAATTTGGAACTACGTACCTAGAGGTCATATAGGACCACGTACTTAGAGGTCATTTAGAACTACGTACTTAGGGGTCATTTAGAACTACTTACTTAGAGGTCATTTAGAACCACGTACTTAGAGGTCATTTAGAACCACTTACTTAGAGGTCATTTGGAACTACGTACCTAGAGGTAATTTGGAACTACGTACCTAGAGGTCATTTAGAACCTCGTACTTAGAGGTCATTTAGAACCACATACTTAGAGGTCATTTAGAACTACGTACTTAGAAGATATTTAGAACCACGTACTTAGAGGTCATTTAGAACCACTTACTTAGAGGTCATTTGGAACTACGTACCTAGAGGTAATTTGGAACTACGTACCTAGAGGTCATTTAGCACCACGTACTTAGAAGTCATTTAGAACCAAGTACTTAGAGGTCATTTAGAACCCACGTACTTAGAGGTAATTTAGAACCACTTACTTAGAGGTCATTTGGAACTACGAACCTAGAGGTCATTTAGAACCTCGTACTTAGAGGTCATTTAGACCCACATACTTAGAGGTCATTTAGAACTACTTACTTAGAGGTCATTTAGAACTACGTACCTAGAGGTCAATTAGAACCACGTACTTAGAGGTTATTTAGAACCACGTACTTAGAACATATTTAGAACCACGTACTTAGAGGGCATTTAGAACCACGTACTTAGAAGTCATTTAGAAGAACCCACGTACTTAGAGGTCATTTAGAACCACGTACTAAGAGATCATATAGAACAACGTACTTAGAGGTCATTTAGAACCACTTACTTAGAGGTCATTTAGAACCACATACTTTGAGGTCATTTAGAACTACGTACCTAGAGGTCAATTAGAACTACGTACTTAGAGGACTTTTAGAACTACGTACTTAGACGTCATTTAGAACCACTTACTTAGAGGTCATTTGGAACTACGTACCTTGAGATCATTTAGAACCCCGTACTTAGAGGTCATTTAGAACCACGTACTTAGAGGTCATTTAGAACCACGTACTTAGAGGTCATTTAAAACCACGTACTCAGAGGTCATTTAGAACCCACGTACTTAGAGGTAATATAGAACCACGTACTTAGAGGTCATTTAGAACCACGTACGTAGAGGTCATTAGGACTAAGTTCTTAGAGGTCATCTAGAACCACGTACTTAAAGGTCATTTAGAACCACGTACTTAGAGGTCATTTAGAACCACGTACTAAGAGATCATATAGAACAACGTACTTAGAGGTCATTTAGAACCACTTACTTAGAGGTCATTTAGAACCACATACTTGGAGGTCATTTAGAACTACGTACCTAGAGGTCAATTAGAACTACGTACTTAGAAGTAATATAGAACTACGTTCTTACAGGTCATTTAGGACCACGTACTTAGAGGTTATTTAGAACTACGTACTTATAGGTCATTTAGAACCACGTACTTAGACGTCATTTAGAACCACTTACTTAGAGGTCATTTGGAACTACGTAACTTGAGGTCATTTAGAACCTCGTACTTAGAGGTCATTTAGAACCACATACTTAGAGGTAATTTAGAACTACTTACTTAGATGTCATTTAGAACCAACTATTTAGAGGTCATTTAGAACTACGTACTTAGATGTCATTTAGAACCACGTACTTAGAGGTCATTTAGAACTACGTACTCAGAGGTCATTTAAAACCCACGTGCTTAGAGGTCATCTAGAACCACGTACTTAGAGGTCATTTAGAACCACGTACGTAGAGGTCATTAGGACAAAGTTCTTAGAGGTCATCTAGAACCACGTACTTAAAGGTCATTTAGAACCACGTATTTAGATGTCATTTGGAGGTACATACTAAGAGATCATATAGAACCACGTACTTAGAGGTCATTTAGAACCACTTACTTAGAGGTCATTTGGAACTACGTACCTAGAGGTAATTTAGAACTACGTACTTAGAGGTCATTTAGAACCACGTACATAGAGGTCATTTAGAACTACGTACTTAGAGGTCATTTAGAACTACGTATTTAGAGGCCATTTAGAACTACGAACTTAGGGGTCATTTAGAACCCACGTACTTAGAGGTCATTAAGTACCCACGTACTTAGATGTCATATAGAACGACGTACTTAGAGGTCATTTAGAACCACTTACTTAGATGTCATTTGGAAGTACGTACCTAGAGGTCATTTAGAACTACGTACTTAAACGTCATTTAGAACCACGTACTTAGAGGTCATTTAGAACCACGTACTTAGAAGTTATTATCACTACGTATATAAGGTCATTTAAAACCACGTACTAGAGGTCACATAGAACTACGTACTTATAGGTCATTTAGAACCACGTACTTAGACGTCATTTAGAACCACTTACTTAGAGGTCATTTGGAACCACTTACTTAGAAGTCATTTAGAACCAACTATTTAGAGGTCATTTAGAACTACGTACTTAGATGTCATTTAGAACCACGTACTTAGAGGTCATTTAGAACCACGTACTCAGAGGTCATTTAAAACCCACGTACTTAGAGGTCATCTAGAACCACGTACTTAGAGGTCATTTAGAACCACGTACGTAGAGATCATTAGTACCAAGTTCTTAGAGGTCATCTAGAACCACGTACTTAAAGGTCATTTAGAACCACGTACTTAGATGTCATTTGGAGGTACGTACTAAGAGGTCATTAGGACCAAGTTCTTAGAGGTCATCTAGAACCACTTACTTAGAGGTCATTTGGAACTACGTACCTAGAGGTAATTTAGAACTACGTACTTAGAGGTCATTTAGAACCACGTACATAGAGGTCATTTAGAACTACGTACTTAGAGGTCATTTAGAACTACGTATTTAGAGGCCATTTAGAACTACGAACTTAGCGGTCAATTAGAACCCACGTACTTAGAGGTCATTTAGTACCCACGTACTTAGATGTCATATAGAACGACGTACTTAGAGGTCATTTAGAACCACTTACTTAGATGTCATTTGGAAGTACGTACCTAGAGGTCATTTAGAACTACGTACTTAAACGTCATTTAGAACCACGTACTTAGAGGTCATTTAGAACCACGTACTTAGAAGTTATTATCACTACGTATATAAGGTCATTTAAAACCACGTACTAGAGGTCATTTAGAACTACGTACTTATAGGTCATTTAGAACCACGTACTTAGACGTCATTTAGAACCACTTACTTAGAGGTCATTTGGAACTACGTACCTAAAGGTCATTTAGAACCTCGTACTTAGAGGTCATTTAGAACCACATACTAAGAGGTCATTTAGAACTACTTACTTAGAGGTCATTTAGAACTACGTACCTAGAGGTCAATTAGAACTACGTACTTAGAATTCATTTAGAACTACGTACTTAGAAGATATTTAGAACCACGTACTTAGAGGTCATTTAGAACCAACTTTTTAGAGGTCAATTAGAACTAGGTACTTAGACGTCATTTAGAAACACGTACTTAGAGGTCATTTAGAACCACGTACTTAGAGGTCATTTAGAACCACGTACTTAGAGGTCATTTAAAACCAACAACTTAGAGTTTATTTAGAACTACGTACTTAGAGGTCATTTAGAACCACGTACTCAGAGGTCATTTAGAACCCACGTACTTAGAGGTCATTAAGAACCACGTACTTAGAGGTCATTTAGAACCAAGTACTTAGAGGTCATTTAGAACCACGTACTTAGAGGACATTTAGAACCACGTACTTAGAAGTCATTTAGAAGATTCCACGTACTTAGAGGTCATTTAGAACTACGTAATTAGAGGTCATGTAGAACTACGAACTTAGGGGTCAATTAGAACCCACGCACTTAGAGGTCATTTAGTACCCACGTACTTAGAGGTCATATAGAACCACGTACTTAGAGGTCATTTAGAACCACTTACTTAGATGTCATTTGGAAGTACGTACCTAGATGTCATTTAGAACTACGTACTTAGGGGTCATTTAGAACTACTTACTTAGAGTTCATTTAGAAGCACGTACTTAGAGGTCATTTAGAACCACGTAGTTAGAGGTCATTTAGAACCTACTTCTTAGAGGTCACTTAGAACTTACGTACTTAGGGGTAATTTAGAACCCACGTACTAAGAGGTCATTTAAAACTACGTACTTAGAGGTCATTAAGAACCAAGTACTTAGAAGTCATTTAGAACCCACGTACTTAGAGGTCATATAGAACCACGCATTTAGAGGTCATTTGGAACCACGTACTTAGAAGTCATTTAGAACCAAGTACTTAAAGGTCATTTAGAACCACGCACTTAGAGGTCATTTAGAACCACGAACTTAGAGGTCATTTAGAACCACGTACATAGAGGTTATTTAGCACTACGTATATAAGGTCATTTAGAACCACGAACTTAGAGGACATTTAGAACCACGTACTTAGAAGTCATTTAGAAGAACCCACGTACTTAGAGGTCATTTAGAACCACGTACTAAGAGATCATATAGAACCCACGTACTTAGAGGTCATTTATAACCACGTACTTAGAGGTCATTTAGAGCCACGTTCTTTGAGGTCATTTAGAACCAACAACTTAGAGGTCATTTAGAACTACGTACCTAGAGGTCATTTAGAACCACGTACTCAGAGGTCATTTAGAACCCACGTACCTAGAGGTCATTTAGAACCACGAACTTAGAGGACATTTAGAACCACGTACTTAGAAATCATTTAGAAGAACCCACGTACTTAGAGGTCATTTAGAACCACGTACTAAGAGATCATATAGAACCCACGTACTTAGAGGTCATTTATAACCACGTACTTAGAGGTCATTTAGAGCCACGTTCTTTGAGGTCATTTAGAACCAACAACTTAGAGGTCATTTAGAACTACGTACCTAGAGGTCATTTAGAACCACGTACTCAGAGGTCATTTAGAACCCACGTACTTAGAGGTCATATAGAACCACGCATTTAGAGGTCATTTGGAACCACGTACTTAGAAGTCATTTAGAACCAAGTACTTAAAGGTCATTTAGAACCACGCACTTAGAGGTCATTTAGAACCACGTACTTGGAGGTCATTTAGAACCACGTACATAGAGGTTATTTAGCACTACGTATATAAGGTCATTTAGAACCACGAACTTAGAGGACATTTAGAACCACGTACTTAGAAGTCATTTAGAAGAACCCACGTACTTAGAGGTCATTTAGAACCACGTACTAAGAGATCATATAGAACCCACGTACTTAGAGGTCATTTAGTACCCACGTACTTAGAGGTCATTTAGAACCACGTACTTAGAGGACATTTAGAACCACGTACTTAGAGGTCATTTAGAACCACTTACTTAGAGGTCATTGAGAACCACATACTTAGAGGTCATTTAGAACTACTTACTTAGAGGTCATTTAGAACTTCGTACCTAGAGGTCAATTAGAACTACGTACTTATAGGTCATTTAGATATACGTACTTAGAGGTAATATAGAATAACGTTCTTAGAGGTCATTTAGGACCACGTACTTAGAGATCATTTAGATATACGTACTTAGAGGTAATATAGAACTACGTTCTTAGAGGTCATTTAGGACCACGTACTTAGAGGTTATTTAGAACTACGTACTTATAGGTCATTTAGAACAACGTACCTAGACGTCATTTAGAACCACTTACTTAAAGGTCATTTGGAACTACGAACCTAGAGGTCATTTAGAACCTCGTACTTAGAGGTCATTTAGACCCACATACTTAGAGGTCATTTAGAACTAGTTACTTAGAGGTCATTTAGAACTACGTACCTAGAGGTCAATTAGAACCACGTACTTAGACGTTATTTAGAACCACGTACTTAGAACATATTTAGAACCACGTACTTAGAGGGCATTTAGAACCACGTACTTAGAAGTCATTTAGAAGAACCCACGTACTTAGAGGTCATTTAGAACCACGTACTAAGAGATCATATAGAACAACGTACTTAGAGGTCATTTAGAACCACTTACTTAGAGGTCATTTAGAACCACATACTTGGAGGTCATTTAGAACTACGTACTTAGACGTCATTTAGAACCACTTACTTAGAGGTCATTTGGAACTACGTACCTTGAGGTCATTTAGAACCTCGTACTAAGAGGTCATTTAGAACCACATACTTAGAGATCATTTAGAACTACTTACTTAGAGGTAATATAGAACCAACTATTTAGAGGTCATTTAGAACTACGTATTTAGAGGTCATTTAGAACCACGTACTTAGAGGTCATTTAAAACCACGTACTTAGAGGTCATTTAGAACCAACTACTTAGAGGTCATTTAGAACTACGTACATAGAGGTCATTTAGAACCACGTACTCAGAGGTCATTTAGAACCCACGTACTTAGAGGTCATATAGAACCATGTACTTAGAGGTCATTTAGAACCACTTACGTAGAGGTCATTAGGACCAAGTTCTTAGAGGTCATCTAGAACCACGTACTTAAAGGTCATTTAGAACCACGTACTTAGATGTCATTTGGAAGTACGTACTAAGAGATCATATAGAACCACGTACTTAGAGGTCATTTAGAACCACTTACTTAGAGGTCTTTTGGACCTACGTACCTAGAGGTAATTTAGAACTACGTACTTAGAGGTCATTTAGAACCACATACATAGAGGTCATTTAGAACTACGTATTTAGAGGCCATTTAAACTACGAACTTAGGGGTCATTTAGAACCCACGTACTTAGAGGTCATTTAGTACCCACGTACTTAGATGTCATATAGAACGACGTACTTAGAGGTCATTTAGAACCACTTACTTAGATGTCATTTGGAAGTACGTACCTAGAGGTCATTTAGAACTACGTACTTAGGGGTCATTTAGAACTACTTACTTAGAGGTCAGTTAAAAGCACGTACTTAGAGGTCATTTAGAACCACGTAGTTAGAGGTCATTTAGAACCACGTACTTAGAGGTCATTTAGAACTACGTATATGAGGTCGTTTAGAACCACGTACTTAGAGGACATTTAGAACAACGTACTTAGAGGATATTAAGAACTAAGTATTTAGAGGTCATTTAGAACCATGTACTCAGAGGTCGTTTAGAACCCCGTACTTAGAGGTCATTCAGAACTACGTATATGAGGTCATTTAGAACCACGTACTTAGAGGACATTTAGAACCACGTACTTAGAGGGCATTAAGAACTAAGTATTTAGAGGTCATTTAGAACCATGTACTCAGAGGGCATTAAGAACTAAGTATTTAGAGGTCATTTAGAACCATGTACTCAGAGGTAGTTTAGAACCCCGTATTTAGAGGTCATTCAGAACTACGTATTTATAGGTCATTTAGAACTACGTACTAAGAGGTCATATTATACCACGTACTTAGAGGTCATTTAGAACCACTTACTTAGAGGTCATTTGGAACTACGTACCTAGAGGTAATTTGGAACTACGTACCTAGAGGTCATATTAGGACCACGTACTTAGAGGTCATTTAGAACTACGTACTTAGGGGTCATTTAGAACTACTTACTTAGAGGTCATTTAGAACCACGTACTTATAGGTCATTTAGAACCACTTACTTAGAGGTCATTTGGAACTACGTACCTAGAGGTAATTTGGAACTACGTACCTAGAGGTCATTTAGAACCTCGTACTTAGGGGTCATTTAGAACCACATACTTAGAGGTCATTTAGAACTACGTACTTAGAAGATATTTAGAACCACGTACTTAGAGGGCATTAAGAACTAAGTATTTAGAGGTCATTTAGAACCATGTACTCAGAGATCATATAGAACCCACGTACTTAGAAGTCATTTAGAAGAACCCACGTACTTAGAGGTCATTTAGAACCACGTACTAAGAGATCATATAGAACCCACGTACTTAGAGGTCATTTAGTACCCACGTACTTAGAGGTCATTTAGAACCACGTACTTAGAGGACATTTAGAACCACGTACTTAGAGGTCATTTAGAACCACTTACTTAGAGGTCATTGAGAACCACATACTTAGAGGTCATTTAGAACTACTTACTTAGAGGTCATTTAGAACTTCGTACCTAGAGGTCAATTAGAACTACGTACTTATAGGTCATTTAGATATACGTACTTAGAGGTAATATAGAATAACGTTCTTAGAGGTCATTTAGGACCACGTACTTAGAGATCATTTAGATATACGTACTTAGAGGTAATATAGAACTACGTTCTTAGAGGTCATTTAGGACCACGTACTTAGAGGTTATTTAGAACTACGTACTTATAGGTCATTTAGAACAACGTACCTAGACGTCATTTAGAACCACTTACTTAAAGGTCATTTGGAACTACGAACCTAGAGGTCATTTAGAACCTCGTACTTAGAGGTCATTTAGACCCACATACTTAGAGGTCATTTAGAACTAGTTACTTAGAGGTCATTTAGAACTACGTACCTAGAGGTCAATTAGAACCACGTACTTAGACGTTATTTAGAACCACGTACTTAGAACATATTTAGAACCACGTACTTAGAGGGCATTTAGAACCACGTACTTAGAAGTCATTTAGAAGAACCCACGTACTTAGAGGTCATTTAGAACCACGTACTAAGAGATCATATAGAACAACGTACTTAGAGGTCATTTAGAACCACTTACTTAGAGGTCATTTAGAACCACATACTTGGAGGTCATTTAGAACTACGTACTTAGACGTCATTTAGAACCACTTACTTAGAGGTCATTTGGAACTACGTACCTTGAGGTCATTTAGAACCTCGTACTAAGAGGTCATTTAGAACCACATACTTAGAGATCATTTAGAACTACTTACTTAGAGGTAATATAGAACCAACTATTTAGAGGTCATTTAGAACTACGTACTTAGATGTCATTTAGAACCACGTATTTAGAGGTCATTTAGAACCACGTACTTAGAGGTCATTTAAAACCACGTACTTAGAGGTCATTTAGAACCAACTACTTAGAGGTCATTTAGAACTACGTACATAGAGGTCATTTAGAACCACGTACTCAGAGGTCATTTAGAACCCACGTACTTAGAGGTCATATAGAACCATGTACTTAGAGGTCATTTAGAACCACTTACGTAGAGGTCATTAGGACCAAGTTCTTAGAACTACGTACTTAGAAGATATTTAGAACCACGTACTTAGAGGGCATTAAGAACTAAGTATTTAGAGGTCATTTAGAACCATGTACTCAGAGGGCATTAAGAACTAAGTATTTAGAGGTCATTTAGAACCATGTACTCAGAGGTAGTTTAGAACCCCGTATTTAGAGGTCATTCAGAACTACGTATTTATAGGTCATTTAGAACTACGTACTAAGAGGTCATATTATACCACGTACTTAGGGGTCATTTAGAACTACTTACTTAGAGGTCATTTAGAACCACGTACTTAGAGGTCATTTAGAACCACTTACTTAGAGGTCATTTGGAACTACGTACCTAGAGGTAATTTGGAACTACGTACCTAGAGGTCATTTAGAACCTCGTACTTAGAGGTCATTTAGAACCACATACTTAGAGGTCATTTAGAACTACGTACTTAGAAGATATTTAGAACCACGTACTTAGAGGTCATTTAGAACCACTTACTTAGAGGTCATTTGGAACTACGTACCTAGAGGTAATTTGGAACTACGTACCTAGAGGTCATTTAGCACCACGTACTTAGAAGTCATTTAGAACCAAGTACTTAGAGGTCATTTAGAACTACTTACTTAGAGGTCATTTAGAACCACGTACTTAGAGGTCATTTAGAACCACTTACTTAGAGGTCATTTGGAACTACGTACCTAGAGGTAATTTGGAACTACGTACCTAGAGGTCATTTAGAACCTCGTACTTAGAGGTCATTTAGAACCACATACTTAGAGGTCATTTAGAACTACGTACTTAGACGATATTTTGAACCACGTACTTAGAGGTCATTTAGAACCACTTACTTAGAGGTCATTTGGAACTACGTACCTAGAGGTAATTTGGAACTACGTACCTAGAGGTCATTTAGCACCACGTACTTAGAAGTCATTTAGAACCAAGTACTTAGAGGTCATTTAGAACCCACGTACTTAGAGGTAATTTAGAACCAACTTTTTAGAGGTCATTTAGAACTACGTACATAGAGGTCATTTTGAACTACGTACTTAGAGGTAATATAGAACTACGTTCTTAGAGGTCATTTAGGACCACGTACTTAGAGGTCATTTAGAACTACGTACTTATAGGTCATTTAGAACCACGTACTTAAACGTCATTTAGAACCACATACTAAGAGGTCATTTGGAACTACGTACCTAGAGGTCATTTAGAACCTCGTACTTAGAGGTCATTTAGAACCACATACTTAGAGGTCATTTAGAACTACTTACTTAGAGGTCATTTAGAACTACGTACCTAGAGGTCAATTAGAACTACGTACTTAAAGGTCATTTAGAACTACGTACTTAGAAGATATTTAGAACCACGTACTTAGAGGTCATTTAGAACCAACTTTTTAGAGGTCATTTAGAACTACGTACTTAGAGGTCAATTAGAACCACGTACTCAGAGGTCATTTAGAACCCACGTACTTAGAGGTCATATAAAACCACGTATTTAGAGGTCATTAAGAACCACGTACTTAGAGGTCATTTAGAACCAAGTACTTAGAGGTCATTTAGAACCACGTACTTAGTCGTCATTTAGAACCACGTACTTAGAGGTCATTTAGAACCACGTACTTAGAGGTCATTTAGAACCACGTACTTAGAAGTTATTATCACTACGTATATAAGGTCATTTAGAACCACGTACTTAGAGGACATTTAGAACCACGTACTTAGAAGTCATTTAGAAGAACCCACGTACTTAGAGGTCATTTAGAACTACGTAATTAGAGGTCATTTAAAACTACGAACATATGGGTCATTTAGAACCCACGTACTTAGAGGTCATTTAGTACCCACGTACTTAGAGGTCATATAGAACCACGTACTTAGAGGTCATTTAGAACCACTTACTTAGATGTCATTTGGAAGTACGTACCTAGAGGTCATTTAGAACTACGTACTTAGGGGTCATTTAGAACTACTTACTTAGAGGTCATTTAGAAGCACGTACTTAGAAGTCATTTAGAACGACGTAGTTATTGGTCATTTAGAACCACGTACTTAGAGGTCATTTAGAACTACGTATATGAGGTCATTTAGAACCACATACTTAGAGGACATTTAGAACCACGTACTTAGAAGGCATTAAGAACTAAATATTTAGAGGTCATTTAGAACCATGTACTCAGAGGTCGTTTAGAACCCCGTACTTAGAGGTCATTCAGAACTACGTATTTATAGGTCATTTAGAACTACGTACTTAGAGGTCATTTAGAACCACATACTTAGAGGTCATTTAGAACTACGTACTTAGAGGTCATTTAGAACGACGTACTTAGAGGTCATTTAGAAGCACGTACATAGTGGTCATTTAGAACCACGTACTTAGAGGTCATTTAGTACAACGTACTTAGAGGTCATTTAGAACCACGTACTTAGAGGTCATTTAGAACCACTTACTTAGAGGTCATTTGGAACTACGTACCTAGAGGTAATTTGGAACTACGTACCTAGAGGTCATTTAGAACCTCGTACTTAGAGGTCATTTAGAACCACATACTTAGAGGTAATTTAGAACTACGTACTTAGAAGATATTTAGAACCACGTACTTAGAGGTCATTTAGAACCACGTACGTAGAGGACATTTAGAACCACGTACTTAGAAGTCATTTAGAAGAACCCACGTACTTAGAGGTCATTTAGAACTACGAAATTAGAGGTCATTTAGAACCACGTATATGAGGTCATTTAGAACCACATACTTAGAGGACATTTAGAACCACGTACTTAGAAGGCATTAAGAACTAAGTATTTAGAGGTCATTTAGAACCATGTACTCAGTGGTCGTTTAGAACCCCGTACTTAGAGGTCATTCAGAACTACGTATTTATAGGTCATTTAGAACCACGTACTTTAAGGTCATTTAAATCCACGTACTTATGGTCATTTAGAACTACGTACTTAGAGGTAATTTAGAACCCACGTACTTAGAGGTCATTTAGAAACCACGTTGTTAGAGGTTATTTAGAACCAACTTCTTAGAGGTCATTTAGAACTTACGTACTTAGAGGTAATTTAGAACCCACGTACTTAGAGGTCATTTAGTACCCACGTACTTAGAGGTCATTTAGAACTACGTACATAGATGTCATTTTGAACTACGTACTTAGAGGTAATATAGAACTACGTTCTTTGAGGTCATTTAGGACCACGTACTTAGACTTCATTTAGAACCACTTACTTAGAGGTCATTTGGAACTACGTACCTTGAGGTCATTTAGAACTTCGTACTTAGAGGTCATTTAGAACCACATACATAGAGGTCATTTAGAACTACTTACTTAGAGGTCATTTAGAACTAAGTACCTAGAGGTCAATTAGAATTACCTACTTAGAGGTAATTTAGAACTACGTACTTAGAAGATATTTAGAACTACGTACTTAGAGGTTATTTAGAACCAACTTTTTAGAGGTCATTTAGAACTACGTACTTAGAGGTCATTTAGAACCACGTACTTAGAGGTCATTTAGAACCACGTACTTAGAGTTCAATAATAACCACGTACTTGGAGGTCATTTAGAACCAACAACTTAGAGGTCATTTAGAACTACGTACTTAGAGGTCATTTAGAACCACGTACTCAAAGGTCATTTAGAACCCACGTACTTAGAGGTCATATAAAACCACGTATTTAGAGGTCATTTAGAACCACGTACTTAGAGGTCATTTAGAACCAAGTACTTAGAGGTCATTTAGAACCACGTACTTAGACGTCATTTAGAACCACGTACTTAGAGGTCATTTAGAACCACGTACTTAGAAGTTATTATCACTACGTATAAAGGTCATTTAGAACCACGTACTTAGAGGACATTTAGAACCACGTACTTAGAAGTCATTTAGAAGAACCCACGTACTTAGAGGTCATTTAGAACTACGTAATTAGAGGTCATTTAGAACTACGAACTTAGGGGTCATTTAGAACCCACGTACTTAGAGGTCATTTAGTACCCACGTACTTAGAGGTCATATAGAAAAACGTACTTAGAGGTCATTTAGAACCACTTACTTAGATGTCATTTGGAACTACGTACTTAGAGGTAATTTAGAACTAGGTATTTAGAGGTCATTTAGAACTACGAACCTACTGGTCATTTAGAACCCACGTACTTAGAGGTCATTTAGTACCCACGTACTTAGAGGTCATATAGAACCACGTACTTAGAGGTCATTAGGACCACTTACTTAGATTTCATTGGGAAGTACGTACCTAGAGGTCATTTAGAACTACGTACTTAGGGGTCATTTAGAACTACTTACTTATAGGTCATTTAGAAGCACGTACTTAGAGGTCATTTTGAACCACGTAGTTATAGGTCATTTAGAACTACGTACTTAGAGGTCATTTAGAACTACGTATATGAGGTCATTTAGAACCACATACTTAGAGGACATTTAGAACCACGTACTTAGAGGGCATTAAGAACTAAGTATTTAGAGGTCATTTAGAACCATGTACTCAGAGGTCGTTTAGAACCCCGTACTTAGAGGTCATTCAGAACTACGTATTTATAGGTCATTTAGAACCACGTACTTAGAGGTCATTTAGAACCACATACTTAGAGGTCATTTAGAACTACGTACTTAGAGGTCATTTAGAACTACGTACTTTAAGGTCATTTAAATCCACGTACTTATGGTCATTTAGAACTACGTACTTATAGGTCATTTAGAAGCACGTACATAGAGGTCATTTAGAACCACGTACTTAGAGGTCATTTAGTACAACGTACTTAGAGGTCATTTAGTACCACGTACTTAGAGGTCATTTAGAACCAACACACTTAGAGGTGATTTAGAACCACACACTTAGAGGACGTTTAGAACTACGTACTTAGAGGTCATTTAGAAACCACGTTCTTAGAGGTTATTTAGAACCAACTTCTTAGATGTCATTTAGAACTTACGTACTTAGAGATAATTTAGAACCCACGTACTTAGAGGTCATTTAGAACTACGTACTTAGGGGTCATTTAGAACTACTTACTTAGAGGTCATTAAGAACCAAGTACTTAGAGGTCATTAAGAACCACGTACTTAGAGGTCATCTAGATTCACGTACTTAGAGTTCATTTAGAACTACGTACTTAGAGGCCATTTAGAACTACTTACTTACAGGTCATTTAGAACCACGTACTTTGAGGTCATTTAGAACTACGTATTTAGAGGTCATTTAGAACCTACGTACTTATAGGTCATTTAAAAGCACGTACTTAGAGGTCATTTAGAACCACGTACTTAGAGGTCATTTAGAACCACGTACTTAGAGGTCATTTAGAACTACGTATATGAGGTCATTTAAAACCACTTACTTAGAGGTCATTTAGAAGCACGTACCTAGAGGTCATTTAGAACCATGTACTCAGAGGTCGTTTAGAACCCCGTACTTAGAGGTCATTCAGAACTACGTATTTAGTGGTCATTTAGAACCACGTACTTAGAGGTCATTTAGAACCACTTACTTAGAGGTCATTTGGAACCACGTACTTAGAGGTCATTTAGAACCACGTACTTAGAGGTCATATAGGACCACGTACTTAGAGGTCATTTAGAACCATGTACTCAGAGGGCATTAAGAACTAAGTATTTAGAGGTCATTTAGAACCATGTACTCAGAGGTAGTTTAGAACCCCGTATTTAGAGGTCATTCAGAACTACGTATTTATAGGTCATTTAGAACTACGTACTAAGAAGGTCATATTATACCACGTACTTAGAGGTCATTTAGAACCACTTACTTAGAGGTCATTTGGAACTACGTACCTAGAGGTAATTTGGAACTACGTACCTAGAGGTCATATAGGACCACGTACTTAGAGGTCATTTAGAACTACGTACTTAGGGGTCATTTAGAACTACTTACTTAGAGGTCATTTAGAACCACGTACTTAGAGGTCATTTAGAACCACTTACTTAGAGGTCATTTGGAACTACGTATCTAGAGGTAATTTGGAACTACGTACCTAGAGGTCATTTAGAACCTCGTACTTAGAGGTCATTTAGAACCACATACTTAGAGATCATTTAGAACTACGTACTTAGAAGATATTTAGAACCACGTACTTAGAGGTCATTTAGAACCACTTACTTAGAGGTCATTTGGAACTACGTACCTAGAGGTAATTTGGAACTACGTACCTAGAGGTCATTTAGCACCACGTACTTAGAAGTCATTTAGAACCAAGTACTTAGAGGTCATTTAGAACCCACGTACTTAGAGGTAATTTAGAACCAACTTTTTAGAGGTCATTTAGAACTACGTACATAGAGGTCATTTTGAACTACGTACTTAGAGGTAATATAGAACTACGTTCTTAGAGGTCATTTAGGACCACGTACTTAGAGGTCATTTAGAACTACGTACTTATAGGTCATTTAGAACCACGTACTTAAACGTCATTTAGAACCACATACTAAGAGGTCATTTGGAACTACGTACCTAGAGGTCATTTAGAACCTCGTACTTAGAGGTCATTTAGAACCACATACTTAGAGGTCATTTAGAACTACTTACTTAGAGGTCATTTAGAACTACGTACCTAGAGGTCAATTAGAACTACGTACTTAGAGGTCATTTAGAACTACGTACTTAGAAGATATTTAGAACCACGTACTTAGAGGTCATTTAGAACCAACTTTTTAGAGGTCATTTAGAACTACGTACTTAGAGGTCAATTAGAACCACGTACTCAGAGGTCATTTAGAACCCACGTACTTAGAGGTCATATAAAACCACGTATTTAGAGGTCATTAAGAACCACGTACTTAGAGGTCATTTAGAACCAAGTACTTAGAGGTCATTTAGAACCACGTACTTAGTCGTCATTTAGAACCACGTACTTAGAGGTCATTTAGAACCACGTACTTAGAGGTCATTTAGAACCACGTACTTAGAAGTTATTATCACTACGTATATAAGGTCATTTAGAACCACGTACTTAGAGGACATTTAGAACCACGTACTTAGAAGTCATTTAGAAGAACCCACGTACTTAGAGGTCATTTAGAACTACGTAATTAGAGGTCATTTAGAACTACGAACATATGGGTCATTTAGAACCCACGTACTTAGAGGTCATTTAGTACCCACGTACTTAGAGGTCATATAGAACCACGTACTTAGAGGTCATTTAGAACCACTTACTTAGATGTCATTTGGAAGTACGTACCTAGAGGTCATTTAGAACTACGTACTTAGGGGTCATTTAGAACTACTTACTTAGAGGTCATTTAGAAGCACGTACTTAGAAGTCATTTAGAACGACGTAGTTATTGGTCATTTAGAACCACGTACTTAGAGGTCATTTAGAACTACGTATATGAGGTCATTTAGAACCACATACTTAGAGGACATTTAGAACCACGTACTTAGAAGGCATTAAGAACTAAATATTTAGAGGTCATTTAGAACCATGTACTCAGAGGTCGTTTAGAACCCCGTACTTAGAGGTCATTCAGAACTACGTATTTATAGGTCATTTAGAACTACGTACTTAGAGGTCATTTAGAACCACATACTTAGAGGTCATTTAGAACTACGTACTTAGAGGTCATTTAGAACTACGTACTTAGAGGTCATTTAGAAGCACATACATAGTGGTCATTTAGAACCACGTACTTAGAGGTCATTTAGTACAACGTACTTAGAGGTCATTTAGAACCACGTACTTAGAGGTCATTTAGAACCACTTACTTAGAGGTCATTTGGAACTACGTACCTAGAGGTAATTTGGAACTACGTACCTAGAGGTCATTTAGAACCTCGTACTTAGAGGTCATTTAGAATCACATACTTAGAGGTAATTTAGAACTACGTACTTAGAAGATATTTAGAACCACGTACTTAGAGGTCATTTAGAACCACGTACGTAGAGGACATTTAGAACCACGTACTTAGAAGTCATTTAGAAGAACCCACGTACTTAGAGGTCATTTAGAACTACGAAATTAGAGGTCATTTAGAACCACGTATATGAGGTCATTTAGAACCACCTACTTAGAGGACATTTAGAACCACGTACTTAGAAGGCATTAAGAACTAAGTATTTAGAGGTCATTTAGAACCATGTACTCAGTGGTCGTTTAGAACCCCGTACTTAGAGGTCATTCAGAACTACGTATTTATAGGTCATTTAGAACCACGTACTTTAAGGTCATTTAAATCCACGTACTTATGGTCATTTAGAACTACGTACTTAGAGGTAATTTAGAACCCACGTACTTAGAGGTCATTTAGAAACCACGTTGTTAGAGGTTATTTAGAACCAACTTCTTAGAGGTCATTTAGAACTTACGTACTTAGAGGTAATTTAGAACCCACGTACTTAGAGGTCAATTAGTACCCACGTACTTAGAGGTCATTTAGAACTACGTACATAGAGGTCATTTTGAACTACGTACTTAGAGGTAATATAGAACTACGTTCTTTGAGGTCATTTAGGACCACGTACTTAGACTTCATTTAGAACCACTTACTTAGAGGTCATTTGGAACTACGTACCTTGAGGTCATTTAGAACTTCGTACTTAGAGGTCATTTAGAACCACATACATAGAGGTCATTTAGAACTACTTACTTAGAGGTCATTTAGAACTAAGTACCTAGAGGTCAATTAGAATTACGTACTTAGAGGTAATTTAGAACTACGTACTTAGAAGATATTTAGAACTACGTACTTAGAGGTTATTTAGAACCAACTTTTTAGAGGTCATTTAGAACTACGTACTTAGAGGTCATTTAGAACCACGTACTTAGAGGTCATTTAGAACCACGTACTTAGAGTTCAATAATAACCACGTACTTGGAGGTCATTTAGAACCAACAACTTAGAGGTCATTTAGAACTACGTACTTAGAGGTCATTTAGAACCACGTACTCAAAGGTCATTTACAACCCACGTACTTAGAGGTCATATAAAACCACGTATTTAGAAGTCATTTAGAACCACGTACTTAGAGGTCATTTAGAACCAAGTACTTAGAGGTCATTTAGAACCACGTACTTAGACGTCATTTAGAACCACGTACTTAGAGGTCATTTAGAACCACGTACTTAGAAGTTATTATCACTACGTATATAAGGTCATTTAGAACCACGTACTTAGAGGACATTTAGAACCACGTACTTAGAAGTCATTTAGAAGAACCCACGTACTTAGAGGTCATTTAGAACTACGTAATTAGAGGTCATTTAGAACTACGAACTTAGGGGTCATTTAGAACCCACGTACTTAGAGGTCATTTAGTACCCACGTACTTAGAGGTCATATAGAAAAACGTACTTAGAGGTCATTTAGAACCACTTACTTAGATGTCATTTGGAACTACGTACTTAGAGGTAATTTAGAACTAGGTATTTAGAGGTCATTTAGAACTACGAACCTACTAATCATTTAGAACCCACGTACTTAGAGGTCATTTAGTACCCACGTACTTAGAGGTCATATAGAACCACGTACTTAGAGGTCATTAGGACCACTTACTTAGATTTCATTTGGAAGTACGTACCTAGAGGTCATTTAGAACTACGTACTTAGGGGTCATTTAGAACTACTTACTTATAGGTCATTTAGAAGCACGTACTTAGAGGTCATTTTGAACCACGTAGTTATAGGTCATTTAGAACCACGTACTTAGAGGTCATTTAGAACTACGTATATGAGGTCATTTAGAACCACATACTTAGAGGACATTTAGAACCACGTACTTAGAGGGCATTAAGAACTAAGTATTTAGAGGTCATTTAGAACCATGTACTCAGAGGTCGTTTAGAACCCCGTACTTAGAGGTCATTCAGAACTACGTATTTATAGGTCATTTAGAACCACGTACTTAGAGGTCATTTAGAACCACATACTTAGAGGTCATTTAGAACTACGTACTTAGAGGTCATTTAGAACTACGTACTTTAAGGTCATTTAAATCCACGTACTTATGGTCATTTAGAACTACGTACTTATAGGTCATTTAGAAGCACGTACATAGAGGTCATTTAGAACCACGTACTTAGAGGTCATTTAGTACAACGTACTTAGAGGTCATTTAGTACCACGTACTTAGAGGTCATTTAGAACCAACACACTTAGAGGTGATTTAGAACCACACACTTAGAGGACGTTTAGAACTACGTACTTAGAGGTCATTTAGAACCCACGTACTTAGAGGTCATTTAGAAACCACGTTCTTAGAGGTTATTTAGAACCAACTTCTTAGATGTCATTTAGAACTTACGTACTTAGAGATAATTTAGAACCCACGTACTTAGAGGTCATTTAGAACTACGTACTTAGGGGTCATTTAGAACTACTTACTTAGAGGTCATTAAGAACCAAGTACTTAGAGGTCATTAAGAACCAAGTACTTAGAGGTCATCTAGATTCACGTACTTAGAGTTCATTTAGAACTACGTACTTAGAGGTCATTTAGAACTACTTACTTACAGGTCATTTAGAACCACGTACTTTGAGGTCATTTAGAACTACGTATTTAGAGGTCATTTAGAACCTACGTACTTATAGGTCATTTAGAACTACGTATATGAGGTCATTTAAAACCACTTACTTAGAGGTCATTTAGAAGCACGTACCTAGAGGTCATTTAGAACCATGTACTCAGAGGTCGTTTAGAACCCCGTACTTAGAGGTCATTCAGAACTACGTATTTAGTGGTCATTTAGAACCACGTACTTAGAGGTCATTTAGAACCACTTACTTAGAGGTCATTTGGAACCACGTACTTAGAGGTCATTTAGAACCACGTACTTAGAGGTCATTTAAAACCAACAACTTAGAGTTTATTTAGAACTACGTACTTAGAGGTCATTTAGAACCACGTACTCAGAGGTCATTTAGAACCCACGTACTTAGAGGTCATTAAGAACCACGTACTTAGAGGTCATTTAGAACCAAGTACTTAGAGGTCATTTAGAACCACGTACTTAGAGGACATTTAGAACCACGTACTTAGAAGTCATTTAGAAGAACCCACGTACTTAGAGGTCATTTAGAACTACGTAATTAGAGGTCATGTAGAACTACGAACTTAGGGGTCAATTAGAACCCACGTACTTAGAGGTCATTTAGTACCCACGTACTTAGAGGTCATATAGAACCACGTACTTAGAGGTCATTTAGAACCACTTACTTAGATGTCATTTGGAAGTACGTACCTAGAGGTCATTTAGAACTACGTACTTAGGGGTCATTTAGAACTACTTACTTAGAGTTCATTTAGAAGCACGTACTTAGAGGTCATTTAGAACCACGTAGTTAGAGGTCATTTAGAACCTACTTCTTAGAGGTCACTTAGAACTTACGTACTTAGAGGTAATTTAGAACCCACGTACTAAGAGGTCATTTAAAACTACGTACTTAGAGGTCATTAAGAACCAAGTACTTAGAAGTCATTTAGAACCCACGTACTTAGAGGTCATATAGAACCACGCATTTAGAGGTCATTTGGAACCACGTACTTAGAAGTCATTTAGAACCAAGTACTTAAAGGTCATTTAGAACCACGCACTTAGAGGCCATTTAGAACCACGAACTTAGAGGTCATTTAGAACCACGTACATAGAGGTTATTTAGCACTACGTATATAAGGTCATTTAGAACCACGAACTTAGAGGACATTTAGAACCACGTACTTAGAAGTCATTTAGAAGAACCCACGTACTTAGAGGTCATTTATAACCACGTACTTAGAGGTCATTTAGAGCCACGTTCTTTGAGGTCATTTAGAACCAACAACTTAGAGGTCATTTAGAACTACGTACCTAGAGGTCATTTAGAACCACGTACTCAGAGGTCATTTAGAACCCACGTACTTAGAGGTCATATAGAACCACGCATTTAGAGGTCATTTGGAACCACGTACTTAGAAGTCATTTAGAACCAAGTACTTAAAGGTCATTTAGAACCACGCACTTAGAGGTCATTTAGAACCACGTACTTAGAGGTCATTTAGAACCACGTACATAGAGGTTATTTAGCACTACGTATATAAGGTCATTTAGAACCACGAACTTAGAGGACATTTAGAACCACGTACTTAGAAGTCATTTAGAAGAACCCACGTACTTAGAGGTCATTTAGAACCACGTACTAAGAGATCATATATAGAACCCACGTACTTAGAGGTCATTTAGTACCCACGTACTTAGAGGTCATTTAGAACCACGTACTTCGAGGTTATAGAGCACTACGTATATAAGGTCATTTAGAACCACGTACTTAGAGGACATTTAGAACCACGTACTTAGAGGTCATTTAGAACCACTTACTTAGAGGTCATTTAGAACCACATACTTAGAGGTCATTTAGAACTACTTACTTAGAGGTCATTTAGAACTTCGTACCTAGAGGACAATTAGAACTACGTACTTATAGGTCATTTAGATATACGTACTTAGAGGTAATATAGAACAACGTTCTTAGAGGTCATTTAGGACCACGTACTTAGAGGTCATTTAGAACTACGTACTTATAGGTCATTTAGAACAACGTACCTAGACGTCATTTAGAACCACTTACTTAGAGGTCATTTGGAACCACATACTTAGAGGTCATTTAGAACTACGTACCTAGAGGTCAATTAGAACTACGTACTTAGAGATCATTTAGATATACGTACTTAGAGGTAATATAGAACTACGTTCTTAGAGGTCATTTAGGACCACGTACTTAGAGGTTATTTAGAACTACGTACTTATAGGTCATTTAGAACAACGTACCTAGACGTCATTTAGAACCACTTACTTAGAGGTCATTTGGAACTACGAACCTAGAGGTCATTTAGAACCTCGTACTTAGAGGTCATTTAGACCCACATACTTAGAGGTCATTTAGAACTAGTTACTTAGAGGTCATTTAGTACTACGTACCTAGAGGTCAATTAGAACCACGTACTTAGAGGTTATTTAGAACCACGTACTTAGAACATATTTAGAACCACGTACTTAGAGGGCATTTAGAACCACGTACTTAGAAGTCATTTAGAAGAACCCACGTACTTAGAGGTCATTTAGAACCACGTACTAAGAGATCATATAGAACAACGTACTTAGAGGTCATTTAGAACCACTTACTTAGAGGTCATTTAGAACCACATTCTTGGAGGTCATTTAGAACTACGTACTTAGACGTCATTTAGAACCACTTACTTAGAGGTCATTTGGAACTACGTACCTTGAGGTCATTTAGAACCCCGTACTAAGAGGTCATTTAGAACCACATACTTAGAGATCATTTAGAACTACTTACTTAGAGGTAATATAGAACCAACTATTTAGAGGTCATTTAGAACTACGTACTTAGATGTCATTTAGAACCACGTATTTAGAGGTCATTTAGAACCACGTACTTAGAGGTCATTTAAAACCACGTACTTAGAGGTCATTTAGAACCAACTACTTAGAGGTCATTTAGAACTACGTACATAGAGGTCATTTAGAACCACGTACTCAGAGGTCATTTAGAACCCACGTACTTAGAGGTCATATAGAACCATGTACTTAGAGGTCATTTAGAACCACGTACGTAGAGGTCATTAGGACCAAGTTCTTAGAGGTCATCTAGAACCACGTACTTAAAGGTCATTTAGAACCACGTACTTAGATGTCATTTGGAAGTACGTACCTAGAGGTCATTTAGAACTACGTACTTAGGGGTCATTTAGAACTACTTACTTAGAGGTCAGTTAGAAGCACGTACTTAGAGGTCATTTAGAACCACGTAGTTAGAGGTCATTTAGAACCACGTACTTAGAGGTCATTTAGAACTACGTATATGAGGTCGTTTAGAACCACGTACTTAGAGGACATTTAGAACAACGTACTTAGAGGATATTAAGAACTAAGTATTTAGAGGTCATTTAGAACCATGTACTCAGAGGTCGTTTAGAACCCCGTACTTAGAGGTCATTCAGAACTACGTATATGAGGTCATTTAGAACCACGTACTTAGAGGACATTTAGAACCACGTACTTAGAGGGCATTAAGAACTAAGTATTTAGAGGTCATTTAGAACCATGTACTCAGAGGTAGTTTAGAACCCCGTATTTAGAGGTCATTCAGAACTACGTATTTATAGGTCATTTAGAACTACGTACTAAGAGGTCATATTGGACCACGTAGTTAGAGGTCATTTAGAACCACTTACTTAGAGGTCATTTGGAACTACGTACCTAGAGGTAATTTGGAACTACGTACCTAGAGGTCATATAGGACCACGTACTTAGAGGTCATTTAGAACTACGTACTTAGGGGTCATTTAGAACTACTTACTTAGAGGTCATTTAGAACCACGTACTTAGAGGTCATTTAGAACCACTTACTTAGAGGTCATTTGGAACTACGTACCTAGAGGTAATTTGGAACTACGTACCTAGAGGTCATTTAGAACCTCGTACTTAGAGGTCATTTAGAACCACATACTTAGAGGTCATTTAGAACTACGTACTTAGAAGATATTTAGAACCACGTACTTAGAGGTCATTTAGAACCACTTACTTAGAGGTCATTTGGAACTACGTACCTAGAGGTAATTTGGAACTACGTACCTAGAGGTCATTTAGCACCACGTACTTAGAAGTCATTTAGAACCAAGTACTTAGAGGTCATTTAGAACCCACGTACTTAGAGGTAATTTAGAACCAACTTTTTAGAGGTCATTTAGAACTACGTACATAGAGGTCATTTTGAACTACGGACTTAGAGGTAATATAGAACTACGTTCTTAGAGGTCATTTAGGACCACGTACTTAGAGGTCATTTAGAACTACGTACTTATAGGTCATTTAGAACCACGTACTTAAACGTCATTTAGAACCACATACTAAGAGGTCATTTGGAACTACGTACCTAGAGGTCATTTAGAACCTCGTACTTAGAGGTCATTTAGAACCACATACTTAGAGGTCATTTAGAACTACTTACTTAGAGGTCATTTAGAACTACGTACCTAGAGGTCAATTAGAACTACGTACTTAGAGGTCATTTAGAACTACGTACTTAGAAGATATTTAGAACCACGTACTTAGAGGTCATTTAGAACCAACTTTTTAGAGGTCATTTAGAACTACGTACTTAGAGGTCAATTAGAACCACGTACTCAGAGGTCATTTAGAACCCACGTACATAGAGGTCATATAAAACCACGTATTTAGAGGTCATTAAGAACCACGTACTTAGAGGTCATTTAGAACCAAGTACTTAGAGGTTATTTAGAACCACGTACTTAGTCGTCATTTAGAACCACGTACTTAGAGGTCATTTAGAACCACGTACTTAGAGGTCATTTAGAACCACGTACTTAGAAGTTATTATCACTACGTATATAAGGTCATTTAGAACCACGTACTTAGAGGACATTTAGAACTACGTACTTAGAAGTCATTTAGAAGAACCCACGTACTTAGAGGTCATTTAGAACTACGTAATTAGAGGTCATTTAGAACTACGAACATATGGGTCATTTAGAACCCACGTACTTAGAGGTCATTTAGTACAACGTACTTAGAGGTCATATAAAACCACGTACTTAGAGGTCATTTAGAACCACTTACTTAGATGTCATTTGGAAGTACGTACCTAGAGGTCATTTAGAACTACGTACTTAGGGGTCATTTAGAACTACTTACTTAAAGGTCATTTAGAAGCACGTACTTAGAGGTCATTTAGAACGACGTAGTTATTGGTCATTTAGAACCACGTACTTAGAGGTCATTTAGAACTACGTATATGAGGTCATTTAGAACCACATACTTAGAGGACATTTAGAACCACGTACTTAGAAGGCATTAAGAACTAAATATTTAGAGGTCATTTAGAACCATGTACTCAGAGGTCGTTTAGAACCCCGTACTTAGAGGTCATTCAGAACTACGTATTTATAGGTCATTTAGAACTAGGTACTTAAAGGTCATTTAGAACCACATACTTAGTGGTCATTTAGAACTACGTACTTAGAGGTCATTTAGAACTACGTACTTAGAGGTCATTTAGTACCCACGTACTTAGAGGTCATATAGAACCACGTACTTAGAGGTCATTTAGAACCACTTACTTAGATGTCATTTGGAAGTACGTACCTAGAGGTCATTTAGAACTACGTACTTAGGGGTCATTTAGAACTACTTACTTAGAGGTCATTTAGAACCACGTACTTAAACGTCATTTAGAACCACATACTAAGAGGTCATTTGGAACTACGTACCTAGAGGTCATTTAGAACCTCGTACTTAGAGGTCATTTAGAACCACATACTTAGAGGTCATTTAGAACTACATACTTAGAGGTCATTTAGAACTACGTACCTAGAGGTCAATTAGAACTACGTACTTAGAGGTCATTTAGAACTACGTACTTAGAAGATATTTAGAACCACGTACTTAGAGGTCATTTAGAACCAACTTTTTAGAGGTCATTTAGAACTACGTACTTAGAGGTCAATTAGAACCACGTACTCAGAGGTCATTTAGAACCCACGTACATAGAGGTCATATAAAACCACGTATTTAGAGGTCATTAAGAACCACGTACTTAGAGGTCACTTAGAACCAAGTACTTAGAGGTCATTTAGAACCACCTACTTAGTCGTCATTTAGAACCACGTACTTAGAGGTCATTTAGAACCACGTACTTAGAGGTCATTTAGAACCACGTACTTAGAAGTTATTATCACTACGTATATAAGGTCATTTAGAACCACGTACTTAGAGGACATTTAGAACTACGTACTTAGAAGTCATTTAGAAGAACCCACGTACTTAGAGGTCATTTAGAACTACGTAATTAGAGGTCATTTAGAACTACGAACATATGGGTCATTTAGAACCCACGTACTTAGAGGTCATTTAGTACCCACGTACTTAGAGGTCATATAAAACCACGTACTTAGAGGTCATTTAGAACCACTTACTTAGATGTCATTTGGAAGTACGTACCTAGAGGTCATTTAGAACTACGTACTTAGGGGTCATTTAGAACTACTTACTTAGAGGTCATTTAGAAGCACGTACTTAGAGGTCATTTAGAACGACGTAGTTATTGGTCATTTAGAACCACGTACTTAGAGGTCATTTAGAACTACGTATATGAGGTCATTTAGAACCACATACTTAGAGGACATTTAGAACCACGTACTTAGAAGGCATTAAGAACTAAATATTTAGAGGTCATTTAGAACCATGTACTCAGAGGTCGTTTAGAACCCCGTACTTAGAGGTCATTCAGAACTACGTATTTATAGGTCATTTAGAACTACGTACTTAGAGGTCATTTAGAACCACATACTTAGAGGTCATTTAGAACTACGTACTTAGAGGTCATTTAGAACTACGTACTTAGAGGTCATTTAGAACCCACGTACTTAGAGGTCATATAGAACCACGTACTTAGAGGTCATTTAGAACCACTTACTTAGATGTCATTTGGAAGTACGTACATAGAGGTCATTTAGAACTACGTACTTAGGGGTCATTTAGAACTACTTACTTAGAGGTCATTTAGAACCACGTACTTAGAAGGCATTAAGAACTAAGTATTTAGAGGTCATTTAGAACCATGTACTCAGTGGTCGTTTAGAACCCCGTACTTAGAGGTCATTCAGAACTACGTATTTATAGGTCATTTAGAACCACGTACTTTAAGGTCATTTAAATCCACGTACTTATGGTCATTTAGAACTACGTACTTAGAGGTAATTTAGAACCCACGTACTTAGAGGTCATTTAGAAACCACGTTGTTAGAGGTTATTTAGAACCAACTTCTTAGAGGTCATTTAGAACTTACGTACTTAGAGGTAATTTAGAACCCACGTACTTAGAGGTCATTTAGTACCCACGTACTTAGAGGTCTTTTAGAACTACGTACATAGAGGTCATTTTGAACTACGTACTTAGAGGTAATATAGAACTACGTTCTTTGAGGTCATTTAGGACCACGTACTTAGACTTCATTTAGAACCACTTACTTAGAGGTAATTTAGAACTACTTACTTAGAAGTCATTTAGAACCAACTATTTAGAGGTCATTTAGAACTACGTACTTAGATGTCATTTAGAACCACGTACTTAGAGGTCATTTAGAACCACGTATTTAGAGGTCATTTAAAACCCACGTACTTAGAGGTCATCTAGAACCACGTACTTAGAGGTCATTTAGAACCACGTACGTAGAGGTCATTAGGACAAAGTTCTTAGAGTTCATCTAGAACCACGTACTTAAAGGTCATTTAGAACCACGTACTTAGATGTCATTTGGAGGTACGTACTAAGAGATCATATAGAACCACGTACTTAGAGGTCATTTAGAACCACTTACTTAGAGGTCATTTGGAACTACGTACCTAGAGGTAATTTAGAACTACGTACTTAGAGGTCATTTAGAACCACGTACATAGAGGTCATTTAGAACCCACGTACTTTGAGGTCATTTAGTACCCACGTACTTAGATGTCATATAGTACTACGTACTTAGAGGTCATTTAGAACCACTTACTTAGATGTCATTTGGAAGTACGTACCTAGAGGTCATTTAGAACTACGTACTTAAACGTCATTTAGAACCACGTACTTAGAGGTCATTTAGAACCACGTACTTAGAAGTTATTATCACTACGTATATAAGGTCATTTAAAACCACGTACTAGAGGTCATTTAGAACTACGTACTTATAGGTCATTTAGAACCACGTACTTAGACGTCATTTAGAACCACTTACTTAGAGGTCATTTGGAACCACTTACTTAGAGGTCATTTAGAACCAACTATTTAGAGGTCATTTAGAACTACGTACTTAGATGTCATTTAGAACCACGTACTTAGAGGTCATTTAGAACCACGTACTCAGAGGTCATTTAAAACCCACGTACTTAGAGGTCATCTAGAACCACGTACTTAGAGGTCATTTAGAACCACGTACGTAGAGGTCATTAGGACCAAGTTCTTAGAGGTCATCTAAAACCACGTACTTAAAGGTTATTTAGAACCACGTACTTAGATGTCATTTGGAGGTACGTACTAAGAGGTCATTAGGACCAAGTTCTTAGAGGTCATCTAGAACCACGTTTTAGAGGTCATTTAGAACCACTTACTTAGAGGTCATTTGGAACTACGTACCTAGAGGTAATTTAAAACTACGTACTTAGAGGTTATTTAGATCCACGTACATAGAGGTCATTTAGAACTACGTATTTAGAGGCCATTTAGAACTACGAACTTAGCTGTCATTTAGAACCCACGTACTTAGAGGTCATTTAGTAGCCACGTACTTAGATGTCATATAGAACGACGTACTTAGAGGTCATTTAGAACCACTTACTTAGATGTCATTTGGAAGTACGTACCTAGAGGTCATTTAGAACTACGTACTTAAACGTCATTTAGAACCACGTACTTAGAAGTTATTATCACTACGTATATAAGGTCATTTAAAACCACGTACTAGAGGTCATTTAGAACTACGTACTTATAGGTCATTTAGAACCACGTACTTAGACGTCATTTAGAACCACTTACTTAGAGGTCATTTGGAACTACGTACCTAAAGGTCATTTAGAACCTCGTACTTAGAGGTCATTTAGAACCACATACTAAGAGGTCATTTAGAACTACTTACTTAGAGGTCATTTAGAACTACGTACCTAGAGGTCAATTAGAACTACGTACTTAGAGGTCATTTAGAACTACGTACTTAGAAGATTTTTAGAACCACGTACTTAGAGGTCATTTAGAACCAACTTTTTAGAGGTCATTTAGAACTAGGTACTTAGACGTCATTTAGAAACACGTACTTAGAGGTTATTTAGAACCACGTACTTAGAGGTCATTTAGAACCACGTACTTAGAGGTCATTTAAAACCAACAACTTAGAGTTTATTTAGAACTACGTACTTAGAGGTCATTTAGAACCACGTACTCAGAGGTCATTTAGAACCCACGTACTTAGAGGTCATTAAGAACCACGTACTTAGAGGTCATTTAGAACCAAGTACTTAGAGGTCATTTAGAACCACGTACTTAGAGGACATTTAGAACCACGTACTCAGAAGTCATTTAGAAGAACCTACGTACTTAGAGGTCATTTAGAACTACGTAATTAGAGGTCATGTAGAACTACGAACTTAGGGGTCAATTAGAACCCACGTACTTAGAGGTCATTTAGTACCCACGTACTTAGAGGTCATATAGAACCACGTACTTAGAGGTCATTTAGAACCACTTACTTAGATGTCATTTGGAAGTACGTACCTAGAGGTCATTTAGAACTACGTACTTAGGGGTCATTTAGAACTACTTACTTAGAGTTCATTTAGAAGCACGTACTTAGAGGTCATTTAGAACCACGTAGTTAGAGGTCATTTAGAACCTACTTCTTAGAGGTCACTTAGAACTTACGTACTTTGAGGTAATTTAGAACCCACGTACTAAGAGGTCATTTAAAACTACGTACTTAGAGGTCATTAAGAACCAAGTACTTAGAGGTCATTTAGAACCCACGTACTTAGAGGTCATATAGAACCACGCATTTAGAGGTCATTTGGAACCACGTACTTAGAAGTCATTTAGAACCAAGTACTTAAAGGTCATTTAGAACCACGCACTTAGAGGTCATTTAGAACCACGAACTTAGAGGTCATTTAGAACCACGTACATAGAGGTTATTTAGCACTACGTATATAAGGTCATTTAGAACCACGAACTTAGAGGACATTTAGAACCACGTACTTAGAAGTCATTTAGAAGAACCCACGTACTTAGAGGTCATTTAGAACCACGTACTAAGAGATCATATAGAACCCACGTACTTAGAGGTCATTTATAACCACGTACTTAGAGGTCATTTAGAGCCACGTTCTTTGAGGTCATTTAGAACCAACAACTTAGAGGTCATTTAGAACTACGTACCTAGAGGTCATTTAGAACCACGTACTCAAAGGTCATTTAGAACCCACGTACTTAGAGGTCATATAGAACCACGCATTTAGAGGTCATTTGGAACCACGTACTTAGAAGTCATTTAGAACCAAGTACTTAAAGGTCATTTAGAACCACGCACTTAGAGGTCATTTAGAACCACGTACTTAGAGGTCATTTAGAACCACGTACATAGAGGTTATTTAGCACTACGTATATAAGGTCATTTAGAACCACGAACTTAGAGGACATTTAGAACCACGTACTTAGAAGTCATTTAGAAGAACCCACGTACTTAGAGGTCATTTTGAACCACGTACTAAGAGATCATATAGAACCCACGTACTTAGAGGTCATTTAGTACCCACGTACTTAGAGGTCATTTAGAACCACGTACTTCGAGGTTATAGAGCACTACGTATATAAGGTCATTTAGAACCACGTACTTAGAGGACATTTAGAACCACGTACTTAGAGGTCATTTAGAACCACTTACTTAGAGGTCATTTAGAACCACATACTTAGAGGTCATTTAGAACTACTTACTTAGAGGTCATTTAGAAGTTCGTACCTAGAGGTCAATTAGAACTACGTACTTATAGGTCATTTAGATATACGTACTTAGAGGTAATATAGAACAACGTTCTTAGAGGTCATTTAGGACCACGTACTTAGAGGTCATTTAGAACTACGTACTTATAGGTCATTTAGAACAACGTACCTAGACGTCATTTAGAACCACTTACTTAGAGGTCATTTGGAACCACATACTTAGAGGTCATTTAGAACTACGTACCTAGAGGTCAATTAGAACTACGTACTTAGAGATCATTTAGATATACGTACTTAGAGGTAATATAGAACTACGTTCATAGAGGTCATTTAGGACCACGTACTTAGAGGTTATTTAGAACTACGTACTTATAGGTCATTTAGAACAACGTACCTAGACGTCATTTAGAACAACTTACTTAGAGGTCATTTGGAACTACGAACCTAGAGGTCATTTAGAACCTCGTACTTAGAGGTCATTTAGACCCACATACTTAGAGGTCATTTAGAACTAGTTACTTAGAGGTCATTTAGAACTACGTACCTAGAGGTCAATTAGAACCACGTACTTAGAGGTTATTTAGAACCACGTACTTAGAACATATTTAGAACCACGTACTTAGAGGGCATTTAGAACCACGTACTTAGAAGTCATTTAGAAGAACCCACGTACTTAGAGGTCATTTAGAACCACGTACTAAGAGATCATATAGAACAACGTACTTAGAGGTCATTTAGAACCACTTACTTAGAGGTCATTTAGAACCACATACTTGGAGGTCATTTAGAACTACGTACTTAGACGTCATTTAGAACCACTTACTTAGAGGT
The DNA here is from genome assembly GCA_963513935.1 of Aphrophora alni. NCBI lineage: Eukaryota > Metazoa > Arthropoda > Insecta > Hemiptera > Aphrophoridae > Aphrophora > Aphrophora alni. The sequence goes on from OY740773.1 coordinate 111,321,795, forward strand.
CATTTGGAACTACGTACCTTGAGGTCATTTAGAACCCCGTACTAAGAGGTCATTTAGAACCACATACTTAGAGATCATTTAGAACTACTTACTTAGAGGTAATATAGAACCAACTATTTAGAGGTCATTTAGAACTACGTACTTAGATGTCATTTAGAACCACGTACTTAGAGGTCATTTAGAACCAACTACTTAGAGGTCATTTAGAACTACGTACATAGAGGTCATTTAGAACCACGTACTCAGAGGTCATTTAGAACCCACGTACTTAGAGGTCATATAGAACCACGTACTTAGAGGTCATTTAGAACCACGTACGTAGAGGTCATTAGGACCAAGTTCTTAGAGGTCATCTAGAACCACGTACTTAAAGGTCATTTAGAACCACGTACTGATAGGTCATTTAGAACTACGTACTTAGAGGGCATTTAGAACTAAGTACTTATAGGTCTTTTAGAATCTCGTACTTAGAAGTCATTTAGAACCACATACTCAGAGGTCATTTAGAACCACGTACTTAGAGGTCATTTAGAACCAAGTACTTAGAGGTCATTTAGAACCACATACTTAGAGGTCATTTAGTACTACTTTCTTAGAAGTCATTTAGAACTACGTACCTAGAGGTCCATTAGAACAAGGTACTTAGAGTTCATTTAGAACTACGTACTTAAAAGATATTTGGAACCACGTAGCTAAAGGTCATTTAGAACCAACTTTTTAAAGGTCATTTAGAACTACGTACTTAGAGGTCATTTAGAACCACGTACTTAGAGGTCATTAAGAACCACGTACTTAGAGGTCATTAAGAACCACGTACTCAGAAGTCATTTAGAACCAACAACTTAGAGGTCATTTAGAACTACGTACTTAGAGGTCATTTAGAACTACGTACTCAGAGGTCATTTAGAACCCACGTACTTAGAGGTCATTCAGAACCACGTACTTAGAGGTCATTTAAAACCACGTACTTAAAGGTCATTTAGAACCACGTACTAAGAGATCATATAGAACCACGTACTTAGAGGTCATTTAGAACCACTTACTTAGAGGTCATTTGGAACTACGTACCTAGAGGTAATTTAGAACTACGTATTTAGAGATCATTTAGAACCACGTACATAGAGGTCATTTAGAACTACGTACTTAGAGGTCATTTAGAACTACGTATTTAGAGGTTATTTAGAACTACGAACTTAGGGGTCATTTAGAACCCACGTACTTAGAGGTCATTTAGTACCCACGTACTTAGAGGTCATATAGAACCACGTACTTAGAGGTTATTTAGAACCACTTACATAGAAGTTATTATCACTACGTATATAAGGTCATTTAGAACCACGTACTTAGAGGACATTTAGAACCACGTACTTAGAAGTCATTTAGAAGAACCCACGTACTTAGAGGTCATTTAGAACTACGTAATTAGAGGTCATTTAGAACTACGAACTTATTGGTCATTTAGAACCCACGTACTTAGAGGTCATTTAGTACCCACGTACTTAGAGGTCATTTGGAAGTACGTACTTAGAGGTCATTTAGAACTACGTACTTAGGGGTCATTTAGTACTACTTACTTAGAGGTCATTTAGAAGCACGTACTCAGAGGTCATTTAGAACTACGTATTTATAGGTCATTTAGAACCATGTACTCAGAGGTCGTTTAGAACCCCGTACTTAGAGGTCATTCAGAACTACGTATTTATAGGTCATTTAGAACCACGTACTTAGAGGTCATTTAGAACCACATACTTAGAGGTCATTTAGAACTACGTACTTAGAGGTCATTTAGAACTACGTACTTTAAGGTCATTTAAATCCACGTACTTATGGTCATTTAGAACTACGTACTTATAGGTCATTTAGAAGCACGTACATAGAGGTCATTTAGAACCACGTACTTAGAGGTCATTTAGTACAACGTACTTAGAGGTCATTTAGTACCACGTACTTAGAGGTCATTTAGAACCAACACACTTAGAGGTGATTTAGAACCACACACTTAGAGGACGTTTAGAACTACGTACTTAGAGGTCATTTAGAAACCACGTTCTTAGAGGTTATTTAGAACCAACTTCTTAGATGTCATTTAGAACTTACGTACTTAGAGATAATTTAGAACCCACGTACTTAGAGGTCATTTAGAACTACGTACTTAGGGGTCATTTAGAACTACTTACTTAGAGGTCATTAAGAACCAAGTACTTAGAGGTCATTAAGAACCACGTACTTAGAGGTCATCTAGATTCACGTACTTAGAGTTCATTTAGAACTACGTACTTAGAGGCCATTTAGAACTACTTACTTACAGGTCATTTAGAACCACGTACTTTGAGGTCATTTAGAACTACGTATTTAGAGGTCATTTAGAACCTACGTACTTATAGGTCATTTAAAAGCACGTACTTAGAGGTCATTTAGAACCACGTACTTAGAGGTCATTTAGAACCACGTACTTAGAGGTCATTTAGAACTACGTATATGAGGTCATTTAAAACCACTTACTTAGAGGTCATTTAGAAGCACGTACCTAGAGGTCATTTAGAACCATGTACTCAGAGGTCGTTTAGAACCCCGTACTTAGAGGTCATTCAGAACTACGTATTTAGTGGTCATTTAGAACCACGTACTTAGAGGTCATTTAGAACCACTTACTTAGAGGTCATTTGGAACCACGTACTTAGAGGTCATTTAGAACCACGTACTTAGAGGTCATATAGGACCACGTACTTAGAGGTCATTTAGAACCATGTACTCAGAGGGCATTAAGAACTAAGTATTTAGAGGTCATTTAGAACCATGTACTCAGAGGTAGTTTAGAACCCCGTATTTAGAGGTCATTCAGAACTACGTATTTATAGGTCATTTAGAACTACGTACTAAGAGGTCATATTATACCACGTACTTAGAGGTCATTTAGAACCACTTACTTAGAGGTCATTTGGAACTACGTACCTAGAGGTAATTTGGAACTACGTACCTAGAGGTCATATAGGACCACGTACTTAGAGGTCATTTAGAACTACGTACTTAGGGGTCATTTAGAACTACTTACTTAGAGGTCATTTAGAACCACGTACTTAGAGGTCATTTAGAACCACTTACTTAGAGGTCATTTGGAACTACGTATCTAGAGGTAATTTGGAACTACGTACCTAGAGGTCATTTAGAACCTCGTACTTAGAGGTCATTTAGAACCACATACTTAGAGATCATTTAGAACTACGTACTTAGAAGATATTTAGAACCACGTACTTAGAGGTCATTTAGAACCACTTACTTAGAGGTCATTTGGAACTACGTACCTAGAGGTAATTTGGAACTACGTACCTAGAGGTCATTTAGCACCACGTACTTAGAAGTCATTTAGAACCAAGTACTTAGAGGTCATTTAGAACCCACGTACTTAGAGGTAATTTAGAACCAACTTTTTAGAGGTCATTTAGAACTACGTACATAGAGGTCATTTTGAACTACGTACTTAGAGGTAATATAGAACTACGTTCTTAGAGGTCATTTAGGACCACGTACTTAGAGGTCATTTAGAACTACGTACTTATAGGTCATTTAGAACCACGTACTTAAACGTCATTTAGAACCACATACTAAGAGGTCATTTGGAACTACGTACCTAGAGGTCATTTAGAACCTCGTACTTAGAGGTCATTTAGAACCACATACTTAGAGGTCATTTAGAACTACTTACTTAGAGGTCATTTAGAACTACGTACCTAGAGGTCAATTAGAACTACGTACTTAGAGGTCATTTAGAACTACGTACTTAGAAGATATTTAGAACCACGTACTTAGAGGTCATTTAGAACCAACTTTTTAGAGGTCATTTAGAACTACGTACTTAGAGGTCAATTAGAACCACGTACTCAGAGGTCATTTAGAACCCACGTACTTAGAGGTCATATAAAACCACGTATTTAGAGGTCATTAAGAACCACGTACTTAGAGGTCATTTAGAACCAAGTACTTAGAGGTCATTTAGAACCACGTACTTAGTCGTCATTTAGAACCACGTACTTAGAGGTCATTTAGAACCACGTACTTAGAGGTCATTTAGAACCACGTACTTAGAAGTTATTATCACTACGTATATAAGGTCATTTAGAACCACGTACTTAGAGGACATTTAGAACCACGTACTTAGAAGTCATTTAGAAGAACCCACGTACTTAGAGGTCATTTAGAACTACGTAATTAGAGGTCATTTAGAACTACGAACATATGGGTCATTTAGAACCCACGTACTTAGAGGTCATTTAGTACCCACGTACTTAGAGGTCATATAGAACCACGTACTTAGAGGTCATTTAGAACCACTTACTTAGATGTCATTTGGAAGTACGTACCTAGAGGTCATTTAGAACTACGTACTTAGGGGTCATTTAGAACTACTTACTTAGAGGTCATTTAGAAGCACGTACTTAGAAGTCATTTAGAACGACGTAGTTATTGGTCATTTAGAACCACGTACTTAGAGGTCATTTAGAACTACGTATATGAGGTCATTTAGAACCACATACTTAGAGGACATTTAGAACCACGTACTTAGAAGGCATTAAGAACTAAATATTTAGAGGTCATTTAGAACCATGTACTCAGAGGTCGTTTAGAACCCCGTACTTAGAGGTCATTCAGAACTACGTATTTATAGGTCATTTAGAACTACGTACTTAGAGGTCATTTAGAACCACATACTTAGAGGTCATTTAGAACTACGTACTTAGAGGTCATTTAGAACTACGTACTTAGAGGTCATTTAGAAGCACATACATAGTGGTCATTTAGAACCACGTACTTAGAGGTCATTTAGTACAACGTACTTAGAGGTCATTTAGAACCACGTACTTAGAGGTCATTTAGAACCACTTACTTAGAGGTCATTTGGAACTACGTACCTAGAGGTAATTTGGAACTACGTACCTAGAGGTCATTTAGAACCTCGTACTTAGAGGTCATTTAGAATCACATACTTAGAGGTAATTTAGAACTACGTACTTAGAAGATATTTAGAACCACGTACTTAGAGGTCATTTAGAACCACGTACGTAGAGGACATTTAGAACCACGTACTTAGAAGTCATTTAGAAGAACCCACGTACTTAGAGGTCATTTAGAACTACGAAATTAGAGGTCATTTAGAACCACGTATATGAGGTCATTTAGAACCACCTACTTAGAGGACATTTAGAACCACGTACTTAGAAGGCATTAAGAACTAAGTATTTAGAGGTCATTTAGAACCATGTACTCAGTGGTCGTTTAGAACCCCGTACTTAGAGGTCATTCAGAACTACGTATTTATAGGTCATTTAGAACCACGTACTTTAAGGTCATTTAAATCCACGTACTTATGGTCATTTAGAACTACGTACTTAGAGGTAATTTAGAACCCACGTACTTAGAGGTCATTTAGAAACCACGTTGTTAGAGGTTATTTAGAACCAACTTCTTAGAGGTCATTTAGAACTTACGTACTTAGAGGTAATTTAGAACCCACGTACTTAGAGGTCATTTAGTACCCACGTACTTAGAGGTCATTTAGAACTACGTACATAGAGGTCATTTTGAACTACGTACTTAGAGGTAATATAGAACTACGTTCTTTGAGGTCATTTAGGACCACGTACTTAGACTTCATTTAGAACCACTTACTTAGAGGTCATTTGGAACTACGTACCTTGAGGTCATTTAGAACTTCGTACTTAGAGGTCATTTAGAACCACATACATAGAGGTCATTTAGAACTACTTACTTAGAGGTCATTTAGAACTAAGTACCTAGAGGTCAATTAGAATTACGTACTTAGAGGTAATTTAGAACTACGTACTTAGAAGATATTTAGAACTACGTACTTAGAGGTTATTTAGAACCAACTTTTTAGAGGTCATTTAGAACTACGTACTTAGAGGTCATTTAGAACCACGTACTTAGAGGTCATTTAGAACCACGTACTTAGAGTTCAATAATAACCACGTACTTGGAGGTCATTTAGAACCAACAACTTAGAGGTCATTTAGAACTACGTACTTAGAGGTCATTTAGAACCACGTACTCAAAGGTCATTTACAACCCACGTACTTAGAGGTCATATAAAACCACGTATTTAGAAGTCATTTAGAACCACGTACTTAGAGGTCATTTAGAACCAAGTACTTAGAGGTCATTTAGAACCACGTACTTAGACGTCATTTAGAACCACGTACTTAGAGGTCATTTAGAACCACGTACTTAGAAGTTATTATCACTACGTATATAAGGTCATTTAGAACCACGTACTTAGAGGACATTTAGAACCACGTACTTAGAAGTCATTTAGAAGAACCCACGTACTTAGAGGTCATTTAGAACTACGTAATTAGAGGTCATTTAGAACTACGAACTTAGGGGTCATTTAGAACCCACGTACTTAGAGGTCATTTAGTACCCACGTACTTAGAGGTCATATAGAAAAACGTACTTAGAGGTCATTTAGAACCACTTACTTAGATGTCATTTGGAACTACGTACTTAGAGGTAATTTAGAACTAGGTATTTAGAGGTCATTTAGAACTACGAACCTACTAATCATTTAGAACCCACGTACTTAGAGGTCATTTAGTACCCACGTACTTAGAGGTCATATAGAACCACGTACTTAGAGGTCATTAGGACCACTTACTTAGATTTCATTTGGAAGTACGTACCTAGAGGTCATTTAGAACTACGTACTTAGGGGTCATTTAGAACTACTTACTTATAGGTCATTTAGAAGCACGTACTTAGAGGTCATTTTGAACCACGTAGTTATAGGTCATTTAGAACCACGTACTTAGAGGTCATTTAGAACTACGTATATGAGGTCATTTAGAACCACATACTTAGAGGACATTTAGAACCACGTACTTAGAGGGCATTAAGAACTAAGTATTTAGAGGTCATTTAGAACCATGTACTCAGAGGTCGTTTAGAACCCCGTACTTAGAGGTCATTCAGAACTACGTATTTATAGGTCATTTAGAACCACGTACTTAGAGGTCATTTAGAACCACATACTTAGAGGTCATTTAGAACTACGTACTTAGAGGTCATTTAGAACTACGTACTTTAAGGTCATTTAAATCCACGTACTTATGGTCATTTAGAACTACGTACTTATAGGTCATTTAGAAGCACGTACATAGAGGTCATTTAGAACCACGTACTTAGAGGTCATTTAGTACAACGTACTTAGAGGTCATTTAGTACCACGTACTTAGAGGTCATTTAGAACCAACACACTTAGAGGTGATTTAGAACCACACACTTAGAGGACGTTTAGAACTACGTACTTAGAGGTCATTTAGAACCCACGTACTTAGAGGTCATTTAGAAACCACGTTCTTAGAGGTTATTTAGAACCAACTTCTTAGATGTCATTTAGAACTTACGTACTTAGAGATAATTTAGAACCCACGTACTTAGAGGTCATTTAGAACTACGTACTTAGGGGTCATTTAGAACTACTTACTTAGAGGTCATTAAGAACCAAGTACTTAGAGGTCATTAAGAACCAAGTACTTAGAGGTCATCTAGATTCACGTACTTAGAGTTCATTTAGAACTACGTACTTAGAGGTCATTTAGAACTACTTACTTACAGGTCATTTAGAACCACGTACTTTGAGGTCATTTAGAACTACGTATTTAGAGGTCATTTAGAACCTACGTACTTATAGGTCATTTAGAACTACGTATATGAGGTCATTTAAAACCACTTACTTAGAGGTCATTTAGAAGCACGTACCTAGAGGTCATTTAGAACCATGTACTCAGAGGTCGTTTAGAACCCCGTACTTAGAGGTCATTCAGAACTACGTATTTAGTGGTCATTTAGAACCACGTACTTAGAGGTCATTTAGAACCACTTACTTAGAGGTCATTTGGAACCACGTACTTAGAGGTCATTTAGAACCACGTACTTAGAGGTCATTTAAAACCAACAACTTAGAGTTTATTTAGAACTACGTACTTAGAGGTCATTTAGAACCACGTACTCAGAGGTCATTTAGAACCCACGTACTTAGAGGTCATTAAGAACCACGTACTTAGAGGTCATTTAGAACCAAGTACTTAGAGGTCATTTAGAACCACGTACTTAGAGGACATTTAGAACCACGTACTTAGAAGTCATTTAGAAGAACCCACGTACTTAGAGGTCATTTAGAACTACGTAATTAGAGGTCATGTAGAACTACGAACTTAGGGGTCAATTAGAACCCACGTACTTAGAGGTCATTTAGTACCCACGTACTTAGAGGTCATATAGAACCACGTACTTAGAGGTCATTTAGAACCACTTACTTAGATGTCATTTGGAAGTACGTACCTAGAGGTCATTTAGAACTACGTACTTAGGGGTCATTTAGAACTACTTACTTAGAGTTCATTTAGAAGCACGTACTTAGAGGTCATTTAGAACCACGTAGTTAGAGGTCATTTAGAACCTACTTCTTAGAGGTCACTTAGAACTTACGTACTTAGAGGTAATTTAGAACCCACGTACTAAGAGGTCATTTAAAACTACGTACTTAGAGGTCATTAAGAACCAAGTACTTAGAAGTCATTTAGAACCCACGTACTTAGAGGTCATATAGAACCACGCATTTAGAGGTCATTTGGAACCACGTACTTAGAAGTCATTTAGAACCAAGTACTTAAAGGTCATTTAGAACCACGCACTTAGAGGCCATTTAGAACCACGAACTTAGAGGTCATTTAGAACCACGTACATAGAGGTTATTTAGCACTACGTATATAAGGTCATTTAGAACCACGAACTTAGAGGACATTTAGAACCACGTACTTAGAAGTCATTTAGAAGAACCCACGTACTTAGAGGTCATTTATAACCACGTACTTAGAGGTCATTTAGAGCCACGTTCTTTGAGGTCATTTAGAACCAACAACTTAGAGGTCATTTAGAACTACGTACCTAGAGGTCATTTAGAACCACGTACTCAGAGGTCATTTAGAACCCACGTACTTAGAGGTCATATAGAACCACGCATTTAGAGGTCATTTGGAACCACGTACTTAGAAGTCATTTAGAACCAAGTACTTAAAGGTCATTTAGAACCACGCACTTAGAGGTCATTTAGAACCACGTACTTAGAGGTCATTTAGAACCACGTACATAGAGGTTATTTAGCACTACGTATATAAGGTCATTTAGAACCACGAACTTAGAGGACATTTAGAACCACGTACTTAGAAGTCATTTAGAAGAACCCACGTACTTAGAGGTCATTTAGAACCACGTACTAAGAGATCATATATAGAACCCACGTACTTAGAGGTCATTTAGTACCCACGTACTTAGAGGTCATTTAGAACCACGTACTTCGAGGTTATAGAGCACTACGTATATAAGGTCATTTAGAACCACGTACTTAGAGGACATTTAGAACCACGTACTTAGAGGTCATTTAGAACCACTTACTTAGAGGTCATTTAGAACCACATACTTAGAGGTCATTTAGAACTACTTACTTAGAGGTCATTTAGAACTTCGTACCTAGAGGACAATTAGAACTACGTACTTATAGGTCATTTAGATATACGTACTTAGAGGTAATATAGAACAACGTTCTTAGAGGTCATTTAGGACCACGTACTTAGAGGTCATTTAGAACTACGTACTTATAGGTCATTTAGAACAACGTACCTAGACGTCATTTAGAACCACTTACTTAGAGGTCATTTGGAACCACATACTTAGAGGTCATTTAGAACTACGTACCTAGAGGTCAATTAGAACTACGTACTTAGAGATCATTTAGATATACGTACTTAGAGGTAATATAGAACTACGTTCTTAGAGGTCATTTAGGACCACGTACTTAGAGGTTATTTAGAACTACGTACTTATAGGTCATTTAGAACAACGTACCTAGACGTCATTTAGAACCACTTACTTAGAGGTCATTTGGAACTACGAACCTAGAGGTCATTTAGAACCTCGTACTTAGAGGTCATTTAGACCCACATACTTAGAGGTCATTTAGAACTAGTTACTTAGAGGTCATTTAGTACTACGTACCTAGAGGTCAATTAGAACCACGTACTTAGAGGTTATTTAGAACCACGTACTTAGAACATATTTAGAACCACGTACTTAGAGGGCATTTAGAACCACGTACTTAGAAGTCATTTAGAAGAACCCACGTACTTAGAGGTCATTTAGAACCACGTACTAAGAGATCATATAGAACAACGTACTTAGAGGTCATTTAGAACCACTTACTTAGAGGTCATTTAGAACCACATTCTTGGAGGTCATTTAGAACTACGTACTTAGACGTCATTTAGAACCACTTACTTAGAGGTCATTTGGAACTACGTACCTTGAGGTCATTTAGAACCCCGTACTAAGAGGTCATTTAGAACCACATACTTAGAGATCATTTAGAACTACTTACTTAGAGGTAATATAGAACCAACTATTTAGAGGTCATTTAGAACTACGTACTTAGATGTCATTTAGAACCACGTATTTAGAGGTCATTTAGAACCACGTACTTAGAGGTCATTTAAAACCACGTACTTAGAGGTCATTTAGAACCAACTACTTAGAGGTCATTTAGAACTACGTACATAGAGGTCATTTAGAACCACGTACTCAGAGGTCATTTAGAACCCACGTACTTAGAGGTCATATAGAACCATGTACTTAGAGGTCATTTAGAACCACGTACGTAGAGGTCATTAGGACCAAGTTCTTAGAGGTCATCTAGAACCACGTACTTAAAGGTCATTTAGAACCACGTACTTAGATGTCATTTGGAAGTACGTACCTAGAGGTCATTTAGAACTACGTACTTAGGGGTCATTTAGAACTACTTACTTAGAGGTCAGTTAGAAGCACGTACTTAGAGGTCATTTAGAACCACGTAGTTAGAGGTCATTTAGAACCACGTACTTAGAGGTCATTTAGAACTACGTATATGAGGTCGTTTAGAACCACGTACTTAGAGGACATTTAGAACAACGTACTTAGAGGATATTAAGAACTAAGTATTTAGAGGTCATTTAGAACCATGTACTCAGAGGTCGTTTAGAACCCCGTACTTAGAGGTCATTCAGAACTACGTATATGAGGTCATTTAGAACCACGTACTTAGAGGACATTTAGAACCACGTACTTAGAGGGCATTAAGAACTAAGTATTTAGAGGTCATTTAGAACCATGTACTCAGAGGTAGTTTAGAACCCCGTATTTAGAGGTCATTCAGAACTACGTATTTATAGGTCATTTAGAACTACGTACTAAGAGGTCATATTGGACCACGTAGTTAGAGGTCATTTAGAACCACTTACTTAGAGGTCATTTGGAACTACGTACCTAGAGGTAATTTGGAACTACGTACCTAGAGGTCATATAGGACCACGTACTTAGAGGTCATTTAGAACTACGTACTTAGGGGTCATTTAGAACTACTTACTTAGAGGTCATTTAGAACCACGTACTTAGAGGTCATTTAGAACCACTTACTTAGAGGTCATTTGGAACTACGTACCTAGAGGTAATTTGGAACTACGTACCTAGAGGTCATTTAGAACCTCGTACTTAGAGGTCATTTAGAACCACATACTTAGAGGTCATTTAGAACTACGTACTTAGAAGATATTTAGAACCACGTACTTAGAGGTCATTTAGAACCACTTACTTAGAGGTCATTTGGAACTACGTACCTAGAGGTAATTTGGAACTACGTACCTAGAGGTCATTTAGCACCACGTACTTAGAAGTCATTTAGAACCAAGTACTTAGAGGTCATTTAGAACCCACGTACTTAGAGGTAATTTAGAACCAACTTTTTAGAGGTCATTTAGAACTACGTACATAGAGGTCATTTTGAACTACGGACTTAGAGGTAATATAGAACTACGTTCTTAGAGGTCATTTAGGACCACGTACTTAGAGGTCATTTAGAACTACGTACTTATAGGTCATTTAGAACCACGTACTTAAACGTCATTTAGAACCACATACTAAGAGGTCATTTGGAACTACGTACCTAGAGGTCATTTAGAACCTCGTACTTAGAGGTCATTTAGAACCACATACTTAGAGGTCATTTAGAACTACTTACTTAGAGGTCATTTAGAACTACGTACCTAGAGGTCAATTAGAACTACGTACTTAGAGGTCATTTAGAACTACGTACTTAGAAGATATTTAGAACCACGTACTTAGAGGTCATTTAGAACCAACTTTTTAGAGGTCATTTAGAACTACGTACTTAGAGGTCAATTAGAACCACGTACTCAGAGGTCATTTAGAACCCACGTACATAGAGGTCATATAAAACCACGTATTTAGAGGTCATTAAGAACCACGTACTTAGAGGTCATTTAGAACCAAGTACTTAGAGGTTATTTAGAACCACGTACTTAGTCGTCATTTAGAACCACGTACTTAGAGGTCATTTAGAACCACGTACTTAGAGGTCATTTAGAACCACGTACTTAGAAGTTATTATCACTACGTATATAAGGTCATTTAGAACCACGTACTTAGAGGACATTTAGAACTACGTACTTAGAAGTCATTTAGAAGAACCCACGTACTTAGAGGTCATTTAGAACTACGTAATTAGAGGTCATTTAGAACTACGAACATATGGGTCATTTAGAACCCACGTACTTAGAGGTCATTTAGTACAACGTACTTAGAGGTCATATAAAACCACGTACTTAGAGGTCATTTAGAACCACTTACTTAGATGTCATTTGGAAGTACGTACCTAGAGGTCATTTAGAACTACGTACTTAGGGGTCATTTAGAACTACTTACTTAAAGGTCATTTAGAAGCACGTACTTAGAGGTCATTTAGAACGACGTAGTTATTGGTCATTTAGAACCACGTACTTAGAGGTCATTTAGAACTACGTATATGAGGTCATTTAGAACCACATACTTAGAGGACATTTAGAACCACGTACTTAGAAGGCATTAAGAACTAAATATTTAGAGGTCATTTAGAACCATGTACTCAGAGGTCGTTTAGAACCCCGTACTTAGAGGTCATTCAGAACTACGTATTTATAGGTCATTTAGAACTAGGTACTTAAAGGTCATTTAGAACCACATACTTAGTGGTCATTTAGAACTACGTACTTAGAGGTCATTTAGAACTACGTACTTAGAGGTCATTTAGTACCCACGTACTTAGAGGTCATATAGAACCACGTACTTAGAGGTCATTTAGAACCACTTACTTAGATGTCATTTGGAAGTACGTACCTAGAGGTCATTTAGAACTACGTACTTAGGGGTCATTTAAAACTACTTACTTAGAGGTCATTTAGAACCACGTACTTAAACGTCATTTAGAACCACATACTAAGAGGTCATTTGGAACTACGTACCTAGAGGTCATTTAGAACCTCGTACTTAGAGGTCATTTAGAACCACATACTTAGAGGTCATTTAGAACTACATACTTAGAGGTCATTTAGAACTACGTACCTAGAGGTCAATTAGAACTACGTACTTAGAGGTCATTTAGAACTACGTACTTAGAAGATATTTAGAACCACGTACTTAGAGGTCATTTAGAACCAACTTTTTAGAGGTCATTTAGAACTACGTACTTAGAGGTCAATTAGAACCACGTACTCAGAGGTCATTTAGAACCCACGTACATAGAGGTCATATAAAACCACGTATTTAGAGGTCATTAAGAACCACGTACTTAGAGGTCACTTAGAACCAAGTACTTAGAGGTCATTTAGAACCACCTACTTAGTCGTCATTTAGAACCACGTACTTAGAGGTCATTTAGAACCACGTACTTAGAGGTCATTTAGAACCACGTACTTAGAAGTTATTATCACTACGTATATAAGGTCATTTAGAACCACGTACTTAGAGGACATTTAGAACTACGTACTTAGAAGTCATTTAGAAGAACCCACGTACTTAGAGGTCATTTAGAACTACGTAATTAGAGGTCATTTAGAACTACGAACATATGGGTCATTTAGAACCCACGTACTTAGAGGTCATTTAGTACCCACGTACTTAGAGGTCATATAAAACCACGTACTTAGAGGTCATTTAGAACCACTTACTTAGATGTCATTTGGAAGTACGTACCTAGAGGTCATTTAGAACTACGTACTTAGGGGTCATTTAGAACTACTTACTTAGAGGTCATTTAGAAGCACGTACTTAGAGGTCATTTAGAACGACGTAGTTATTGGTCATTTAGAACCACGTACTTAGAGGTCATTTAGAACTACGTATATGAGGTCATTTAGAACCACATACTTAGAGGACATTTAGAACCACGTACTTAGAAGGCATTAAGAACTAAATATTTAGAGGTCATTTAGAACCATGTACTCAGAGGTCGTTTAGAACCCCGTACTTAGAGGTCATTCAGAACTACGTATTTATAGGTCATTTAGAACTACGTACTTAGAGGTCATTTAGAACCACATACTTAGAGGTCATTTAGAACTACGTACTTAGAGGTCATTTAGAACTACGTACTTAGAGGTCATTTAGAACCCACGTACTTAGAGGTCATATAGAACCACGTACTTAGAGGTCATTTAGAACCACTTACTTAGATGTCATTTGGAAGTACGTACATAGAGGTCATTTAGAACTACGTACTTAGGGGTCATTTAGAACTACTTACTTAGAGGTCATTTAGAACCACGTACTTAGAAGGCATTAAGAACTAAGTATTTAGAGGTCATTTAGAACCATGTACTCAGTGGTCGTTTAGAACCCCGTACTTAGAGGTCATTCAGAACTACGTATTTATAGGTCATTTAGAACCACGTACTTTAAGGTCATTTAAATCCACGTACTTATGGTCATTTAGAACTACGTACTTAGAGGTAATTTAGAACCCACGTACTTAGAGGTCATTTAGAAACCACGTTGTTAGAGGTTATTTAGAACCAACTTCTTAGAGGTCATTTAGAACTTACGTACTTAGAGGTAATTTAGAACCCACGTACTTAGAGGTCATTTAGTACCCACGTACTTAGAGGTCTTTTAGAACTACGTACATAGAGGTCATTTTGAACTACGTACTTAGAGGTAATATAGAACTACGTTCTTTGAGGTCATTTAGGACCACGTACTTAGACTTCATTTAGAACCACTTACTTAGAGGTAATTTAGAACTACTTACTTAGAAGTCATTTAGAACCAACTATTTAGAGGTCATTTAGAACTACGTACTTAGATGTCATTTAGAACCACGTACTTAGAGGTCATTTAGAACCACGTATTTAGAGGTCATTTAAAACCCACGTACTTAGAGGTCATCTAGAACCACGTACTTAGAGGTCATTTAGAACCACGTACGTAGAGGTCATTAGGACAAAGTTCTTAGAGTTCATCTAGAACCACGTACTTAAAGGTCATTTAGAACCACGTACTTAGATGTCATTTGGAGGTACGTACTAAGAGATCATATAGAACCACGTACTTAGAGGTCATTTAGAACCACTTACTTAGAGGTCATTTGGAACTACGTACCTAGAGGTAATTTAGAACTACGTACTTAGAGGTCATTTAGAACCACGTACATAGAGGTCATTTAGAACCCACGTACTTTGAGGTCATTTAGTACCCACGTACTTAGATGTCATATAGTACTACGTACTTAGAGGTCATTTAGAACCACTTACTTAGATGTCATTTGGAAGTACGTACCTAGAGGTCATTTAGAACTACGTACTTAAACGTCATTTAGAACCACGTACTTAGAGGTCATTTAGAACCACGTACTTAGAAGTTATTATCACTACGTATATAAGGTCATTTAAAACCACGTACTAGAGGTCATTTAGAACTACGTACTTATAGGTCATTTAGAACCACGTACTTAGACGTCATTTAGAACCACTTACTTAGAGGTCATTTGGAACCACTTACTTAGAGGTCATTTAGAACCAACTATTTAGAGGTCATTTAGAACTACGTACTTAGATGTCATTTAGAACCACGTACTTAGAGGTCATTTAGAACCACGTACTCAGAGGTCATTTAAAACCCACGTACTTAGAGGTCATCTAGAACCACGTACTTAGAGGTCATTTAGAACCACGTACGTAGAGGTCATTAGGACCAAGTTCTTAGAGGTCATCTAAAACCACGTACTTAAAGGTTATTTAGAACCACGTACTTAGATGTCATTTGGAGGTACGTACTAAGAGGTCATTAGGACCAAGTTCTTAGAGGTCATCTAGAACCACGTTTTAGAGGTCATTTAGAACCACTTACTTAGAGGTCATTTGGAACTACGTACCTAGAGGTAATTTAAAACTACGTACTTAGAGGTTATTTAGATCCACGTACATAGAGGTCATTTAGAACTACGTATTTAGAGGCCATTTAGAACTACGAACTTAGCTGTCATTTAGAACCCACGTACTTAGAGGTCATTTAGTAGCCACGTACTTAGATGTCATATAGAACGACGTACTTAGAGGTCATTTAGAACCACTTACTTAGATGTCATTTGGAAGTACGTACCTAGAGGTCATTTAGAACTACGTACTTAAACGTCATTTAGAACCACGTACTTAGAAGTTATTATCACTACGTATATAAGGTCATTTAAAACCACGTACTAGAGGTCATTTAGAACTACGTACTTATAGGTCATTTAGAACCACGTACTTAGACGTCATTTAGAACCACTTACTTAGAGGTCATTTGGAACTACGTACCTAAAGGTCATTTAGAACCTCGTACTTAGAGGTCATTTAGAACCACATACTAAGAGGTCATTTAGAACTACTTACTTAGAGGTCATTTAGAACTACGTACCTAGAGGTCAATTAGAACTACGTACTTAGAGGTCATTTAGAACTACGTACTTAGAAGATTTTTAGAACCACGTACTTAGAGGTCATTTAGAACCAACTTTTTAGA
This sequence comes from Aphrophora alni, assembly GCA_963513935.1. NCBI lineage: Eukaryota > Metazoa > Arthropoda > Insecta > Hemiptera > Aphrophoridae > Aphrophora > Aphrophora alni. Next base: position 111,338,730 of record OY740773.1, read on the forward strand.
GGTCATTTAGAACTAGGTACTTAGACGTCATTTAGAAACACGTACTTAGAGGTTATTTAGAACCACGTACTTAGAGGTCATTTAGAACCACGTACTTAGAGGTCATTTAAAACCAACAACTTAGAGTTTATTTAGAACTACGTACTTAGAGGTCATTTAGAACCACGTACTCAGAGGTCATTTAGAACCCACGTACTTAGAGGTCATTAAGAACCACGTACTTAGAGGTCATTTAGAACCAAGTACTTAGAGGTCATTTAGAACCACGTACTTAGAGGACATTTAGAACCACGTACTCAGAAGTCATTTAGAAGAACCTACGTACTTAGAGGTCATTTAGAACTACGTAATTAGAGGTCATGTAGAACTACGAACTTAGGGGTCAATTAGAACCCACGTACTTAGAGGTCATTTAGTACCCACGTACTTAGAGGTCATATAGAACCACGTACTTAGAGGTCATTTAGAACCACTTACTTAGATGTCATTTGGAAGTACGTACCTAGAGGTCATTTAGAACTACGTACTTAGGGGTCATTTAGAACTACTTACTTAGAGTTCATTTAGAAGCACGTACTTAGAGGTCATTTAGAACCACGTAGTTAGAGGTCATTTAGAACCTACTTCTTAGAGGTCACTTAGAACTTACGTACTTTGAGGTAATTTAGAACCCACGTACTAAGAGGTCATTTAAAACTACGTACTTAGAGGTCATTAAGAACCAAGTACTTAGAGGTCATTTAGAACCCACGTACTTAGAGGTCATATAGAACCACGCATTTAGAGGTCATTTGGAACCACGTACTTAGAAGTCATTTAGAACCAAGTACTTAAAGGTCATTTAGAACCACGCACTTAGAGGTCATTTAGAACCACGAACTTAGAGGTCATTTAGAACCACGTACATAGAGGTTATTTAGCACTACGTATATAAGGTCATTTAGAACCACGAACTTAGAGGACATTTAGAACCACGTACTTAGAAGTCATTTAGAAGAACCCACGTACTTAGAGGTCATTTAGAACCACGTACTAAGAGATCATATAGAACCCACGTACTTAGAGGTCATTTATAACCACGTACTTAGAGGTCATTTAGAGCCACGTTCTTTGAGGTCATTTAGAACCAACAACTTAGAGGTCATTTAGAACTACGTACCTAGAGGTCATTTAGAACCACGTACTCAAAGGTCATTTAGAACCCACGTACTTAGAGGTCATATAGAACCACGCATTTAGAGGTCATTTGGAACCACGTACTTAGAAGTCATTTAGAACCAAGTACTTAAAGGTCATTTAGAACCACGCACTTAGAGGTCATTTAGAACCACGTACTTAGAGGTCATTTAGAACCACGTACATAGAGGTTATTTAGCACTACGTATATAAGGTCATTTAGAACCACGAACTTAGAGGACATTTAGAACCACGTACTTAGAAGTCATTTAGAAGAACCCACGTACTTAGAGGTCATTTTGAACCACGTACTAAGAGATCATATAGAACCCACGTACTTAGAGGTCATTTAGTACCCACGTACTTAGAGGTCATTTAGAACCACGTACTTCGAGGTTATAGAGCACTACGTATATAAGGTCATTTAGAACCACGTACTTAGAGGACATTTAGAACCACGTACTTAGAGGTCATTTAGAACCACTTACTTAGAGGTCATTTAGAACCACATACTTAGAGGTCATTTAGAACTACTTACTTAGAGGTCATTTAGAAGTTCGTACCTAGAGGTCAATTAGAACTACGTACTTATAGGTCATTTAGATATACGTACTTAGAGGTAATATAGAACAACGTTCTTAGAGGTCATTTAGGACCACGTACTTAGAGGTCATTTAGAACTACGTACTTATAGGTCATTTAGAACAACGTACCTAGACGTCATTTAGAACCACTTACTTAGAGGTCATTTGGAACCACATACTTAGAGGTCATTTAGAACTACGTACCTAGAGGTCAATTAGAACTACGTACTTAGAGATCATTTAGATATACGTACTTAGAGGTAATATAGAACTACGTTCATAGAGGTCATTTAGGACCACGTACTTAGAGGTTATTTAGAACTACGTACTTATAGGTCATTTAGAACAACGTACCTAGACGTCATTTAGAACAACTTACTTAGAGGTCATTTGGAACTACGAACCTAGAGGTCATTTAGAACCTCGTACTTAGAGGTCATTTAGACCCACATACTTAGAGGTCATTTAGAACTAGTTACTTAGAGGTCATTTAGAACTACGTACCTAGAGGTCAATTAGAACCACGTACTTAGAGGTTATTTAGAACCACGTACTTAGAACATATTTAGAACCACGTACTTAGAGGGCATTTAGAACCACGTACTTAGAAGTCATTTAGAAGAACCCACGTACTTAGAGGTCATTTAGAACCACGTACTAAGAGATCATATAGAACAACGTACTTAGAGGTCATTTAGAACCACTTACTTAGAGGTCATTTAGAACCACATACTTGGAGGTCATTTAGAACTACGTACTTAGACGTCATTTAGAACCACTTACTTAGAGGTCATTTGGAACTACGTACCTTGAGGTCATTTAGAACCCCGTACTAAGAGGTCATTTAGAACCACATACTTAGAGATCATTTAGAACTACTTACTTAGAGGTAATATAGAACCAACTATTTAGAGGTCATTTAGAACTACGTACTTAGATGTCATTTAGAACCACGTACTTAGAGGTCATTTAGAACCAACTACTTAGAGGTCATTTAGAACTACGTACATAGAGGTCATTTAGAACCACGTACTCAGAGGTCATTTAGAACCCACGTACTTAGAGGTCATATAGAACCACGTACTTAGAGGTCATTTAGAACCACGTACGTAGAGGTCATTAGGACCAAGTTCTTAGAGGTCATCTAGAACCACGTACTTAAAGGTCATTTAGAACCACGTACTGATAGGTCATTTAGAACTACGTACTTAGAGGGCATTTAGAACTAAGTACTTATAGGTCTTTTAGAATCTCGTACTTAGAAGTCATTTAGAACCACATACTCAGAGGTCATTTAGAACCACGTACTTAGAGGTCATTTAGAACCAAGTACTTAGAGGTCATTTAGAACCACATACTTAGAGGTCATTTAGTACTACTTTCTTAGAAGTCATTTAGAACTACGTACCTAGAGGTCCATTAGAACAAGGTACTTAGAGTTCATTTAGAACTACGTACTTAAAAGATATTTGGAACCACGTAGCTAAAGGTCATTTAGAACCAACTTTTTAAAGGTCATTTAGAACTACGTACTTAGAGGTCATTTAGAACCACGTACTTAGAGGTCATTAAGAACCACGTACTTAGAGGTCATTAAGAACCACGTACTCAGAAGTCATTTAGAACCAACAACTTAGAGGTCATTTAGAACTACGTACTTAGAGGTCATTTAGAACTACGTACTCAGAGGTCATTTAGAACCCACGTACTTAGAGGTCATTCAGAACCACGTACTTAGAGGTCATTTAAAACCACGTACTTAAAGGTCATTTAGAACCACGTACTAAGAGATCATATAGAACCACGTACTTAGAGGTCATTTAGAACCACTTACTTAGAGGTCATTTGGAACTACGTACCTAGAGGTAATTTAGAACTACGTATTTAGAGATCATTTAGAACCACGTACATAGAGGTCATTTAGAACTACGTACTTAGAGGTCATTTAGAACTACGTATTTAGAGGTTATTTAGAACTACGAACTTAGGGGTCATTTAGAACCCACGTACTTAGAGGTCATTTAGTACCCACGTACTTAGAGGTCATATAGAACCACGTACTTAGAGGTTATTTAGAACCACTTACATAGAAGTTATTATCACTACGTATATAAGGTCATTTAGAACCACGTACTTAGAGGACATTTAGAACCACGTACTTAGAAGTCATTTAGAAGAACCCACGTACTTAGAGGTCATTTAGAACTACGTAATTAGAGGTCATTTAGAACTACGAACTTATTGGTCATTTAGAACCCACGTACTTAGAGGTCATTTAGTACCCACGTACTTAGAGGTCATTTGGAAGTACGTACTTAGAGGTCATTTAGAACTACGTACTTAGGGGTCATTTAGTACTACTTACTTAGAGGTCATTTAGAAGCACGTACTCAGAGGTCATTTAGAACTACGTATTTATAGGTCATTTAGAACCACGTACTTAGAGGTCATTTAGAACCACATACTTAGAGGTCATTTAGAACTACGTACATAGAGGTCATTTAGAACTACGTACTTAAGGTCATTTAAATCCACGTACTTATGGTTATTTAGAACTACGTACTTAGAGGTCATTTAGAAGCACGTACATAGTGGTCATTTAGAACCACGTACTTAGAGGTCATTTAGAACCACTTACTTAGAGGTCATTTGGAACTACGTACCTAGAGGTAATTTGGAACTACGTACCTAGAGGTCATATAGAACCTCGTACTTAGTGGTCATTTAGAACCACATACTTAGAGGTCATTTAGAACCACTTACTTAGAGGTCATTTAGAACTACTTACTTAGAGGTCATTTAGAACCACGTACTTAGAGGTCATTTAGCACCACGTACTTATAAGTCATTTAGAACCAAGTACTTAGAGGTCATTTAGAACCACATACTTAGAAGTCGTTTAGAACTACGTACTTAGAGGTCATTTAGAACCCACGTACTTAGAGGTAATTTAGAACCAACTTTTTAGTGGTCATTTAGAACTACGTACATAGAGGTCATTTTGAACTACGCACTTAGAGGTAATATAGAACTACGTTCTTAGAGGTCATTTAGGACAACGTACTTAGAGGTCATTTAGAACTACGTACTTATAGGTCATTTAGAACCACGTACTTAAACGTCATTTAGAACAACTTACTAAGAGGTCATTTGGAACTACGTACCTAGAGGTCATTTAGAACCTCGTATTTAGAGGTCATTTAGAACCACATACTTAGAGGTCATTTAGAACTACTTACTTAGAGGTCATTTAGAACTACGTACCTAGAGGTCAATTAGAACTACGTACTTAGAAGTCATTTAGAACTACGTACTTAGAAGATATTAGAACCACGTACTTAGAGGTCATTTAGAACGAACTTTTTAGAGGTCATTTAGAACTACGTACTTAGAGGTCATTTAGAACCTCGTACTCAGAGGTCATTTAGAACCCACGTACTTAGAGGTCATATAAAACCACGTATTTAGAGGTCATTAAGAACCACGTACTTAGAGGTCATTTAGAACCAAGTACTTAGAGGTCATTTAGAACCACGTACTTAGACGTCATTTAGAACCACGTACTTAGAGGTCATATAGAACCACGTACTTAGAAATTATTATCACTACGTATATAAGGTCATTTAGAACTACGTACTTAGAGGACATTTAGAACCACGTACTTAGAAGTCATTTAGAAGAACCCACGTACTTACAGGTCATTTAGAACTACGTAATTAGAGGTCATTAAGAACTACGAACTTATGGGTCATATAGAACCCACGTACTTAGAGGTCATTTAGTACCCACGTACTTAGAGGTCATATAGAACCACGTACTTAGAGGTCATATAGAACCACTTACTTAGATGTCATTTGGAAGTACGTACCTAGAGGTCATTTTGAACTACGTACTTAGGGGTCATTTAGAACTACTTACTTAGAGGTCATTTAGAAGCACGTACTTAGAGGTCATTTAGAACCATGTAGTTATTGGTCATTTAGAACCACGTACTTAGAGGTCATTTAGAACCACGTATATGAAGTCATTTAGAACCACATACTTAGAGGACATTTAGAACCACGTACTTAGAAGGCATTAAGAACTAAGTATTTAGAGGTCATTTAGAACCATGTACTCAGAGGTCGTTAAGAATCCCGTACTTAGAGGTCATTCAGAACTACGTATTTATAGGTCATTTAGAACCACGTACTTAGAGGTCATTTAGAACCACATACTTAGAGGTCATTTAGAACTACGTACTTAGAGGTCATTTAGAACTACGTACTTTAAGGTCATTTAAATCCACGAACTTATAGTCATTTAGAACTACGTACTTAGAGGTCATTTAGAAGCACGTACATAGTGGTCATTTAGAACCACGTACTTAGAGGTCATTTAGTACAACGTACTTAGAGGTCATTTAGAACCACGTACTTAGAGGTCATTTAGAACCAACACACTTAGAGGTGATTTAGAACCACACACTTAGAGGTCGTTTAGAACTACGTACTTAGAGGTCATTTAGAACCCACGTACTTAGAGGTCATTTGGAAACCACGTTCTTAGAGGTTATTTAGAACCAACTTCTTAGAGGTCATTTAGAACTTACGTACTTAGAGGTAATATAGAACTACGTTCTTAGATGTCATTTAGGATCACGTACTTAGAGGTCATTTAGAACTACGTACTTATAGGTCATTTAGAACCACGTACTTAGACGTCGTTTAGAACCACTTACTTAGAGGTCATTTGGAACTACGTACCTTGAGGTCATTTAGAACCACATACTTAGAGGCCATTTTGAACTACTTACTTAGAGGTCATTTAGAACTACGTAAATAGAGGTCAATTAGAATTACGTACTTATAGGTCATTTAGAACTACGTACTTAGAAGATATTTAGAACTACGTACTTAGAGGTCATTTAGAACCAACTTTTTAGAGGTCATTTAAAACTACGTACTTAGAGGTCATTTAGAACTACGTACTTAGAAGATATTTAGAACCACGTACTTAGGGGTCATTTAGAACCCACGTACTTAGAGGTCATTTAGTACCCACGTACTTAGAGGTCATATAGAAAAACGTACTTAGAGGTCATTTAGAACCACTTACTTAGATGTCATTTGGAAATACATACCTAGAGGTCATTTAGAATTACGTATTTAGAGGTCATTTAAAACCACGTACTTATAGGTCATTTAGAACCAAGTACTTAGAATTCATTTAGAACCACGTACTTAGACGTCATTTAGAACCACGTACTTAGAGGTCATTTAGAACCACGTACTTAGAAGTTATTATCACTACGTATATAAGGTCATTTAGAACCACGTACTTAGAGGACATTTAGAACCACGTACTTAGAAGTCATTTAGAAGAACCCACGTACTTAGAGGTTATTTAGAACTACGTATTTATAGGTCATTTAGAACCACGTACTTAGAGGTCATTTAGAACCACATACTTAGAGGTCATTTAGAACTACGTACTTAGAGGTCATTTAGAACTACGTACTTTAAGGTCATTTAAATCCACGTACTTATGGTCATTTAGAACTTACGTACTTAGAGGTAATTTAGAACCCACGTACATAGAGGTCATTTAGAACTACGTACTTAGGGGTCATTTAGAACTACTTACTTAGAGGTCATTAAGAACCAAGTACTTAGAGGTCATTAGGAACCACGTACTTAGAGGTCATTAGAACTACTTACTTAGAGGTCATTTAGAACCACGTACTTAAAAGTCATTTAGAAGCACGTACTTAGAGGTCATTTAGAACCACGTACTTAGAGGTCATTTAGAACCACGTACTTAGAGGTCATTTAGAACTACGTATATGGGGTCATTTAGAACCACGTATTTAGAGGACATTTAGAACCACGTACTTAGAGGTCATTAAGAACTACGTATTTAGAGGTCATTTAGAACCATGTACTCAGAGGTCGTTTAGAACCCCGTACTTAGAGGTCATTCAGAACTACGTATTTAGAGGTCATTTAGAACCACGTACTTAGAGGTCATTTAGAACCACATACTTAGAGGTCAATTAGATCTACGTACTTAGAGGTCATTTAGAACCCACGTACTAGGAGGTCATATAGAACCACGGACTTAGAGGTCATTTAGAACCACTTACTTAGAGGTCATTTGGAACTACGTACCTAGAGGTCAATTAGAACGACGTACTTAGGGGTTCATTTAGAACAACTTACTTAGAGGTAATTTAGAACCACGTACTTGGAGGTCATTTAGAACCACACACTTAGAGGTCACTTAGAACCCACGTACTGAGAGGTCATTTACAACTACGTACTTAGAGGTCATTTAGTACTACGTACTTAGGGGTCATTTAGAACCTTTTACTTAGAGGTCATTTAGAACCACGTACTTAGAGGTCATTTAAACTACGTATATAAGGTCATTTAGAACCACGTACTTAGAGGACATTTAGAACCAAGTACTTAGATGTCATTTAGATTCACGTACCTAGAGGTCATTTAGAACTACTTACTTAGAGGTCATTTAGAACCACGTACTTAGAGGTCACTTAGAACTACGTACTTAGAGGTCATTTAGAACCACGTACTTAGAGGTCATTTAGAACTACGTATATGAGCTCATTTAGAACCCCGTACTTAGAGGTCATTTAGAACCATATACTTAGAGGTCATTTAGAACTACTTACTTAGAGGTCATTTAGATCTACGTACCTAGAGGTCATTTAGAACCAAGTACTGATAGGTCATTTAGAACAACGTACTTAGAGGTCATTTAGAACTACGTACTTAGAGGTCATTTAGAACCACGTACTTAGAGGTCATTTGGAACCACGTACTTAGAGGTCATTTAGAACCACGTACTTAGAGGACATCTAGAACTACGTACTTAGAGGTCATTTAGAAGCGCGTACATAGAGGTCATTTAGAACCACGTACTGATAGGTCATTTAGAACTACGTACTTAGAGGGCATTTAGAACTAAGTACTTATAGGTCTTTTAGAATCTCGTACTTAGAAGTCATTTAGAACCACATACTCAGAGGTCATTTAGAACCACGTACTTAGAGGTCATTTAGAACTAAGTACTTAGAGGTCATTTAGAACCACATACTTAGAGGTCATTTGGTACTACTTACTTAGAAGTCATTTAGAACTACGTACCTAGAGGTCCATTAAAACAAGGTAATTATAGTTCATTTAGAACTACGTACTTAGAAGATATTTAGAACCACGTACTTAAAGGTCATTTAGAACCAACTTATTAAAGGTCATTTAGAACTACGTACTTAGAGGTCATTTAGAACCACGTACTTAGAGGTCATTAAGAACCACGTACTTAGAGGTCATTTAGAACCACGTACTCAGAAGTCATTTAGAACCAACAACTTAGAGGTAATTTAGAACTACGTACTTAGAGGTCTTTTAGAACCACGTACTCAGAGGTCATTTAGAACCCACGTACTTAGAGGTCATTTAGAACCACGTACTTAGAGGTCATTTAGAACCACGTACTTAGAGGTCATTTAGAACCACGTACTAAGAGATCATATAGAACCACGTACTTAGAGGTCATTTAGAACCACTTACTTAGAGGTCATTTGGAACTACGTACCTAGAGGTAATTTAGAATTACGTATTTAGAGGTCATTTAGAACCACGTACATAGAGGTCATTTAGAACTACGTACTTAGAGGTCATTTAGAACTATGTATTTAGAGGTTATTTAGAACTACGAACTTAGGGGTCATTTAGAACCCACGTACTTAGAGGTCATTTAGTACCCACGTAATTAGAGGTCATATAGAACCACGTACTTAGATGTCATTTAGAACCACTTACATAGAAGTTATTATCACTACGTATATAAGGTCATTTAGAACCACGCACTTAGAGGACATTTAGAACCACGTACTTAGAAGTCATTTAGAAGAACCCACGTACTTAGAGGTCATTTAGAACTACGTAATTAGAGGTAATTTAGAACTACGAACTTATGGGTCATTTAGAACCCACGTACTTAGAGGTCATTTAGTACCCACGTACTTAGAGGTCATTTGGAAGTACGTACCTAGAGGTCATTTAGAACTACGTACTTAGGGGTCATTTAGAACTACTTACTTAGAGGTCATTTAGAAGCACGTACTTAGAGGTCATTTAGAACCACGTAGTTATTGGTCATTTAGAACCACGTACTTAGAGGTCATTTAGAACTACGTATATGAGGTCATTTAGAAGCACATACTTAGAGGACATTTAGAACCACGTACTTAGAAGGCATTAAGAACTAAGTATTTAGAGATCATTTAGAACCATGTACTCAGAGGTCGTTTAGAACCCCGTACTTAGAGGTCATTCAGAACAACGTATTTATAGGTCATTTAAAACCACGTACTTAGAGGTCATTTAGAACCACATACTTAGAGGTCATTTAGAACTACGTACTTAGAGGTCATTTAGAACTACGTACTTGGTCATTTAAATCCACGTACTTATGGTCATTTAGAACTACGTACTTAGAGGTCATTTAGAAGCACGTACATAGTGGTCATTTAGAACCACGTACTTAAAGGTCATTTAGAACTACGTACTTAGAAGATATTTAGAACCACGTACTTAGAGGTCATTTAGAACCACTTACTTAGAGGTCATTTGGAACTACGTACCTAGAGGTCATTTAGAACCTCGTACTTAGAGGTCATTTAGAACCACATACTGAGAGGTCATTTAGAACCACTTACTTCGAGGTCATTTAGAACTACTTACTTAGAGGTCATTTAGAACCACGTACTTAGAGGTCATTTAGCACCACGTACTTAGAAGTCATTTAGAACCAAGTACTTAGAGGTCATTTAGAACCACATACTTAGAAGTCGTTTAGAACTACGTACTTAGAGGTCATTTAGAACCCACGTACTTAGAGGTCATTTAGTACCCACGTACTTAGAGGTCATATAGAACCACGTACTTAGATGTCATTTAGAACCACTTACATAGAAGTTATTATCACTACGTATATAAGGTCATTTAGAACCACGTACTTAGAGGACATTTAGAACCACGAACTTAGAAGTCATTTAGAAGAACCCACGTACTTAGAGGTCATTTAGAACTACGTAATTAGAGGTCATTTAGAACTACGAACTTATTGGTCATTTAGAACCCACGTACTTAGAGGTCATTTAGTACCCACGTACTTAGAGGTCATTTGGAAGTACGTACCTAGAGGTCATTTAGAACTACGTACTTAGGGGTCATTTAGAACCCACGTACTTAGAGGTAATTTAGAACAAACTTTTTAGAGGTCATTTAGAACTACGTACATAGAGGTCATTTTGAACTACGTACTTAGAGGTAATATAGAACTACGTTCTTAGAGGTCATTTAGAACCACATACATAGAGGTCATTTAGAACTACTTACTTAGAGGTCATTTAGAACTACGTACCTAGAGGTCAATTAGAACTACGTACTTAGAGGTCATTTAGAACTACGTACTTAGAAGATATTAGAACCACGTACTTAGAGGTCATTTAGAACGAACTTTTTAGAGGTCATTTAGAACTACGTACTTAGAGGTTATTTAGAACCACGTACTCAGAGGTCATTTAGAACCCACGTACTTAGAGGTCATATAAAACCACGTATTTAGAGGTCATTAAGAACCACGTACTTAGACGTCATTTAGAACCACGTACTTAGAGGTCATTTAGAACCACGTACTTAGAAATTATTATCACTACGTATATAAGGTCATTTAGAACCACGTACTTAGAGGACATTTAGAACCACGTACTTAGAAGTCATTTAGAAGAACCCACGTACTTACAGGTCATTTAGAACTACGTAATTAGAGGTCATTTAGAACTACGAACTTATGGGTCATATAGAACCCACGTACTTAGAGGTCATTTAGTACCCACGTACTTAGAGGTCATATAGAACCACGTACTTAGAGGTCATTTAGAACCACTTACTTAGATGTCATTTTAAAGTACGTACCTAGAGGTCATTTAGAACTACGTACTTAGGGGTCATTTAGAACTACTTACTTAGAGGTCATTTAGAAGCACGTACTTAGAGGTCATTAAAAACTACGTATTTAGAGGTCATTTAGAACCATGTACTCAGAGGTCGTTTAGAACCCCGTACTTAGAGGTCATTCAGAACTACGTATTTAGAGGTCATTTAGAACCACGTACTTAGAGGTCATTTAGAACCACATACTTAGAGGTCATTTAGATCTACGTACTTAGAGGTCATTTAGAACCCACGTACTAGGAGGTCATATAGAACCACGGACTTAGAGGTCATTTAGAACCACTTACTTAGAGGTCATTTGGAACTACGTACTTAGAGGTCATTTAGTACTACGTACTTAGGGGTCATTTAGAACCTTTTACTTAGAGGTCATTTAGAACCACGTACTTAGAGGTCATTTAAACTACGTATATGAGGTCATTTAGAACCATGTACTTAGAGGACATTTAGAACCAGGTACTTAGATGTCATTTAGATTCACGTACTTAGAGGTCATTTAGAACTACTTACTTAGAGGTCATTTAGAACCACGTACCTAGAGGTCACTTAGAACTACGTACCTAGAGGTCCATTAAAACAAGGTACTTAGAGTTCATTTAGAACTACGTACTTAGAAGATATTTAGAACCACGTACTTAAAGGTCATTTAGAACCAACTTTTTAAAGGTCATTTAGAAATACGTACTTAGAGGTCATTTAGAACCACGTACTTAGAGGTCATTAAGAACCACGTACTTAGAGGTCATTTAGAGCCACGTACTCAGAGGTCATTTAGAACCAACAACTTAGAGGTCATTTAGAACTACGTACTTAGAGGTCTTTTAGAACCACGTACTCAGAGGTCATTTAGAACCCACGTACTTAGAGGTCATTTAGAACCACGTACTTAGAGGTCATTTAGAACCACGTACTTAGATGTCATTTAGAACCACGTACTAAGAGATCATATAGATCCACGTACTTAGAGGTCATTTAGAACCACTTACTTAGAGGTCATTTGGAACTACGTACATAGAGGTAATTTAGAACTACGTATTTAGAGGTCATTTAGAACCACGTACATAGAGGTCATTTAGAACTACGTACTTAGAGGTCATTTAGAACTACGTATTTAGAGGTTATTTAGAACTACGAACTTAGGGGTCATTTAGAACCCACGTACTTAGAGGTCATTTAGTACCCACGTACTTAGAGGTCATATAGAACCACGTACTTAGATGTCATTTAGAACCACTTACATAGAAGTTATTATCACTACGTATATAAGGTCATTTAGAACCACGTACTTAGAGGACATTTAGAACCACGTACTTAGAAGTCATTTAGAAGAACCCACGTACTTAGAGGTCATTTAGAACTACGTAATTAGAGGTCATTTAGAACTACGAACTTATTGGTCATTTAGAACCCACGTACTTAGAGGTCATTTAGTACCCACGTACTTAGAGGTCATTTGGAAGTACGTACCTAGAGGTCATTTAGAACTACGTACTTAGGGGTCATTTAGAACTACTTACTTAGAGGTCATTTAGAAGCACGTACTTAGAGGTCATTTAGAACCACGTAGTTATTGGTCATTTAGAACCACGTACTTAGAGGTCATTTAGAACTACGTATATGAGGTCATTTAGAAGCACATACTTAGAGGACATTTAGAACCACGTACTTAGAAGGCATTAAGAACTAAGTATTTAGAGGTCATTTATAACCATGTACTCAGAGGTCGTTTAGAACCCCGTACTTAGAGGTCATTCAGAACAACGTATTTATAGGTCATTTAGAACCACGTACTTAGAGGTCATTTAGAACCACGTACTTAGAGGTCATTTAGAACTACGTACTTAGAGGTCATTTAGAACCACGTACTTAGAGGTCATTTAGAAGCATGTACTTAGAGGTCATTTAGAACCACGTACTTAGAGGTCATTTAGAACCACGTACTTAGAGGTCATTTAGAACTACGTATATTATGGGGTCATTTAGAACCACGTATTTAGAGGTCATTTAGAAACCACGTTCTTAGAGGTTATTTAGAACCAACTTCTTAGATGTCATTTAGAACTTACGTACTTAGAGGTAATTTAGAACCCACGTACATAGAGGTCATTTAGAACTACGTACTTAGGGGTCATTTAGAACTACTTACTTAGAGGTCATTAAGAACCAAGTACTTAGAGGTCATTAAGAACCACGTACTTAGAGGTCATTAGAACTACTTACTTAGAGGTCATTTAGAACCACGTACTTAGAGGTCATTTAGAAGCACGTACTTAGAGGTCATTTAGAACCACGTACTTAGAGGTCATTTAGAACCACGTACTTAGAGGTCATTTAGAACTACGTATATGGGGTCATTTAGAACCACGTATTTAGAGGACATTTAGAACCACGTACTTAGAGGTCATTAAGAACTACGTATTTAGAGGTCATTTAGAACCATGTACTCAGAGGTCGTTTAGAACCCCGTACTTAGAGTTCATTCAGAACTACGTATTTAGAGGTCATTTAGAACCACGTACTTAGAGGTCATTTAGAACCACATACTTAGAGGTCAATTAGATCTACGTACTTAGAGGTCATTTAGAACCCACGTACTAGGAGGTCATATAGAACCACGGACTTAGAGGTCATTTAGAACCACTTACTTAGAGGTCATTTGGAACTACGTACCTAGAGGTCAATTAGAACGACGTACTTAGGGGTTCATTTAGAACAACTTACTTAGAGGTAATTTAGAACCACGTACTTGGAGGTCATTTAGAACCACACACTTAGAGGTCACTTAGAACCCACGTACTGAGCGGTCATTTACAACTACGTACTTAGAGGTCATTTAGTACTACGTACTTAGGGGTCATTTAGAACCTTTTACTTAGAGGTCATTTAGAACCACGTACTTAGAGGTCATTTAAACTACGTATATAAGGTCATTTAGAACCACGTACTTAGAGGACATTTAGAACCAAGTACTTAGATGTCATTTAGATTCACGTACTTAGAGGTCATTTAGAACTACTTACTTAGAGGTCATTTAGAACCACGTACTTAGAGGTCACTTAGAACTACGTACTTAGAGGTCATTTAGAACCACGTACTTAGAGGTCATTTAGAACTACGTATATGAGCTCATTTAGAACCCCGTACTTAGAGGTCATTTAGAACCATATACTTAGAGGTCATTTAGAACTACTTACTTAGAGGTCATTTAGATCTACGTACCTAGAGGTCATTTAGAACCACGTACTGATAGGTCATTTAGAACAACGTACTTAGAGGTCATTTAGAACCACGTACTTAGAGGTCGATTGGAACCACATACTTAGAGGTCATTTGGTACTACTTACTTAGAAGTTATTTAGAACTACGTACCTAGAGGTCCATTAAAACAAGGTAATTATAGTTCATTTAGAACTACGTACTTAGAAGATATTTAGAACCACGTACTTAAAGGTCATTTAGAACCAACTTTTTAAAGGTCATTTAGAACTACGTACTTAGAGGTCATTTAGAACCACGTACTTAGAGGTCATTAAGAACCACGTACTTAGAGGTCATTTAGAACCACGTACTCAGAAGTCATTTAGAACCAACAACTTAGAGGTAATTTAGAACTACGTACTTAGAGGTCTTTTAGAACCACGTACTCAGAGGTCATTTAGAACCCACGTACTTAGAGGTCATTTAGAACCACGTACTTAGAGGTCATTTAGAACCACGTACTTAGAGGTCATTTAGAACCACGTACTAAGAGATCTTATATAGAACCACGTACTTAGAGGTCATTTAGAACCACTTACTTAGAGGTCATTTGGAACTACGTACCTAGAGGTAATTTAGAATTACGTATTTAGAGGTCATTTAGAACCACGTACATAGAGGTCATTTAGAACTACGTACTTAGACGTCATTTAGAACTACGTATTTAGAGGTTATTTAGAACTACGAACTTAGGGGTCATTTAGATCCCACGTACTTAGAGGTCATTTAGTATCCACGTAATTAGAGGTCATATAGAACCACGTACTTAGATGTCATTTAGAACCACTTACATAGAAGTTATTATCACTACGTATATAAGGTCATTTAGAACCACGCACTTAGAGGACATTTAGAACCACGTACTTAGAAGTCATTTAGAAGAACCCACGTACTTAGAGGTCATTTAGAACTACGTAATTAGAGGTCATTTAGAACTACGAACTTATGGGTCATTTAGAACCCACGTACTTAGAGGTCATTTAGTACCTACGTACTTAGAGGTCATTTGGAAGTACGTACCTAGAGGTCATTTAGAACTACGTACTTAGGGGTCATTTAGAACTACTTACTTAGAGGTCATTTAGAAGCACGTACTTAGAGGTCATTTAGAACCACGTAGTTATTGGTCATTTAGAACCACGTACTTAGAGGTCATTTAGAACTACGTATATGAGGTCATTTAGAACCACATACTTAGAGGACATTTAGAACCACGTACTTAGAAGGCATTAAGAACTAAGTATATAGAGATCATTTAGAACCATGTACTCAGAGGTCGTTTAGAACCCCGTACTTAGAGGTCATTCAGAACAACGTATTTATAGGTCATTTAGAACCACGTACTTAGAGGTCATTTAGAACCACATACTTAGAGGTAATTTAGAACTACGTACTTAGAGGTCATTTAGAACTACGTACTTGGTCATTTAAATCCACGTACTTATGGTCATTTAGAACTACGTACTTAGAGGTCATTTAGAAGCACGTACATAGTGGTCATTTAGAACCACGTACTTAAAGGTCATTTAGAACTACGTACTTAGAAGATATTTAGAACCACGTACTTAGAGGTCATTTAGAACCACTTACTTAGAGGTCATTTGGAACTACGTACCTAGAGGTAATTTGGAACTACGTACCTAGAGGTCATTTAGAACCTCGTACTTAGAGGTCATTTAGAACCACATACTTAGAGGTCATTTAGAACCACTTACTTCGAGGTCATTTAGAACTACTTACTTAGAGGTCATTTAGAACCACGTACTTAAAGGTCATTTAGCACCACGTACTTAGAAGTCATTTAGAACCAAGTACTTAGAGGTCATTTAGAACCACATACTTAGAAGTCGTTTAGAACTACGTACTTAGAGGTCATTTAGAACCCACGTACTTAGAGGTAATTTAGAACCAACTTTTTAGAGGTCATTTAGAACTACGTACATAGAGGTCATTTTGAACTACGTACTTAGAGGTAATATAGAACTACGTTCTTAGAGGTCATTTAGAACCACATACTTAGAGGTCATTTAGAACTACTTACTTAGAGGTCATTTAGAACTACGTACCTAGAGGTCAATTAGAACTACGTACTTAGAGGTCATTTAGAACTACGTACTTAGAAGATATTAGAACCACGTACTTAGAGGTCATTTAGAACGAACTTTTTAGAGGTAATTTAGAACCACGTACTTAGAAATTATTATCACTACGTATATAAGGTCATTTAGAACCACGTACTTAGAGGACATTTAGAACCACGTACTTAGAAGTCATTTAGAAGAACCCACGTACTTACAGGTCATTTAGAACTATTTAATTAGAGGTCATTTAGAACTACGAACTTATGGGTCATATAGAACCCACGTACTTAGAGGTCATTTAGTACCCACGTACTTAGAGGTCATATAGAACCACGTACTTAGAGGTCATTTAGAACCACTTACTTAGATGTCATTTTAAAGTACGTACCTAGAGGTCATTTAGAACTACGTACTTAGGGGTCATTTAGAACTACTTACTTAGAGGTCATTTAGAAGCACGTACTTAGAGGTCATTAAGAACTACGTATTTAGAGTTCATTTAGAACCATGTACTCAGAGGTCGTTTAGAACCCCGTACTTAGAGGTCATTCAGAACTACGTATTTAGAGGTCATTTAGAACCACGTACTTAGAGGTCATTTAGAACCACATACTTAGAGGTCATTTAGATCTACATACTTAGAGGTCATTTAGAACCCACGTACTAGGAGGTCATATAGAACCACGGACTTAGAGGTCATTTAGAACCACTTACTTAGAGGTCATTTGGAACTACGTACCTAGAGGTCAATTAGAACGACGTACTTAGGGGTTCATTTAGAACAACTTACTTAGAGGTAATTTGGAACCACGTACTTGGAGGTCATTTAGAACCACACACTTAGAGGTCACTTAGAACTACGTACTTAGAGGTCATTTAGAACCACGTATTTAGAGGTCATTTAGAACTACGTATATGAGCTCATTTAGAACCCCGTACTTAGAGGTCATTTAGAACCATATACTTAGAGGTCATTTAGAACTACTTACTTAGAGGTCATTTAGAACTACGTACCTAGAGGTCATTTAGAACCACGTACTGATAGGTCATTTAGAACAACGTACTTAGAGGTCATTTAGAACCACGTACTTAGAGGTCATTTAGAACCACGTACTTAGAGGTCATTTAGAACCACGTACTTAGAGGTCATTTAGAACCACGTACTTAGAGGACATCTAGAACTACGTACTTAGAGGTCATTTAGAAGCGCGTACATAGAGGTCATTTAGAACCACGTACTGATAGGTCATTTAGAACTACGTACTTAGAGGGCATTTAGAACTAAGTACTTATAGGTCTTTTAGAATCTCGTACTTAGAAGTCATTTAGAACCACATACTCAGAATTCATTTAGAACCACGTACTTAGAGGTCATTTAGAACCAAGTACTTAGAGGTCATTTAGAACCACATACTTAGAGGTCATTTAGTACTACTTACTTAGAAGTCATTTAGAACTACGTACCTAGAGGTCCATTAAAACAAGGTACTTAGAGTTCATTTAGAACTACGTACTTAGAAGATATTTAGAACCACGTACTTAAAGGTCATTTAGAACCAACTTTTTAAAGGTCATTTAGAAATACGTACTTAGAGGTCATTTAGAACCACGTACTTAGAGGTCATTAAGAACCACGTACTTAGAGGTCATTTAGAACCACGTACTCAGAAGTCATTTAGAACCAACAACTTAGAGGTCATTTAGAACTACGTACTTAGAGGTCTTTTAGAACCACGTACTCAGAGGTCATTTAGAACCCACGTACTTAGAGGTCATTTAGAACCACGTACTTAGAGGTCATTTAGAACCACGTACTTAGAGGTCATTTAGAACCACGTACTAAGAGATCATATAGATCCACGTACTTAGAGGTCATTTAGAACCACTTACTTAGAGGTCATTTGGAACTACGTACCTAGAGATAATTTAGAACTACGTATTTAGAGGTCATTTAGAACCACGTACATAGAGGTCATTTAGAACTACGTATTTAGAGGTTATTTAGAACTACGTATTTAGAGGTCATTTAGAACCACGTACATAGAGGTCATTTAGAACCCACGTACTTAGAGGTCATTTAGTACCCACGTACTTAGAGGTCATATAGAACCACGTACTTAGATGTCATTTAGAACCACTTACACAGAAGTTATTATCACTACGTATATAAGGTCATTTAGAACCACGTACTTAGAGGACATTTAGAACCACGTACTTAGAAGTCATTTAGAAGAACCCACGTACTTAGAGGTCATTTAGAACTACGTAATTAGAGGTCATTTAGAACTACGAACTTATTGGTCATTTAGAACCCACGTACTTAGAGGTCATTTAGTACCCACGTACTTAGAGGTCATTTGGAAGTACGTACCTAGAGGTCATTTAGAACTACGTACTTAGGGGTCATTTAGAACTACTTACTTAGAGGTCATTTAGAAGCACGTACTTAGAGGTCATTTAGAACCACGTAGTTATTGGTCATTTAGAACCACGTACTTAGAGGTCATTTAGAACTACGTATATGAGGTCATTTAGAAGCACATACTTAGAGGACATTTAGAACCACGTACTTAGAAGGCATTAAGAACTAAGTATTTAGAGGTCATTTAGAACCATGTACTCAGAGGTCGTTTAGAACCCCGTACTTAGAGGTCATTCAGAACAACGTATTTATAGGTCATTTAGAACCACGTACTTAGAGGTCATTTAGAACCACATACTTAGAGGTCATTTAGAACTACGTACTTAGAGGTCATTTAGAACCACGTACTTAGAGGTCATTTAGAAGCATGTACTTAGAGGTCATTTAGAACCACGTACTTAGAGGTCATTTAGAACCACGTACTTAGAGGTCATTTAGAACTACGTATATGGGGTCATTTAGAACCACGTATTTAGAGGACATTTAGAACCACGTACTTAGAGGTCATTAAGAACTACGTATTTAGAGGTCATTTAGAACCATGTACTGAGAGGTCGTTTAGAACCCCGTACTTAGAGGTCATTCAGAACTACGTATTTAGAGGTCATTTAGAACCACGTACTTAGAGGTCATTTAGAACCACATACTTAGAGGTCAATTAGATCTACGTACTTAGAGGTCATTTAGAACCCACGTACTAGGAGGTCATATAGAACCACGGACTTAGAGGTCATTTAGAACCACTTACTTAGAGGTCATTTGGAACTACGTACCTAGAAGATATTTAGAACCACGTACTTAAAGGTCATTTAGAACCAACTTTTTAAAGGTCATTTAGAACTACGTACTTAGAGGTCATTTAGAACCACGTACTTAGAGGTCATTAAGAACCACGTACTTAGAGGTCATTTAGAACCACGTACTAAGAGATCATATAGAACCACGTACTTAGAGGTCATTTAGAACCACTTACTTAGAGGTCATTTGGAACTACGTACCTAGAGGTAATTTAGAACTACGTATTTAGAGGTCATTTAGAACCACGTACATAGAGGTCATTTAGAACTACGTACTTAGAGGTCATTTAGAACTACGTATTTAGAGGTTATTTAGAACTACGAACTTAGGGGTCATTTAGAACCCACGTACTTAGAGGTCATTTAGTACCCACGTACTTAGAGGTCATTTGGAAGTACGTACCTAGAGGTCATTTAGAACTACGTACTTAGGGGTCATTTAGAACTACTTACTTAGAGGTCATTTAGAAGCACGTACTTAGAGGTCATTTAGAACCACATAGTTATTGGTCATTTAGAACCACGTACTTAGAGGTCATTTAGAACTACGTATATGAGGTCATTTAGAAGCACATACTTAGAGGACATTTAGAACCACGTACTTAAAGGCATTAAGAACTAAGTATTTAGAGATCATTTAGAACCATGTACTCAGAGGTCGTTTAGAACCCAGTACTTAGAGGTCATTCAGAACAACGTATTTATAGGTCATTTAGAACCACGTACTTAGAGGTCATTTAGAACTACATACTTAGAGGTCATTTAGAACTACGTACTTAGAGGTCATTTAGAACTACGTACTTAAGGTCATTTAAATCCACGTACTAATGGTCATTTAGAACTACGTACTTAGAGGTCATTTAGAACTACGTACTTAGAGGTCATTTAGAACTACGTATTTAGAGGCCATTTAGAACTACGAACTTAGGGGTCATTTAGAACCCACGTACTTAGAGGTCATTAAGTACCCACGTACTTAGATGTCATATAGAACGACGTACTTAGAGGTCATTTAGAACCACTTACTTAGATGTCATTTGGAAGTACGTACCTAGAGGTCATTTAGAACTACGTACTTAAACGTCATTTAGAACCACGTACTTAGAGGTCATTTAGAACCACTTACTTAGAGGTCATTTGGAACTACGTACCTAGAGGTAATTTGGAACTACGTACCTAGAGGTCATTTAGAACCTCGTACTTAGAGGTCATTTAGAACCACATACTTAGAGGTCATTTAGAACCACTTACTTCGAGGTCATTTAGAACTACTTACTTAGAGGTCATTTAGAACCACGTACTTAGAGGTCATTTAGCACCACGTACTTAGAAGTCATTTAGAACCAAGTACTTAGAGGTCATTTAGAACCACATACTTAGAAGTCGTTTAGAACTACGTACTTAGAGGTCATTTAGAACCCACGTACTTAGAGGTAATTTAGAACCAACTTTTTAGAGGTCATTTAGAACTACGTACATAGAGGTCATTTTGAACTACGTACTTAGAGGTAATATAGAACTACGTTCTTAGAGGTCATTTAGAACCACATACTTAGAGGTCATTTAGAACTACTTAATTAGAGGTCATTTAGAACTACGTACCTAGAGGTCAATTAGAACTACGTACTTAGAGGTCATTTAGAACTACGTACTTAGAAGATATTAGAACCACGTACTTAGAGGTCATTTAGAACGAACTTTTTAGAGGTCATTTAGAACTACGTACTTAGAGGTCATTTAGAACCACGTACTCAGAGGTCATTTAGAACCCACGTACTTAGAGGTCATATAAAACCACGTATTTAGAGGTCATTTAGAACCACGTACTTAGAAATTATTATCACTACGTATATAAGGTCATTTAGAACCACGTACTTAGAGGACATTTAGAACCACGTACTTAGAAGTCATTTAGAAGAACCCACGTACTTACAGGTCATTTAGAACTACGTAATTAGAGGTCATTTAGAACTACGAACTTATGGGTCATATAGAACCCACGTACTTAGAGGTCATTTAGTACCCACGTACTTAGAGGTCATATAGAACCACGTACTTAGAGGTCATTTAGAACCACTTACTTAGATGTCATTTTAAAGTACGTACCTAGAGGTCATTTAGAACTACGTACTTAGGGGTCATTTAGAACTACTTACTTAGAGGTCATTTAGAAGCACGTACTTAGAGGTCATTAAAAACTACGTATTTAGAGGTCATTTAGAACCATGTACTCAGAGGTCGTTTAGAACCCCGTACTTAGAGGTCATTCAGAACTACGTATTTAGAGGTCATTTAGAACCACGTACTTAGAGGTCATTTAGAACCACATACTTAGAGGTCATTTAGATCTACGTACTTAGAGGTCATTTAGAACCCACGTACTAGGAGGTCATATAGAACCACGGACTTAGAGGTCATTTAGAACCACTTACTTAGAGGTCATTTGGAACTACGTACTTAGAGGTCATTTAGTACTACGTACTTAGGGGTCATTTAGAACCTTTTACTTAGAGGTCATTTAGAACCACGTACTTAGAGGTCATTTAAACTACGTATATGAGGTCATTTAGAACCATGTACTTAGAGGTCATTAAGAACCACGTACTTAGAGGTCATTTAGAACCACGTACTCAGAAGTCATTTAGAACCAACAACTTAGAGGTAATTTAGAACTACGTACTTAGAGGTCTTTTAGAACCACGTACTCAGAGGTCATTTAGAACCCACGTACTTAGAGGTCATTTAGAACCACGTACTTAGAGGTCATTTAGAACCACGTACTTAGAGGTCATTTAGAACCACGTACTAAGAGATCTTATATAGAACCACGTACTTAGAGGTCATTTAGAACCACTTACTTAGAGGTCATTTGGAACTACGTACCTAGAGGTAATTTAGAATTACGTATTTAGAGGTCATTTAGAACCACGTACATAGAGGTCATTTAGAACTACGTACTTAGACGTCATTTAGAACTACGTATTTAGAGGTTATTTAGAACCACGTACTTAAAGGTCATTTAGAACCAACTTTTTAAAGGTCATTTAGAACTACGTACTTAGAGGTCATTTAGAACCACGTACTTAGAGGTCATTAAGAACCACGTACTTAGAGGTCATTTAGAACCACGTACTCAGAAGTCATTTAGAACCAACAACTTAGAGGTAATTTAGAACTACGTACTTAGAGGTCTTTTAGAACCACGTACTCAGAGGTCATTTAGAACCCACGTACTTAGAGGTCATTTAGAACCACGTACTTAGAGGTCATTTAGAACCACGTACTTAGAGGTCATTTAGAACCACGTACTAAGAGATCTTATATAGAACCACGTACTTAGAGGTCATTTAGAACCACTTACTTAGAGGTCATTTGGAACTACGTACCTAGAGGTAATTTAGAATTACGTATTTAGAGGTCATTTAGAACCACGTACATAGAGGTCATTTAGAACTACGTACTTAGACGTCATTTAGAACTACGTATTTAGAGGTTATTTAGAACTACGAACTTAGGGGTCATTTAGATCCCACGTACTTAGAGGTCATTTAGTATCCACGTAATTAGAGGTCATATAGAACCACGTACTTAGATGTCATTTAGAACCACTTACATAGAAGTTATTATCACTACGTATATAAGGTCATTTAGAACCACGCACTTAGAGGACATTTAGAACCACGTACTTAGAAGTCATTTAGAAGAACCCACGTACTTAGAGGTCATTTAGAACTACGTAATTAGAGGTCATTTAGAACTACGAACTTATGGGTCATTTAGAACCCACGTACTTAGAGGTCATTTAGTACCTACGTACTTAGAGGTCATTTGGAAGTACGTACCTAGAGGTCATTTAGAACTACGTACTTAGGGGTCATTTAGAACTACTTACTTAGAGGTCATTTAGAAGCACGTACTTAGAGGTCATTTAGAACCACGTAGTTATTGGTCATTTAGAACCACGTACTTAGAGGTCATTTAGAACTACGTATATGAGGTCATTTAGAACCACATACTTAGAGGACATTTAGAACCACGTACTTAGAAGGCATTAAGAACTAAGTATATAGAGATCATTTAGAACCATGTACTCAGAGGTCGTTTAGAACCCCGTACTTAGAGGTCATTCAGAACAACGTATTTATAGGTCATTTAGAACCACGTACTTAGAGGTCATTTAGAACCACATACTTAGAGGTAATTTAGAACTACGTACTTAGAGGTCATTTAGAACTACGTACTTGGTCATTTAAATCCACGTACTTATGGTCATTTAGAACTACGTACTTAGAGGTCATTTAGAAGCACGTACATAGTGGTCATTTAGAACCACGTACTTAAAGGTCATTTAGAACTACGTACTTAGAAGATATTTAGAACCACGTACTTAGAGGTCATTTAGAACCACTTACTTAGAGGTCATTTGGAACTACGTACCTAGAGGTAATTTGGAACTACGTACCTAGAGGTCATTTAGAACCTCGTACTTAGAGGTCATTTAGAACCACATACTTAGAGGTCATTTAGAACCACTTACTTCGAGGTCATTTAGAACTACTTACTTAGAGGTCATTTAGAACCACGTACTTAAAGGTCATTTAGCACCACGTACTTAGAAGTCATTTAGAACCAAGTACTTAGAGGTCATTTAGAACCACATACTTAGAAGTCGTTTAGAACTACGTACTTAGAGGTCATTTAGAACCCACGTACTTAGAGGTAATTTAGAACCAACTTTTTAGAGGTCATTTAGAACTACGTACATAGAGGTCATTTTGAACTACGTACTTAGAGGTAATATAGAACTACGTTCTTAGAGGTCATTTAGAACCACATACTTAGAGGTCATTTAGAACTACTTACTTAGAGGTCATTTAGAACTACGTACCTAGAGGTCAATTAGAACTACGTACTTAGAGGTCATTTAGAACTACGTACTTAGAAGATATTAGAACCACGTACTTAGAGGTCATTTAGAACGAACTTTTTAGAGGTAATTTAGAACCACGTACTTAGAAATTATTATCACTACGTATATAAGGTCATTTAGAACCACGTACTTAGAGGACATTTAGAACCACGTACTTAGAAGTCATTTAGAAGAACCCACGTACTTACAGGTCATTTAGAACTATTTAATTAGAGGTCATTTAGAACTACGAACTTATGGGTCATATAGAACCCACGTACTTAGAGGTCATTTAGTACCCACGTACTTAGAGGTCATATAGAACCACGTACTTAGAGGTCATTTAGAACCACTTACTTAGATGTCATTTTAAAGTACGTACCTAGAGGTCATTTAGAACTACGTACTTAGGGGTCATTTAGAACTACTTACTTAGAGGTCATTTAGAAGCACGTACTTAGAGGTCATTAAGAACTACGTATTTAGAGTTCATTTAGAACCATGTACTCAGAGGTCGTTTAGAACCCCGTACTTAGAGGTCATTCAGAACTACGTATTTAGAGGTCATTTAGAACCACGTACTTAGAGGTCATTTAGAACCACATACTTAGAGGTCATTTAGATCTACATACTTAGAGGTCATTTAGAACCCACGTACTAGGAGGTCATATAGAACCACGGACTTAGAGGTCATTTAGAACCACTTACTTAGAGGTCATTTGGAACTACGTACCTAGAGGTCAATTAGAACGACGTACTTAGGGGTTCATTTAGAACAACTTACTTAGAGGTAATTTGGAACCACGTACTTGGAGGTCATTTAGAACCACACACTTAGAGGTCACTTAGAACTACGTACTTAGAGGTCATTTAGAACCACGTATTTAGAGGTCATTTAGAACTACGTATATGAGCTCATTTAGAACCCCGTACTTAGAGGTCATTTAGAACCATATACTTAGAGGTCATTTAGAACTACTTACTTAGAGGTCATTTAGAACTACGTACCTAGAGGTCATTTAGAACCACGTACTGATAGGTCATTTAGAACAACGTACTTAGAGGTCATTTAGAACCACGTACTTAGAGGTCATTTAGAACCACGTACTTAGAGGTCATTTAGAACCACGTACTTAGAGGTCATTTAGAACCACGTACTTAGAGGACATCTAGAACTACGTACTTAGAGGTCATTTAGAAGCGCGTACATAGAGGTCATTTAGAACCACGTACTGATAGGTCATTTAGAACTACGTACTTAGAGGGCATTTAGAACTAAGTACTTATAGGTCTTTTAGAATCTCGTACTTAGAAGTCATTTAGAACCACATACTCAGAATTCATTTAGAACCACGTACTTAGAGGTCATTTAGAACCAAGTACTTAGAGGTCATTTAGAACCACATACTTAGAGGTCATTTAGTACTACTTACTTAGAAGTCATTTAGAACTACGTACCTAGAGGTCCATTAAAACAAGGTACTTAGAGTTCATTTAGAACTACGTACTTAGAAGATATTTAGAACCACGTACTTAAAGGTCATTTAGAACCAACTTTTTAAAGGTCATTTAGAAATACGTACTTAGAGGTCATTTAGAACCACGTACTTAGAGGTCATTAAGAACCACGTACTTAGAGGTCATTTAGAACCACGTACTCAGAAGTCATTTAGAACCAACAACTTAGAGGTCATTTAGAACTACGTACTTAGAGGTCTTTTAGAACCACGTACTCAGAGGTCATTTAGAACCCACGTACTTAGAGGTCATTTAGAACCACGTACTTAGAGGTCATTTAGAACCACGTACTTAGAGGTCATTTAGAACCACGTACTAAGAGATCATATAGATCCACGTACTTAGAGGTCATTTAGAACCACTTACTTAGAGGTCATTTGGAACTACGTACCTAGAGATAATTTAGAACTACGTATTTAGAGGTCATTTAGAACCACGTACATAGAGGTCATTTAGAACTACGTATTTAGAGGTTATTTAGAACTACGTATTTAGAGGTCATTTAGAACCACGTACATAGAGGTCATTTAGAACCCACGTACTTAGAGGTCATTTAGTACCCACGTACTTAGAGGTCATATAGAACCACGTACTTAGATGTCATTTAGAACCACTTACACAGAAGTTATTATCACTACGTATATAAGGTCATTTAGAACCACGTACTTAGAGGACATTTAGAACCACGTACTTAGAAGTCATTTAGAAGAACCCACGTACTTAGAGGTCATTTAGAACTACGTAATTAGAGGTCATTTAGAACTACGAACTTATTGGTCATTTAGAACCCACGTACTTAGAGGTCATTTAGTACCCACGTACTTAGAGGTCATTTGGAAGTACGTACCTAGAGGTCATTTAGAACTACGTACTTAGGGGTCATTTAGAACTACTTACTTAGAGGTCATTTAGAAGCACGTACTTAGAGGTCATTTAGAACCACGTAGTTATTGGTCATTTAGAACCACGTACTTAGAGGTCATTTAGAACTACGTATATGAGGTCATTTAGAAGCACATACTTAGAGGACATTTAGAACCACGTACTTAGAAGGCATTAAGAACTAAGTATTTAGAGGTCATTTAGAACCATGTACTCAGAGGTCGTTTAGAACCCCGTACTTAGAGGTCATTCAGAACAACGTATTTATAGGTCATTTAGAACCACGTACTTAGAGGTCATTTAGAACCACATACTTAGAGGTCATTTAGAACTACGTACTTAGAGGTCATTTAGAACCACGTACTTAGAGGTCATTTAGAAGCATGTACTTAGAGGTCATTTAGAACCACGTACTTAGAGGTCATTTAGAACCACGTACTTAGAGGTCATTTAGAACTACGTATATGGGGTCATTTAGAACCACGTATTTAGAGGACATTTAGAACCACGTACTTAGAGGTCATTAAGAACTACGTATTTAGAGGTCATTTAGAACCATGTACTGAGAGGTCGTTTAGAACCCCGTACTTAGAGGTCATTCAGAACTACGTATTTAGAGGTCATTTAGAACCACGTACTTAGAGGTCATTTAGAACCACATACTTAGAGGTCAATTAGATCTACGTACTTAGAGGTCATTTAGAACCCACGTACTAGGAGGTCATATAGAACCACGGACTTAGAGGTCATTTAGAACCACTTACTTAGAGGTCATTTGGAACTACGTACCTAGAGGTCAATTAGAACGACGTACTTAGGGGTTCATTTAGAACAACTTACTTAGAGGTAATTTAGAACCACGTACTTGGAGGTCATTTAGAACCAAACACTTAGAGGTCACTTAGAACCCACGTACTGAGAGGTCATTTACAACTACGTACTTAAAGGTCATTTAGTACTACGTACTTAGGGGTCATTTAGAACCTTTTACTTAGAGGTCATTTAGAACCACGTAATTAGAGGTCATTTAAACTACGTATATGAGGTCATTTAGAACCACGTACTTAGAGGACATTTAGAACCAAGTACTTAGATGTCATTTAGATTCACGTACTTAGAGGTCATTTAGAACTACTTACTTAGAGGTCATTTAGGACCACGTACTTAGAGGTCACTTAGAACTACGTACTTAGAGGTCATTTAGAACCACGTACTTAGAGGTCATTTAGAACTACGTATATGAGCTCATTTAGAACCCCGTACTTAGAGGTCATTTAGAACCATATACTTAGAGGTCATTTAGAACTACTTACTTAGAGGTCATTTAGATCTACATACCTAGAGGTCATTTAGAACCACGTACTGATAGGTCATTTAGAACAACGTACTTAGAGGTCATTTAGAACTACGTACTTAGAGGTCATTTAGAACCACGTACTTAGTGGTCATTTAGAACCACGTACTTAGAGGTCATTTAGAACCACGTACTTAGAGGACATCTAGAACTACGTACTTAGAGGTCATTTAGAAGCGCGTACATAGAGGTCATTTAGAACCACGTACTGATAGGTCATTTAGAACTACGACTTAGAGGGCATTTAGAACTAAGTACTTATAGGTCTTTTAGAATCTCGTACTTAGAAGTCATTTAGAACCACATACTCAGAGGTCATTTAGAACCACGTACTTAGAGGTCATTTAGAACTAAGTACTTAGAGGTCATTTAGAACCACATACTTAGAGGTCATTTGGTACTACTTACTTAGAAGTTATTTAGAACTACGTACCTAGAGGTCCAATAAAACAAGGTAATTAGAGTTCATTTAGAACTACGTACTTAGAAGATATTTAGAACCACGTACTTAAAGGTCATTTAGAACCAACTTTTTAAAGGTCATTTAGAACTACGTACTTAGAGGTCATTTAGAACCACGTACTTAGAGGTCATTAAGAACCACGTACTTAGAGGTCATTTAGAACCACGTACTAAGAGATCATATAGAACCACGTACTTAGAGGTCATTTAGAACCACTTACTTAGAGGTCATTTGGAACTACGTACCTAGAGGTAATTTAGAACTACGTATTTAGAGGTCATTTAGAACCACGTACATAGAGGTCATTTAGAACTACGTACTTAGAGGTCATTTAGAACTACGTATTTAGAGGTTATTTAGAACTACGAACTTAGGGGTCATTTAGAACCCACGTACTTAGAGGTCATTTAGTACCCACGTACTTAGAGGTCATTTGGAAGTACGTACCTAGAGGTCATTTAGAACTACGTACTTAGGGGTCATTTAGAACTACTTACTTAGAGGTCATTTAGAAGCACGTACTTAGAGGTCATTTAGAACCACATAGTTATTGGTCATTTAGAACCACGTACTTAGAGGTCATTTAGAACTACGTATATGAGGTCATTTAGAAGCACATACTTAGAGGACATTTAGAACCACGTACTTAAAGGCATTAAGAACTAAGTATTTAGAGATCATTTAGAACCATGTACTCAGAGGTCGTTTAGAACCCAGTACTTAGAGGTCATTCAGAACAACGTATTTATAGGTCATTTAGAACCACGTACTTAGAGGTCATTTAGAACTACATACTTAGAGGTCATTTAGAACTACGTACTTAGAGGTCATTTAGAACTACGTACTTAAGGTCATTTAAATCCACGTACTAATGGTCATTTAGAACTACGTACTTAGAGGTCATTTAGAACTACGTACTTAGAGGTCATTTAGAACTACGTATTTAGAGGCCATTTAGAACTACGAACTTAGGGGTCATTTAGAACCCACGTACTTAGAGGTCATTAAGTACCCACGTACTTAGATGTCATATAGAACGACGTACTTAGAGGTCATTTAGAACCACTTACTTAGATGTCATTTGGAAGTACGTACCTAGAGGTCATTTAGAACTACGTACTTAAACGTCATTTAGAACCACGTACTTAGAGGTCATTTAGAACCACTTACTTAGAGGTCATTTGGAACTACGTACCTAGAGGTAATTTGGAACTACGTACCTAGAGGTCATTTAGAACCTCGTACTTAGAGGTCATTTAGAACCACATACTTAGAGGTCATTTAGAACCACTTACTTCGAGGTCATTTAGAACTACTTACTTAGAGGTCATTTAGAACCACGTACTTAGAGGTCATTTAGCACCACGTACTTAGAAGTCATTTAGAACCAAGTACTTAGAGGTCATTTAGAACCACATACTTAGAAGTCGTTTAGAACTACGTACTTAGAGGTCATTTAGAACCCACGTACTTAGAGGTAATTTAGAACCAACTTTTTAGAGGTCATTTAGAACTACGTACATAGAGGTCATTTTGAACTACGTACTTAGAGGTAATATAGAACTACGTTCTTAGAGGTCATTTAGAACCACATACTTAGAGGTCATTTAGAACTACTTAATTAGAGGTCATTTAGAACTACGTACCTAGAGGTCAATTAGAACTACGTACTTAGAGGTCATTTAGAACTACGTACTTAGAAGATATTAGAACCACGTACTTAGAGGTCATTTAGAACGAACTTTTTAGAGGTCATTTAGAACTACGTACTTAGAGGTCATTTAGAACCACGTACTCAGAGGTCATTTAGAACCCACGTACTTAGAGGTCATATAAAACCACGTATTTAGAGGTCATTTAGAACCACGTACTTAGAAATTATTATCACTACGTATATAAGGTCATTTAGAACCACGTACTTAGAGGACATTTAGAACCACGTACTTAGAAGTCATTTAGAAGAACCCACGTACTTACAGGTCATTTAGAACTACGTAATTAGAGGTCATTTAGAACTACGAACTTATGGGTCATATAGAACCCACGTACTTAGAGGTCATTTAGTACCCACGTACTTAGAGGTCATATAGAACCACGTACTTAGAGGTCATTTAGAACCACTTACTTAGATGTCATTTTAAAGTACGTACCTAGAGGTCATTTAGAACTACGTACTTAGGGGTCATTTAGAACTACTTACTTAGAGGTCATTTAGAAGCACGTACTTAGAGGTCATTAAAAACTACGTATTTAGAGGTCATTTAGAACCA
Source organism: Aphrophora alni (assembly GCA_963513935.1). NCBI lineage: Eukaryota > Metazoa > Arthropoda > Insecta > Hemiptera > Aphrophoridae > Aphrophora > Aphrophora alni. The sequence continues at coordinate 111,370,469 of OY740773.1, forward strand.
TGTACTCAGAGGTCGTTTAGAACCCCGTACTTAGAGGTCATTCAGAACTACGTATTTAGAGGTCATTTAGAACCACGTACTTAGAGGTCATTTAGAACCACATACTTAGAGGTCATTTAGATCTACGTACTTAGAGGTCATTTAGAACCCACGTACTAGGAGGTCATATAGAACCACGGACTTAGAGGTCATTTAGAACCACTTACTTAGAGGTCATTTGGAACTACGTACTTAGAGGTCATTTAGTACTACGTACTTAGGGGTCATTTAGAACCTTTTACTTAGAGGTCATTTAGAACCACGTACTTAGAGGTCATTTAAACTACGTATATGAGGTCATTTAGAACCATGTACTTAGAGGACATTTAGAACCAGGTACTTAGATGTCATTTAGATTCACGTACTTAGAGGTCATTTAGAACTACTTACTTAGAGGTCATTTAGAACCACGTACCTAGAGGTCACTTAGAACTACGTACCTAGAGGTCCATTAAAACAAGGTACTTAGAGTTCATTTAGAACTACGTACTTAGAAGATATTTAGAACCACGTACTTAAAGGTCATTTAGAACCAACTTTTTAAAGGTCATTTAGAAATACGTACTTAGAGGTCATTTAGAACCACGTACTTAGAGGTCATTAAGAACCACGTACTTAGAGGTCATTTAGAGCCACGTACTCAGAGGTCATTTAGAACCAACAACTTAGAGGTCATTTAGAACTACGTACTTAGAGGTCTTTTAGAACCACGTACTCAGAGGTCATTTAGAACCCACGTACTTAGAGGTCATTTAGAACCACGTACTTAGAGGTCATTTAGAACCACGTACTTAGATGTCATTTAGAACCACGTACTAAGAGATCATATAGATCCACGTACTTAGAGGTCATTTAGAACCACTTACTTAGAGGTCATTTGGAACTACGTACATAGAGGTAATTTAGAACTACGTATTTAGAGGTCATTTAGAACCACGTACATAGAGGTCATTTAGAACTACGTACTTAGAGGTCATTTAGAACTACGTATTTAGAGGTTATTTAGAACTACGAACTTAGGGGTCATTTAGAACCCACGTACTTAGAGGTCATTTAGTACCCACGTACTTAGAGGTCATATAGAACCACGTACTTAGATGTCATTTAGAACCACTTACATAGAAGTTATTATCACTACGTATATAAGGTCATTTAGAACCACGTACTTAGAGGACATTTAGAACCACGTACTTAGAAGTCATTTAGAAGAACCCACGTACTTAGAGGTCATTTAGAACTACGTAATTAGAGGTCATTTAGAACTACGAACTTATTGGTCATTTAGAACCCACGTACTTAGAGGTCATTTAGTACCCACGTACTTAGAGGTCATTTGGAAGTACGTACCTAGAGGTCATTTAGAACTACGTACTTAGGGGTCATTTAGAACTACTTACTTAGAGGTCATTTAGAAGCACGTACTTAGAGGTCATTTAGAACCACGTAGTTATTGGTCATTTAGAACCACGTACTTAGAGGTCATTTAGAACTACGTATATGAGGTCATTTAGAAGCACATACTTAGAGGACATTTAGAACCACGTACTTAGAAGGCATTAAGAACTAAGTATTTAGAGGTCATTTATAACCATGTACTCAGAGGTCGTTTAGAACCCCGTACTTAGAGGTCATTCAGAACAACGTATTTATAGGTCATTTAGAACCACGTACTTAGAGGTCATTTAGAACCACGTACTTAGAGGTCATTTAGAACTACGTACTTAGAGGTCATTTAGAACCACGTACTTAGAGGTCATTTAGAAGCATGTACTTAGAGGTCATTTAGAACCACGTACTTAGAGGTCATTTAGAACCACGTACTTAGAGGTCATTTAGAACTACGTATATTATGGGGTCATTTAGAACCACGTATTTAGAGGTCATTTAGAAACCACGTTCTTAGAGGTTATTTAGAACCAACTTCTTAGATGTCATTTAGAACTTACGTACTTAGAGGTAATTTAGAACCCACGTACATAGAGGTCATTTAGAACTACGTACTTAGGGGTCATTTAGAACTACTTACTTAGAGGTCATTAAGAACCAAGTACTTAGAGGTCATTAAGAACCACGTACTTAGAGGTCATTAGAACTACTTACTTAGAGGTCATTTAGAACCACGTACTTAGAGGTCATTTAGAAGCACGTACTTAGAGGTCATTTAGAACCACGTACTTAGAGGTCATTTAGAACCACGTACTTAGAGGTCATTTAGAACTACGTATATGGGGTCATTTAGAACCACGTATTTAGAGGACATTTAGAACCACGTACTTAGAGGTCATTAAGAACTACGTATTTAGAGGTCATTTAGAACCATGTACTCAGAGGTCGTTTAGAACCCCGTACTTAGAGTTCATTCAGAACTACGTATTTAGAGGTCATTTAGAACCACGTACTTAGAGGTCATTTAGAACCACATACTTAGAGGTCAATTAGATCTACGTACTTAGAGGTCATTTAGAACCCACGTACTAGGAGGTCATATAGAACCACGGACTTAGAGGTCATTTAGAACCACTTACTTAGAGGTCATTTGGAACTACGTACCTAGAGGTCAATTAGAACGACGTACTTAGGGGTTCATTTAGAACAACTTACTTAGAGGTAATTTAGAACCACGTACTTGGAGGTCATTTAGAACCACACACTTAGAGGTCACTTAGAACCCACGTACTGAGCAGTCATTTACAACTACGTACTTAGAGGTCATTTAGTACTACGTACTTAGGGGTCATTTAGAACCTTTTACTTAGAGGTCATTTAGAACCACGTACTTAGAGGTCATTTAAACTACGTATATAAGGTCATTTAGAACCACGTACTTAGAGGACATTTAGAACCAAGTACTTAGATGTCATTTAGATTCACGTACTTAGAGGTCATTTAGAACTACTTACTTAGAGGTCATTTAGAACCACGTACTTAGAGGTCACTTAGAACTACGTACTTAGAGGTCATTTAGAACCACGTACTTAGAGGTCATTTAGAACTACGTATATGAGCTCATTTAGAACCCCGTACTTAGAGGTCATTTAGAACCATATACTTAGAGGTCATTTAGAACTACTTACTTAGAGGTCATTTAGATCTACGTACCTAGAGGTCATTTAGAACCACGTACTGATAGGTCATTTAGAACAACGTACTTAGAGGTCATTTAGAACCACGTACTTAGAGGTCATTTGGAACCACATACTTAGAGGTCATTTGGTACTACTTACTTAGAAGTTATTTAGAACTACGTACCTAGAGGTCCATTAAAACAAGGTAATTATAGTTCATTTAGAACTACGTACTTAGAAGATATTTAGAACCACGTACTTAAAGGTCATTTAGAACCAACTTTTTAAAGGTCATTTAGAACTACGTACTTAGAGGTCATTTAGAACCACGTACTTAGAGGTCATTAAGAACCACGTACTTAGAGGTCATTTAGAACCACGTACTCAGAAGTCATTTAGAACCAACAACTTAGAGGTAATTTAGAACTACGTACTTAGAGGTCTTTTAGAACCACGTACTCAGAGGTCATTTAGAACCCACGTACTTAGAGGTCATTTAGAACCACGTACTTAGAGGTCATTTAGAACCACGTACTTAGAGGTCATTTAGAACCACGTACTAAGAGATCTTATATAGAGCCACGTACTTAGAGGTCATTTAGAACCACTTACTTAGAGGTCATTTGGAACTACGTACCTAGAGGTAATTTAGAATTACGTATTTAGAGGTCATTTAGAACCACGTACATAGAGGTCATTTAGAACTACGTACTTAGACGTCATTTAGAACTACGTATTTAGAGGTTATTTAGAACTACGAACTTAGGGGTCATTTAGATCCCACGTACTTAGAGGTCATTTAGTATCCACGTAATTAGAGGTCATATAGAACCACGTACTTAGATGTCATTTAGAACCACTTACTTAGAAGTTATTATCACTACGTATATAAGGTCATTTAGAACCACGCACTTAGAGGACATTTAGAACCACGTACTTAGAAGTCATTTAGAAGAACCCACGTACTTAGAGGTCATTTAGAACTACGTAATTAGAGGTCATTTAGAACTACGAACTTATTGGTCATTTAGAACCCACGTACTTAGAGGTCATTTAGTACCCACGTACTTAGAGGTCATTTGGAAGTACGTACCTAGAGGTCATTTAGAACTACGTACTTAGGGGTCATTTAGAACTACTTACTTAGAGGTCATTTAGAAGCACGTACTTAGAGGTCATTTAGAACCACGTAGTTATTGGTCATTTAGAACCACGTACTTAGAGGTCATTTAGAACTACGTATATGAGGTCATTTAGAAGCACATACTTAGAGGACATTTAGAACTACGTACTTAGACGTCATTTAGAACTACGTATTTAGAGGTTATTTAGAACTACGAACTTAGGGGTCATTTAGATCCCACGTACTTAGAGGTCATTTAGTATCCACGTAATTAGAGGTCATATAGAACCACGTACTTAGATGTCATTTAGAACCACTTACATAGAAGTTATTATCACTACGTATATAAGGTCATTTAGAACCACGTACTTAGAGGACATTTAGAACCACGTACTTAGAAGTCATTTAGAAGAACCCACGTACTTAGAGGTCATTTAGAACTACGTAATTAGAGGTCATTTAGAACTACGAACTTATTGGTCATTTAGAACCCACGTACTTAGAGGTCATTTAGTACCCACGTACTTAGAGGTCATTTGGAAGTACGTACCTAGAGGTCATTTAGAACTACGTACTTAGGGGTCATTTAGAACTACTTACTTAGAGGTCATTTAGAAGCACGTACTTAGAGGTCATTTAGAACCACGTAGTTATTGGTCATTTAGAACCACGTACTTAGAGGTCATTTAGAACTACGTATATGAGGTCATTTAGAAGCACATACTTAGAGGACATTTAGAACCACGTACTTAGAAGGCATTAAGAACTAAGTATTTAGAGGTCATTTATAACCATGTACTCAGAGGTCGTTTAGAACCCCGTACTTAGAGGTCATTCAGAACAACGTATTTATAGGTCATTTAGAACCACGTACTTAGAGGTCATTTAGAACCACGTACTTAGAGGTCATTTAGAACTACGTACTTAGAGGTCATTTAGAACCACGTACTTAGAGGTCATTTAGAAGCATGTACTTAGAGGTCATTTAGAACCACGTACTTAGAGGTCATTTAGAACCACGTACTTAGAGGTCATTTAGAACTACGTATATTATGGGGTCATTTAGAACCACGTATTTAGAGGTCATTTAGAAACCACGTTCTTAGAGGTTATTTAGAACCAACTTCTTAGATGTCATTTAGAACTTACGTACTTAGAGGTAATTTAGAACCCACGTACATAGAGGTCATTTAGAACTACGTACTTAGGGGTCATTTAGAACTACTTACTTAGAGGTCATTAAGAACCAAGTACTTAGAGGTCATTAAGAACCACGTACTTAGAGGTCATTAGAACTACTTACTTAGAGGTCATTTAGAACCACGTACTTAGAGGTCATTTAGAAGCACGTACTTAGAGGTCATTTAGAACCACGTACTTAGAGGTCATTTAGAACCACGTACTTAGAGGTCATTTAGAACTACGTATATGGGGTCATTTAGAACCACGTATTTAGAGGACATTTAGAACCACGTACTTAGAGGTCATTAAGAACTACGTATTTAGAGGTCATTTAGAACCATGTACTCAGAGGTCGTTTAGAACCCCGTACTTAGAGTTCATTCAGAACTACGTATTTAGAGGTCATTTAGAACCACGTACTTAGAGGTCATTTAGAACCACATACTTAGAGGTCAATTAGATCTACGTACTTAGAGGTCATTTAGAACCCACGTACTAGGAGGTCATATAGAACCACGGACTTAGAGGTCATTTAGAACCACTTACTTAGAGGTCATTTGGAACTACGTACCTAGAGGTCAATTAGAACGACGTACTTAGGGGTTCATTTAGAACAACTTACTTAGAGGTAATTTAGAACCACGTACTTGGAGGTCATTTAGAACCACACACTTAGAGGTCACTTAGAACCCACGTACTGAGCAGTCATTTACAACTACGTACTTAGAGGTCATTTAGTACTACGTACTTAGGGGTCATTTAGAACCTTTTACTTAGAGGTCATTTAGAACCACGTACTTAGAGGTCATTTAAACTACGTATATAAGGTCATTTAGAACCACGTACTTAGAGGACATTTAGAACCAAGTACTTAGATGTCATTTAGATTCACGTACTTAGAGGTCATTTAGAACTACTTACTTAGAGGTCATTTAGAACCACGTACTTAGAGGTCACTTAGAACTACGTACTTAGAGGTCATTTAGAACCACGTACTTAGAGGTCATTTAGAACTACGTATATGAGCTCATTTAGAACCCCGTACTTAGAGGTCATTTAGAACCATATACTTAGAGGTCATTTAGAACTACTTACTTAGAGGTCATTTAGATCTACGTACCTAGAGGTCATTTAGAACCACGTACTGATAGGTCATTTAGAACAACGTACTTAGAGGTCATTTAGAACCACGTACTTAGAGGTCATTTGGAACCACATACTTAGAGGTCATTTGGTACTACTTACTTAGAAGTTATTTAGAACTACGTACCTAGAGGTCCATTAAAACAAGGTAATTATAGTTCATTTAGAACTACGTACTTAGAAGATATTTAGAACCACGTACTTAAAGGTCATTTAGAACCAACTTTTTAAAGGTCATTTAGAACTACGTACTTAGAGGTCATTTAGAACCACGTACTTAGAGGTCATTAAGAACCACGTACTTAGAGGTCATTTAGAACCACGTACTCAGAAGTCATTTAGAACCAACAACTTAGAGGTAATTTAGAACTACGTACTTAGAGGTCTTTTAGAACCACGTACTCAGAGGTCATTTAGAACCCACGTACTTAGAGGTCATTTAGAACCACGTACTTAGAGGTCATTTAGAACCACGTACTTAGAGGTCATTTAGAACCACGTACTAAGAGATCTTATATAGAGCCACGTACTTAGAGGTCATTTAGAACCACTTACTTAGAGGTCATTTGGAACTACGTACCTAGAGGTAATTTAGAATTACGTATTTAGAGGTCATTTAGAACCACGTACATAGAGGTCATTTAGAACTACGTACTTAGACGTCATTTAGAACTACGTATTTAGAGGTTATTTAGAACTACGAACTTAGGGGTCATTTAGATCCCACGTACTTAGAGGTCATTTAGTATCCACGTAATTAGAGGTCATATAGAACCACGTACTTAGATGTCATTTAGAACCACTTACATAGAAGTTATTATCACTACGTATATAAGGTCATTTAGAACCACGCACTTAGAGGACATTTAGAACCACGTACTTAGAAGTCATTTAGAAGAACCCACGTACTTAGAGGTCATTTAGAACTACGTAATTAGAGGTCATTTAGAACTACGAACTTATGGGTCATTTAGAACCCACGTACTTAGAGGTCATTTAGTACCTACGTACTTAGAGGTCATTTGGAAGTACGTACCTAGAGGTCATTTAGAACTACGTACTTAGGGGTCATTTAGAACTACTTACTTAGAGGTCATTTAGAAGCACGTACTTAGAGGTCATTTAGAACCACGTAGTTATTGGTCATTTAGAACCACGTACTTAGAGGTCATTTAGAACTACGTATATGAGGTCATTTAGAACCACATACTTAGAGGACATTTAGAACCACGTACTTAGAAGGCATTAAGAACTAAGTATATAGAGATCATTTAGAACCATGTACTCAGAGGTCGTTTAGAACCCCGTACTTAGAGGTCATTCAGAACAACGTATTTATAGGTCATTTAGAACCACGTACTTAGAGGTCATTTAGAACCACATACTTAGAGGTAATTTAGAACTACGTACTTAGAGGTCATTTAGAACTACGTACTTGGTCATTTAAATCCACGTACTTATGGTCATTTAGAACTACGTACTTAGAGGTCATTTAGAAGCACGTACATAGTGGTCATTTAGAACCACGTACTTAAAGGTCATTTAGAACTACGTACTTAGAAGATATTTAGAACCACGTACTTAGAGGTCATTTAGAACCACTTACTTAGAGGTCATTTGGAACTACGTACCTAGAGGTAATTTGGAACTACGTACCTAGAGGTCATTTAGAACCTCGTACTTAGAGGTCATTTAGAACCACATACTTAGAGGTCATTTAGAACCACTTACTTCGAGGTCATTTAGAACTACTTACTTAGAGGTCATTTAGAACCACGTACTTAAAGGTCATTTAGCACCACGTACTTAGAAGTCATTTAGAACCAAGTACTTAGAGGTCATTTAGAACCACATACTTAGAAGTCGTTTAGAACTACGTACTTAGAGGTCATTTAGAACCCACGTACTTAGAGGTAATTTAGAACCAACTTTTTAGAGGTCATTTAGAACTACGTACATAGAGGTCATTTTGAACTACGTACTTAGAGGTAATATAGAACTACGTTCTTAGAGGTCATTTAGAACCACATACTTAGAGGTCATTTAGAACTACTTATTTAGATTTCATTTAGAACTACGTACCTAGAGGTCAATTAGAACTACGTACTTAGAGGTCATTTAGAACTACGTACTTAGAAGATATTAGAACCACGTACTTAGAGGTCATTTAGAACGAACTTTTTAGAGGTAATTTAGAACCACGTACTTAGAAATTATTATCACTACGTATATAAGGTCATTTAGAACCACGTACTTAGAGGACATTTAGAACCACGTACTTAGAAGTCATTTAGAAGAACCCACGTACTTACAGGTCATTTAGAACTATTTAATTAGAGGTCATTTAGAACTACGAACTTATGGGTCATATAGAACCCACGTACTTAGAGGTCATTTAGTACCCACGTACTTAGAGGTCATATAGAACCACGTACTTAGAGGTCATTTAGAACCACTTACTTAGATGTCATTTTAAAGTACGTACCTAGAGGTCATTTAGAACTACGTACTTAGGGGTCATTTAGAACTACTTACTTAGAGGTCATTTAGAAGCACGTACTTAGAGGTCATTAAGAACTACGTATTTAGAGTTCATTTAGAACCATGTACTCAGAGGTCGTTTAGAACCCCGTACTTAGAGGTCATTCAGAACTACGTATTTAGAGGTCATTTAGAACCACGTACTTAGAGGTCATTTAGAACCACATACTTAGAGGTCATTTAGATCTACATACTTAGAGGTCATTTAGAACCCACGTACTAGGAGGTCATATAGAACCACGGACTTAGAGGTCATTTAGAACCACTTACTTAGAGGTCATTTGGAACTACGTACCTAGAGGTCAATTAGAACGACGTACTTAGGGGTTCATTTAGAACAACTTACTTAGAGGTAATTTGGAACCACGTACTCGGAGGTCATTTAGAACCACACACTTAGAGGTCACTTAGAACTACGTACTTAGAGGTCATTTAGAACCACGTATTTAGAGGTCATTTAGAACTACGTATATGAGCTCATTTAGAACCCCGTACTTAGAGGTCATTTAGAACCATATACTTAGAGGTCATTTAGAACTACTTACTTAGAGGTCATTTAGAACTACGTACCTAGAGGTCATTTAGAACCACGTACTGATAGGTCATTTAGAACAACGTACTTAGAGGTCATTTAGAACCACGTACTTAGAGGTCATTTAGAACCACGTACTTAGAGGTCATTTAGAACCACGTACTTAGAGGTCATTTAGAACCACGTACTTAGAGGACATCTAGAACTACGTACTTAGAGGTCATTTAGAAGCGCGTACATAGAGGTCATTTAGAACCACGTACTGATAGGTCATTTAGAACTACGTACTTAGAGGGCATTTAGAACTAAGTACTTATAGGTCTTTTAGAATCTCGTACTTAGAAGTCATTTAGAACCACATACTCAGAATTCATTTAGAACCACGTACTTAGAGGTCATTTAGAACCAAGTACTTAGAGGTCATTTAGAACCACATACTTAGAGGTCATTTAGTACTACTTACTTAGAAGTCATTTAGAACTACGTACCTAGAGGTCCATTAAAACAAGGTACTTAGAGTTCATTTAGAACTACGTACTTAGAAGATATTTAGAACCACGTACTTAAAGGTCATTTAGAACCAACTTTTTAAAGGTCATTTAGAAATACGTACTTAGAGGTCATTTAGAACCACGTACTTAGAGGTCATTAAGAACCACGTACTTAGAGGTCATTTAGAACCACGTACTCAGAAGTCATTTAGAACCAACAACTTAGAGGTCATTTAGAACTACGTACTTAGAGGTCTTTTAGAACCACGTACTCAGAGGTCATTTAGAACCCACGTACTTAGAGGTCATTTAGAACCACGTACTTAGAGGTCATTTAGAACCACGTACTTAGAGGTCATTTAGAACCACGTACTAAGAGATCATATAGATCCACGTACTTAGAGGTCATTTAGAACCACTTACTTAGAGGTCATTTGGAACTACGTACCTAGAGATAATTTAGAACTACGTATTTAGAGGTCATTTAGAACCACGTACATAGAGGTCATTTAGAACTACGTATTTAGAGGTTATTTAGAACTACGTATTTAGAGGTCATTTAGAACCACGTACATAGAGGTCATTTAGAACCCACGTACTTAGAGGTCATTTAGTACCCACGTACTTAGAGGTCATATAGAACCACGTACTTAGATGTCATTTAGAACCACTTACACAGAAGTTATTATCACTACGTATATAAGGTCATTTAGAACCACGTACTTAGAGGACATTTAGAACCACGTACTTAGAAGTCATTTAGAAGAACCCACGTACTTAGAGGTCATTTAGAACTACGTAATTAGAGGTCATTTAGAACTACGAACTTATTGGTCATTTAGAACCCACGTACTTAGAGGTCATTTAGTACCCACGTACTTAGAGGTCATTTGGAAGTACGTACCTAGAGGTCATTTAGAACTACGTACTTAGGGGTCATTTAGAACTACTTACTTAGAGGTCATTTAGAAGCACGTACTTAGAGGTCATTTAGAACCACGTAGTTATTGGTCATTTAGAACCACGTACTTAGAGGTCATTTAGAACTACGTATATGAGGTCATTTAGAAGCACATACTTAGAGGACATTTAGAACCACGTACTTAGAAGGCATTAAGAACTAAGTATTTAGAGGTCATTTAGAACCATGTACTCAGAGGTCGTTTAGAACCCCGTACTTAGAGGTCATTCAGAACAACGTATTTATAGGTCATTTAGAACCACGTACTTAGAGGTCATTTAGAACCACATACTTAGAGGTCATTTAGAACTACGTACTTAGAGGTCATTTAGAACCACGTACTTAGAGGTCATTTAGAAGCATGTACTTAGAGGTCATTTAGAACCACGTACTTAGAGGTCATTTAGAACCACGTACTTAGAGGTCATTTAGAACTACGTATATGGGGTCATTTAGAACCACGTATTTAGAGGACATTTAGAACCACGTACTTAGAGGTCATTAAGAACTACGTATTTAGAGGTCATTTAGAACCATGTACTGAGAGGTCGTTTAGAACCCCGTACTTAGAGGTCATTCAGAACTACGTATTTAGAGGTCATTTAGAACCACGTACTTAGAGGTCATTTAGAACCACATACTTAGAGGTCAATTAGATCTACGTACTTAGAGGTCATTTAGAACCCACGTACTAGGAGGTCATATAGAACCACGGACTTAGAGGTCATTTAGAACCACTTACTTAGAGGTCATTTGGAACTACGTACCTAGAGGTCAATTAGAACGACGTACTTAGGGGTTCATTTAGAACAACTTACTTAGAGGTAATTTAGAACCACGTACTTGGAGGTCATTTAGAACCAAACACTTAGAGGTCACTTAGAACCCACGTACTGAGAGGTCATTTACAACTACGTACTTAAAGGTCATTTAGTACTACGTACTTAGGGGTCATTTAGAACCTTTTACTTAGAGGTCATTTAGAACCACGTAATTAGAGGTCATTTAAACTACGTATATGAGGTCATTTAGAACCACGTACTTAGAGGACATTTAGAACCAAGTACTTAGATGTCATTTAGATTCACGTACTTAGAGGTCATTTAGAACTACTTACTTAGAGGTCATTTAGGACCACGTACTTAGAGGTCACTTAGAACTACGTACTTAGAGGTCATTTAGAACCACGTACTTAGAGGTCATTTAGAACTACGTATATGAGCTCATTTAGAACCCCGTACTTAGAGGTCATTTAGAACCATATACTTAGAGGTCATTTAGAACTACTTACTTAGAGGTCATTTAGATCTACATACCTAGAGGTCATTTAGAACCACGTACTGATAGGTCATTTAGAACAACGTACTTAGAGGTCATTTAGAACTACGTACTTAGAGGTCATTTAGAACCACGTACTTAGTGGTCATTTAGAACCACGTACTTAGAGGTCATTTAGAACCACGTACTTAGAGGACATCTAGAACTACGTACTTAGAGGTCATTTAGAAGCGCGTACATAGAGGTCATTTAGAACCACGTACTGATAGGTCATTTAGAACTACGTACTTAGAGGGCATTTAGAACTAAGTACTTATAGGTCTTTTAGAATCTCGTACTTAGAAGTCATTTAGAACCACATACTCAGAGGTCATTTAGAACCACGTACTTAGAGGTCATTTAGAACTAAGTACTTAGAGGTCATTTAGAACCACATACTTAGAGGTCATTTGGTACTACTTACTTAGAAGTTATTTAGAACTACGTACCTAGAGGTCCAATAAAACAAGGTAATTAGAGTTCATTTAGAACTACGTACTTAGAAGATATTTAGAACCACGTACTTAAAGGTCATTTAGAACCAACTTTTTAAAGGTCATTTAGAACTACGTACTTAGAGGTCATTTAGAACCACGTACTTAGAGGTCATTAAGAACCACGTACTTAGAGGTCATTTAGAACCACGTACTAAGAGATCATATAGAACCACGTACTTAGAGGTCATTTAGAACCACTTACTTAGAGGTCATTTGGAACTACGTACCTAGAGGTAATTTAGAACTACGTATTTAGAGGTCATTTAGAACCACGTACATAGAGGTCATTTAGAACTACGTACTTAGAGGTCATTTAGAACTACGTATTTAGAGGTTATTTAGAACTACGAACTTAGGGGTCATTTAGAACCCACGTACTTAGAGGTCATTTAGTACCCACGTACTTAGAGGTCATTTGGAAGTACGTACCTAGAGGTCATTTAGAACTACGTACTTAGGGGTCATTTAGAACTACTTACTTAGAGGTCATTTAGAAGCACGTACTTAGAGGTCATTTAGAACCACATAGTTATTGGTCATTTAGAACCACGTACTTAGAGGTCATTTAGAACTACGTATATGAGGTCATTTAGAAGCACATACTTAGAGGACATTTAGAACCACGTACTTAAAGGCATTAAGAACTAAGTATTTAGAGATCATTTAGAACCATGTACTCAGAGGTCGTTTAGAACCCAGTACTTAGAGGTCATTCAGAACAACGTATTTATAGGTCATTTAGAACCACGTACTTAGAGGTCATTTAGAACTACATACTTAGAGGTCATTTAGAACTACGTACTTAGAGGTCATTTAGAACTACGTACTTAAGGTCATTTAAATCCACGTACTAATGGTCATTTAGAACTACGTACTTAAAGGTCATTTAGAAGCACGTACATAGTGGTCATTTAGAACCACGTACTTAAACGTCATTTAGAACTACTTACTTAGAAGATATTTAGAACCACGTACTTAGAGGTCATTTAGAACCACTTACTTAGAGGTCATTTGGAACTACGTACCTAGAGGTAATTTGGAACTACGTACCTAGAGGTCATTTAGAACCTCGTACTTAGAGGTCATTTAGAACCACATACTTAGAGGTCATTTAGAACCACTTACTTCGAGGTCATTTAGAACTACTTACTTAGAGGTCATTTAGAACCACGTACTTAGAGGTCATTTAGCACCACGTACTTAGAAGTCATTTAGAACCAAGTACTTAGAGGTCATTTAGAACCACATACTTAGAAGTCGTTTAGAACTACGTACTTAGAGGTCATTTAGAACCCACGTACTTAGAGGTAATTTAGAACCAACTTTTTAGAGGTCATTTAGAACTACGTACATAGAGGTCATTTTGAACTACGTACTTAGAGGTAATATAGAACTACGTTCTTAGAGGTCATTTAGAACCACATACTTAGAGGTCATTTAGAACTACTTAATTAGAGGTCATTTAGAACTACGTACCTAGAGGTCAATTAGAACTACGTACTTAGAGGTCATTTAGAACTACGTACTTAGAAGATATTAGAACCACGTACTTAGAGGTCATTTAGAACGAACTTTTTAGAGGTCATTTAGAACTACGTACTTAGAGGTCATTTAGAACCACGTACTCAGAGGTCATTTAGAACCCACGTACTTAGAGGTCATATAAAACCACGTATTTAGAGGTCATTAAGAACCACGTACTTAGAGGTCATTTAGAACCAAGTACTTAGAGGTCATTTAGAACCACGTACTTAGACGTCATTTAGAACCACGTACTTAGAGGTCATTTAGAACCACGTACTTAGAAATTATTATCACTACGTATATAAGGTCATTTAGAACCACGTACTTAGAGGACATTTAGAACCACGTACCTAGAAGTCATTTAGAAGAACCCACGTACTTACAGGTCATTTAGAACTACGTAATTAGAGGTCATTTAGAACTACGAACTTATGGGTCATATAGAACCCACGTACTTAGAGGTCATTTAGTACCCACGTACTTAGAGGTCATATAGAACCACGTACTTAGAGGTCATTTAGAACCACTTACTTAGAAGTCATTTTAAAGTACGTACCTAGAGGTCATTTAGAACTACGTACTTAGGGGTCATTTAGAACTACTTACTTAGAGGTCATTTAGAAGCACGTACTTAGAGGTCATTAAGAACTACGTATTTAGAGGTCATTTAGAACCATGTACTCAGAGGTCGTTTAGAACCCCGTACTTAGAGGTCATTCAGAACTACGTATTTAGAGGTCATTTAGAACCACGTACTTAGAGGTCATTTAGAACCACATACTTAGAGGTTTTAGATCTACGTACTTAGAGGTCATTTAGAACCCACGTACTAAGAAGTCATATAGAACCACGGACTTAGAGGTCATTTAGAACCACTTACTTAGAGGTCATTTGGAACTACGTACCTAGAGGTCAATTAGAACGACGTACTTAGGGGTTCATTTAGAACAACTTACTTAGAGGTAATTTAGAACCACGTACTTGGAGGTCATTTAGAACCACACACTTAGAGGTCACTTAGAACCCACGTACTGAGAGGTCATTTACAACTACGTACTTAGAGGTCATTTAGTACTACGTACTTAGGGGTCATTTAGAACCTTTTACTTAGAGGTCATTTAGAACCACGTACTTAGAGGTCATTTAAACTTCGTATATGAGGTCATTTAGAACCACGTACTTAGAGGACATTTAGAACCAAGTACTTAGATGTCATTTAGATTCACGTACTTAGAGGTCATTTAGAACTACTTACTTAGAGGTCATTTAGAACCACGTACTTAGAGGTCACTTAGAACTACGTACTTAGAGGTCATTTAGAACCACGTACTTAGAGGTCATTTAGAACCACGTACTTAGAGGTCATTTAGAACCACGTACTAAGAGATCATATAGATCCACGTACTTAGAGGTCATTTAGAACCACTTACTTAGAGGTCATTTGGAACTACGTACCTAGAGGTAATTTAGAACTACGTATTTAGAGGTCATTTAGAACCACGTACATAGAGGTCATTTAGAACTACGTACTTAGAGGTCATTTAGAACTACGTATTTAGAGGTTATTTAGAACTACGAACTTAGGGGTCATTTAGAACCCACGTACTTAGAGGTCATTTAGTACCCACGTACTTAGAGGTCATATAGAACCACGTACTTAGATGTCATTTAGAACCACTTACATAGAAGTTATTATCACTACGTATATAAGGTCATTTAGAACCACGTACTTAGAGGACATTTAGAACCACGTACTTAGAAGTCATTTAGAAGAACCCACGTACTTAGAGGTCATTTAGAACTACGTAATTAGAGGTCATTTAGAACTACGAACTTATTGGTCATTTAGAACCCACGTACTTAGAGGTCATTTAGTACCCACGTACTTAGAGGTCATTTGGAAGTACGTACCTAGAGGTCATTTAGAACTACGTACTTAGGGGTCATTTAGAACTACTTACTTAGAGGTCATTTAGAAGCACGTACTTAGAGGTCATTTAGAACCACGTAGTTATTGGTCATTTAGAACCACGTACTTAGAGGTCATTTAGAACTACGTATATGAGGTCATTTAGAAGCACATACTTAGAGGACATTTAGAACCACGTACTTAGAAGGCATTAAGAACTAAGTATTTAGAGGTCATTTAGAACCATGTACTCAGAGGTGGTTAGAACCCCGTACTTAGAGGTCATTCAGAACAACGTATTTATAGGTCATTTAGAACCACGTACTTAGAGGTCATTTAGAACCACATACTTAGAGGTCATTTAGAACTACGTATTTAGAGGTCATTTAGAACCACGTACTTAGAGGTCATTTAGAACCACATACTTAGAGGTCAATTAGATCTACGTACTTAGAGGTCATTTAGAACCCACGTACTAGGAGGTCATATAGAACCACGGACTTAGAGGTCATTTAGAACCACTTACTTAGAGGTCATTTGGAACTACGTACCTAGAGGTCAATTAGAACGACGTACTTAGGGGTTCATTTAGAACAACTTACTTAGAGGTAATTTAGAACCACGTACTTGGAGGTCATTTAGAACCACACACTTAGAGGTCACTTAGAACCCACGTACTGAGAGGTCATTTACAACTACGTACTTAGAGGTCATTTAGTACTACGTACTTAGGGGTCATTTAGAACCTTTTACTTAGATTTCATTTAGAACCACGTACTTAGAGGTCATTTAAACTACGTATATGAGGTCATTTAGAACCACGTACTTAGAGGACATTTAGAACCAAGTACTTAGATGTCATTTAGATTCACGTACTTAGAGGTCATATAGAACTACTTACTTAGAGGTCATTTAGAACCACGTACTTAGAGGTCACTTAGAACTACGTACTTAGAGGTCATTTAGAACAACGTACTTAGAGGTCATTTAGAACTACGTATATGAGCTCATTTAGAACCCCGTACTTAGAGGTCATTTAGAACCATATACTTAGAGGTCATTTAGAACTACTTACTTAGAGGTCATTTAGATCTACGTACCTAGAGGTCATTTAGAACCACGTACTGATAGGTCATTTAGAACAACGTACTTAGAGGTCATTTAGAACTACGTACTTAGAGGTCATTTAGAACCACGTACTTAGTGGTCATTTAGAACCACGTACTTAGAGGTCATTTAGAACCACGTACTTAGAGGACATCTAGAACTACGTACTTAGAGGTCATTTAGAAGCGCGTACATAGAGGTCATTTAGAACCACGTACTGATAGGTCATTTAGAACTACGTACTTAGAGGGCATTTAGAACTAAGTACTTATAGGTCTTTTAGAATCTCGTACTTAGAAGTCATTTAGAACCACATACTCAGAGGTCATTTAGAACCACGTACTTAGAGGTCATTTAGAACTAAGTACTTAGAGGTCATTTAGAACCCACGTACTTAGAGGTCATTTAGTACCCACGTACTTAGAGGTCATTTGGAAGTACGTACCTAGAGGTCATTTAGAACTACGTACTTAGGGGTCATTTAGAACTACTTACTTAGAGGTCATTTAGAAGCACGTACTTAGAGGTCATTTAGAACCACGTAGTTATTGGTCATTTAGAACCACGTACTTAGAGGTCATTTAGAACTACGTATATGAGGTCATTTAGAAGCACATACTTAGAGGACATTTAGAACCACGTACTTAGAAGGCATTAAGAACTAAGTATTTAGAGGTCATTTAGAACCATGTACTCAGAGGTCGTTTAGAACCCCGTACTTAGAGGTCATTCAGAACAACGTATTTATAGGTCATTTAGAACCACGTACTTAGAGGTCATTTAGAACCACATACTTAGAGGTCATTTAGAACTACGTACTTAGAGGTCATTTAGAACTACGTACTTTAGGTCATTTAAATCCACGTACTTATGGTCATTTAGAACTACGTACTTAGAGGTCATTTAGAACCACTTACTTAGAGGTCATTTGGAACTACGTACCTAGAGGTAATTTGGAATTACGTACCTAGAGGTCATTTAGAACCTCTTACTTAGAGGTCATTTAGAACCACATACTTAGAGGTCATTTAGAACCACTTACTTCGAGGTCATTTAGAACTACTTACTTAGAGGTCATTTAGAACCACGTACTTAGAGGTCATTTAGCACCACGTACTTAGAAGTCATTTAGAACCAAGTACTTAGAGGTCATTTAGAACCACATACTTAGAAGTCGTTTAGAACTACGTACTTAGAGGTCATTTAGAACCCACGTACTTAGAGGTAATTTAGAACCAACTTTTTAGAGGTCATTTAGAACTACGTACATAGAGGTCATTTTGAACTACGTACTTAGAGGTCAATTAGAACTACGTACTTAGAAGATATTAGAACCACGTACTTAGAGGTCATTTAGAACGAACTTTTTAGAGGTCATTTAGAACTACGTACTTAGAGGTCATTTAGAACCACGTACTCAGAGGTCATTTAGAACCCACGTACTTAGAGGTCATATAAAACCACGTATTTAGAGGTCATTAAGAACCACGTACTTAGAGGTCATTTAGAACCAAGTACTTAGAGGTCATTTAAAACCACGTACTTAGACTTCATTTAGTACCACGTACTTAGAGGTCATTTAGAACCACGTACTTAGAAATTATTATCACTACGTATATAAGGTCATTTAGAACCACGTACTTAGAGGACATTTAGAACCACGTACTTAGAAGTCATTTAGTACCCACGTACTTAGAGGTCATATAGAACCACGTACTTAGAGGTCATTTAGAACCACTTACTTAGATGTCATTTTAAAGTACGTACCTAGAGGTCATTTAGAACTACGTACTTATGGGTCATTTAGAACTACTTACTTAGAGGTCATTTAGAAGCACGTACTTAGAGGTCATTTAGAACTACGTATTTAGAGGTCATATAGAACCATGTACTCAGAGGTCGTTTAGAACCCCGTACTTAGAGGTCATTTAGAACCACTTACTTAGATGTCATTTTAAAGTACGTACCTAGAGGTCATTTAGAACTACGTACTTAGGGGTCATTTAGAACTACTTACTTAGAGGTCATTTAGAAGCACGTACTTAGAGGTCATTTAGAACTACGTATTTAGAGGTCATTTAGAACCATGTACTCAGAGGTCATTTAGAACTACGTACTTAGGGGTCATTTAGAACTACTTACTTAGAGGTCATTTAGAAGCACGTACTTAGAGGTAATTTGGAACTACGTACCTAGAGGTCATTTAGAACCTCTTACTTAGAGGTCATTTAGAACCACATACTTAGAGGTCAATTAGATCTACGTACTTAGAGGTCTTTTAGAACCCACGTACTAGGAGGTCATATAGAACCACGGACTTAGAGGTCATTTAGAACCACTTACTTAGAGGTCATTTAGAACTACGTACCTAGAGGTCAATTAGAACGACGTACTTAGGGGTTCATTTAGGACAACTTACTTAGAGGTAATTTAGAACCACGTACTTGGAGGTCATTTAGAACCACACACTTAGAGGTCACTTAGAACCCACGTACTGAGAGGTCATTTACAACTACGTACTTAGAGGTCATTTAGTACTACGTACTTAGGGGTCATTTAGAACCTTTTACTTAGAGGTCATTTAGAACCACGTACTTAGAGGTCATTTAAACTACGTATATGAGGTCATTTAGAACCACGTACTTAGAGGACATTTAGAACCAAGTACTTAGATGTCATTTAGATTCACGTACTTAGAGGTCATTTAGAACTACTTACTTAGAGGTCATTTAGAACCACGTACTTAGAGGTCACTTAGAACTACGTACTTAGAGGTCATTTAGAACCACGTACTTAGAGGTCATTTAGAATCACGTAATTAGAGGTCATTTAGAACCACGTACTAAGATATCATATATATCCACGAACTTAGAGGTCATTTAGAACCACTTACTTAGAGGTCATTTGGAACTACGTACCTAGAGGTAATTTAGAACTACGTATTTAGAGGTCATTTAGAACCACGTACATAGAGGTCATTTAGAACTACGTACTTAGAGGTCATTTAGAACTACGTATTTAGAGGTTATTTAAAACTACGTACTTAGAGGTCATTTAGTACCCACGTACTTAGAGGTCATTTAGTACCCACGTACTTAGAGGTCATATAGAACCACGTACTTAGATGTCATTTAGAACCACTTACATAGAAGTTATTATCACTACGTATATAAGGTCATTTAGAACCATGTACTTAGAGGACATTTAGAACCACGTACTTAGAAGTCATTTAGAAGAACCCACGTACTTAGAGGTCATTTAGAACTACGTAATTAGAGGTCATTTAGAACTACGAACTTATTGGTCATTTAGAACCCACGTACTTAGAGGTCATTTAGTACCCACGTACTTAGAGGTCATTTGGAAGTACGTACCTAGAGGTCATTTAGAACTACGTACTTAGGGGTCATTTAGAACTACTTACTTAGAGGTCATTTAGAAGCACGTACTTAGAGGTCATTTAGAACCACGTAGTTATTGGTCATTTAGAACCACGTACTTAGAGGTCATTTAGAACTACGTATATGAGGTCATTTAGAAGCACATACTTAGAGGACATTTAGAACCACGTTCTTAGAAGGCATTAAGAACTAAGTATTTAGAGGTCATTTAGAACCATGTACTCAGAGGTCGTTTAGAACCCCGTACTTAGAGGTCATTCAGAACAACGTATTTATAGGTCATTTAGAACCACGTACTTAGAGGTCATTTAGAACCACATACTTAGAGGTCATTTAGAACTACGTATTTAGAGGTCATTTAGAACCACGTATTTAGAGGTCATTTAGAACCACATACTTAGAGGTCAATTAGATCTACGTACTTAGAGGTCATTTAGAACCCACGTACTAGGAGGTCATATAGAACCACGGACTTAGAGGTCATTTAGAACCACTTACTTAGAGGTCATTTGGAACTACGTACCTAGAGGTCAATTAGAACGACGTACTTAGGGGTTCATTTAGAACAACTTACTTAGAGGTAATTTAGAACCACGTACTTGGAGGTCATTTAGAACCACACACTTAGAGGTCACTTAGAACCCACGTACTGAGAGGTCATTTACAACTACGTACTTAGAGGTCTATAGTACTACGTACTTAGGGGTCATTTAGAACCTTTTACTTAGAGGTCATTTAGAACCACGTACTTAGAGGTCATTTAAACTACGTATATGAGGTCATTTAGAACCACGTACTTAGAGGACATTTAGAACCAAGTACTTAGATGTCATTTAGATTCACGTACTTAGAGGTCATTTAGAACTACTTACTTAGAGGTCATTTAGAACCACGTACTTAGAGGTCACTTAGAACTACGTACTTAGAGGTCATTTAGAACCACGTACATAGAGGTCATTTAGAACTACGTATATGAGCTCATTTAGAACCCCGTACTTAGAGGTCATTTAGAACCATATACTTAGAGGTCATTTAGAACTACTTACTTAGAGGTCATTTAGATCTACGTACCTAGAGGTCATTTAGAACCACGTACTGATAGGTCATTTAGAACAACGTACTTAGAGGTCATTTAGAACTACGTACTTAGAGGTCATTTAGAACCACGTACTTAGTGGTCATTTAGAACCACGTACTTAGAGGTCATTTAGAACCACGTACTTAGAGGACATCTAGAACTACGTACTTAGAGGTCATTTAGAAGCGCGTACATAGAGGTCATTTAGAACCACGTACTGATAGGTCATTTAGAACTACGTACTTAGAGGGCATTTAGAACTAAGTACTTATAGGTCTTTTAGAATCTCGTACTTAGAAGTCATTTAGAACCACATACTCAGAGGTCATTTAGAACCACGTACTTAGAGGTCATTTAGAACTAAGTACTTAGAGGTCATTTAGAACCACATACTTAGAGGTCATTTGGTACTACTTACTTAGAAGTCATTTAGAACTACGTACCTAGAGGTCCATTAAAACAAGGTAATTAGAGTTCATTTAGAACTACGTACTTAGAAGATATTTAGAACCACGTACTTAAAGGTCATTTAGAACCAACTTTTTAAAGGTCATTTAGAACTACGTACTTAGAGGTCATTTAGAACCACGTACTTAGAGGTCAATAAGAACCACGTACTTAGAGGTCATTTAGAACCACGTACTCAGAAGTCATTTAGAACCAACAACTTAGAGGTAATTTAGAACTACGTACTTAGAGGTCTTTTAGAACCACGTACTCAGAGGTCATTTAGAACCACGTACTTAGAGGTCATTTAGAACCACGTACATAGAGGTCATTTAGAACTACGTATTTAGAGGTCATTTAGAACCACGTACATAGAGGTCATTTAGAACTACGTACTTAGAGGTCATTTAGAACTACGTATTTAGAGGTTATTTAGAACTACGAACTTAGGGGTCATTTAGAACCCACGTACTTAGAGGTCATTTAGTACCCACGTACTTAGAGGTCATTTGGAAGTACGTACCTAGAGGTCATTTAGAACTACGTACTTAGGGGTCATTTAGAACTACTTACTTAAAGGTCATTTAGAAGCACGTACTTAGAGGTCATTTAGAACCACGTAGTTATTGGTCATTTAGAACCACGTACTTAGAGGTCATTTAGAACTACGTATATGAGGTCATTTAGAAGCACATACTTAGAGGACATTTAGAACCACGTACTTAGAAGGCATTAAGAACTAAGTATTTAGAGATCATTTAGAACCATGTACTCAGAGGTCGTTTAGAACCCCGTACTTAGAGGTCATTCAGAACAACGTATTTATAGGTCATTTAGAACCACGTACTTAGAGGTCATTTAGAACCACATACTTAGAGGTCATTTAGAACTACGTACTTAAAGGTCATTTAGAACTACGTACTTAAGGTCATTTAAATCCACGTACTTATGGTCATTTAGAACTACGTACTTAGAGGTCATTTAGAAGGACGTACATAGTGGTCATTTAGAACCACGTACTTAAAGGTCATTTAGAACTACGTACTTAGAAGATATTTAGAACCACGTACTTAGAGGTCATTTAGAACCACTTACTTAGAGGTCATTTGGAACTACGTACCTAGAGGTAATTTGGAACTACGTACCTAGAGGTCATTTAGAACCTCGTACTTAGAGGTCATTTAGAACCACATACTTAGAGGTTATTTAGAACCACTTACTTCGAGGTCATTTAGAACTACTTACTTAGAGGTCATTTAGAACCACGTACTTAGAGGTCATTTAGCACCACGTACTTAGAAGTCATTTAGAACCAAGTACTTAGAGGTCATTTAGAACCACATACTTAGAAGTCGTTTAGAACTACGTACTTAGAGGTCATTTAGAACCCACGTACTTAGAGGTAATTTAGAACCAACTTTTTAGAGGTCATTTAGAACTACGTACATAGAGGTCATTTTGAACTACGTACTTAGAGGTAATATAGAACTACGTTCTTAGAGGTCATTTAGAACCACATACTTAGAGGTCATTTAGAACTACTTACTTAGAGGTCATTTAGAACTACGTACCTAGAGGTCAATTAGAACTACGTACTTAGAGGTCATTTAGAACTACGTACTTAGAAGATATTAGAACCACGTACTTAGAAGATATTAGAACCACGTACTTAGAGGTCATTTAGAACGAAATTTTAGAGGTCATTTAGAACTACGTACTTAGAGGTCATTTAGAACCACGTACTCAGAGGTCATTTAGAACCCACGTACTTAGAGGTCATATAAAACCACGTATTTAGAGGTCATTAAGAACCACGTACTTAGAGGTCATTTAGAACCAAGTACTTAGAGGTCATTTAGAACCACGTACTTAGACGTCATTTAGAACCACGTACTTAGAGGTCATTTAGAACCACGTACTTTGAAATTATTAATACTACGTATATAAGGTCATTTAGAACCACGTACTTAGAGGACATTTAGAACCACGTACCTAGAAGTCATTTAGAAGAACCCACGTACTTACAGGTCATTTAGAACTACGTAATTAGAGGTCATTTAGAACTACGAACTTATGGGTCATATAGAACCCACGTACATAGAGGTCATTTAGTACCCACGTACTTAGAGGTCATTTAGAACTACGTACATAGGGGTCATTTAGAACTACTTACTTAGAGGTCATTTAGAAGCACGTACTTAGAGGTCATTAAGAACTACGTATTTAGAGGTCATTTAGAACCATGTACTCAGAGGTCGTTTAGAACCCCGTACTTAGAGGTCATTCAGAACTACGTATTTAGAGGTCATTTAGAACCACGTACTTAGAGGTCATTTAGAACCACATACTTAGAGGTCATTTAGATCTACGTACTTAGAGGTCATTTAGAACCCACGTACTAGGAGGTCATATAGAACCACGGACTTAGAGGTCATTTAGAACCACTTACTTAGACGTCATTTGGAACTACGTACCTAGAGGTCAATTAGAACGACGTACTTAGGGGTTCATTTAGAACAACTTACTTAGAGGTAATTTAGAACCACGTACTTGGAGGTCATTTAGAACCACACACTTAGAGGTCACTTAGAACCCACGTACTGAGAGGTCATTTACAACTACGTACTTAGAGGTCATTTAGTACTACGTACTTAGGGGTCATTTAGAACCTTTTACTTAGAGGTCATTTAGAACCACGTACTTAGAGGTCATTTAAACTACGTATATGAGGTCATTTAGAACCACGTACTTAGAGGACATTTAGAACCAAGTACTTAGATGTCATTTAGATTCACGTACTTAGAGGTCATTTAGAACTACTTACTTAGAGGTCATTTAGAACCAAGTACTTAGAGGTCACTTAGAACTACGTACTTAGAGGTCATTTAGAACCACGTACTTAGAGGTCATTTAGAACCACGTACTTAGAGGTCATTTAGAACCACGTACTAAGAGATCATATAGATCCACGTACTTAGAGGTCATTTAGAACCACTTACTTAGAGGTCATTTGGAACTACGTACCTAGAGGTAATTTAGAACTACGTATTTAGAGGTCATTTAGAACCACGTACATAGAGGTCATTTAGAACTACGTACTTAGAGGTCATTTAGAACTACGTATTTAGAGGTTATTTAGAACTACGAACTTAGGGGTCATTTAGAACCCACGTACTTAGAGGTCATTTAGTACCCACGTACTTAGAGGTCATATAGAACCACGTACTTAGATGTCATTTAGAACCACTTACATAGAAGTTATTATCACTACGTATATAAGGTCATTTAGAACCACGTACTTAGAGGACATTTAGAACCACGTACTTAGAAGTCATTTAGAAGAACCCACGTACTTAGAGGTCATTTAGAACTACGTAATTAGAGGTCATTTAGAACTACGAACTTATTGGTCATTTAGAACCCACGTACTTAGAGGTCATTTAGTACCCACGTACTTAGAGGTCATTTGGAAGTACGTACCTAGAGGTCATTTAGAACTACGTACTTAGGGGTCATTTAGAACTACTTACTTAGAGGTCATTTAGAAGCACGTACTTAGAGGTCATTTAGAACCACGTAGTTATTGGTCATTTAGAACCACGTACTTAGAGGTCATTTAGAACTACGTATATGAGGTCATTTAGAAGCACATACTTAGAGGACATTTAGAACCACGTACTTAGAAGGCATTAAGAACTAAGTATTTAGAGGTCATTTAGAACCATGTACTCAGAGGTCGTTTAGAACCCCGTACTTAGAGGTCATTCAGAACAACGTATTTATAGGTCATTTAGAACTACGTACTTAGAGGTCATTTAGAACCACGTATTTAGAGGTCATTTAGAAGCACGTACTTAGAGGTCATTTAGAACCACGTACTTAGAGGTCATTTAGAACCACGTACTTAGAGGTCATTTAGAACTACGTATATGGGGTCATTTAGAACCACGTATTTAGAGGACATTTAGAACCACGTACTTAGAGGTCATTAAGAACTACGTATTTAGAGGTCATTTAGAACCATGTACTCAGAGGTCGTTTAGAACCCCGTACTTAGAGGTCATTCAGAACTACGTATTTAGAGGTCATTTAGAACCACGTACTTAGAGGTCATTTAGAACCACATACTTAGAGGTCAATTAGATCTACGTACTTAGAGGTCATTTAGAACCCACGTTCTAGGAGGTCATATAGAACCACGGACTTAGAGGTCATTTAGAACCACTTATTTAGAGGTCATTTGGAACTACGTACCTAGAGGTAATTTAGAACTACGTATTTAGAGGTCATTTAGAACCACGTACATAGAGGTCATTTAGAACTACGTACTTAGAGGTCATTTAGAACTACGTATTTAGAGGTTATTTAGAACTACGAACTTAGGGGTCATTTAGAACCCACGTACTTAGAGGTCATTTAGTACCCACGTACTTAGAGGTCATTTGGAAGTACGTACCTAGAGTTCATTTAGAACTACGTACTTAGGGGTCATTTAGAACTACTTACTTAGAGGTCATTTAGAAGCACGTACTTAGAAGTAGAGATCCGGACAGTTGAGAACAAAAATGGTGGGGGTACCCCCACCCCTCCCCCCTCCCCTCTTGGCCCCTCCCCCTTTGCCCCTCCCCCTCCCCTCCCCCTTTGCCCCTCCCCCTTTGCCCCTCCCCCTTTGCCCCTCCCCCTTGCCCCTCCCCCTTTGCCCCTCCCCCTTTGCCCCTCCCCCTTTGCCCCTCCCCCTTTGCCCCTCCCCCTTTGCCCCTCCCCTTTAGGCCCCTTCCCTTCCCCCATTGGTCCCCCTGCCCCTCCCCTTTAGGCCCCTTCCCTTCCCCCATTGGTCCCCCACCTCCTCCCACCCCTCTCCTTGCCCCTCCCCTTTAGGCCCCTTCCCTTCCCCCATTGGTCCCCTCACCTCCTCCCCCTGCCCCTCCCCTGTAGGCCCCTCCCCTTTAGGTCCCTTCCCTTCCCCCATTGGTCCCTCCACTCGCGACGTATTGTCGAGACACACACACACACACATGACGTCATACACACATGACGTCATACACTTAACTTTTTTAATACCAGCGGGATTCGAACCTGTGAAGTTTGGATTTGAAGGCGGACACGCTACCGACTGAGCTATCGTGCATAGTATTACAAGTCGGATATTTAACGCAGTATATAAGCCGCCATGTTGTAACCGCAATAATGTGTTATATATAATGTGTTAAGATAGTTAACCTAACCTATAAGTGTCCTACTTTTGCCCATCCACAGCCTATCAGCTGTTACAATAATGTGTCATATAATTATATAATCTGTTAAGATAGTTAACCTAAAGATTCCCACTTTTGCCCATCCACAGCCAATCAGCTGTTACAATAATGTGTTATATATTTATATAATGTGTTAAGATAGTTAACCTAACCTCATAGTATTACAAGTCGGATATTTAACGCAGTATATAAGCCGCCATGTTGTAACCGAACGCCAGAACATTTCGTAGAAGTTCGGACACGAACCCCTTACCGTAAGACTTACCGAGTTTTTCGCGACCGCGAAAAACTCGCGTACGTCTTACGGTATGGGTTCTGAGTCGTACCTCTAGGTTACTCTGACAACAAATAGTAGTGTCCAAATTGTAATGTGCTTGTGTTAACCTAACCTATAAGTTTCTGCCTACCACAGCCACGAACCTGTCCATGTTCCGATTCGTAGTTGGGAGTTACACGAGTATCCAATAGTGCCGCAAACAAATCAGATTTCGTGGACAATTAAAACCGCTAATCAGCTGGAAAAACCACGCTATGTTATTCTAGCCTTCCAAACAGATAGAAAAAATCAGATCAAAAAGGATGCCTCTGTGTTTGACAAGTGCGGCCTTTCAAATTTAAAACTCTATCTAAATTCACAGTATTTTCCTTACGATAATATTAACGGTGATATTTCCACAATGTACGAAATGTACCATAGATTCCAAGAATCGTACTATACGCACGAGTCCTTGCCCAGTCTAGATTTACAATCTTTTACAGATTGTCCTCTCTTCGTAATCGATTGTTCCAAACAGAACGATTCTATTAAATCTGGTCCCGTGGATGTCAGACTAGAAATAGAAACTTCCGCCAATATACCTGCAACTACTACAGCCTATTGTCTGATTTTACACGACTCGCATATTGTGTACAATCTCCTTACGGGCACGGTTAGAAAGGTAGTGGAATAGATGCGCATGCGCACAGTCCCTCTCTTATAATACGATACAATTAGCGATCCAGTCATTCACGGTCGAGACATCATGTGCACCACATACCCAGGAGTCGTTCATGCCTTCCTCAGGCTCGTGCCTAAGGATAGAATATCGGATTTACAGGACTTTTTTAGCGAAAGCAAACTATATTATTTATTCAACCCTAGTGAAATAGACAATCAGTTGACCTTGACATTCACAGAGTATATCTACGATGGCGACGATGACGACAAATATCATGTCGATAAGTCGCAAGTATCGGAACATGTCTATACAGGTTTAAAGAGTCGGCTATCTTCGGGTAACATCGGCCCGTCTTCGGATTCGATTTACGTTTTAGTGGGTGGGGTGGGGATGGTTTATCGCAACCATTATTGTGTCAGTTGTGGGGAGGATGATATAAGCGACGAAAAATACTATCAATTCGATTTCGATGATGCTCGTCTACACGAGTTCCCATTGGTTCTAATCGAACCGGAACTTGAGAAAGGTTATTTGCACAATCTTTCGTCATTTTATCAAAGTAGTCAGTTGTAACCGCCGTCGTCGGTCAGTCGAGACAATGGATCCGAGTAAGATGGACGTGGAGCGAGCTCTTACCAAACGTCAGGTACCACCTAACCTCCCTTTGGGAATTTTTCTTAAATCCGTTCATTTCTTAAACAAAGAGTGCACTAAATTCATAGCAACCGGTTTGTTCCAGCATACAGGTTTCACTCTCGGACTTTTAGTACAGAGTGGTAAAAAATTTGTTTACTTCAATCATAATCTACTTGACGAATTGTCGATTCATTTAAAATTTATAACGGCTGCTCTCGGCAGCAAGAGTACGTTAAAATTCGCCATGAGTATCGGTGACGTAATAGTACGGACTACTTTCGGTAAACGTTACGTTCAATTGTACGATGGGCAACATTGTATGACCTTGAACGCTGACGAATGGAAGCTATTCGAGGAGAGTATGCCGCTCGTGTCCAGACGTGTCGCCGAATTGTTTTATATCGAGGAAGAGTTACGCTCCTACATCATTGAGATCTTGGCCAGCGACGAGCTCGTATCTAGCACACTCCCCGAAGCGGACAAACTGTACGACGAAGTGAGCTTGTTTAAAAAACATGCAAGCGGCGGTAGTTGAATTTCACGCCTTTCACGATAACGACAACAAGTATATAGTCAAAGAATTGGCCATTGTCGGTGATCAATTTCAAAGTGTTACGGTCTTTAAACCGCCCTACAGATTTTCTCTCCTTAACGAAAAATCTCAAAAATCGGCTCGTTGGCTACAATCACGTTTTCACTATATCAGATGGGATGAAGGCGGTGTACCTTACAACGAGGACACGATACGCACTTTGTGCAAGCCTTTTGCAACACTATTCACAAAAGGATTGGAAAAGGCACTATTTTTGAGACAATTCCATCCTCACGTCATGGAATTGCCTCAAGAAGAGAAATTCTCCCATAGTGGAGACATTAACTGTATATTACCTCAGCATAATAGTAACGTAGATAGTAAATGTGCACTAAAAAGTGCTAAAAGTTATTACGATTTACTCCTTGCCTAAAAGGTCGTGGGGACGGTATGAAGATACCTGACCGGCATCTGTGTATGTGTGTAACCCTCTGGTGTGGAACTAAAAAGCCCGCAAGGTTGTATGGAGGTCCCTGGAGCGGAGTTGATTCTCCCGTAAACCTGTTTGAAGGTCACTGGCGCAGTCGAAAGACTTGATAAACTTTGAATGAATTTGGGCACGGAGTCAAAGCGTAAACAAAAAAAATACAAAAAAATTTAAAAAATCAAAAAAAATTTGGAGGCCACAATTTTGTAATGGAGTGGTGGTCACAGGAAATAGCGATGGATTTGGGGCTATTTCCACAAGGGGTAAAGCCTTCTGCATGCCCCGGCTTGTAATGTGGGCTCTGTTATGGCTTCACTGTACCGGATGACGGTTCCAACCCCGTAAAACACAGAGGACAAGCTTATTTTAACGAATTATTTTCTGCTTTTTCAGGAATTGTGTAAGACGCTGGAATCCTACGTGTGCTGTGGTAACGCATGTAAGAAGATCAAATTAAAAGATCCGGTGTTTTGTACAAAACCAGATTGTTACGGAAACCTGTGCACTTGTTTGCTTGCCGACTGCCGCTCAAGGAAGTCGTACAGTGTTCCAGTAATAGTACGGCCTCCACATTTGACCGGGTACTGTTGTGCTGACAAATGTTTTAAAGCACCCGAATGTCAAGTTGACGGCCTGGCATGTACAAAGTGTCAGGCATTCAGCTTTTGTCATTGTAGGTGCAGGTATTGGAACGTACCGATAATGGATCTGTACAGCTTATTTACGACAACCACTGTTGGCACAGGAACTGTATCGGACCAGTGTTATAGTTGTTGTGTACTGAACTGTCAAAAGTTTTATATTAAAGACTTATTATTTTGTAAACAGTCAGACTGTCATGGTGACTTGTGCAGGTGTATGTTTCGGAGATGTAAATATAGGAATGTAATGTTGTAAGTTTGTGTGTGTGACTCAAAAAATAATCTGGGGACCATGGAATGGTTGGGTAGTTGACTCAACTCTGTGTTTATTCTCGTTATTATTATAGTACTCTGTAATGTAACTTTTTTAAACTGAGAGAATACATTATTAAAACATCTACACGTTTTCATATTATTTACCAACCGTGTGAGTCACCTTGTTTTAACTTGTTTGACCGGTGCTACACTCTGGTAGTGTAGATGGAGTAACCTGTGGACACTCTCCTTTCAGCGAGTAGTACGCATGCGCACTGTTACACACTGTTGTACAATCCGGCTAGACCGGTCAGAACCTGACCTACACACCTTGGAATGGTAGCCGAAACGAGGTAGTCGACGCGACCCCCCTTTCTTACCTATATGAATATTGTTGGAGGGGAGTAGAGGGCCCCGGGCTGAGACCGATATGCTGTCACTTCCACACACGCTGGGAGGTGGTGGTGGGGGGTTCCCGCAGCCAGTGGGGGGTTCCCGCAGCCGGTGGGGGGTTCCCGCAGCCGGTGGGGGGTTCCCGCAGGGGGGAGCAAAGTCCGCGGGTCGAGGTATATCGGTTGGATGTTTGGGTTGCTAAAAGTGTATTTCGGTTGGAAAATCGGTTGCTAAAAGTATATTTCGGTTGGTAAAAGTATATTTTGGTTGGTAAATCGGTTGCTTTTGGTTGGTAAATCGGTCGGTTGGTAAATCGGTTGGTAATTTCGGTTTGGTTAAATAGTGGCCAGACTAACACCCGTTTGGACTGTGGTAAGCATAGGTTTAGGCAGGAATTAAGTCTAGGTTAACAATGTCTTAACACGATACATAAACACATGTGCTACACCCTGGTAGACAACGGAGGAAACTATGTTTAACACATTAAATGTACCTAGGTCATGGTGGGCAAAAGTAGGAAACTCTAATAGGTTAACTATCTTAACACGTTATATAACACATTATATAAATATATAACACATTATATATATAACACATTATTGTAACAGCTGATTGGCTGTGGATGGGTAAAAGTAGGACACTTTAGGTTAACTATCTTAACACATTATATATAACACATTATATATATAACACATTATTGTAACAGCTGATAGGCTGTGGTAGGCAGAAACTTATAGGTTAGGTTAACACAAGCACATTACAATTTGGACACTACTATTTGTTGTCAGAGTAACCTAGAGGTACGACTCAGAACCCATACCGTAAGACGTACGCGAGTTTTTCGCGGTCGCGAAAAACTCGGTAAGTCTTACGGTAAGGGGTTCGTGTCCGAACTTCTACGAAATGTTCTGGCGTTCGGTTACAACATGGCGGCTTATATACTGCGTTAAATATCCGACTTGTAATACTATGAGGTTAGGTTAACTATCTTAACACATTATATAAATATATAACACATTATTGTAACAGCTGATTGGCTGTGGATGGGCAAAAGTGGGAATCTTTAGGTTAACTATCTTAACAGATTATATAATTATATGACACATTATTGTAACAGCTGATAGGCTGTGGATGGGCAAAAGTAGGACACTTATAGGTTAGGTTAACTATCTTAACACATTATATATAACACATTATTGCGGTTACAACATGGCGGCTTATATACTGCGTTAAATATCCGACTTGTAATACTATGCACGATAGCTCAGTCGGTAGCGTGTCCGCCTTCAAATCCAAACTTCACAGGTTCGAATCCCGCTGGTATTAAAAAAGTTAAGTGTATGACGTCATGTGTGTATGACGTCATGTGTGTGTGTGTGTGTCTCGACAATACGTCGCGAGTGGAGGGACCAATGGGGGAAGGGAAGGGACCTAAAGGGGAGGGGCCTACAGGGGAGGGGCAGGGGGAGGAGGTGAGGGGACCAATGGGGGAAGGGAAGGGGCCTAAAGGGGAGGGGCAAGGAGAGGGGTGGGAGGAGGTGGGGGACCAATGGGGGAAGGGAAGGGGCCTAAAGGGGAGGGGCAGGGGGACCAATGGGGGAAGGGAAGGGGCCTAAAGGGGAGGGGCAAAGGGGGAGGGGCAAAGGGGGAGGGGCAAAGGGGGAGGGGCAAAGGAGGAGGGGCAAAGGGGGAGGGGAGGGGGAGGGGCAAAGGGGGAGGGGCCAAGAGGGGAGGGGGGAGGGTTGGGGGTACCCCCACCATTTTTGTTCTCAACTGTCCGGATCTCTACTCTTAGAGGTCATTTAGAACCACGTAGTTATTGGTCATTTAGAACCACGTACTTAGAGGTCATTTAGAACTACGTATATGAGGTCATTTAGAAGCACATACTTAGAGGACATTTAGAACCACGTACTTAGAAGGCATTAAGAACTAAGTATTTAGAGATCATTTAGAACCATGTACTCAGAGGTCGTTTAGAACCCCGTACTTAGAGGTCATTCAGAACAACGTATTTATAGGTCATTTAGAACCACGTACTTAGAGGTCATTTAGAACCACATACTTAGAGGTCATTTAGAACTACGTACTTAGAGGTCATTTAGAACTACGTACTTAAGGTCATTTAAATCCACGTACTTATGGTCATTTAGAACTACGTACTTAGAGGTCATTTAGAAGCACGTACATAGTGGTCATTTAGAACCACGTACTTAAAGGTCATTTAGAACTACGTACTTAGAAGATATTTAGAACCACGTACTTAGAGGTCATTTAGAACCACTTACTTAGAGGTCATTTGGAACTACGTACCTAGAGGTAATTTGGAACTACGTACCTAGAGGTCATTTAGAACCTCGTACTTAGAGGTCATTTAGAACCACATACTTAGAGGTCAATTAGAACCACTTACTTCGAGGTCATTTAGAACTACTTACTTAGAGGTCATTTAGAACCACGTACTTAGAGGTCATTTAGCACCACGTACTTAGAAGTCATTTAGAACCATGTACTTAGAGGTCATTTAGAACTACATACTTAGAAGTCGTTTAGAACTACGTACTTAGAGGTCATTTAGAACCCACGTACTTAGAGGTAATTTAGAACCAACTTTTTAGAGGTCATTTAGAACTACGTTAATAGAGGTCATTTTGAACTACGTACTTAGAGGTAATATAGAACTACGTTCTTAGAGGTCATTTAGAACCACATACTTAGAGGTCATTTAGAACTACTTACTTAGAGGACATTTAGAACTACGTACCTAGAGGTCAATTAGAACTACGTACTTAGAGGTCATTTAGAACTACGTACTTAGAAGATATTAGAACCACGTACTTAGAGGTCATTTAGAACGAACTTTATAGAGGTCATTTAGAACTACGTACTTAGAGGTCATTTAGAACCACGTACTCAGAGGTCATTTAGAACCCACGTACTTATAGGTCATATAAAACCACGTATTTAGAGGCCATTAAGAACCACGTACTTAGAGGTCATTTAGAACCAAGTACTTAGATGTAATTTAGAACCACGTACTTAGACGTCATTTAGAACCACGTACTTAGAGGTCATTTAGAACCACGTACTTAGAAATTATTATCACTACGTATATAAGGTCATTTAGAACCACGTACTTAGAGGACATTTAGAACCACGTACCTAGAAGTCATTTAGAAGAACCCACGTACTTACAGGTCATTTAGAACTACGTAATTAGAGGTCATTTAGAACTACGAACTTATGGGTCATATAGAACCCACGTACTTAGAGGTCATTTAGTACCCACGTACTTAGAGGTCATATAGAACCACGTACTTAGAGGTCATTTAGAACCACTTACTTAGATGTCATTTTAAAGTACGTACCTAGAGGTCATTTAGAACTACGTACTTAGGGGTCATTTAGAACTACTTACTTAGAGGTCATTTAGAAGCACGTTCTTAGAGGTCATTAAGAACTACGTATTTAGAGGTCATTTAGAACCATGTACTCA
This sequence comes from Aphrophora alni, assembly GCA_963513935.1. Lineage (NCBI taxonomy): Eukaryota > Metazoa > Arthropoda > Insecta > Hemiptera > Aphrophoridae > Aphrophora > Aphrophora alni. The sequence goes on from OY740773.1 coordinate 111,405,459, forward strand.
GAGGTCGTTTAGAACCCCGTACTTAGAGGTCATTCAGAACTACGTATTTAGAGGTCATTTAGAACCACGTACTTAGAGGTCATTTAGAACCACATACTTAGAGGTCATTTAGATCTACGTACTTAGAGGTCATTTAGAACCCACGTACTAGGAGGTCATATAGAACCACGGACTTAGATTTCATTTAGAACCACTTACTTAGAGGCCATTTGGAACTACGTACCTAGAGTTCAATTAAAACGACGTACTTAGGGGTTCATTTAGAACAACTTACTTAGAGGTAATTTAGAACCACACACTTAGAGGTCACTTAGAACCCACGTACTGAGAGGTCATTTACAACTACGTACTTAGAGTTCATTTAGTACTACGTACTTAGGGGTCATTTAGAACCTTTTACTTAGAGGTCATTTAGAAACACGTACTTAGAGGTCATTTAAACTACGTATATGAGGTCATTTAGAACCATGTACTTAGAGGACATTTAGAACCAATTACTTAGATGTCATTTAGATTCGCGTACTTAGAGGTCATTTAGAACTACTTCCTTAGAGGTCATTTAGAACCACGTACTTAGAGGTCACTTAGAACTACGTACTTAGAGGTCATTTAGAACCACGTATTTAGAGGTCATTTAGAACTACGTATATGAGCTCATTTAGAACCCCGTACTTAGAGGTCATTTAGAACCATATACTTAGAGGTCATTTAGAACTACTTACTTAGAGGTCATTTAGAACTACGTACCTAGAGGTCATTTAGAACCACGTACTGATAGGTCATTTAGATCAACGTACTTAGAGGTCATTTAGAACCACGTACTTAGAGGTCATTTAGAACCACGTACTTAGAGGTCATTTAGAACCACGTACTTAGAGGTCATTTAGAACCACGTACTTAGAGGACATCTAGAACTACGTACTTAGAGGTCATTTAGAAGCGCGTACATAGAGGTCATTTAGAACCACGTACTGATAGGTCATTTAGAACTACGTACTTAGAGGGCATTTAGAACTAAGTACTTATAGGTCTTTTAGAATCTCGTACTTAGAAGTCATTTAGAACCACATACTCAGAATTATTTAGAACCACGTACTTAGAGGTCATTTAGAACCAAGTACTTAGAGGTCATTTAGAACCACATACTTAGAGGTCATTTAGTACTACTTACTTAGAAGTCATTTAGAACTACGTACCTAGAGGTCCATTAAAACAAGGTACTTAGAGTTCATTTAGAACTACGTACTTAGAAGATATTTAGAACCACGTACTTAAAGGTCATTAAGAACCACGTACTTAGAGGTCATTTAGAACCACGTACTCAGAAGTCATTTAGAACCAACAACTTAGAGGTCATTTAGAACTACGTACTTAGAGGTCTTTTAGAACCACGTACTCAGAGGTCATTTAGAACCCACGTACTTAGAGGTCATTTAGAAAAACGTACTTAGAGGTCATTTAGAACCACGTACTTAGGTCATTTAGAACCACGTACTAAGAGATCATATAGATCCACGTACTTAGAGGTCATTTAGAACCACTTACTTAGAGGTCATTTGGAACTACGTACCTAGAGGTAATTTAGAACTACGTATTTAGAGGTCATTTAGAACCACGTACGTAGAGGTCATTTAGAACTACGTACTTAGAGGTCATTTAGAACTACGTATTTAGAGGTTATTTAGAACTACGAACTTAGGGGTCATTTAGAACCCACGTACTTAGAGGTCATTTAGAACTACGAACTTATTGGTCATTTAGAACCCACGTACTTAGAGGTCATTTAGTACCCACGTACTTAGAGGTCATTTGGAAGTACGTACCTAGAGGTCATTTAGAACTACGTACTTAGGGGTCATTTAGAACTACTTACTTAGAGGTCATTTAGAAGCACGTACTTAGAGGTCATTTAGAACCACGTAGTTATTGGTCATTTAGAACCACGTACTTAGAGGTCATTTAGAACTACGTATATGAGGTCATTTAGAAGCACATACTTAGAGGACATTTAGAACCACGTACTTAGAAGGCATTAAGAACTAAGTATTTAGAGGTCATTAAAACCATGTACTCAGAGGTCGTTTAGAACCCCGTACTTAGAGGTCATTCAGAACAACGTATTTATAGGTCATTTAGAACCACGTACTTAGAGGTCATTTAGAACCACATACTTAGAGGTCATTTAGAACTATGTACTTAGAGGTCATTTAGAACTACGTACTTTAGGTCATTTAAATCCACGTACTTATGGTCATTTAGAACTACGTACTTAGAGGTCATTTAGAAGCACGTACATAGTGGTCATTTAGAACCACGTACTTAAAGGTCATTTAGAACTACGTACTTAGAAGATATTTAGAACCACGTACTTAGAGGTCATTTAGAACCACTTACTTAGAGGTCATATGGAACTACGTACCTAGAGGTAATTTGGAACTACGTACCTAGAGGTCATTTAGAACCTCTTACTTAGAGGTCATTTAGAACCACATACTTAGAGGTCATTTAGAACCACTTACTTCGAGGTCATTTAGAACTACTTACTTAGAGGTCATTTAGAACCACGTACTTAGAGGTCATTTAGCACCACGTACTTAGAAGTCATTTAGAACCAAGTACTTAGAGGTCATTTAGAACCACATACTTAGAAGTCGTTTAGAACTACGTACTTAGAGGTCATTTAGAACCCACGTACTTAGAGGTAATTTAGAACCAACTTTTTAGAGGTAATTTAGAAATACGTACATAGAGGTCATTTTGAACTACGTACTTAGAGGTAATATAGAACTACGTTCTTAGAGGTCATTTAGAACCACATACTTAGAGGTCATTTAGAACTACTTACTTAGAGGTCATTTAGAACTACGTACCTAGAGGTCAATTAGAACTACGTACTTAGAGGTCATTTAGAACTACGTACTTAGAAGATATTAGAACCACGTACTTAGAGGTCATTTAGAACGAACTTTTTAGAGGTCATTTAGAACTACGTACTTAGAGGTCATTTAGAACCACGTACTCAGAGGTCATTTAGAACCCACGTACTTAGAGGTCATATAAAACCACGTATTTAGAGGTCATTAAGAACCACGTACTTAGAGGTCATTTAGAACCAAGTACTTAGAGGTCATTTAAAACCACGTACTTAGACTTCATTTAGAACCACGTACTTAGAAATTATTATCACTACGTATATAAGGTCATTTAGAACCACGTACTTAGAGGACATTTAGAACCACGTACTTAGAAATCATTTAGTACCCACGTACTTAGAGGTCATAAAGGACCACGTACTTAGAGGTCATTTAGAACCACTTACTTAGATGTCATTTTAAAGTACGTACCTAGAGGTCATTTAGAACTACGTACTTAGGGGTCATTTAGAACTACTTACTTAGAGGTCATTTAGAAGCACGTACTTAGAGGTCATTTAGAACTACGTATTTAGAGGTCATTTAGAACCAGGTACTCAGAGGTCGTTTAGAACCCCGTACTTAGAGGTCATTTAGAACCACTTACTTAGATGTCATTTTAAAGTACGTACCTAGAGGTCATTTAGAACTACGTACTTAGGGGTCATTTAGAACTACTTACTTAGAGGTCATTAAGAAGCACGTACTTAGAGGTCATTTAGAACTACGTATTTAGAGGTCATTTAGAACCATGTACTCAGAGGTCGTTTAGAACCCCGTACTTAGAGGTCATTCAGAACTACGTATTTAGAGGTCATTTAGAACCACGTACTTAGAGGTCATTTAGAACCACATACTTAGAGGTCATTTAGATCTACGTACTTAGAGGTCATTTAGAACCCACGTACTAGGAGGTCATATAGAACCACGGACTTAGAGGTCATTTAGAACCACTTACTTAGAGGTCATTTGGAACTACGTACCTAGAGGTCAATTAGAACCACGTACTGATAGGTCATTTAGAACAACGTACTTAGAGGTCATTTAGAACCACGTACTTAGAGGTCATTTAGAACCACACACTTAGAGGTCACTTAGAACCCACGTACTGAGAGGTCATTTACAACTACGTACTTAGAGGTCATTTAGTACTACGTACTTAGGGGTCATTTAGAACCTTTTACTTAGAGGTCATTTAGAACCACGTACTTAGAGGTCATTTAGAACTACGTATATGAGCTCATTTAGAACCCCGTACTTAGAGGTCATTTAGAACCATATACTTAGAGGTCATTTAGAACTACTTACTTAGAGGTCATTTAGAACTACGTACCTAGAGGTCATTTAGAACCACGTACTGATAGGTCATTTAGAACAACGTACTTAGAGGTCATTTAGAACCACGTACTTAGAGGTCATTTAGAACCACGTACTTAGAGGTCATTTAGAACCACGTACTTAGAGGTCATTTAGAACCACGTACTTAGAGGACATCTAGAACTACGTACTTAGAGGTCATTTAGAACCATGTACTCAGAGGTCGTTTAGAACCCCGTACTTAGAGGTCATTCAGAACCACGTACTTAGAGGTCATTTAGAACTACGTACTTAGAGGTCATTTAGAACCAAGTACTTAGAGGTCATTTAGAACCACATACTTAGAGGTCATTTAGTACTACTTACTTAGAAGTCATTTAGAACTACGTACCTAGAGGTCCATAAAACTAGGTACTTAGAGTTCATTTAGAACTACGTACTTAGAAGATATTTAGAACCACGTACTTAAAGGTCATTTAGAACCAACTTTTTAAAGGTCATTTAGAACTACGTACTTAGAGGTCATTTAGAACCACGTACTTAGAGGTCATTTAGAACCACGTACTCAGAAGTCATTTAGAACCAACAACTTAGAGGTCATTTAGAACTACGTACTTAGAGGTCTTTTAGAACCACGTACTCAGAGGTCATTTAGAACCCACGTACTTAGAGGTCATTTAGAACCACGTACTTAGAGGTCATTTAGAACCACGTACTAAGAGATCATATAGATCCACGTACTTAGAGGTCATTTAGAACCACTTACTTAGAGGTCATTTGGAACTACGTACCTAGAGGTAATTTAGAACTACGTATTTAGAGGTCATTTAGAACCACGTACATAGAGGTCATTTAGAACTACGTACTTAGAGGTCATTTAGAACTACGTATTTAGAGGTTATTTAGAACTACGTACTTAGAGGTCATTTAGAACCCACGTACTTAGAGGTAATTTAGAACCAACTTTTTAGAGGTCATTTAGAACTACGTACATAGAGATCATTTTGAACTACGTACTTAGAGGTAATATAGAACTACGTTCTTAGAGGTCATTTAGAACCACATACTTAGAGGTCATTTAGAACTACTTACTTAGGGGTCATTTAGAACCCACGTACTTAGAGGTCATTTAGTACCCACGTACTTAGAGGTCATATAGAACCACGTACTTAGATGTCATTTAGAACCACTTACATAGAAGTTATTATCACTACGTATATAAGGTCATTTAGAACCACGTACTTAGAGGACATTTAGAACCACGTACTTAGAAGTCATTTAGAAGAACCCACGTACTTGGAGGTCATTTAGAACTACGTAATTAGAGGTCATTTAGAACTACGAACTTATTGGTCATTTAGAACCCACGTACTTAGAGGTCATTTAGTACCCACGTACTTAGAGGTCATTTGGAAGTACGTACCTAGAGGTCATTTAGAACTACGTACTTAGGGGTCATTTAGAACTACTTACTTAGAGGTCATTTAGAAGCACGTACTTAGAGGTCATTTAGAACCACGTAGTTATTGGTCATTTAGAACCACGTACTTAGAGGTCATTTAGAACTACGTATATGAGGTCATTTAGAAGCACATACTTAGAGGACATTTAGAACCACGTACTTAGAAGGCATTAAGAACTAAGTATTTAGAGGTCATTTAGAACCATGTACTCAGAGGTCGTTTAGAACCCCGTACTTAGAGGTCATTCAGAACAACGTATTTATAGGTCATTTAGAACTACGTACTTAGAGGTCATTTAGAACCACGTATTTAGAGGTCATTTAGAAGCACGTACTTAGAGGTCATTTAGAACCACGTACTTAGAGGTCATTTAGAACCACGTACTTAGAGGTCATTTAGAACTACGTATATGGGGTCATTTAGAACCACGTATTTAGAGGACATTTAGAACCACGTACTTAGAGGTCATTAAGAACTACGTATTTAGAGGTCATTTAGAACCATGTACTCAGAGGTCGTTTAGAACCCCGTACTTAGAGGTCATTCAGAACTACGTATTTAGATGTTATTTAGAACCACGTACTTAGAGGTCATTTAGAACCACATACTTAGAGGTCAATTAGATCTACGTACTTAGAGGTCATTTAGAACCTACGTACTAGGAGGTCATATAGAACCACGGACTTAGAGGTCATTTAGAACCACTTACTTAGAGGTCATTTGGAACTACGTACCTAGAGGTCAATTAGAACGACGTACTTAGGGGTTCATTTAGAACAACTTACTTAGAGGTAATTTAGAACCACGTACTTGGAGGTCATTTAGAACCACACACTTAGAGGTCACTTAGAACCCACGTACTGAGAGGTCATTTACAACTACGTACTTAGAGGTCATTTAGTACTACGTACTTAGGGGTCATTTAGAACCTTTTACTTAGAGGTCATTTAGAACCACGTACTTAGAGGTCATTTAAACTACGTATATGAGGTCATTTAGAACCACGTACTTAGAGGACATTTAGAACCAAGTACTTAGATGTCATTTAGATTCACGTACTTAGAGGTCATTTAGAACTACTTACTTAGAGGTCATTTAGAACCACGTACTTAGAGGTCACTTAGAACTACGTACTTAGAGGTCATTTAGAACCACGTACTTAGAGGTCATTTAGAACTACGTATATAGGCTCATTTAGAACCCCGTACTTAGAGGTCATTTAGAACCATATACTTAGAGGTCATTTAGAACTACTTACTTAGAGGTCATTTAGATCTACGTACCTAGAGGTCATTTAGAACCACGTACTGATAGGTCATTTAGAACAACGTACTTAGAGGTCATTTAGAACTACGTACTTAGAGGTCATTTAGAACCACGTACTTAGTGGTCATTTAGAACCACGTACTTAGAGGTCATTTAGAACCACGTACTTAGAGGACATCTAGAACTACGTACTTAGAGGTCATTTAGAAGCGCGTACATAGAGGTCATTTAGAACCACGTAATGATAGGTCATTTAGAACTACGTACTTAGAGGTCATTTAGAACTAAGTACTTATAGGTCTTTTAGAATCTCATACTTAGAAGTCATTTAGAACCACATACTCAGAGGTCATTTAGAACCACGTACTTAGAGGTCATTTAGAACTAAGTACTTAGAGGTCATTTAGAACCACATACTAAGAGATCATATAGAACCACGTACTTAGAGGTCATTTAGAACCACTTTATTTAGAGGTCATTTGGAACTACGTACTTAGAGGTCATTTAGAACCACGTACTTAGAGGTCATTAAGAACCACGTACTTAGAGGTCATTTAGAACCACGTACTCAGAAGTCATTTAGAACCAACAACTTAGAGGTAATTTAGAACTACGTACTTAGAGGTCTTTTAGAACCACGTACTCAGAGGTCATTTAGAACCCACGTACTTAGAGGTCATTTAGAACCACGTACTTAGAGGTCATTTAGAACCACGTACTTAGAGGTCATTTAGAACCACGTACTAAGAGATCATATAGAACCACGTACTTAGAGGTCATTTAGAACCACTTATTTAGAGGTCATTTGGAACTACGTACCTAGAGGTAATTTAGAACTACGTATTTAGAGGTCATTTAGAACCACGTACATAGAGGTCATTTAGAACTACGTACTTAGAGGTCATTTAGAACTACGTATTTAGAGGTTATTTAGAACTACGAACTTAGGGGTCATTTAGAACCCACGTACTTAGAGGTCATTTAGTACCCACGTACTTAGAGGTCATTTGGAAGTACGTACCTAGAGTTCATTTAGAACTACGTACTTAGGGGTCATTTAGAACTACTTACTTAGAGGTCATTTAGAAGCACGTACTTAGAGGTCATTTAGAACCACGTAGTTATTGGTCATTTAGAACCACGTACTTATAGGTCATTTAGAACTACGTATATGAGGTCATTTAGAAGCACATACTTAGAGGACATTTAGAACCACGTACTTAGAAGGCATTAAGAACTAAGTATTTAGAGATCATTTAGAACCATGTACTCAGAGGTCGTTTAGAACCCCGTACTTAGAGGTCATTCAGAACAACGTATTTATAGGTCATTTAGAACCACGTACTTAGAGGTCATTTAGAACCACATACTTAGAGGTCATTTAGAACTACGTACTTAGAGGTCATTTAGAACTACGTACTTAAGGTCATTTAAATCCACGTACTTATGGTCATTTAGAACTACGTACTTAGAGGTCATTTAGAAGCACGTACATAGTGGTCATTTAGAACCACGTACTTAAAGGTCATTTAGAACTACGTACTTAGAAGATATTTAGAACCACGTACTTAGAGGTCATTTAGAACCACTTACTTAGAGGTCATTTGGAACTACGTACCTAGAGGTAATTTGGAACTACGTACCTAGAGGTCATTTAGAACCTCGTACTTAGAGGTCATTTAGAACCACATACTTAGAGGTCAATTAGAACCACTTACTTCGAGGTCATTTAGAACTACTTACTTAGAGGTCATTTAGAACCACGTACTTAGAGGTCATTTAGCACCACGTACTTAGAAGTCATTTAGAACCATGTACTTAGAGGTCATTTAGAACTACATACTTAGAAGTCGTTTAGAACTACGTACTTAGAGGTCATTTAGAACCCACGTACTTAGAGGTAATTTAGAACCAACTTTTTAGAGGTCATTTAGAACTACGTAAATAGAGGTCATTTTGAACTACGTACTTAGAGGTAATATAGAACTACGTTCTTAGAGGTCATTTAGAACCACATACTTAGAGGTCATTTAGAACTACTTACTTAGAGGTCATTTAGAACTACGTACCTAGAGGTCAATTAGAACTACGTACTTAGAGGTCATTTAGAACTACGTACTTAGAAGATATTAGAACCACGTACTTAGAGGTCATTTAGAACGAACTTTTTAGAGGTCATTTAGAACTACGTACTTAGAGGTCATTTAGAACCACGTACTCAGAGGTCATTTAGAACCCACGTACTTATAGGTCATATAAAACCACGTATTTAGAGGTCATTAAGAACCACGTACTTAGAGGTCATTTAGAACCAAGTACTTAGATGTAATTTAGAACCACGTACTTAGACGTCATTTAGAACCACGTACTTAGAGGTCATTTAGAACCACGTACTTAGAAATTATTATCACTACGTATATAAGGTCATTTAGAACCACGTACTTAGAGGACATTTAGAACCACGTACCTAGAAGTCATTTAGAAGAACCCACGTACTTACAGGTCATTTAGAACTACGTAATTAGAGGTCATTTAGAACTACGAACTTATGGGTCATATAGAACCCACGTACTTAGAGGTCATTTAGTACCCACGTACTTAGAGGTCATATAGAACCACGTACTTAGAGGTCATTTAGAACCACTTACTTAGATGTCATTTTAAAGTACGTACCTAGAGGTCATTTAGAACTACGTACTTAGGGGTCATTTAGAACTACTTACTTAGAGGTCATTTAGAAGCACGTTCTTAGAGGTCATTAAGAACTACGTATTTAGTGGTCATTTAGAACCATGTACTCAGAGGTCGTTTAGAACCCCGTACTTAGAGGTCATTCAGAACTACGTATTTAGAGGTCATTTAGAACCACGTACTTAGAGGTCATTTAGAACCACATACTTAGAGGTCATTTAGATCTACGTACTTAGAGGTCATTTAGAACCCACGTACTAGGAGGTCATATAGAACCACGGACTTAGATTTCATTTAGAACCACTTACTTAGAGGCCATTTGGAACTACGTACCTAGAGTTCAATTAAAACGACGTACTTAGGGGTTCATTTAGAACAACTTACTTAGAGGTAATTTAGAACCACGTACTTGGAGGTCATTTAGAACCACACACTTAGAGGTCACTTAGAACCCACGTACTGAGAGGTCATTTACAACTACGTACTTAGAGTTCATTTAGTACTACGTACTTAGGGGTCATTTAGAACCTTTTACTTAGAGGTCATTTAGAAACACGTACTTAGAGGTCATTTAAACTACGTATATGAGGTCATTTAGAACCATGTACTTAGAGGACATTTAGAACCAATTACTTAGATGTCATTTAGATTCGCGTACTTAGAGGTCATTTAGAACTACTTCCTTAGAGGTCATTTAGAACCACGTACTTAGAGGTCACTTAGAACTACGTACTTAGAGGTCATTTAGAACCACGTATTTAGAGGTCATTTAGAACTACGTATATAAGCTCATTTAGAACCCCGTACTTAGAGGTCATTTAGAACCATATACTTAGAGGTCATTTAGAACTACTTACTTAGAGGTCATTTAGAACTACGTACCTAGAGGTCATTTAGAACCACGTACTGATAGGTCATTTAGATCAACGTACTTAGAGGTCATTTAGAACCACGTACTTAGAGGTCATTTAGAACCACGTACTTAGAGGTCATTTAGAACCACGTACTTAGAGGTCATTTAGAACCACGTACTTAGAGGACATCTAGAACTACGTACTTAGAGGTCATTTAGAAGCGCGTACATAGAGGTCATTTAGAACCACGTACTGATAGGTCATTTAGAACTACGTACTTAGAGGGCATTTAGAACCAAGTACTTAGAGGTCATTTAGAACCACATACTTAGAGGTCATTTAGTACTACTTACTTAGAAGTCATTTAGAACTACGTACCTAGAGGTCCATTAAAACAAGGTACTTAGAGTTCATTTAGAACTACGTACTTAGAAGATATTTAGAACCACGTACTTAAAGGTCATTAAGAACCACGTACTTAGAGGTCATTTAGAACCACGTACTCAGAAGTCATTTAGAACCAACAACTTAGAGGTCATTTAGAACTACGTACTTAGAGGTCTTTTAGAACCACGTACTCAGAGGTCATTTAGAACCCACGTACTTAGAGGTCATTTAGAAAAACGTACTTAGAGGTCATTTAGAACCACGTACTTAGGTCATTTAGAACCACGTACTAAGAGATCATATAGATCCACGTACTTAGAGGTCATTTAGAACCACTTACTTAGAGGTCATTTGGAACTACGTACCTAGAGGTAATTTAGAACTACGTATTTAGAGGTCATTTAGAACCACGTACATAGAGGTCATTTAGAACTACGTACTTAGAGGTCATTTAGAACTACGTATTTAGAGGTTATTTAGAACTACGAACTTAGGGGTCATTTAGAACCCACGTACTTAGAGGTCATTTAGAACTACGAACTTATTGGTCATTTAGAACCCACGTACTTAGAGGTCATTTAGTACCCACGTACTTAGAGGTCATTTGGAAGTACGTACCTAGAGGTCATTTAGAACTACGTACTTAGGGGTCATTTAGAACTACTTACTTAGAGGTCATTTAGAAGCACGTACTTAGAGGTCATTTAGAACCACGTAGTTATTGGTCATTTAGAACCACGTACTTAGAGGTCATTTAGAACTACGTATATGAGGTCATTTAGAAGCACATACTTAGAGGACATTTAGAACCACGTACTTAGAAGGCATTAAGAACTAAGTATTTAGAGGTCATTAAAACCATGTACTCAGAGGTCGTTTAGAACCCCGTACTTAGAGGTCATTCAGAACAACGTATTTATAGGTCATTTAGAACCACGTACTTAGAGGTCATTTAGAACCACATACTTAGAGGTCATTTAGAACTATGTACTTAGAGGTCATTTAGAACTACGTACTTTAGGTCATTTAAATCCACGTACTTATGGTCATTTAGAACTACGTACTTAGAGGTCATTTAGAAGCACGTACATAGTGGTCATTTAGAACCACGTACTTAAAGGTCATTTAGAACTACGTACTTAGAAGATATTTAGAACCACGTACTTAGAGGTCATTTAGAACCACTTACTTAGAGGTCATATGGAACTACGTACCTAGAGGTAATTTGGAACTACGTACCTAGAGGTCATTTAGAACCTCTTACTTAGAGGTCATTTAGAACCACATACTTAGAGGTCATTTAGAACCACTTACTTCGAGGTCATTTAGAACTACTTACTTAGAGGTCATTTAGAACCACGTACTTAGAGGTCATTTAGCACCACGTACTTAGAAGTCATTTAGAACCAAGTACTTAGAGGTCATTTAGAACCACATACTTAGAAGTCGTTTAGAACTACGTACTTAGAGGTCATTTAGAACCCACGTACTTAGAGGTAATTTAGAACCAACTTTTTAGAGGTAATTTAGAAATACGTACATAGAGGTCATTTTGAACTACGTACTTAGAGGTAATATAGAACTACGTTCTTAGAGGTCATTTAGAACCACATACTTAGAGGTCATTTAGAACTACTTACTTAGAGGTCATTTAGAACTACGTACCTAGAGGTCAATTAGAACTACGTACTTAGAGGTCATTTAGAACTACGTACTTAGAAGATATTAGAACCACGTACTTAGAGGTCATTTAGAACGAACTTTTTAGAGGTCATTTAGAACTACGTACTTAGAGGTCATTTAGAACCACGTACTCAGAGGTCATTTAGAACCCACGTACTTAGAGGTCATATAAAACCACGTATTTAGAGGTCATTAAGAACCACGTACTTAGAGGTCATTTAGAACCAAGTACTTAGAGGTCATTTAAAACCACGTACTTAGACTTCATTTAGAACCACGTACTTAGAAATTATTATCACTACGTATATAAGGTCATTTAGAACCACGTACTTAGAGGACATTTAGAACCACGTACTTAGAAATCATTTAGTACCCACGTACTTAGAGGTCATAAAGGACCACGTACTTAGAGGTCATTTAGAACCACTTACTTAGATGTCATTTTAAAGTACGTACCTAGAGGTCATTTAGAACTACGTACTTAGGGGTCATTTAGAACTACTTACTTAGAGGTCATTTAGAAGCACGTACTTAGAGGTCATTTAGAACTACGTATTTAGAGGTCATTTAGAACCAGGTACTCAGAGGTCGTTTAGAACCCCGTACTTAGAGGTCATTTAGAACCACTTACTTAGATGTCATTTTAAAGTACGTACCTAGAGGTCATTTAGAACTACGTACTTAGGGGTCATTTAGAACTACTTACTTAGAGGTCATTAAGAAGCACGTACTTAGAGGTCATTTAGAACTACGTATTTAGAGGTCATTTAGAACCATGTACTCAGAGGTCGTTTAGAACCCCGTACTTAGAGGTCATTCAGAACTACGTATTTAGAGGTCATTTAGAACCACGTACTTAGAGGTCATTTAGAACCACATACTTAGAGGTCATTTAGATCTACGTACTTAGAGGTCATTTAGAACCCACGTACTAGGAGGTCATATAGAACCACGGACTTAGAGGTCATTTAGAACCACTTACTTAGAGGTCATTTGGAACTACGTACCTAGAGGTCAATTAGAACCACGTACTGATAGGTCATTTAGAACAACGTACTTAGAGGTCATTTAGAACCACGTACTTAGAGGTCATTTAGAACCACACACTTAGAGGTCACTTAGAACCCACGTACTGAGAGGTCATTTACAACTACGTACTTAGAGGTCATTTAGTACTACGTACTTAGGGGTCATTTAGAACCTTTTACTTAGAGGTCATTTAGAACCACGTACTTAGAGGTCATTTAGAACTACGTATATGAGCTCATTTAGAACCCCGTACTTAGAGGTCATTTATAACCATATACTTAGAGGTCATTTAGAACTACTTACTTAGAGGTCATTTAGAACTACGTACCTAGAGGTCATTTAGAACCACGTACTGATAGGTCATTTAGAACAACGTACTTAGAGGTCATTTAGAACCACGTACTTAGAGGTCATTTAGAACCACGTACTTAGAGGTCATTTAGAACCACGTACTTAGAGGTCATTTAGAACCACGTACTTAGAGGACATCTAGAACTACGTACTTAGAGGTCATTTAGAAGCGCGTACATAGAGGTCATTTAGAACCACGTACTGATAGGTCATTTAGAACTACGTACTTAGAGGGCATTTAGAACTAAGTACTTAAAGGTCTTTTAGAATCTCGTACTTAAAAGTCATTTAGAACCACATACTCAGAGGTCATTTAGAACCACGTACTTAGAGGTCATTTAGAACCAAGTACTTAGAGGTCATTTAGAACCACATACTTAGAGGTTATTTAGTACTACTTACTTAGAAGTCATTTAGAACTACGTACCTAGAGGTCCATAAAACTAGGTACTTAGAGTTCATTTAGAACTACGTACTTAGAAGATATTTAGAACCACGTACTTAAAGGTCATTTAGAACCAACTTTTTAAAGGTCATTTAGAACTACGTACTTAGAGGTCATTTAGAACCACGTACTTAGAGGTCATTTAGAACCACGTACTCAGAAGTCATTTAGAACCAACAACTTAGAGGTCATTTAGAACTACGTACTTAGAGGTCTTTTAGAACCACGTACTCAGAGGTCATTTAGAACCCACGTACTTAGAGGTCATTTAGAACCACGTACTTAGAGGTCATTTAGAACCACGTACTAAGAGATCATATAGATCCACGTACTTAGAGGTCATTTAGAACCACTTACTTAGAGGTCATTTGGAACTACGTACCTAGAGGTAATTTAGAACTACGTATTTAGAGGTCATTTAGAACCACGTACATAGAGGTCATTTAGAACTACGTACTTAGAGGTCATTTAGAACTACGTATTTAGAGGTTATTTAGAACTACGTACTTAGAGGTCATTTAGAACCCACGTACTTAGAGGTAATTTAGAACCAACTTTTTAGAGGTCATTTAGAACTACGTACATAGAGATCATTTTGAACTACGTACTTAGAGGTAATATAGAACTACGTTCTTAGAGGTCATTTAGAACCACATACTTAGAGGTCATTTAGAACTACTTACTTAGGGGTCATTTAGAACCCACGTACTTAGAGGTCATTTAGTACCCACGTACTTAGAGGTCATATAGAACCACGTACTTAGATGTCATTTAGAACCACTTACATAGAAGTTATTATCACTACGTATATAAGGTCATTTAGAACCACGTACTTAGAGGACATTTAGAACCACGTACTTAGAAGTCATTTAGAAAAACCCACGTACTTAGAGGTCATTTAGAACTACGTAATTAGAGGTCATTTAGAACTACGAACTTATTGGTCATTTAGAACCCACGTACTTAGAGGTCATTTAGTACCCACGTACTTAGAGGTCATTTGGAAGTACGTACCTAGAGGTCATTTAGAACTACGTACTTAGGGGTCATTTAGAACTACTTACTTAGAGGTCATTTAGAAGCACGTACTTAGAGGTCATTTAGAACCACGTAGTTATTGGTCATTTAGAACCACGTACTTAGAGGTCATTTAGAACTACGTATATGAGGTCATTTAGAAGCACATACTTAGAGGACATTTAGAACCACGTACTTAGAAGGCATTAAGAACTAAGTATTTAGAGGTCATTTAGAACCATGTACTCAGAGGTCGTTTAGAACCCCGTACTTAGAGGTCATTCAGAACAACGTATTTATAGGTCATTTAGAACTACGTACTTAGAGGTCATTTAGAACCACGTATTTAGAGGTCATTTAGAAGCACGTACTTAGAGGTCATTTAGAACCACGTACTTAGAGGTCATTTAGAACCACGTACTTAGAGGTCATTTAGAACTACGTATATGGGGTCATTTAGAACCACGTATTTAGAGGACATTTAGAACCACGTACTTAGAGGTCATTAAGAACTACGTATTTAGAGGTCATTTAGAACCATGTACTCAGAGGTCGTTTAGAACCCCGTACTTAGAGGTCATTCAGAACTACGTATTTAGAGGTCATTTAGAACCACGTACTTAGAGGTCATTTAGAACCACATACTTAGAGGTCAATTAGATCTACGTACTTAGAGGTCATTTAGAACCTACGTACTAGGAGGTCATATAGAACCACGGACTTAGAGGTCATTTAGAACCACTTACTTAGAGGTCATTTGGAACTACGTACCTAGAGGTCAATTAGAACGACGTACTTAGGGGTTCATTTAGAACAACTTACTTAGAGGTAATTTAGAACCACGTACTTGGAGGTCATTTAGAACCACACACTTAGAGGTCACTTAGAACCCACGTACTGAGAGGTCATTTACAACTACGTACTTAGAGGTCATTTAGTACTACGTACTTAGGGGTCATTTAGAACCTTTTACTTAGAGGTCATTTAGAACCACGTACTTAGAGGTCATTTAAACTACGTATATGAGGTCATTTAGAACCACGTACTTAGAGGACATTTAGAACCAAGTACTTAGATGTCATTTAGATCACGTACTTAGAGGTCATTTAGAACTACTTACTTAGAGGTCATTTAGAACCACGTACTTAGAGGTCACTTAGAACTACGTACTTAGAGGTCATTTAGAACCACGTACTTAGAGGTCATTTAGAACTACGTATATAGGCTCATTTAGAACCCCGTACTTAGAGGTCATTTAGAACCATATACTTAGAGGTCATTTAGAACTACTTACTTAGAGGTCATTTAGATCTACGTACCTAGAGGTCATTTAGAACCACGTACTGATAGGTCATTTAGAACAACGTACTTAGAGGTCATTTAGAACTACGTACTTAGAGGTCATTTAGAACCACGTACTTAGTAGTCATTTAGAACCACGTACTTAGAGGTCATTTAGAACCACGTACTTAGAGGACATCTAGAACTACGTACTTAGAGGTCATTTAGAAGCGCGTACATAGAGGTCATTTAGAACCACGTAATGATAGGTCATTTAGAACTACGTACTTAGAGGTCATTTAGAACTAAGTACTTATAGGTCTTTTAGAATCTCATACTTAGAAGTCATTTAGAACCACATACTCAGAGGTCATTTAGAACCACGTACTTAGAGGTCATTTAGAACTAAGTACTTAGAGGTCATTTAGAACCACATACTAAGAGATCATATAGAACCACGTACTTAGAGGTCATTTAGAACCACTTATTTAGAGGTCATTTGGAACTACGTACTTAGAGGTCATTTAGAACCACGTACTTAGAGGTCATTAAGAACCACGTACTTAGAGGTCATTTAGAACCACGTACTCAGAAGTCATTTAGAACCAACAACTTAGAGGTAATTTAGAACTACGTACTTAGAGGTCTTTTAGAACCACGTACTCAGAGGTCATTTAGAACCCACGTACTTACAGGTCATTTAGAACCACGTACTTAGAGGTCATTTAGAACCACGTACTTAGAGGTCATTTAGAACCACGTACTAAGAGATCATATAGAACCACGTACTTAGAGGTCATTTAGAACCACTTATTTAGAGGTCATTTGGAACTACGTACCTAGAGGTAATTTAGAACTACGTATTTAGAGGTCATTTAGAACCACGTACATAGAGGTCATTTAGAACTACGTACTTAGAGGTCATTTAGAACTACGTATTTAGAGGTTATTTAGAACTACGAACTTAGGGGTCATTTAGAACCCACGTACTTAGAGGTCATTTAGTACCCACGTACTTAGAGGTCATTTGGATGTACGTACCTAGAGTTCATTTAGAACTACGTACTTAGGGGTCATTTAGAACTACTTACTTAGAGGTCATTTAGAAGCACGTACTTAGAGGACATTTAGAACCACGTAGTTATTGGTCATTTAGAACCACGTACTTAGAGGTCATTTAGAACTACGTATATGAGGTCATTTAGAAGCACATACTTAGAGGACATTTAGAACCACGTACTTAGAAGGCATTAAGAACTAAGTATTTAGAGATCATTTAGAACCATGTACTCAGAGGTCGTTTAGAACCCCTTACTTAGAGGTCATTCAGAACAACGTATTTATAGGTCATTTAGAACCACGTACTTAGAGGTCATTTAGAACCACATACTAAGAGGTCATTTAGAACTACGTACTTAGAGGTCATTTAGAACTACGTACTTAAGGTCATTTAAATCCACGTACTTATGGTCATTTAGAACTACGTACTTAGAGGTCATTTAGAAGCACGTACATAGTGGTCATTTAGAACCACGTACTTAAAGGTCATTTAGAACTACGTACTTAGAAGATATTTAGAACCACGTACTTAGAGGTCATTTAGAACCACTTACTTAGAGGTCATTTGGAACTACGTACCTAGAGGTAATTTGGAACTACGTACCTAGAGGTCATTTAGAACCTCGTACTTAGAGGTCATTTAGAACCACATACTTAGAGGTCAATTAGAACCACTTACTTCGAGGTCATTTAGAACTACTTACTTAGAGGTCATTTAGAACCACGTACTTAGAGGTCATTTAGCACCACGTACTTAGAAGTCATTTAGAACCATGTACTTAGAGGTCATTTAGAACTACATACTTAGAAGTCGTTTAGAACTACGTACTTAGAGGTCATTTAGAACCCACGTACTTAGAGGTAATTTAGAACCAACTTTTTAGAGGTCATTTAGAACTACGTAAATAGAGGTCATTTTGAACTACGTACTTAGAGGTAATATAGAACTACGTTCTTAGAGGTCCTTTAGAACCACATACTTAGAGGTCATTTAGAACTACTTACTTAGAGGTCATTTAGAACTACGTACCTAGAGGTCAATTAGAACTACGTACTTAGAGGTCATTTAGAACTACGTACTTAGAGGTCATTTAGAACTACGTACTTAGAGGTCATTTAGAACCACGTACTTAGTAGTCATTTAGAACCACGTACTTAGAGGTCATTTAGAACCACGTACTTAGAGGACATCTAGAACTACGTACTTAGAGGTCATTTAGAAGCGCGTACATAGAGGTCATTTAGAACCACGTAATGATAGGTCATTTAGAACTACGTACTTAGAGGTCATTTAGAACTAAGTACTTATAGGTCTTTTAGAATCTCATACTTAGAAGTCATTTAGAACCACATACTCAGAGGTCATTTAGAACCACGTACTTAGAGGTCATTTAGAACTAAGTACTTAGAGGTCATTTAGAACCACATACTAAGAGATCATATAGAACCACGTACTTAGAGGTCATTTAGAACCACTTATTTAGAGGTCATTTGGAACTACGTACTTAGAGGTCATTTAGAACCACGTACTTAGAGGTCATTAAGAACCACGTACTTAGAGGTCATTTAGAACCACGTACTCAGAAGTCATTTAGAACCAACAACTTAGAGGTAATTTAGAACTACGTACTTAGAGGTCTTTTAGAACCACGTACTCAGAGGTCATTTAGAACCCACGTACTTACAGGTCATTTAGAACCACGTACTTAGAGGTCATTTAGAACCACGTACTTAGAGGTCATTTAGAACCACGTACTAAGAGATCATATAGAACCACGTACTTAGAGGTCATTTAGAACCACTTATTTAGAGGTCATTTGGAACTACGTACCTAGAGGTAATTTAGAACTACGTATTTAGAGGTCATTTAGAACCACGTACATAGAGGTCATTTAGAACTACGTACTTAGAGGTCATTTAGAACTACGTATTTAGAGGTTATTTAGAACTACGAACTTAGGGGTCATTTAGAACCCACGTACTTAGAGGTCATTTAGTACCCACGTACTTAGAGGTCATTTGGATGTACGTACCTAGAGTTCATTTAGAACTACGTACTTAGGGGTCATTTAGAACTACTTACTTAGAGGTCATTTAGAAGCACGTACTTAGAGGACATTTAGAACCACGTAGTTATTGGTCATTTAGAACCACGTACTTAGAGGTCATTTAGAACTACGTATATGAGGTCATTTAGAAGCACATACTTAGAGGACATTTAGAACCACGTACTTAGAAGGCATTAAGAACTAAGTATTTAGAGATCATTTAGAACCATGTACTCAGAGGTCGTTTAGAACCCCTTACTTAGAGGTCATTCAGAACAACGTATTTATAGGTCATTTAGAACCACGTACTTAGAGGTCATTTAGAACCACATACTAAGAGGTCATTTAGAACTACGTACTTAGAGGTCATTTAGAACTACGTACTTAAGGTCATTTAAATCCACGTACTTATGGTCATTTAGAACTACGTACTTAGAGGTCATTTAGAAGCACGTACATAGTGGTCATTTAGAACCACGTACTTAAAGGTCATTTAGAACTACGTACTTAGAAGATATTTAGAACCACGTACTTAGAGGTCATTTAGAACCACTTACTTAGAGGTCATTTGGAACTACGTACCTAGAGGTAATTTGGAACTACGTACCTAGAGGTCATTTAGAACCTCGTACTTAGAGGTCATTTAGAACCACATACTTAGAGGTCAATTAGAACCACTTACTTCGAGGTCATTTAGAACTACTTACTTAGAGGTCATTTAGAACCACGTACTTAGAGGTCATTTAGCACCACGTACTTAGAAGTCATTTAGAACCATGTACTTAGAGGTCATTTAGAACTACATACTTAGAAGTCGTTTAGAACTACGTACTTAGAGGTCATTTAGAACCCACGTACTTAGAGGTAATTTAGAACCAACTTTTTAGAGGTCATTTAGAACTACGTAAATAGAGGTCATTTTGAACTACGTACTTAGAGGTAATATAGAACTACGTTCTTAGAGGTCCTTTAGAACCACATACTTAGAGGTCATTTAGAACTACTTACTTAGAGGTCATTTAGAACTACGTACCTAGAGGTCAATTAGAACTACGTACTTAGAGGTCATTTAGAACTACGTACTTAGAAGATATTAGAACCACGTACTTAGAGGTCATTTAGAACGAACTTTTTAGAGGTCATTTAGAACTACGTACTTAGAGGTCATTTAGAACCACGTACTCAGAGGTCATTTAGAACCCACGTACTTAGAGGTCATATAAAACCACGTATTTAGAGGTCATTAAGAACCACGTACTTAGAGGTCATTTAGAACCAAGAACTTAGATGTAATTTAGAACCACGTACTTAGACGTCATTTAGAACCACGTACTTAGAGGTCATTTAGAACCACGTACTTAGAAATTATTATCACTACGTATATAAGGTCATTTAGAACCACGTACTTAGAGGACATTTAGAACCACGTACCTAGAAGTCATTTAGAAGAACCCACGTACTTACAGGTCATTTAGAACTACGTAATTAGAGGTCATTTAGAACTACGAACTTATGGGTCATATAGAACCCACGTACTTAGAGGTCATTTAGTACCCACGTACTTAGAGGTCATATAGAACCACGTACTTAGAGGTCATTTAGAACCACTTACTTAGATGTCATTTTAAAGTACGTACCTAGAGGTCATTTAGAACTACGTACTTAGGGGTCATTTTGAACTACTTACTTAGAGGTCATTTAGAAGCACGTTCTTAGAGGTCATTAAGAACTACGTATTTAGAGGTCATTTAGAACCATGTACTCAGAGGTCGTTTAGAACCCCGTACTTAGAGGTCATTCAGAACTACGTATTTAGAGGTCATTTAGAACCACGTACTTAGAGGTCATTTAGAACCACATACTTAGAGGTCATTTAGATCTACGTACTTAGAGGTCATTTAGAACCCACGTACTAGGAGGTCATATAGAACCACGGACTTAGAGGTCATTTAGAACCACTTACTTAGAGGCCATTTGGAACTACGTACCTAGAGGTCAATTAGAACGACGTACTTAGGGGTTCATTTAGAACAACTTACTTAGAGGTAATTTAGAACCACGTACTTGGAGGTCATTTAGAACCACACACTTAGAGGTCACTTAGAACCCACGTACTGAGAGGTCATTTACAACTACGTACTTAGAGTTCATTTAGTACTACGTACTTAGGGGTCATTTAGAACCTTTTACTTAGAGGTCATTTAGAACCACGTACTTAGAGGTCATTTAAACTACGTATATGAGGTCATTTAGAACCATGTACTTAGAGGACATTTAGAACCAATTACTTATATGTCATTTAGATTCGCGTACTTAGAGGTCATTTAGAACTACTTCCTTAGAGGTCATTTAGAACCACGTACTTAGAGGTCACTTAGAACTACGTACTTAGAGGTCATTTAGAACCACGTATTTAGAGGTCATTTAGAACTACGTATATGAGCTCATTTAGAACCCCGTACTTAGAGGTCATTTAGAACCATATACTTAGTGGTCATTTAGAACTACTTACTTAGAGGTCATTTAGAACTACGTACCTAGAGGTCATTTAGAACCACGTACTGATAGGTCATTTAGATCAACGTACTTAGAGGTCATTTAGAACCACGTACTTAGAGGTCATTTTGAACCACGTACTTAGAGGTCATTTAGAACCACGTACTTAGAGGTCATTTAGAACCACGTACTTAGAGGACATCTAGAACTACGTACTTAGAGGTCATTTAGAAGCGCGTACATAGAGGTCATTTAGAACCACGTACTGATAGGTCATTTAGAACTACGTACTTAGAGGGCATTTAGAACTAAGTACTTATAGGTCTTTTAGAATCTCGTACTTAGAAGTCATTTAGAACCACATACTCAGAATTATTTAGAACCACGTACTTAGAGGTCATTTAGAACCAAGTACTTAGAGGTCATTTAGAACCACATACTTAGAGGTCATTTAGTACTACTTACTTAGAAGTCATTTAGAACTACGTACCTAGAGGTCCATTAAAACAAGGTACTTAGAGTTCATTTAGAACTACGTACTTAGAAGATATTTAGAACCACGTACTTAAAGGTCATTAAGAACCACGTACTTAGAGGTCATTTAGAACCACGTACTCAGAAGTCATTTAGAACCAACAACTTAGAGGTCATTTAGAACTACGTACTTAGAGGTCTTTTAGAACCACGTACTCAGAGGTCATTTAGAACCCACGTACTTAGAGGTCATTTAGAAAAACGTACTTAGAGGTCATTTAGAACCACGTACTTAGGTCATTTAGAACCACGTACTAAGAGATCATATAGATCCACGTACTTAGAGGTCATTTAGAACCACTTACTTAGAGGTCATTTGGAACTACGTACCTAGAGGTAATTTAGAACTACGTATTTAGAGGTCATTTAGAACCACGTACATAGAGGTCATTTAGAACTACGTACTTAGAGGTCATTTAGAACTACGTATTTAGAGGTTATTTAGAACTACGAACTTAGGGGTCATTTAGAACCCACGTACTTAGAGGTCATTTAGAACTACGAACTTATTGGTCATTTAGAACCCACGTACTTAGAGGTCATTTAGTACCCACGTACTTAGAGGTCATTTGGAAGTACGTACCTAGAGGTCATTTAGAACTACGTACTTAGGGGTCATTTAGAACTACTTACTTAGAGGTCATTTAGAAGCACGTACTTAGAGGTCATTTAGAACCACGTAGTTATTGGTCATTTAGAACCACGTACTTAGAGGTCATTTAGAACTACGTATATGAGGTCATTTAGAAGCACATACTTAGAGGACATTTAGAACCACGTACTTAGAAGGCATTAAGAACTAAGTATTTAGAGGTCATTTAGAACCATGTACTCAGAGGTCGTTTAGAACCCCGTACTTAGAGGTCATTCAGAACAACGTATTTATAGGTCATTTAGAACCACGTACTTAGAGGTCATTTAGAACCACATACTTAGAGGTCATTTAGAACTACGTACTTAGAGGTCATTTAGAACTACGTACTTTAGGTCATTTAAATCCACGTACTTATGGTCATTTAGAACTACGTACTTAGAGGTCATTTAGAAGCACGTACATAGTGGTCATTTAGAACCACGTACTTAAAGGTCATTTAGAACTACGTACTTAGAAGATATTTAGAACCACGTACTTAGAGGTCATTTAGAACCACTTACTTAGAGGTCATATGGAACTACGTACCTAGAGGTAATTTGGAACTACGTACCTAGAGGTCATTTAGAACCTCTTACTTAGAGGTCATTTAGAACCACATACTTAGAGGTCATTTAGAACCACTTACTTCGAGGTCATTTAGAACTACTTACTTAGAGGTCATTTAGAACCACGTACTTAGAGGTCATTTAGCACCACGTACTTAGAAGTCATTTAGAACCAAGTACTTAGAGGTCATTTAGAACCACATACTTAGAAGTCGTTTAGAACTACGTACTTAGAGGTCATTTAGAACCCACGTACTTAGAGGTAATTTAGAACCAACTTTTTAGAGGTAATTTAGAAATACGTACATAGAGGTCATTTTGAACTACGTACTTAGAGGTAATATAGAACTACGTTCTTAGAGGTCATTTAGAACCACATACTTAGAGGTCATTTAGAACTACTTACTTAGAGGTCATTTAGAACCACGTACTTAGAGGTCATTTAGAACCACGTACTTAGAGGTCATTTAGAACCACGTACTTAGAGGTCATTTAGAACCACGTACTTAGAGGACATCTAGAACTACGTACTTAGAGGTCATTTAGAAGCGCGTACATAGAGGTCATTTAGAACCACGTACTGATAGGTCATTTAGAACTACGTACTTAGAGGGCATTTAGAACCAAGTACTTAGAGGTCATTTAGAACCACATACTTAGAGGTCATTTAGTACTACTTACTTAGAAGTCATTTAGAACTACGTACCTAGAGGTCCATTAAAACAAGGTACTTAGAGTTCATTTAGAACTACGTACTTAGAAGATATTTAGAACCACGTACTTAAAGGTCATTAAGAACCACGTACTTAGAGGTCATTTAGAACCACGTACTCAGAAGTCATTTAGAACCAACAACTTAGAGGTCATTTAGAACTACGTACTTAGAGGTCTTTTAGAACCACGTACTCAGAGGTCATTTAGAACCCACGTACTTAGAGGTCATTTAGAAAAACGTACTTAGAGGTCATTTAGAACCACGTACTTAGGTCATTTAGAACCACGTACTAAGAGATCATATAGATCCACGTACTTAGAGGTCATTTAGAACCACTTACTTAGAGGTCATTTGGAACTACGTACCTAGAGGTAATTTAGAACTACGTATTTAGAGGTCATTTAGAACCACGTACATAGAGGTCATTTAGAACTACGTACTTAGAGGTCATTTAGAACTACGTATTTAGAGGTTATTTAGAACTACGAACTTAGGGGTCATTTAGAACCCACGTACTTAGAGGTCATTTAGAACTACGAACTTATTGGTCATTTAGAACCCACGTACTTAGAGGTCATTTAGTACCCACGTACTTAGAGGTCATTTGGAAGTACGTACCTAGAGGTCATTTAGAACTACGTACTTAGGGGTCATTTAGAACTACTTACTTAGAGGTCATTTAGAAGCACGTACTTAGAGGTCATTTAGAACCACGTAGTTATTGGTCATTTAGAACCACGTACTTAGAGGTCATTTAGAACCACGTACTCAGAGGTCATTTAGAACCCACGTACTTAGAGGTCATATAAAACCACGTATTTAGAGGTCATTAAGAACCACGTACTTAGAGGTCATTTAGAACCAAGTACTTAGAGGTCATTTAAAACCACGTACTTAGACTTCATTTAGAACCACGTACTTAGAAATTATTATCACTACGTATATAAGGTCATTTAGAACCACGTACTTAGAGGACATTTAGAACCACGTACTTAGAAATCATTTAGTACCCACGTACTTAGAGGTCATAAAGGACCACGTACTTAGAGGTCATTTAGAACCACTTACTTAGATGTCATTTTAAAGTACGTACCTAGAGGTCATTTAGAACTACGTACTTAGGGGTCATTTAGAACTACTTACTTAGAGGTCATTTAGAAGCACGTACTTAGAGGTCATTTAGAACTACGTATTTAGAGGTCATTTAGAACCAGGTACTCAGAGGTCGTTTAGAACCCCGTACTTAGAGGTCATTTAGAACCACTTACTTAGATGTCATTTTAAAGTACGTACCTAGAGGTCATTTAGAACTACGTACTTAGGGGTCATTTAGAACTACTTACTTAGAGGTCATTAAGAAGCACGTACTTAGAGGTCATTTAGAACTACGTATTTAGAGGTCATTTAGAACCATGTACTCAGAGGTCGTTTAGAACCCCGTACTTAGAGGTCATTCAGAACTACGTATTTAGAGGTCATTTAGAACCACGTACTTAGAGGTCATTTAGAACCACATACTTAGAGGTCATTTAGATCTACGTACTTAGAGGTCATTTAGAACCCACGTACTAGGAGGTCATATAGAACCACGGACTTAGAGGTCACTTAGAACCACTTACTTAGAGGTCATTTGGAACTACGTACCTAGAGGTCAATTAGAACCACGTACTGATAGGTCATTTAGAACAACGTACTTAGAGGTCATTTAGAACCACGTACTTAGAGGTCATTTAGAACCACACACTTAGAGGTCACTTAGAACCCACGTACTGAGAGGTCATTTACAACTACGTACTTAGAGGTCATTTAGTACTACGTACTTAGGGGTCATTTAGAACCTTTTACTTAGAGGTCATTTAGAACCACGTACTTAGAGGTCATTTAGAACTACGTATATGAGCTCATTTAGAACCCCGTACTTAGAGGTCATTTAGAACCATATACTTAGAGGTCATTTAGAACTACTTACTTAGAGGTCATTTAGAACTACGTACCTAGAGGTCATTTAGAACCACGTACTGATAGGTCATTTAGAACAACGTACTTAGAGGTCATTTAGAACCACGTACTTAGAGGTCATTTAGAACCACGTACTTAGAGGTCATTTAGAACCACGTACTTAGAGGTCATTTAGAACCACGTACTTAGAGGACATCTAGAACTACGTACTTAGAGGTCATTTAGAAGCGCGTACATAGAGGTCATTTAGAACCACGTACTGATAGGTCATTTAGAACTACGTACTTAGAGGGCATTTAGAACTAAGTACTTAAAGGTCTTTTAGAATCTCGTACTTAAAAGTCATTTAGAACCACATACTCAGAGGTCATTTAGAACCACGTACTTAGAGGTCATTTAGAACCAAGTACTTAGAGGTCATTTAGAACCACATACTTAGAGGTTATTTAGTACTACTTACTTAGAAGTCATTTAGAACTACGTACCTAGAGGTCCATAAAACTAGGTACTTAGAGTTCATTTAGAACTACGTACTTAGAAGATATTTAGAACCACGTACTTAAAGGTCATTTAGAACCAACTTTTTAAAGGTCATTTAGAACTACGTACTTAGAGGTCATTTAGAACCACGTACTTAGAGGTCATTTAGAACCACGTACTCAGAAGTCATTTAGAACCAACAACTTAGAGGTCATTTAGAACTACGTACTTAGAGGTCTTTTAGAACCACGTACTCAGAGGTCATTTAGAACCCACGTACTTAGAGGTCATTTAGAACCACGTACTTAGAGGTCATTTAGAACCACGTACTAAGAGATCATATAGATCCACGTACTTAGAGGTCATTTAGAACCACTTACTTAGAGGTCATTTGGAACTACGTACCTAGAGGTAATTTAGAACTACGTATTTAGAGGTCATTTAGAACCACGTACATAGAGGTCATTTAGAACTACGTACTTAGAGGTCATTTAGAACTACGTATTTAGAGGTTATTTAGAACTACGTACTTAGAGGTCATTTAGAACCCACGTACTTAGAGGTAATTTAGAACCAACTTTTTAGAGGTCATTTAGAACTACGTACATAGAGATCATTTTGAACTACGTACTTAGAGGTAATATAGAACTACGTTCTTAGAGGTCATTTAGAACCACATACTTAGAGGTCATTTAGAACTACTTACTTAGGGGTCATTTAGAACCCACGTACTTAGAGGTCATTTAGTACCCACGTACTTAGAGGTCATATAGAACCACGTACTTAGATGTCATTTAGAACCACTTACATAGAAGTTATTATCACTACGTATATAAGGTCATTTAGAACCACGTACTTAGAGGACATTTAGAACCACGTACTTAGAAGTCATTTAGAAGAACCCACGTACTTAGAGGTCATTTAGAACTACGTAATTAGAGGTCATTTAGAACTACGAACTTATTGGTCATTTAGAACCCACGTACTTAGAGGTCATTTAGTACCCACGTACTTAGAGGTCATTTGGAAGTACGTACCTAGAGGTCATTTAGAACTACGTACTTAGGGGTCATTTAGAACTACTTACTTAGAGGTCATTTAGAAGCACGTACTTAGAGGTCATTTAGAACCACGTAGTTATTGGTCATTTAGAACCACGTACTTAGAGGTCATTTAGAACTACGTATATGAGGTCATTTAGAAGCACATACTTAGAGGACATTTAGAACCACGTACTTAGAAGGCATTAAGAACTAAGTATTTAGAGGTCATTTAGAACCATGTACTCAGAGGTCGTTTAGAACCCCGTACTTAGAGGTCATTCAGAACAACGTATTTATAGGTCATTTAGAACTACGTACTTAGAGGTCATTTAGAACCACGTATTTAGAGGTCATTTAGAAGCACGTACTTAGAGGTCATTTAGAACCACGTACTTAGAGGTCATTTAGAACCACGTACTTAGAGGTCATTTAGAACTACGTATATGGGGTCATTTAGAACCACGTATTTAGAGGACATTTAGAACCACGTACTTAGAGGTCATTAAGAACTACGTATTTAGAGGTCATTTAGAACCATGTACTCAGAGGTCGTTTAGAACCCCGTACTTAGAGGTCATTCAGAACTACGTATTTAGAGGTCATTTAGAACCACGTACTTAGAGGTCATTTAGAACCACATACTTAGAGGTCAATTAGATCTACGTACTTAGAGGTCATTTAGAACCTACGTACTAGGAGGTCATATAGAACCACGGACTTAGAGGTCATTTAGAACCACTTACTTAGAGGTCATTTGGAACTACGTACCTAGAGGTCAATTAGAACGACGTACTTAGGGGTTCATTTAGAACAACTTACTTAGAGGTAATTTAGAACCACGTACTTGGAGGTCATTTAGAACCACACACTTAGAGGTCACTTAGAACCCACGTACTGAGAGGTCATTTACAACTACGTACTTAGAGGTCATTTAGTACTACGTACTTAGGGGTCATTTAGAACCTTTTACTTAGAGGTCATTTAGAACCACGTACTTAGAGGTCATTTAAACTACGTATATGAGGTCATTTAGAACCACGTACTTAGAGGACATTTAGAACCAAGTACTTAGATGTCATTTAGATTCACGTACTTAGAGGTCATTTAGAACTACTTACTTAGAGGTCATTTAGAACCACGTACTTAGAGGTCACTTAGAACTACGTACTTAGAGGTCATTTAGAACCACGTACTTAGAGGTCATTTAGAACTACGTATATAGGCTCATTTAGAACCCCGTACTTAGAGGTCATTTAGAACCATATACTTAGAGGTCATTTAGAACTACTTACTTAGAGGTCATTTAGATCTACGTACCTAGAGGTCATTTAGAACCACGTACTGATAGGTCATTTAGAACAACGTACTTAGAGGTCATTTAGAACTACGTACTTAGAGGTCATTTAGAACCACGTACTTAGTGGTCATTTAGAACCACGTACTTAGAGGTCATTTAGAACCACGTACTTAGAGGACATCTAGAACTACGTACTTAGAGGTCATTTAGAAGCGCGTACATAGAGGTCATTTAGAACCACGTAATGATAGGTCATTTAGAACTACGTACTTAGAGGTCATTTAGAACTAAGTACTTATAGGTCTTTTAGAATCTCATACTTAGAAGTCATTTAGAACCACATACTCAGAGGTCATTTAGAACCACGTACTTAGAGGTCATTTAGAACTAAGTACTTAGAGGTCATTTAGAACCACATACTAAGAGATCATATAGAACCACGTACTTAGAGGTCATTTAGAACCACTTATTTAGAGGTCATTTGGAACTACGTACTTAGAGGTCATTTAGAACCACGTACTTAGAGGTCATTAAGAACCACGTACTTAGAGGTCATTTAGAACCACGTACTCAGAAGTCATTTAGAACCAACAACTTAGAGGTAATTTAGAACTACGTACTTAGAGGTCTTTTAGAACCACGTACTCAGAGGTAATTTAGAACCCACGTACTTACAGGTCATTTAGAACCACGTACTTAGAGGTCATTTAGAACCACGTACTTAGAGGTCATTTAGAACCACGTACTAAGAGATCATATAGAACCACGTACTTAGAGGTCATTTAGAACCACTTATTTAGAGGTCATTTGGAACTACGTACCTAGAGGTAATTTAGAACTACGTATTTAGAGGTCATTTAGAACCACGTACATAGAGGTCATTTAGAACTACGTACTTAGAGGTCATTTAGAACTACGTATTTAGAGGTTATTTAGAACTACGAACTTAGGGGTCATTTAGAACCCACGTACTTAGAGGTCATTTAGTACCCACGTACTTAGAGGTCATTTGGAAGTACGTACCTAGAGTTCATTTAGAACTACGTACTTAGGGGTCATTTAGAACTACTTACTTAGAGGTCATTTAGAAGCACGTACTTAGAGGACATTTAGAACCACGTAGTTATTGGTCATTTAGAACCACGTACTTAGAGGTCATTTAGAACTACGTATATGAGGTCATTTAGAAGCACATACTTAGAGGACATTTAGAACCACGTACTTAGAAGGCATTAAGAACTAAGTATTTAGAGATCATTTAGAACCATGTACTCAGAGGTCGTTTAGAACCCCGTACTTAGAGGTCATTCAGAACAACGTATTTATAGGTCATTTAGAACCACGTACTTAGAGGTCATTTAGAACCACATACTAAGAGGTCATTTAGAACTACGTACTTAGAGGTCATTTAGAACTACGTACTTAAGGTCATTTAAATCCACGTACTTATGGTCATTTAGAACTACGTACTTAGAGGTCATTTAGAAGCACGTACATAGTGGTCATTTAGAACCACGTACTTAAAGGTCATTTAGAACTACGTACTTAGAAGATATTTAGAACCACGTACTTAGAGGTCATTTAGAACCACTTACTTAGAGGTCATTTGGAACTACGTACCTAGAGGTAATTTGGAACTACGTACCTAGAGGTCATTTAGAACCTCGTACTTAGAGGTCATTTAGAACCACATACTTAGAGGTCAATTAGAACCACTTACTTCGAGGTCATTTAGAACTACTTACTTAGAGGTCATTTAGAACCACGTACTTAGAGGTCATTTAGCACCACGTACTTAGAAGTCATTTAGAACCATGTACTTAGAGGTCATTTAGAACTACATACTTAGAAGTCGTTTAGAACTACGTACTTAGAGGTCATTTAGAACCCACGTACTTAGAGGTAATTTAGAACCAACTTTTTAGAGGTCATTTAGAACTACGTAAATAGAGGTCATTTTGAACTACGTACTTAGAGGTAATATAGAACTACGTTCTTAGAGGTCCTTTAGAACCACATACTTAGAGGTCATTTAGAACTACTTACTTAGAGGTCATTTAGAACTACGTACCTAGAGGTCAATTAGAACTACGTACTTAGAGGTCATTTAGAACTACGTACTTAGAAGATATTAGAACCACGTACTTAGAGGTCATTTAGAACGAACTTTTTAGAGGTCATTTAGAACTACGTACTTAGAGGTCATTTAGAACCACGTACTCAGAGGTCATTTAGAACCCTGGTACTTAGAGGTCATATAAAACCACGTATTTAGAGGTCATTAAGAACCACGTACTTAGAGGTCATTTAGAACCAAGTACTTAGATGTAATTTAGAACCACGTACTTAGACGTCATTTAGAACCACGTACTTAGAGGTCATTTAGAACCACGTACTTAGAAATTATTATCACTACGTATATAAGGTCATTTAGAACCACGTACTTAGAGGACATTTAGAACCACGTACCTAGAAGTCATTTAGAAGAACCCACGTACTTACAGGTCATTTAGAACTACGTAATTAGAGGTCATTTAGAACTACGAACTTATGGGTCATATAGAACCCACGTACTTAGAGGTCATTTAGTACCCACGTACTTAGAGGTCATATAGAACCACGTACTTAGAGGTCATTTAGAACCACTTACTTAGATGTCATTTTAAAGTACGTACCTAGAGGTCATTTAGAACTACGTACTTAGGGGTCATTTAGAACTACTTACTTAGAGGTCATTTAGAAGCACGTTCTTAGAGGTCATTAAGAACTACGTATTTAGAGGTCATTTAGAACCATGTACTCAGAGGTCGTTTAGAACCCCGTACTTAGAGGTCATTCAGAACTACGTATTTAGAGGTCATTTAGAACCACGTACTTAGAGGTCATTTAGAACCACATACTTAGAGGTCATTTAGATCTACGTACTTAGAGGTCATTTAGAACCCACGTACTAGGAGGTCATATAGAACCACGGACTTAGAGGTCATTTAGAACCACTTACTTAGAGGCCATTTGGAACTACGTACCTAGAGGTCAATTAGAACGACGTACTTAGGGGTTCATTTAGAACAACTTACTTAGAGGTAATTTAGAACCACGTACTTGGAGGTCATTTAGAACCACACACTTAGAGGTCACTTAGAACCCACGTACTGAGAGGTCATTTACAACTACGTACTTAGAGTTCATTTAGTACTACGTACTTAGGGGTCATTTAGAACCTTTTACTTAGAGGTCATTTAGAACCACGTACTTAGAGGTCATTTAAACTACGTATATGAGGTCATTTAGAACCATGTACTTAGAGGACATTTAGAACCAATTACTTATATGTCATTTAGATTCGCGTACTTAGAGGTCATTTAGAACTACTTCCTTAGAGGTCATTTAGAACCACGTACTTAGAGGTCACTTAGAACTACGTACTTAGAGGTCATTTAGAACCACGTATTTAGAGGTCATTTAGAACTACGTATATGAGCTCATTTAGAACCCCGTACTTAGAGGTCATTTAGAACCATATACTTAGTGGTCTTATAGAACTACTTACTTAGAGGTCATTTAGAACTACGTACCTAGAGGTCATTTAGAACCACGTACTGATAGGTCATTTAGATCAACGTACTTAGAGGTCATTTAGAACCACGTACTTAGAGGTCATTTTGAACCACGTACTTAGAGGTCATTTAGAACCACGTACTTAGAGGTCATTTAGAACCACGTACTTAGAGGACATCTAGAACTACGTACTTAGAGGTCATTTAGAAGCGCGTACATAGAGGTCATTTAGAACCACGTACTGATAGGTCATTTAGAACTACGTACTTAGAGGGCATTTAGAACTAAGTACTTATAGGTCTTTTAGAATCTCGTACTTAGAAGTCATTTAGAACCACATACTCAGAATTATTTAGAACCACGTACTTAGAGGTCATTTAGAACCAAGTACTTAGAGGTCATTTAGAACCACATACTTAGAGGTCATTTAGTACTACTTACTTAGAAGTCATTTAGAACTACGTACCTAGAGGTCCATTAAAACAAGGTACTTAGAGTTCATTTAGAACTACGTACTTAGAAGATATTTAGAACCACGTACTTAAAGGTCATTAAGAACCACGTACTTAGAGGTCATTTAGAACCACGTACTAAGAAGTCATTTAGAACCAACAACTTAAAGGTCATTTAGAACTACGTACTTAGAGGTCTTTTAGAACCACGTACTCAGAGGTCATTTAGAACCCACGTACTTAGAGGTCATTTAGAAAAACGTACTTAGAGGTCATTTAGAACCACGTACTTAGGTCATTTAGAACCACGTACTAAGAGATCATATAGATCCACGTACTTAGAGGTCATTTAGAACCACTTACTTAGAGGTCATTTGGAACTACGTACCTAGAGGTAATTTAGAACTACGTATTTAGAGGTCATTTAGAACCACGTACATAGAGGTCATTTAGAACTACGTACTTAGAGGTCATTTAGAACTACGTATTTAGAGGTTATTTAGAACTACGAACTTAGGGGTCATTTAGAACCCACGTACTTAGAGGTCATTTAGAACTACGAACTTATTGGTCATTTAGAACCCACGTACTTAGAGGTCATTTAGTACCCACGTACTTAGAGGTCATTTGGAAGTACGTACCTAGAGGTCATTTAGAACTACGTACTTAGGGGTCATTTAGAACTACTTACTTAGAGGTCATTTAGAAGCACGTACTTAGAGGTCATTTAGAACCACGTAGTTATTGGTCATTTAGAACCACGTACTTAGAGGTCATTTAGAACTACGTATATGAGGTCATTTAGAAGCACATACTTAGAGGACATTTAGAACCACGTACTTAGAAGGCATTAAGAACTAAGTATTTAGAGGTCATTTAGAACCATGTACTCAGAGGTCGTTTAGAACCCCGTACTTAGAGGTCATTCAGAACAACGTATTTATAGGTCATTTAGAACCACGTACTTAGAGGTCATTTAGAACCACATACTTAGAGGTCATTTAGAACTACGTACTTAGAGGTCATTTAGAACTACGTACTTTAGGTCATTTAAATCCACGTACTTATGGTCATTTAGAACTACGTACTTAGAGGTCATTTAGAAGCACGTACATAGTGGTCATTTAGAACCACGTACTTAAAGGTCATTTAGAACTACGTACTTAGAAGATATTTAGAACCACGTACTTAGAGGTCATTTAGAACCACTTACTTAGAGGTCATATGGAACTACGTACCTAGAGGTAATTTGGAACTACGTACCTAGAGGTCATTTAGAACCTCTTACTTAGAGGTCATTTAGAACCACATACTTAGAGGTCATTTAGAACCACTTACTTCGAGGTCATTTAGAACTACTTACTTAGAGGTCATTTAGAACCACGTACTTAGAGGTCATTTAGCACCACGTACTTAGAAGTCATTTAGAACCAAGTACTTAGAGGTCATTTAGAACCACATACTTAGAAGTCGTTTAGAAC
Source organism: Aphrophora alni (assembly GCA_963513935.1). Classification (NCBI taxonomy): domain Eukaryota; kingdom Metazoa; phylum Arthropoda; class Insecta; order Hemiptera; family Aphrophoridae; genus Aphrophora; species Aphrophora alni. The sequence continues at coordinate 111,440,477 of OY740773.1, forward strand.
TACGTACTTAGAGGTCATTTAGAACCCACGTACTTAGAGGTAATTTAGAACCAACTTTTTAGAGGTAATTTAGAAATACGTACATAGAGGTCATTTTGAACTACGTACTTAGAGGTAATATAGAACTACGTTCTTAGAGGTCATTTAGAACCACATACTTAGAGGTCATTTAGAACTACTTACTTAGAGGTCATTTAGAACTACGTACCTAGAGGTCAATTAGAACTACGTACTTAGAGGTCATTTAGAACCACGTACTCAGAGGTCATTTAGAACCCACGTACTTAGAGGTCATATAAAACCACGTATTTAGAGGTCATTAAGAACCACGTACTTAGAGGTCATTTAGAACCAAGTACTTAGAGGTCATTTAAAACCACGTACTTAGACTTCATTTAGAACCACGTACTTAGAGGTCATTTAGAACCACGTACTTAGAAATTATTATCACTACGTATATAAGGTCATTTAGAACCACGTACTTAGAGGACATTTAGAACCACGTACTTAGAAATCATTTAGTACCCACGTACTTAGACGTCATAAAGGACCACGTACTTAGAGGTCATTTAGAACCACTTACTTAGATGTCATTTTAAAGTACGTACCTAGAGGTCATTTAGAACTACGTACTTAGGGGTCATTTAGAACTACTTACTTAGAGGTCATTTAGAAGCACGTACTTAGAGGTCATTTAGAACTACGTATTTAGAGGTCATTTAGAACCAGGTACTCAGAGGTCGTTTAGAACCCCGTACTTAGAGGTCATTTAGAACCACTTACTTAGATGTCATTTTAAAGTACGTACCTAGAGGTCATTTAGAACTACGTACTTAGGGGTCATTTAGAACTACTTACTTAGAGGTCATTAAGAAGCACGTACTTAGAGGTCATTTAGAACTACGTATTTAGAGGTCATTTAGAACCATGTACTCAGAGGTCGTTTAGAACCCCGTACTTAGAGGTCATTCAGAACTACGTATTTAGAGGTCATTTAGAACCACGTACTTAGAGGTCATTTAGAACCACATACTTAGAGGTCATTTAGATCTACGTACTTAGAGGTCATTTAGAACCCACGTACTAGGAGGTCATATAGAACCACGGACTTAGAGGTCATTTAGAACCACTTACTTAGAGGTCATTTGGAACTACGTACCTAGAGGTCAATTAGAACCACGTACTGATAGGTCATTTAGAACAACGTACTTAGAGGTCATTTAGAACCACGTACTTAGAGGTCATTTAGAACCACACACTTAGAGGTCACTTAGAACCCACGTACTGAGAGGTCATTTACAACTACGTACTTAGAGGTCATTTAGTACTACGTACTTAGGGGTCATTTAGAACCTTTTACTTAGAGGTCATTTAGAACCACGTACTTAGAGGTCATTTAGAACTACGTATATGAGCTCATTTAGAACCCCGTACTTAGAGGTCATTTAGAACCATATACTTAGAGGTCATTTAGAACTACTTACTTAGAGGTCATTTAGAACTACGTACCTAGAGGTCATTTAGAACCACGTACTGATAGGTCATTTAGAACAACGTACTTAGAGGTCATTTAGAACCACGTACTTAGAGGTCATTTAGAACCACGTACTTAGAGGTCATTTAGAACCACGTACTTAGAGGTCATTTAGAACCACGTACTTAGAGGACATCTAGAACTACGTACTTAGAGGTCATTTAGAAGCGCGTACATAGAGGTCATTTAGAACCACGTACTGATAGGTCATTTAGAACTACGTACTTAGAGGGCATTTAGAACTAAGTACTTAAAGGTCTTTTAGAATCTCGTACTTAAAAGTCATTTAGAACCACATACTCAGAGGTCATTTAGAACCACGTACTTAGAGGTCATTTAGAACCAAGTACTTAGAGGTCATTTAGAACCACATACTTAGAGGTCATTTAGTACTACTTACTTAGAAGTCATTTAGAACTACGTACCTAGAGGTCCATAAAACTAGGTACTTAGAGTTCATTTAGAACTACGTACTTAGAAGATATTTAGAACCACGTACTTAAAGGTCATTTAGAACCAACTTTTTAAAGGTCATTTAGAACTACGTACTTAGAGGTCATTTAGAACCACGTACTTAGAGGTCATTAAGAACCACGTACTTAGAGGTCATTTAGAACCACGTACTCAGAAGTCATTTAGAACCAACAACTTAGAGGTCATTTAGAACTACGTACTTAGAGGTCTTTTAGAACCACGTACTCAGAGGTCATTTAGAACCCACGTACTTAGAGGTCATTTAGATCCACGTACTTAGAGGTCATTTAGAACCACTTACTTAGAGGTCATTTGGAACTACGTACCTAGAGGTAATTTAGAACTACGTATTTAGAGGTCATTTAGAACCACGTACATAGAGGTCATTTAGAACTACGTACTTAGAGGTCATTTAGAACTACGTATTTAGAGGTTATTTAGAACTACGTACTTAGAGGTCATTTAGAACCCACGTACTTAGAGGTAATTTAGAACCAACTTTTTAGAGGTCATTTAGAACTACGTACATAGAGGTCATTTTGAACTACGTACTTAGAGGTAATATAGAACTACGTTCTTAGAGGTCATTTAGAACCACATACTTAGAGGTCATTTAGAACTACTTACTTAGGGGTCATTTAGAACCCACGTACTTAGAGGTCATTTAGTACCCACGTACTTAGAGGTCATATAGAACCACGTACTTAGATGTCATTTAGAACCACTTACATAGAAGTTATTATCACTACGTATATAAGGTCATTTAGAACCACGTACTTAGAGGACATTTAGAACCACGTACTTAGAAGTCATTTAGAAGAACCCACGTACTTAGAGGTCATTTAGAACTACGTAATTAGAGGTCATTCAGAACTACGAACTTATGGGTCATTTTGAACCCACGTACTTAGAGGTCATTTAGTACCCACGTACTTAGAGGTCATTTGGAAGTACGTATATGAGGTCATTTAGAAGCACATACTTAGAGGACATTTAGAACCACGTACTTAGAAGGCATTAAGAACTAAGTATTTAGAGGTCATTTAGAACCATGTACTCAGAGGTCGTTTAGAACCCCGTACTTAGAGGTCATTCAGAACAACGTATTTATAGGTCATTTAGAACCACGTACTTAGAGGTCATTTAGAACCACATACTTAGAGGTCATTTAGAACTACGTACTTAGAGGTCATTTAGAACTACGTACTTAAGGTCATTTAAATCCACGTACTTATGGTCATTTAGAACTACGTACTTTGAGGTCATTTAGAAGCACGTACATAGTGGTCATTTAGAACCACGTACTTAAAGGTCATTTAGAACTACGTACTTAGAAGATATTTAGAACCACGTACTTAGAGGTCATTTAGAACCACTTACTTAGAGGTCATTTGGAACTACGTACCTAGAGGTAATTTGGAACTACGTACCTAGAGGTCATTTAGAACCTCGTACTTAGAGGTCATTTAGAACCACATACTTAGAGGTCATTTAGAACCACTTACTTCGAGGTCATTTAGAACTACTTACTTAGAGGTCATTTAGAACCACGTACTTAGAGGTCATTTAGCACCACGTACTTAGAAGTCATTTAGAACCAAGTACTTAGAGGTCATTTAGAACCACATACTTAGAAGTCGTTTAGAACTACGTACTTAGAGGTCATTTAGAACCCACGTACTTAGAGGTAATTTAGAACCAACTTTTTAGAGGTCATTTAAAACTACGTACATAGAGGTCATTTTGAACTACGTACTTAGAGGTAATATAGAACTACGTTCTTAGAGGTCATTTAGAACCACATACTTAGAGGTCATTTAGAACTACTTACTTAGAGGTCATTTAGAACTACGTACCTAGAGGTCAATTAGAACTACGTACTTAGAGGTCATTTAGAACTACGTACTTAGAAGATATTAGAACCACGTACTTAGAGGTCATTTAGAACGAACTTTTTAGAGGTCATTTAGAACTACGTACTTAGAGGTCATTTAGAACCACGTACTCAGAGGTCATTTAGAACCCACGTACTTAGAGGTCATATAAAACCACGTATTTAGAGGTCATTAAGAACCACGTACTTAGAGGTCATTTAGAACAAATTACTTAGAGGTCATTTAGAACCACGTACTTAGAAATTATTATCACTACGTATATAAGGTCATTTAGAACCACGTACTTAGAGGACATTTAGAACCACGTACTTAGAAGTCATTTAGAAGAACCCACGTACTTACAGGTCATTTAGAACTACGTAATTAGAGGTCATTTAGAACTACGAACTTATGGGTCATATAGAACCCACGTACTTAGAGGTCATTTAGTACCCACGTACTTAGAGGTCATATAGAACCACGTACTTAGAGGTCATTTAGAACCACTTACTTAGATGTCATTTTAAAGTACGTACCTAGAGGTCATTTAGAACTACGTACTTAGGGGTAATTTAGAACTACTTACTTAGAGGTCATTTAGAAGCACGTACTTAGAGGACATTTATAACCATGTAGTTATTGGTCATTTAGAACCACGTACTTAGAGGTCATTTAGAACCACGTATATGAGGTCATTTAGAACCACATACTTAGAGGACATTTAGAACCACGTACTTAGAAGGCATTAAGAACTAAGTATTTAGAGGTCATTTAGAACCATGTACTCAGAGGTCGTTAAGAACCCCGTACTTAGAGGTCATTCAAAACTACGTATTTATAGGTCATTTAGAACCACGTACTTAGAGGTCATTTAGAACCACATACTTAGAGGTCATTTAGAACTACGTACTTAGAGGCCATTTTGAACTACTTACTTAGAGGTCATTTAGAACTACGTAAATAGAGGTCAATTAGAATTACGTACTTAGAGGTCATTTAGAACTACGTACTTAGAAGATATTTAGAACTACGTACTTAGAGGTCATTTAGAACCAACTTTTTAGAGGTCATTTAAAACTACGTACTTAGAGGTCATTTAGAACTACTTACTTAGAGGTCATTTAGAACCACGTAGTTATAGGTCATTTAGAACCACGTACATAGAGGTCATTTAGAACTACGTATATGAGGTCATTTAGAACCACATACTTAGAGGTCATAGAGAAAAACGTACTTAGAGGTCATTTAGAACCACTTACTTAGATGTCATTTGGAACTACGTACTTAAAGGTCATATAGAACTAGGTATTCAGAGTCATTTAGATCTACGAACATACGGGTCATTTAGAACCCACGTACTTAGAGGTCATTTGGTACCGACGTACTTAGAGGTCATATAGAACCACGTACTTAGAGGTCATTTAGAACCACTTACTTAGATGTCATTTGGAAGTACGTACCTAGAGGTCATTTATAACTACGTACTTAGAGGTCATTTAGAACTACTTACTTAGAGGTCATTTAGAACCACGTAGTTATAGGTCATTTAGAACCACGTACATAGAGGTCATTTAGAACTACGTATATGAGGTCATTTAGAACCACATACTTAGAGGTCATATAGAAAAACGTACTTAGAGGTCATTTAGAACCACGTACTTAGAGGTCATTTAGAACTACGTATTTAGAGGTCATTTAGAACCACGTACATAGAGGTCATTTAGAACTACGTACTTAGAGGTCATTTAGAACTACGTATTTAGAGGTTATTTAGAACTACGAACTTAGGGGTCATTTAGAACCCACGTACTTAGAGGTCATTTAGTACCCACGTACTTAGAGGACATATAGAACCACGTACTTAGAGGTCATTTAGAACCACTTACATAGAAGTAATTATCACTACGTATATAAGGTCATTTAGAACCACGTACTTAGGGGACATTTAGAACCACGTACTTAGAAGTCATTTAGAAGAACCCACGTACTTAGAGGTCATTTAGAACCACCTAAGTAGAGGTCATTTAGAACTACGAACTTAAGGGTCATTTAGAACCCACGTACTTAGAGGTCATTTAGTACCCACGTACTTAGTGGTCATTTGGAAGTACTTACCTAGAGGTCATTTAGAACTACGTACTTAGGGGTCATTTAGAACTACTTACTTAGAGGTCATTTAGAAGCACGTACTTAGAGGTCATTTAGAACCACGTAGTTATTGGTCATTTAGAACCACGTCTTTAGAGGTCATTTAGAACTACGTATATGAGGTCATTTAGAACCACATACTTAGAGGACATTTAGAACCACGTACTTAGAAGGCATTAAGAACTAAGTATTTAGAGGACATTTAGAACCATGTACTCAGAGGTCGTTAAGAACCCCGTACTTAGAGGTCATTCAGAACTACGTATTTATAGGTCATTTAGAACCACGTACTTAGAGGTCATTTAGAACCACATACTTAGAGGTCATTTAGAACTACGTACTTAGAGGTCATTTAGAACTACGTACTTTAAGGTCATTTAAATCCACGTACTTATGGTTATTTAGAACTACGTACTTAGAGGTCATTTAGAAGCACGTACATAGTGGTCATTTAGAACCACGTACTTAGAGGTCATTTAGTACAACGTACTTAGAGGTCATTTAGAACCACGTACTTGGAGGTTATTTAGAACCAACACACTTAGAGGTGATTTAGAACCACACACTTAGAGGTCGTTTAGAACTACGTACCTATAGGTCATTTAGAACCACGTACATAGACGTCATTTAGAACCACTTACTTAGAGGTCTTTTGGAACTACGTACCTTGAGGTCATTTAGAACCACATACTTAGAGGCCATTTTGAACTACTTACTTAGAGGTCCTTTAGAACTACGTAAATAGAGGTCAATTAGAATTACGTACTTAGAGGTCATTTAGAACTACGTACTTAGAAGATATTTAGAACTACGTACTTAGAGGTCATTTAGAACCAACTTTTTAGAGGTCATTTAAAACTACGTACTTAGAGGTCATTTAGAACTACGTACTTAGAAGATATTTAGAACCACGTACTTAGGGGTCATTTAGAACCCACGTACTTAGAGGTCATTTAGTACCCACGTACTTAGAGGTCATATAGAATAACGTACTTAGAGGTCATTTAGAACCACTTACTTAGATGTCATTTGGAACTACGTACTTAGAGGTCATATAGAACTAGGTATTTAGAGGTCATTTAGATCTACGAACCTACGGGTCATTTAGAACCCACGTACTTAGAGGTCATTTAGTACCCACGTACTTAGAGGTCATATAGAACCACGTACTTAGAGGTCATTTAGAACCACTTACTTAGATGTCATTTGGAAGTACGTACCTAGAGGTCATTTATAACTACGTACTTAGGGGTCATTTAGAACTACTTACTTAGAGGTCATTTAGAAGCACGTACTTAGAGGTCATTTAGAACCACGTAGTTATAGGTCATTTAGAACCACGTACATAGAGGTCATTTAGAACTACGTATATGAGGTCATTTAGAACCACATACTTAGAGGTCATATAGAACTACGTATTTAGAGGTCATTTAGAACCACGTACATAGAAGTCATTTAGAACTACGTACTTAGAGGTCATTTAGAACTACGTATTTAGAGGTTATTTAGAACTACGAACTTAGGGGTCATTTAGAACCACGTACTTAGAAGTCATTTAGAAGAACCCACGTACTTAGAGGTCATTTAGAACTACCTAAGTAGAGGTCATTTAGAACTACGAACTTATGGGTCATTTAGAACCCACGTACTTAGAGGTCATTTAGTACCCACGTCCTTAGAGTTCATTTGGAAGTACGTACCTAGAGGTCATTTAGAACTACGTACTTAGGGGTCATTTAGAACTACTTACTTAGAGGTCATTTAGAAGCACGTACTTAGAGTTCATTTAGAACCACGTACTTAGAAGGCATTAAGAACTAAGTATTTAGAGGTCATTTAGAACCATGTACTCAGAGGTCGTTTAGAACCCCGTACTTAGAGGTCATTCAGAACTACGTATTTATAGGTCATTTAGAACCACGTACTTAGAGGTGATTTAGAACCACATACTTAGAGGTCATTTAGAACTACGTACTTAGAGGTCATATAGAACTACGTACTTAAGATCATTTAAATCCACATACTTATGGTCATTTAGAACTACGTACTTAGAGGTCATTTAGAAGCACGTACATAGTGGTCATTTAGAACCACGTACTTAAAGGTCATTTAGAACTACTTACTTAGAGGTCATTTAGAACCACGTACTTATAGGTCATTTAGAACCACGTTCTTAGAGGTCATTTAGAACCAACAACTTAGAGGTCATTTAGAACTACGTACTTAGAGGTCATTTAGAACCAAGTACTTAGAGGTCATTTAGAACCACGTACTTAGAGGTCATTTAGAACCACGTACTTAGAGGTCATTTAGAACCAAGTACTTAGAGGTCATTTGGAACTACGTACTTAGAAGATATTTAGAACTACGTACTTAGAGGTCATTTAGAACCAACTTTTTAGAGGTCATTTAGAACCACGTACTTAGAGGTCATTTAGAACCACGTACTTAGAGGTTATTTAGCACTACGTATATAAGGTCATTTAGAACCACGTACTTAGAGGACATTTAGAACCACGTACTTAGAAGTCATTTAGAAGAACCCACGTACTTAGAGGTCATTTAGAACCATGTACTAAGAGATTATTTAGAACCACGTACTTAGAGGTCATTTAGAACCAACAACTTAGAGGTCATTTAGATCTACGTACTTAGAGGTCATTTAGAACCAAGTACTTAGAGGTCATTTAGAACCACGTACTTAGAGGTCATTTAGAACTACGTACTTAGAGGTCATTTAGAACTACGTACTTAGAGGTAATATAGAACTACGTTCTTAGAGGTCATTTAGAACTACGTACCTAGAGGTCAATTAGAACTACGTACTTAGAGGTCATTTAGAACTACGTACTTAGAAGATATTAGAACCACGTACTTAGAGGTCATTTAGAACGAACTTTTTAGAGGTCATTTAGAACTACGTACTTAGAGGTCATTTAGAACCACGTACTCAGAGGTCATTTAGAACCCACGTACTTAGAGGTCATATAAAACCACGTATTTAGAGGTCATTAAGAACCACGTACTTAGAGGTCATTTAGAACCAAGTACTTAGATGTAATTTAGAACCACGTACTTAGACGTCATTTAGAACCACGTACTTAGAGGTCATTTAGAACCACGTACTTAGAAATTATTATCACTACGTATATAAGGTCATTTAGAACCACGTACTTAGAGGACATTTAGAACCACGTACCTAGAAGTCATTTAGAAGAACCCACGTACTTACAGGTCATTTAGAACTACGTAATTAGAGGTCATTTAGAACTACGAACTTATGGGTCATATAGAACCCACGTACTTAGAGGTCATTTAGTACCCACGTACTTAGAGGTCATATAGAACCACGTACTTAGAGGTCATTTAGAACCACTTACTTAGATGTCATTTTAAAGTACGTACCTAGAGGTCATTTAGAACTACGTACTTAGGGGTCATTTAGAACTACTTACTTAGAGGTCATTTAGAAGCACGTTCTTAGAGGTCATTAAGAACTACGTATTTAGAGGTCATTTAGAACCATGTACTCAGAGGTCGTTTAGAACCCCGTACTTAGAGGTCATTCAGAACTACGTATTTAGAGGTAATTTAGAACCACGTACTTAGAGGTCATTTAGAACCACATACTTAGAGGTCATTTAGATCTACGTACTTAGAGGTCATTTAGAACCCACGTACTAGGAGGTCATATAGAACCACGGACTTAGAGGTCATTTAGAACCACTTACTTAGAGGCCATTTGGAACTACGTACCTAGAGGTCAATTAGAACGACGTACTTAGGGGTTCATTTAGAACAACTTACTTAGAGGTAATTTAGAACCACGTACTTGGAGGTCATTTAGAACCACACACTTAGAGGTCACTTAGAACCCACGTACTGAGAGGTCATTTACAACTACGTACTTAGAGTTCATTTAGTACTACGTACTTAGGGGTCATTTAGAACCTTTTACTTAGAGGTCATTTAGAACCACGTACTTAGAGGTCATTTAAACTACGTATATGAGGTCATTTAGAACCATGTACTTAGAGGACATTTAGAACCAATTACTTAGATGTCATTTAGATTCGCGTACTTAGAGGTCATTTAGAACTACTTCCTTAGAGGTCATTTAGAACCACGTACTTAGAGGTCACTTAGAACTACGTACTTAGAGGTCATTTAGAACCACGTATTTAGAGGTCATTTAGAACTACGTATATGAGCTCATTTAGAATCCCGTACTTAGAGGTCATTTAGAACCATATACTTAGAGGTCATTTAGAACTACTTACTTAGAGGTCATTTAGAACTACGTACCTAGAGGTCATTTAGAACCACGTACTGATAGGTCATTTAGATCAACGTACTTAGAGGTCATTTAGAACCACGTACTTAGAGGTCATTTAGAACCACGTACTTAGAGGTCATTTAGAACCACGTACTTAGAGGTCATTTAGAACCACGTACTTAGAGGACATCTAGAACTACGTACTTAGAGGTCATTTAGAAGCGCGTACATAGAGGTCATTTAGAACCACGTACTGATAGGTCATTTAGAACTACGTACTTAGAGGGCATTTAGAACTAAGTACTTATAGGTCTTTTAGAATCTCGTACTTAGAAGTCATTTAGAACCACATACTCAGAATTATTTAGAACCACGTACTTAGAGGTCATTTAGAACCAAGTACTTAGAGGTCATTTAGAACCACATACTTAGAGGTCATTTAGTACTACTTACTTAGAAGTCATTTAGAACTACGTACCTAGAGGTCCATTAAAACAAGGAAATTAGAGTTCATTTAGAACTACGTACTTAGAAGATATTTAAAACCACGTACTTAAAGGTCATTAAGAACCACGTACTTAGAGGTCATTTAGAACCACATACTCAGAAGTCATTTAGAACCAACAACTTAGAGGTCATTTAGAACTACGTACTTAGAGGTCTTTTAGAACCACGTACTCAGAGGTCATTTAGAACCCACGTACTTAGAGGTCATTTAGAAAAACGTACTTAGAGGTCATTTAGAACCACGTACTTAGGTCATTTAGAACCACGTACTAAGAGATCATATAGATCCACGTACTTAGAGGTCATTTAGAACCACTTACTTAGAGGTCATTTGGAACTACGTACCTAGAGGTAATTTAGAACTACGTTAGAGGTTATTTAGAACTACGAACTTAGGGGTCATTTAGAACCCACGTACTTAGAGGTCATTTAGAACTACGAACTTATTGGTCATTTAGAACCCACGTACTTAGAGGTCATTTAGTACCCACGTACTTAGAGGTCATTTGGAAGTACGTACCTAGAGGTCATTTAGAACTACGTACTTAGGGGTCATTTAGAACTACTTACTTAGAGGTCATTTAGAAGCACGTACTTAGAGGTCATTTAGAACCACGTAGTTATTGGTCATTTAGAACCACGTACTTAGAGGTCATTTAGAACTACGTATATGAGGTCATTTAGAAGCACATACTTAGAGGACATTTAGAACCACGTACTTAGAAGGCATTAAGAACTAAGTATTTAGAGGTCATTTAGAACCATGTACTCAGAGGTCGTTTAGAACCCCGTACTTAGAGGTCATTCAGAACAACGTATTTATAGGTCATTTAGAACCACGTACTTAGAGGTCATTTAGAACCACATACTTAGAGGTCATTTAGAACTACGTACTTAGAGGTCATTTAGAACTACGTACTTTAGGTCATTTAAATCCACGTACTTATGGTCATTTAGAACTACGTACTTAGAGGTAATTTAGAAGCACGTACATAGTGGTCATTTAGAACCACGTACTTAAAGGTCATTTAGAACTACGTACTTAGAAGATATTTAGAACCACGTACTTAGAGGTCATTTAGAACCACTTACTTAGAGGTCATATGGAACTACGTACCTAGAGGTAATTTGGAACTACGTACCTAGAGGTCATTTAGAACCTCTTACTTAGAGGTCATTTAGAACCACATACTTAGAGGTCATTTAGAACCACTTACTTCGAGGTCATTTAGAACTACTTACTTAGAGGTCATTTAGAACCACGTACTTAGAGGTCATTTAGCACCACGTACTTAGAAGTCATTTAGAACCAAGTACTTAGAGGTCATTTAGAACCACATACTTAGAAGTCGTTTAGAACTACGTACTTAGAGGTCATTTAGAACCCACGTACTTAGAGGTAATTTAGAACCAACTTTTTAGAGGTAATTTAGAAATACGTACATAGAGGTCATTTTGAACTACGTACTTAGAGGTAATATAGAACTACGTTCTTAGAGGTCATTTAGAACCACATACTTAGAGGTCATTTAGAACTACTTACTTAGAGGTCATTTAGAACTACGTACCTAGAGGTCAATTAGAACTACGTACTTAGAGGTCATTTAGAACTACGTACTTAGAAGATATTAGAACCACGTACTTAGAGGTCATTTAGAACGAACTTTTTAGAGGTCATTTAGAACTACGTACTTAGAGGTCATTTAGAACCACGTACTCAGAGGTCATTTAGAACCCACGTACTTAGAGGTCATATAAAACCACGTATTTAGAGGTCATTAAGAACCACGTACTTAGAGGTCATTTAGAACCAAGTACTTAGAGGTCATTTAAAACCACGTACTTAGACTTCATTTAGAACCACGTACTTAGAGGTCATTTAGAACCACGTACTTAGAAATTATTATCACTACGTATATAAGGTCATTTAGAACCACGTACTTAGAGGACATTTAGAACCACGTACTTAGAAATCATTTAGTACCCACGTACTTAGAGGTCATATAGAACCACTTACTTAGATGTCATTTTAAAGTACGTACCTAGAGGTCATTTAGAACTACGTACTTAGGGGTCATTTAGAACTACTTACTTAGAGGTCATTTAGAAGCACGTACTTAGAGGTCATTTAGAACTACGTATTTAGAGGTCATTTAGAACCAGGTACTCAGAGGTCGTTTAGAACCCCGTACTTAGAGGTCATTTAGAACCACTTACTTAGATGTCATTTTAAAGTACGTACCTAGAGGTCATTTAGAACTACGTACTTAGGGGTCATTTAGAACTACTTACTTAGAGGTCATTAAGAAGCACGTACTTAGAGGTCATTTAGAACTACGTATTTAGAGGTCATTTAGAACCATGTACTCAGAGGTCGTTTAGAACCCCGTACTTAGAGGTCATTCAGAACTACGTATTTAGAGGTCATTTAGAACCACGTACTTAGAGGTCATTTAGAACCACATACTTAGAGGTCATTTAGATCTACGTACTTAGAGGTCATTTAGAACCCACGTACTAGGAGGTCATATAGAACCACGGACTTAGAGGTCATTTAGAACCACTTACTTAGAGGTCATTTGGAACTACGTACCTAGAGGTCAATTAGAACCACGTACTGATAGGTCATTTAGAACAACGTACTTAGAGGTCATTTAGAACCACGTACTTAGAGGTCATTTAGAACCACACACTTAGAGGTCACTTAGAACCCACGTACTGAGAGGTCATTTACAACTACGTACTTAGAGGTCATTTAGTACTACGTACTTAGGGGTCATCTAGAACCTTTTACTTAGAGGTCATTTAGAACCACGTACTTAGAGGTCATTTAGAACTACGTATATGAGCTCATTTAGAACCCCGTACTTAGAGGTCATTTAGAACCATATACTTAGAGGTCATTTAGAACTACTTACTTAGAGGTCATTTAGAACTACGTACCTAGAGGTCATTTAGAACCACGTACTGATAGGTCATTTAGAACAACGTACTTAGAGGTCATTTAGAACCACGTACTTAGAGGTCATTTAGAACCACGTACTTAGAGGTCATTTAGAACCACGTACTTAGAGGTCATTTAGAACCACGTACTTAGAGGACATCTAGAACTACGTACTTAGAGGTCATTTAGAAGCGCGTACATAGAGGTCATTTAGAACCACGTACTGATAGGTCATTTAGAACTACGTACTTAGAGGGCATTTAGAACTAAGTACTTAAAGGTCTTTTAGAATCTCGTACTTAAAAGTCATTTAGAACCACATACTCAGAGGTCATTTAGAACCACGTACTTAGAGGTCATTTAGAACCAAGTACTTAGAGGTCATTTAGAACCACATACTTAGAGGTCATTTAGTACTACTTACTTAGAAGTCATTTAGAACTACGTACCTAGAGGTCCATAAAACTAGGTACTTAGAGTTCATTTAGAACTACGTACTTAGAAGATATTTAGAACCACGTACTTAAAGGTCATTTAGAACCAACTTTTTAAAGGTCATTTAGAACTACGTACTTAGAGGTCATTTAGAACCACGTACTTAGAGGTCATTAAGAACCACGTACTTAGAGGTCATTTAGAACTACGTACTCAGAAGTCATTTAGAACCAACAACTTAGAGGTCATTTAGAACTACGTACTTAGAGGTCTTTTAGAACCACGTACTCAGAGGTCATTTAGAACCCACGTACTTAGAGGTCATTTAGAACCACGTACTTAGAGGTCATTTAGAACCACGTACTAAGAGATCATATAGATCCACGTACTTAGAGGTCATTTAGAACCACTTACTTAGAGGTCATTTGGAACTACGTACCTAGAGGTAATTTAGAACTACGTATTTAGAGGTCATTTAGAACCACGTACATAGAGGTCATTTAGAACTACGTATTTAGAGGTTATTTAGAACTACGTACTTAGAGGTCATTTAGAACCCACGTACTTAGAGGTAATTTAGAACCAACTTTTTAGAGGTCATTAAGAACTACGTACATAGAGGTCATTTTGAACTACGTACTTAGAGGTAATATAGAACTACGTTCTTAGAGGTCATTTAGAACCACATACTTAGAGGTCATTTAGAACTACTTACTTAGGGGTCATTTAGAACCCACGTACTTAGAGGTCATTTAGTACCCACGTACTTAGAGGTCATATAGAACCACGTACTTAGATGTCATTTAGAACCACTTACATAGAAGTTATTATCACTACGTATATAAGGTCATTTAGAACCACGTACTTAGAGGACATTTAGAACCACGTACTTAGAAGTCATTTAGAAGAACCCACGTACTTAGAGGTCATTTAGAACTACGTAATTAGAGGTCATTTAGAACTACGAACTTATGGGTCATTTAGAACCCACGTACTTAGAGGTCATTTAGTACCCACGTACTTAGAGGTCATTTGGAAGTACGTATATGAGGTCATTTAGAAGCACATACTTAGAGGACATTTAGAACCACGTACTTAGAAGGCATTAAGAACTAAGTATTTAGAGGTCATTTAGAACCATGTACTCAGAGGTCGTTTAGAACCCCGTACTTAGAGGTCATTCAGAACAACGTATTTATAGGTCATTTAGAACCACGTACTTAGAGGTCATTTAGAACCACATACTTAGAGGTCATTTAGAACTACGTACTTAGAGGTCATTTAGAACTACGTACTTAAGGTCATTTAAATCCACGTACTTATGGTCATTTAGAACTACGTACTTAGAGGTCATTTAGAAGCACGTACATAGTGGTCATTTAGAACCACGTACTTAAAGGTCATTTAGAACTACGTTCTTAGAAGATATTTAGAACCACGTACTTAGAGGTCATTTAGAACCACTTACTTAGAGGTCATTTGGAACTACGTACCTAGAGGTAATTTGGAACTACGTACCTAGAGGTCATTTAGAACCTCGTACTTAGAGGTCATTTAGAACCACATACTTAGAGGTCATTTAGAACCACTTACTTCGAGGTCATTTAGAACTACTTACTTAGAGGTCATTTAGAACCACGTACTTAGAGGTCATTTAGCACCACGTACTTAGAAGTCATTTAGAACCATGTACTTAGAGGTCATTTAGAACCACATACTTAGAAGTCGTTTAGAACTACGTACTTAGAGGTCATTTAGAACCCACGTACTTAGAGGTAATTCAGAACCAACTTTTTAGAGGTCATTTAAAACTACGTACATAGAGGTCATTTTGAACTACGTACTTAGAGGTAATATAGAACTACGTTCTTAGAGGTCATTTAGAACCACATACTTAGAGGTCATTTAGAACTACTTACTTAGAGGTCATAGAACTACGTACCTAGAGGTCAATTAGAACTACGTACTTAGAGGTCATTTAGAACCACGTACTTAGAGGTCATTTAGCACCACGTACTTAGAAGTCATTTAGAACCAAGTACTTAGAGGTCATTTAGAACCACATACTTAGAAGTCGTTTAGAACTACGTACTTAGAGGTCACTTAGAACCCACGTACTGAGAGGTCATTTACAACTACGTACTTAGAGGTCATTTAGTACTACGTACTTAGGGGTCATTTAGAACCTTTTACTTAGAGGTCATTTAGAACCACGTACTTAGAGGTCATTTAGAACTACGTATATGAGCTCATTTAGAACCCCGTACTTAGAGGTCATTTAGAACCATATACTTAGAGGTCATTTAGAACTACTTACTTAGAGGTCATTTAGAACTACGTACCTAGAGGTCATTTAGAACCACGTACTGATAGGTCATTTAGAACAACGTACTTAGAGGTCATTTAGAACCACGTACTTAGAGGTCATTTAGAACCACGTACTTAGAGGTCATTTAGAACCACGTACTTAGAGGTCATTTAGAACCACGTACTTAGAGGACATCTAGAACTACGTACTTAGAGGTCATTTAGAAGCGCGTACATAGAGGTCATTTAGAACCACGTACTGATAGGTCATTTAGAACTACGTACTTAGAGGGCATTTAGAACTAAGTACTTAAAGGTCTTTTAGAATCTCGTACTTAAAAGTCATTTAGAACCACATACTCAGAGGTCATTTAGAACCACGTACTTAGAGGTCATTTAGAACCAAGTACTTAGAGGTCATTTAGAACCACATACTTAGAGGTCATTTAGTACTACTTACTTAGAAGTCATTTAGAACTACGTACCTAGAGGTCCATAAAACTAGGTACTTAGAGTTCATTTAGAACTACGTATTCAGAAGATATTTAGAACCACGTACTTAAAGGTCATTTAGAACCAACTTTTTAAAGGTCATTTAGAACTACGTACTTAGAGGTCATTTAGAACCACGTACTTAGAGGTCATTAAGAACCACGTACTTAGAGGTCATTTAGAACCACGTACTCAGAAGTCATTTAGAACCAACAACTTAGAGGTCATTTAGAACTACGTACTTAGAGGTCTTTTAGAACCACGTACTCAGAGGTCATTTAGAACCCACGTACTTAGAGGTCATTTAGAACCACGTACTTAAAGGTCATTTAGAACCACGTATTAAGAGATCATATAGATCCACGTACTTAGAGGTCATTTAGAACCACTTACTTAGAGGTCATTTGGAACTACGTACCTAGAGGTAATTTAGAACTACGTATTTAGAGGTCATTTAGAACCACGTACATAGAGGTCATTTAGAACTACGTACTTAGAGGTCATTTAGAACTACGTATTTAGAGGTTATTTAGAACTACGTACTTAGAGGTCATTTAGAACCCACGTACTTAGAGGTAATTTAGAACCAACTTTTTAGAGGTCATTTAGAACTACGTACATAGAGGTCATTTTGAACTACGTACTTAGAGGTAATATAGAACTACGTTCTTAGAGGTCATTTAGAACCACATACTTAGAGGTCATTTAGAACTACTTACTTAAGGGTCATTTAGAACCCACGTACTTAGAGGTCATTTAGTACCCACGTACTTAGAGGTCATATAGAACCACGTACTTAGATGTCATTTAGAACCACTTACATAGAAGTTATTATCACTACGTATATAAGGTCATTTAGAACCACGTACTTAGAGGACATTTAGAACCACGTACTTAGAAGTCATTTAGAAGAACCCACGTACTTAGAGGTCATTTAGAACTACGTAATTAGAGGTCATTTAGAACTACGAACTTATGGGTCATTTAGAACCCACGTACTTAGAGGTCATTTAGTACCCACGTACTTAGAGGTCATTTGGAAGTACGTATATGAGGTCATTTAGAAGCACATACTTAGAGGACATTTAGAACCACGTACTTAGAAGGCATTAAGAACTAAGTATTTAGAGGTCATTTAGAACCATGTACTCAGAGGTCGTTTAGAACCCCGTACTTAGAGGTCATTCAGAACAACGTATTTATAGGTCATTTAGAACCACGTACTTAGAGGTCATTTAGAACCACATACTTAGAGGTCATTTAGAACTACGTACTTAGAGGTCATTTAGAACTACGTACTTAAGGTCATTTAAATCCACGTACTTATGGTCATTTAGAACTACGTACTTAGAGGTCATTTAGAAGCACGTACATAGTGGTCATTTAGAACCACGTACTTAAAGGTCATTTAGAACTACGTACTTAGAAGATATTTAGAACCACGTACTTAGAGGACATTTAGAACCACTTACTTAGAGGTCATTTGGAACTACGTACCTAGAGGTAATTTGGAACTACGTACCTAGAGGTCATTTAGAACCTCGTACTTAGAGGTCATTTAGAACCACATACTTAGAGGTCATTTAGAACCACTTACTTCGAGGTCATTTAGAACTACTTACTTAGAGGTCATTTAGAACCACGTACTTAGAGGTCATTTAGCACCACGTACTTAGAAGTCATTTAGAACCAAGTACTTAGAGGTCATTTAGAACCACATACTTAGAAGTCGTTTAGAACTACGTACTTAGAGGTCATTTAGAACCCACGTACTTAGAGGTAATTTAGAACCAACTTTTTAGAGGTCATTTAAAACTACGTACATAGAGGTCATTTTGAACTACGTACTTAGAGGTAATATAGAACTACGTTCTTAGAGGTCATTTAGAACCACATACTTAGAGGTCATTTAGAACTACTTACTTAGAGGTCATTTAGAACTACGTACCTAGAGGTCAATTAGAACTACGTACTTAGAGGTCATTTAGAACTACGTACTTAGAAGATATTAGAACCACGTACTTAGAGGTCATTTAGAACGAACTTTTTAGAGGTCATTTAGAACTACGTACTTAGAGGTCATTTAGAACCACGTACTCAGAGGTCATTTAGAACCCACGTACTTAGAGGTCATATAAAACCACGTATTTAGAGGTCATTAAGAACCACGTACTTAGAGGTCATTTAGAACAAATTACTTAGAGGTCATTTAGAACCACGTACTTAGACGTCATTTAGATCCACGTACTTAGAGGTCATTTAGAACCACGTACTTAGAAATTATTATCACTACGTATATAAGGTCATTTAGAACCACGTACTTAGAGGACATTTAGAACCACGTACTTAGAAGTCATTTAGAAGAACCCACGTACTTACAGGTCATTTAGAACTACGTAATTAGAGGTCATTTAGAACTACGAACTTATGGGTCATATAGAACCCACGTACTTAGAGGTCATTTAGTACCCACGTACTTAGAGGTCATATAGAACCACGTACTTAGAGGTCATTTAGAACCACTTACTTAAATGTCATTTTAAAGTACGTACCTAGAGGTCATTTAGAACTATGTACTTAGGGGTCATTTAGAACTACTTACTTAGAGGTCATTTAGAAGCACGTACTTAGAGGTCATTTAGAACCACGTAGTTATTGGTCATTTAGAACCACGTACTTAGAGGTCATTTAGAACTACGTATATGAGGTCATTTAGAAGCACATACTTAGAGGACATTTAGAACCACGTACTTAGAAGGCATTAAGAACTAAGTATTTAGAGATCATTTAGAACCATGTACTCAGAGGTCGTTTAGAACCCCGTACTTAGAGGTCATTCAGAACAACGTATTTATAGGTCATTTAGAACCACGTACTTAGAGGTCATTTAGAACCACATACTTAGAGGTCATTTAGAACTACGTACTTAGAGGTCATTTAGAACTACGTACTTAGAGGTCATTTAGAACTACGTATTTAGAGGTTATTTAGAACTACGAACTTAGGGGTCATTTAGAACCCACGTACTTAGAGGTCATTTAGTACCCACGTACTTAGAGGTCATTTGGAAGTACGTACCTAGAGTTCATTTAGAACTACGTACTTAGGGGTCATTTAGAACTACTTACTTAGAGGTCATTTAGAAGCACGTACTTAGAGGTCATTTAGAACCACGTAGTTATTGGTCATTTAGAACCACGTACTTAGAGGTCATTTAGAACTACGTATATGAGGTCATTTAGAAGCACATACTTAGAGGACATTTAGAACCACGTACTTAGAAGGCATTAAGAACTAAGTATTTAGAGATCATTTAGAACCATGTACTCAGAGGTCGTTTAGAACCCCGTACTTAGAGGTCATTCAGAACAACGTATTTATAGGTCATTTAGAACCACGTACTTAGAGGTCATTTAGAACCACATACTTAGAGGTCATTTAGAACTACGTACTTAGAGGTCATTTAGAACTACGTACTTAAGGTCATTTAAATCCACGTACTTATGGTCATTTAGAACTACGTACTTAGAGGTCATTTAGAAGCACGTACATAGTGGTCATTTAGAACCTCGTACTTAAAGGTCATTTAGAACTACGTACTTAGAAGATATTTAGAACCACGTACTTAGAGGTAATTTAGAACCACTTACTTAGAGGTCATTTGGAACTACGTACCTAGAGGTAATTTGGAACTACGTACCTAGAGGTCATTTAGAACCTCGTACTTAGAGGTCATTTAGAACCACATACTTAGAGGTCAATTAGAACCACTTACTTCGAGGTCATTTAGAACTACTTACTTAGAGGTCATTTAGAACCACGTACTTAGAGGTCATTTAGCACCACGTACTTAGAAGTCATTTAGAACCATGTACTTAGAGGTCATTTAGAACTACATACTTAGAAGTCGTTTAGAACTACGTACTTAGAGGTCATTTAGAACCCACGTACTTAGAGGTAATTTAGAACCAACTTTTTAGAGGTCATTTAGAACTACGTAAATAGAGGTCATTTTGAACTACGTACTTAGAGGTAATATAGAACTACGTTCTTAGAGGTCATTTAGAACCACATACTTAGAGGTCATTTAGAACTACTTACTTAGAGGTCATTTAGAACTACGTACTTAGAAGATATTAGAACCACGTACTTAGAGGTCATTTAGAACGAACTTTTTAGAGGTCATTTAGAACTACGTACTTAGAGGTCATTTAGAACCACGTACTCAGAGGTCATTTAGAACCCACGTACTTAGAGGTCATATAAAACCACGTATTTAGAGGTCATTAAGAACCACGTACTTAGAGGTCATTTAGAACCAAGTACTTAGATGTAATTTAGAACCACGTACTTAGACGTCATTTAGAACCACGTACTTAGAGGTCATTTAGAACCACGTACTTAGAAATTATTATCACTACGTATATAAGGTCATTTAGAACCACGTACTTAGAGGACATTTAGAACCACGTACCTAGAAGTCATTTAGAAGAACCCACGTACTTACAGGTCATTTAGAACTACGTAATTAGAGGTCATTTAGAACTACGAACTTATGGGTCATATAGAACCCACGTACTTAGAGGTCATTTAGTACCCACGTACTTAGAGGTCATATAGAACCACGTACTTAGAGGTCATTTAGAACCACTTACTTAGATGTCATTTTAAAGTACGTACCTAGAGGTCATTTAGAACTACGTACTTAGGGGTCATTTAGAACTACTTACTTAGAGGTCATTTAGAAGCACGTTCTTAGAGGTCATTAAGAACTACGTATTTAGAGGTCATTTAGAACCATGTACTCAGAGGTCGTTTAGAACCCGGTACTTAGAGGTCATTCAGAACTACGTATTTATAGGTCATTTAGAACCACGTACTTAGAGGTCATTTAGAACCACATACTTAGAGGTCATTTAGAACTACGTACTTAGAGGTCATTTAGAACTACGTACTTAAGGTCATTTAAATCCACGTACTTATGGTCATTTAGAACTACGTACTTAGAGGTCATTTAGAAGCACGTACATAGTGGTCATTTAGAACCACGTACTTAAAGGTCATTTAGAACTACGTTCTTAGAAGATATTTAGAACCACGTACTTAGAGGTCATTTACAACCACTTACTTAGAGGTCATTTGGAACTACGTACCTAGAGGTAATTTGGAACTACGTACCTAGAGGTCATTTAGAACCTCGTACTTAGAGGTCATTTAGAACCACATACTTAGAGGTCATTTAGAACCACTTACTTCGAGGTCATTTAGAACTACTTACTTAGAGGTCATTTAGAACCACGTACTTAGAGGTCATTTAGCACCACGTACTTAGAAGTCATTTAGAACCATGTACTTAGAGGTCATTTAGAACCACATACTTAGAAGTCGTTTAGAACTACGTACTTAGAGGTCATTTAGAACCCACGTACTTAGAGGTAATTCAGAACCAACTTTTTAGAGGTCATTTAAAACTACGTACATAGAGGTCATTTTGAACTACGTACTTAGAGGTAATATAGAACTACGTTCTTAGAGGTCATTTAGAACCACATACTTAGAGGTCATTTAGAACTACTTACTTAGAGGTCATAGAACTACGTACCTAGAGGTCAATTAGAACTACGTACTTAGAGGTCATTTAGAACCACGTACTTAGAGGTCATTTAGCACCACGTACTTAGAAGTCATTTAGAACCAAGTACTTAGAGGTCATTTAGAACCACATACTTAGAAGTCGTTTAGAACTACGTACTTAGAGGTCACTTAGAACCCACGTACTGAGAGGTCATTTACAACTACGTACTTAGAGGTCATTTAGTACTACGTACTTAGGGGTCATTTAGAACCTTTTACTTAGAGGTCATTTAGAACCACGTACTTAGAGGTCATTTAGAACTACGTATATGAGCTCATTTAGAACCCCGTACTTAGAGGTCATTTAGAACCATATACTTAGAGGTCATTTAGAACTACTTACTTAGAGGTCATTTAGAACTACGTACCTAGAGGTCATTTAGAACCACGTACTGATAGGTCATTTAGAACAACGTACTTAGAGGTCATTTAGAACCACGTACTTAGAGGTCATTTAGAACCACGTACTTAGAGGTCATTTAGAACCACGTACTTAGAGGTCATTTAGAACCACGTACTTAGAGGACATCTAGAACTACGTACTTAGAGGTCATTTAGAAGCGCGTACATAGAGGTCATTTAGAACCACGTACTGATAGGTCATTTAGAACTACGTACTTAGAGGGCATTTAGAACTAAGTACTTAAAGGTCTTTTAGAATCTCGTACTTAAAAGTCATTTAGAACCACATACTCAGAGGTCATTTAGAACCACGTACTTAGAGGTCATTTAGAACCAAGTACTTAGAGGTCATTTAGAACCACATACTTAGAGGTCATTTAGTACTACTTACTTAGAAGTCATTTAGAACTACGTACCTAGAGGTCCATAAAACTAGGTACTTAGAGTTCATTTAGAACTACGTATTCAGAAGATATTTAGAACCACGTACTTAAAGGTCATTTAGAACCAACTTTTTAAAGGTCATTTAGAACTACGTACTTAGAGGTCATTTAGAACCACGTACTTAGAGGTCATTAAGAACCACGTACTTAGAGGTCATTTAGAACCACGTACTCAGAAGTCATTTAGAACCAACAACTTAGAGGTCATTTAGAACTACGTACTTAGAGGTCTTTTAGAACCACGTACTCAGAGGTCATTTAGAACCCACGTACTTAGAGGTCATTTAGAACCACGTACTTAAAGGTCATTTAGAACCACGTATTAAGAGATCATATAGATCCACGTACTTAGAGGTCATTTAGAACCACTTACTTAGAGGTCATTTGGAACTACGTACCTAGAGGTAATTTAGAACTACGTATTTAGAGGTCATTTAGAACCACGTACATAGAGGTCATTTAGAACTACGTACTTAGAGGTCATTTAGAACTACGTATTTAGAGGTTATTTAGAACTACGTACTTAGAGGTCATTTAGAACCCACGTACTTAGAGGTAATTTAGAACCAACTTTTTAGAGGTCATTTAGAACTACGTACATAGAGGTCATTTTGAACTACGTACTTAGAGGTAATATAGAACTACGTTCTTAGAGGTCATTTAGAACCACATACTTAGAGGTCATTTAGAACTACTTACTTAAGGGTCATTTAGAACCAACGTACTTAGAGGTCATTTAGTACCCACGTACTTGGAGGTAATATAGAACCACGTACTTAGATGTCATTTAGAACCACTTACATAGAAGTTATTATCACTACGTATATAAGGTCATTTAGAACCACGTACTTAGAGGACATTTAGAACCACGTACTTAGAAGTCATTTAGAAGAACCCACGTACTTAGAGGTCATTTAGAACTACGTAATTAGAGGTCATTTAGAACTACGAACTTATGGGTCATTTAGAACCCACGTACTTAGAGGTCATTTAGTACCCACGTACTTAGAGGTCATTTGGAAGTACGTATATGAGGTCATTTAGAAGCACATACTTAGAGGACATTTAGAACCACGTACTTAGAAGGCATTAAGAACTAAGTATTTAGAGGTCATTTAGAACCATGTACTCAGAGGTCGTTTAGAACCCCGTACTTAGAGGTCATTCAGAACAACGTATTTATAGGTCATTTAGAACCACGTACTTAGAGGTCATTTAGAACCACATACTTAGAGGTCATTTAGAACTACGTACTTAGAGGTCATTTAGAACTACGTACTTAAGGTCATTTAAATCCACGTACTTATGGTCATTTAGAACTACGTACTTAGAGGTCATTTAGAAGCACGTACATAGTGGTCATTTAGAACCACGTACTTAAAGGTCATTTAGAACTACGTACTTAGAAGATATTTAGAACCACGTACTTAGAGGACATTTAGAACCACTTACTTAGAGGTCATTTGGAACTACGTACCTAGAGGTAATTTGGAACTACGTACCTAGAGGTCATTTAGAACCTCGTACTTAGAGGTCATTTAGAACCACATACTTAGAGGTCATTTAGAACCACTTACTTCGAGGTCATTTAGAACTACTTACTTAGAGGTCATTTAGAACCACGTACTTAGAGGTCATTTAGCACCACGTACTTAGAAGTCATTTAGAACCAAGTACTTAGAGGTCATTTAGAACCACATACTTAGAAGTCGTTTAGAACTACGTACTTAGAGGTCATTTAGAACCCACGTACTTAGAGGTAATTTAGAACCAACTTTTTAGAGGTCATTTAAAACTACGTACATAGAGGTCATTTTGAACTACGTACTTAGAGGTAATATAGAACTACGTTCTTAGAGGTCATTTAGAACCACATACTTAGAGGTCATTTAGAACTACTTACTTAGAGGTCATTTAGAACTACGTACCTAGAGGTCAATTAGAACTACGTACTTAGAGGTCATTTAGAACTACGTACTTAGAAGATATTAGAACCACGTACTTAGAGGTCATTTAGAACGAACTTTTTAGAGGTCATTTAGAACTACGTACTTAGAGGTCATTTAGAACCACGTACTCAGAGGTCATTTAGAACCCACGTACTTAGAGGTCATATAAAACCACGTATTTAGAGGTCATTAAGAACCACGTACTTAGAGGTCATTTAGAACAAATTACTTAGAGGTCATTTAGAACCACGTACTTAGACGTCATTTAGATCCACGTACTTAGAGGTCATTTAGAACCACGTACTTAGAAATTATTATCACTACGTATATAAGGTCATTTAGAACCACGTACTTAGAGGACATTTAGAACCACGTACTTAGAAGTCATTTAGAAGAACCCACGTACTTACAGGTCATTTAGAACTACGTAATTAGAGGTCATTTAGAACTACGAACTTATGGGTCATATAGAACCCACGTACTTAGAGGTCATTTAGTACCCACGTACTTAGAGGTCATATAGAACCACGTACTTAGAGGTCATTTAGAACCACTTACTTAAATGTCATTTTAAAGTACGTACCTAGAGGTCATTTAGAACTACGTACTTAGGGGTCATTTAGAACTACTTACTTAGAGGTCATTTAGAAGCACGTACTTAGAGGTCATTTAGAACCACGTAGTTATTGGTCATTTAGAACCACGTACTTAGAGGTCATTTAGAACTACGTATATGAGGTCATTTAGAAGCACATACTTAGAGGACATTTAGAACCACGTACTTAGAAGGCATTAAGAACTAAGTATTTAGAGATCATTTAGAACCATGTACTCAGAGGTCGTTTAGAACCCCGTACTTAGAGGTCATTCAGAACAACGTATTTATAGGTCATTTAGAACCACGTACTTAGAGGTCATTTAGAACCACATACTTAGAGGTCATTTAGAACTACGTACTTAGAGGTCATTTAGAACTACGTACTTAGAGGTCATTTAGAACTACGTATTTAGAGGTTATTTAGAACTACGAACTTAGGGGTCATTTAGAACCCACGTACTTAGAGGTCATTTAGTACCCACGTACTTAGAGGTCATTTGGAAGTACGTACCTAGAGTTCATTTAGAACTACGTACTTAGGGGTCATTTAGAACTACTTACTTAGAGGTCATTTAGAAGCACGTACTTAGAGGTCATTTAGAACCACGTAGTTATTGGTCATTTAGAACCACGTACTTAGAGGTCATTTAGAACTACGTATATGAGGTCATTTAGAAGCACATACTTAGAGGACATTTAGAACCACGTACTTAGAAGGCATTAAGAACTAAGTATTTAGAGATCATTTAGAACCATGTACTCAGAGGTCGTTTAGAACCCCGTACTTAGAGGTCATTCAGAACAACGTATTTATAGGTCATTTAGAACCACGTACTTAGAGGTCATTTAGAACCACATACTTAGAGGTCATTTAGAACTACGTACTTAGAGGTCATTTAGAACTACGTACTTAAGGTCATTTAAATCCACGTACTTATGGTCATTTAGAACTACGTACTTAGAGGTCATTTAGAAGCACGTACATAGTGGTCATTTAGAACCTCGTACTTAAAGGTCATTTAGAACTACGTACTTAGAAGATATTTAGAACCACGTACTTAGAGGTCATTTAGAACCACTTACTTAGAGGTCATTTGGAACTACGTACCTAGAGGTAATTTGGAACTACGTACCTAGAGGTCATTTAGAACCTCGTACTTAGAGGTCATTTAGAACCACATACTTAGAGGTCAATTAGAACCACTTACTTCGAGGTCATTTAGAACTACTTACTTAGAGGTCATTTAGAACCACGTACTTAGAGGTCATTTAGCACCACGTACTTAGAAGTCATTTAGAACCATGTACTTAGAGGTCATTTAGAACTACATACTTAGAAGTCGTTTAGAACTACGTACTTAGAGGTCATTTAGAACCCACGTACTTAGAGGTAATTTAGAACCAACTTTTTAGAGGTCATTTAGAACTACGTAAATAGAGGTCATTTTGAACTACGTACTTAGAGGTAATATAGAACTACGTTCTTAGAGGTCATTTAGAACCACATACTTAGAGGTCATTTAGAACTACTTACTTAGAGGTCATTTAGAACTACGTACCTAGAGGTCAATTAGAACTACGTACTTAGAGGTCATTTAGAACTACGTACTTAGAGGTCATTTAGAACCACGTACTCAGAGGTCATTTAGAACCCACGTACTTAGAGGTCATATAAAACCACGTATTTAGAGGTCATTAAGAACCACGTACTTAGAGGTCATTTAGAACCAAGTACTTAGATGTAATTTAGAACCACGTACTTAGACGTCATTTAGAACCACGTACTTAGAGGTCATTTAGAACCACGTACTTAGAAATTATTATCACTACGTATATAAGGTCATTTAGAACCACGTACTTAGAGGACATTTAGAACCACGTACCTAGAAGTCATTTAGAAGAACCCACGTACTTACAGGTCATTTAGAACTACGTAATTAGAGGTCATTTAGAACTACGAACTTATGGGTCATATAGAACCCACGTACTTAGAGGTCATTTAGTACCCACGTACTTAGAGGTCATATAGAACCACGTACTTAGAGGTCATTTAGAACCACTTACTTAGATGTCATTTTAAAGTACGTACCTAGAGGTCATTTAGAACTACGTACTTAGGGGTCATTTAGAACTACTTACTTAGAGGTCATTTAGAAGCACGTTCTTAGAGGTCATTAAGAACTACGTATTTAGAGGTCATTTAGAACCATGTACTCAGAGGTCGTTTAGAACCCGGTACTTAGAGGTCATTCAGAACTACGTATTTAGAGGTCATTTAGAACCACGTACTTAGAGGTCATTTAGAACCACATACTTAGAGGTCATTTAGATCTACGTACTTAGAGGTCATTTAGAACCCACGTACTAGGAGGTCATATAGAACCACGGACTTAGAGGTCATTTAGAACCACTTACTTAGAGGCCATTTGGAACTACGTACCTAGAGGTCAATTAGAACGACGTACTTAGGGGTTCATTTAGAACAACTTACTTAGAGGTAATTTAGAACCACGTACTTGGAGGTCATTTAGAACCACACACTTAGAGGTCACTTAGAACCCACGTACTGAGAGGTCATTTACAACTACGTACTTAGAGTTCATTTAGTACTACGTACTTAGGGGTCATTTAGAACCTTTTACTTAGAGGTCATTTAGAACCACGTACTTAGAGGTCATTTAAACTACGTATATGAGGTCATTTAGAACCATGTACTTAGAGGACATTTAGAACCAATTACTTAGATGTCATTTAGATTCGCGTACTTAGAGGTCATTTAGAACTACTTCCTTAGAGGTCATTTAGAACCACGTACTTAGAGGTCACTTAGAACTACGTACTTAGAGGTCATTTAGAACCACGTATTTAGAGGTCATTTAGAACTACGTATATGAGCTCATTTAGAACCCCGTACTTAGAGGTCATTTAGAACCATATACTTAGAGGTCATTTAGAACTACTTACTTAGAGGTCATTTAGAACTACGTACCTAGAGGTCATTTAGAACCACGTACTGATAGGTCATTTAGATCAACGTACTTAGAGGTCATTTAGAACCACGTACTTAGAGGTCATTTAGAACCACGTACTTAGAGGTCATTTAGAACCACGTACTTAGAGGTCATTTAGAACCACGTACTTAGAGGACATCTAGAACTACGTACTTAGAGGTCATTTAGAAGCGCGTACATAGAGGTCATTTAGAACAACGTACTGATAGGTCATTTAGAACTACGTACTTAGAGGGCATTTAGAACTAAGTACTTATAGGTCTTTTAGAATCTCGTACTTAGAAGTCATTTAGAACCACATACTCAGAATTATTTAGAACCACGTACTTAGAGGTCATTTAGAACCAAGTACTTAGAGGTCATTTAGAACCACGTACTTAGAGGACATCTAGAACTACGTACTTAGAGGTCATTTAGAAGCGCGTACATAGAGGTCATTTAGAACAACGTACTGATAGGTCATTTAGAACTACGTACTTAGAGGGCATTTAGAACTAAGTACTTATAGGTCTTTTAGAATCTCGTACTTAGAAGTCATTTAGAACCACATACTCAGAATTATTTAGAACCACGTACTTAGAGGTCATTTAGAACCAAGTACTTAGAGGTCATTTAGAACCACGTACTCAGAGGT
This sequence comes from Aphrophora alni, assembly GCA_963513935.1. Lineage (NCBI taxonomy): Eukaryota > Metazoa > Arthropoda > Insecta > Hemiptera > Aphrophoridae > Aphrophora > Aphrophora alni. The sequence goes on from OY740773.1 coordinate 111,470,139, forward strand.
CATTTAGAACCCACGTACTTAGAGGTCATTTAGAAAAACGTACTTAGAGGTCATTTAGAACCACGTACTTAGGTCATTTAGAACCACGTACTAAGAGATCATATAGATCCACGTACTTAGGGGTCATTTAGAACTACTTACTTAGAGGTCATTTAGAAGCACGTACTTAGAGGTCATTTAGAACCACGTAGTTATTGGTCATTTAGAACCTCGTACTTAGAGGTCATTTAGAACTACGTATATGAGGTCATTTAGAAGCACATACTTAGAGGACATTTAGAACCACGTACTTAGAAGGCATTAAGAAGAACCCACGTACTTACAGGTCATTTAGAACTACGTAATTAGAGGTCATTTAGAACTACGAACTTATGGGTCATATAGAACCCACGTACTTAGAGGTCATTTAGTACCCACGTACTTAGAGGTCATATAGAACCACGTACTTAGAGGTCATTTAGAACCACTTACTTAGATGTCATTTTAAAGTACGTACCTAGAGGTCATTTAGAACTACGTACTTAGGGGTCATTTAGAACTACTTACTTAGAGGTCATTTAGAAGCACGTTCTTAGAGGTCATTAAGAACTACGTATTTAGAGGTCATTTAGAACCATGTACTCAGAGGTCGTTTAGAACCCGGTACTTAGAGGTCATTCAGAACTACGTATTTAGAGGTCATTTAGAACCACGTACTTAGAGGTCATTTAGAACCACATACTTAGAGGTCATTTAGATCTACGTACTTAGAGGTCATTTAGAACCCACGTACTAGGAGGTCATATAGAACCACGGACTTAGAGGTCATTTAGAACCACTTACTTAGAGGCCATTTGGAACTACGTACCTAGAGGTCAATTAGAACGACGTACTTAGGGGTTCATTTAGAACAACTTACTTAGAGGTAATTTAGAACCACGTACTTGGAGGTCATTTAGAACCACACACTTAGAGGTCACTTAGAACCCACGTACTGAGAGGTCATTTACAACTACGTACTTAGAGTTCATTTAGTACTACGTACTTAGGGGTCATTTAGAACCTTTTACTTAGAGGTCATTTAGAACCACGTACTTAGAGGTCATTTAAACTACGTATATGAGGTCATTTAGAACCATGTACTTAGAGGACATTTAGAACCAATTACTTAGATGTCATTTAGATTCGCGTACTTAGAGGTCATTTAGAACTACTTCCTTAGAGGTCATTTAGAACCACGTACTTAGAGGTCACTTAGAACTACGTACTTAGAGGTCATTTAGAACCACGTATTTAGAGGTCATTTAGAACTACGTATATGAGCTCATTTAGAACCCCGTACTTAGAGGTCATTTAGAACCATATACTTAGAGGTCATTTAGAACTACTTACTTAGAGGTCATTTAGAACTACGTACCTAGAGGTCATTTAGAACCACGTACTGATAGGTCATTTAGATCAACGTACTTAGAGGTCATTTAGAACCACGTACTTAGAGGTCATTTAGAACCACGTACTTAGAGGTCATTTAGAACCACGTACTTAGAGGTCATTTAGAACCACGTACTTAGAGGACATCTAGAACTACGTACTTAGAGGTCATTTAGAAGCGCGTACATAGAGGTCATTTAGAACAACGTACTGATAGGTCATTTAGAACTACGTACTTAGAGGGCATTTAGAACTAAGTACTTATAGGTCTTTTAGAATCTCGTACTTAGAAGTCATTTAGAACCACATACTCAGAATTATTTAGAACCACGTACTTAGAGGTCATTTAGAACCAAGTACTTAGAGGTCATTTAGAACCACGTACTTAGAGGACATCTAGAACTACGTACTTAGAGGTCATTTAGAAGCGCGTACATAGAGGTCATTTAGAACAACGTACTGATAGGTCATTTAGAACTACGTACTTAGAGGGCATTTAGAACTAAGTACTTATAGGTCTTTTAGAATCTCGTACTTAGAAGTCATTTAGAACCACATACTCAGAATTATTTAGAACCACGTACTTAGAGGTCATTTAGAACCAAGTACTTAGAGGTCATTTAGAACCACGTACTCAGAGGTCATTTAGAACCCACGTACTTAGAGGTCATTTAGAAAAACGTACTTAGAGGTCATTTAGAACCACGTACTTAGGTCATTTAGAACCACGTACTAAGAGATCATATAGATCCACGTACTTAGGGGTCATTTAGAACTACTTACTTAGAGGTCATTTAGAAGCACGTACTTAGAGGTCATTTAGAACCACGTAGTTATTGGTCATTTAGAACCTCGTACTTAGAGGTCATTTAGAACTACGTATATGAGGTCATTTAGAAGCACATACTTAGAGGACATTTAGAACCACGTACTTAGAAGGCATTAAGAACTAAGTATTTAGAGGTCATTTAGAACCATGTACTCAGAGGTCGTTTAGAACCCCGTACTTAGAGGTCATTCAGAACAACGTATTTATAGGTCATTTAGAACCACGTACTTAGAGGTCATTTAGAACCACATACTTAGAGGTCATTTAGAACTACGTACTTAGAGGTCATTTAGAACTACGTACTTTAGGTCATTTAAATCCACGTACTTATGGTCATTTAGAACTACGTACTTAGAGGTCATTTAGAAGCACGTACATAGTGGTCATTTAGAACCACGTACTTAAAGGTCATTTAGAACTACGTACTTAGAAGATATTTAGAACCACGTACTTAGAGGTCATTTAGAACCACTTACTTAGAGGTCATATGGAACTACGTACCTAGAGGTAATTTGGAACTACGTACCTAGAGGTCATTTAGAACCTCTTACTTAGAGGTCTTTTAGAACCACATACTTAGAGGTCATTTAGAACCACTTACTTCGAGGTCATTTAGAACTACTTACTTAGAGGTCATTTAGAACCACGTACTTAGAGGTCATTTAGCACCACGTACTTAGAAGTCATTTAGAACCAAGTACTTAGAGGTCATTTAGAACCACATACTTAGAAGTCGTTTAGAACTACGTACTTAGAGGTCATTTAGAACCCACGTACTTAGAGGTAATTTAGAACCAACTTTTTAGAGGTAATTTAGAAATACGTACATAGAGGTCATTTTGAACTACGTACTTAGAGGTAATATAGAACTACGTTCTTAGAGGTCATTTAGAACCACATACTTAGAGGTCATTTAGAACTACTTACTTAGAGGTCATTTAGAACTACGTACCTAGAGGTCAATTAGAACTACGTACTTAGAGGTCATTTAGAACTACGTACTTAGAAGATATTAGAACCACGTACTTAGAGGTCATTTAGAACGAACTTTTTAGAGGTCATTTAGAACTACGTACTTAGAGGTCATTTAGAACCACGTACTCAGAGGTCATTTAGAACCCACGTACTTAGAGGTCATATAAAACCACGTATTTAGAGGTCATTAAGAACCACGTACTTAGAGGTCATTTAGAACCAAGTACTTAGAGGTCATTTAAAACCACGTACTTAGACTTCATTTAGAACCACGTACTTAGAGGTCATTTAGAACCACGTACTTAGAAATTATTATCACTACGTATATAAGGTCATTTAGAACCACGTACTTAGAGGACATTTAGAACCACGTACTTAGAAATCATTTAGTACCCACGTACTTAGAGGTCATATAGAACCACTTACTTAGATGTCATTTTAAAGTACGTACCTAGAGGTCATTTAGAACTACGTACTTAGGGGTCATTTAGAACTACTTACTTAGAGGTCATTTAGAAGCACGTACTTAGAGGTCATTTAGAACTACGTATTTAGAGGTCATTTAGAACCAGGTACTCAGAGGTCGTTTAGAACCCCGTACTTAGAGGTCATTTAGAACCACTTACTTAGATGTCATTTTAAAGTACGTACCTAGAGGTCATTTAGAACTACGTACTTAGGGGTCATTTAGAACTACTTACTTAGAGGTCATTAAGAAGCACGTACTTAGAGGTCATTTAGAACTACGTATTTAGAGGTCATTTAGAACCATGTACTCAGAGGTCGTTTAGAACCCCGTACTTAGAGGTCATTCAGAACTACGTATTTAGAGGTCATTTAGAACCACGTACTTAGAGGTCATTTAGAACCACATACTTAGAGGTCATTTAGATCTACGTACTTAGAGGTCATTTAGAACCCACGTACTAGGAGGTCATATAGAACCACGGACTTAGAGGTCATTTAGAACCACTTACTTAGAGGTCATTTGGAACTACGTACCTAGAGGTCAATTAGAACCACGTACTGATAGGTCATTTAGAACAACGTACTTAGAGGTCATTTAGAACCACGTACTTAGAGGTCATTTAGAACCACACACTTAGAGGTCACTTAGAACCCACGTACTGAGAGGTCATTTACAACTACGTACTTAGAGGTCATTTAGTACTACGTACTTAGGGGTCATCTAGAACCTTTTACTTAGAGGTCATTTAGAACCACGTACTTAGAGGTCATTTAGAACTACGTATATGAGCTCATTTAGAACCCCGTACTTAGAGGTCATTTAGAACCATATACTTAGAGGTCATTTAGAACTACTTACTTAGAGATCATTTAGAACTACGTACCTAGAGGTCATTTAGAACCACGTACTGATAGGTCATTTAGAACAACGTACTTAGAGGTCATTTAGAACCACGTACTTAGAGGTCATTTAGAACTACGTACTTAGAGGTCATTTAGAACCACGTACTTAGAGGTCATTTAGAACCACGTACTTAGAGGACATCTAGAACTACGTACTTAGAGGTCATTTAGAAGCGCGTACATAGAGGTCATTTAGAACCACGTACTGATAGGTCATTTAGAACTACGTACTTAGAGGGCATTTAGAACTAAGTACTTAAAGGTCTTTTAGAATCTCGTACTTAAAAGTCATTTAGAACCACATACTCAGAGGTCATTTAGAACCACGTACTTAGAGGTCATTTAGAACCAAGTACTTAGAGGTCATTTAGAACCACATACTTAGAGGTCATTTAGTACTACTTACTTAGAAGTCATTTAGAACTACGTACCTAGAGGTCCATAAAACTAGGTACTTAGAGTTCATTTAGAACTACGTACTTAGAAGATATTTAGAACCACGTACTTAAAGGTCATTTAGAACCAACTTTTTAAAGGTCATTTAGAACTACGTACTTAGAGGTCATTTAGAACCACGTACTTAGAGGTCATTAAGAACCACGTACTTAGAGGTCATTTAGAACCACGTACTCAGAAGTCATTTAGAACCAACAACTTAGAGGTCATTTAGAACTACGTACTTAGAGGTCTTTTAGAACCACGTACTCAGAGGTCATTTAGAACCCACGTACTTAGAGGTCATTTAGAACCACGTACTTAGAGGTCATTTAGAACCACGTACTAAGAGATCATATAGATCCACGTACTTAGGGGTCATTTAGAACTACTTACTTAGAGGTCATTTAGAAGCACGTACTTAGAGGTCATTTAGAACCACGTAGTTATTGGTCATTTAGAACCTCGTACTTAGAGGTCATTTAGAACTACGTATATGAGGTCATTTAGAAGCACATACTTAGAGGACATTTAGAACCACGTACTTAGAAGGCATTAAGAACTAAGTATTTAGAGGTCATTTAGAACCATGTACTCAGAGGTCGTTTAGAACCCCGTACTTAGAGGTCATTCAGAACAACGTATTTATAGGTCATTTAGAACCACGTACTTAGAGGTCATTTAGAACCACATACTTAGAGGTCATTTAGAACTACGTACTTAGAGGTCATTTAGAACTACGTACTTTAGGTCATTTAAATCCACGTACTTATGGTCATTTAGAACTACGTACTTAGAGGTCATTTAGAAGCACGTACATAGTGGTCATTTAGAACCACGTACTTAAAGGTCATTTAGAACTACGTACTTAGAAGATATTTAGAACCACGTACTTAGAGGTCATTTAGAACCACTTACTTAGAGGTCATATGGAACTACGTACCTAGAGGTAATTTGGAACTACGTACCTAGAGGTCATTTAGAACCTCTTACTTAGAGGTCTTTTAGAACCACATACTTAGAGGTCATTTAGAACCACTTACTTCGAGGTCATTTAGAACTACTTACTTAGAGGTCATTTAGAACCACGTACTTAGAGGTCATTTAGCACCACGTACTTAGAAGTCATTTAGAACCAAGTACTTAGAGGTCATTTAGAACCACATACTTAGAAGTCGTTTAGAACTACGTACTTAGAGGTCATTTAGAACCCACGTACTTAGAGGTAATTTAGAACCAACTTTTTAGAGGTAATTTAGAAATACGTACATAGAGGTCATTTTGAACTACGTACTTAGAGGTAATATAGAACTACGTTCTTAGAGGTCATTTAGAACCACATACTTAGAGGTCATTTAGAACTACTTACTTAGAGGTCATTTAGAACTACGTACCTAGAGGTCAATTAGAACTACGTACTTAGAGGTCATTTAGAACTACGTACTTAGAAGATATTAGAACCACGTACTTAGAGGTCATTTAGAACGAACTTTTTAGAGGTCATTTAGAACTACGTACTTAGAGGTCATTTAGAACCACGTACTCAGAGGTCATTTAGAACCCACGTACTTAGAGGTCATATAAAACCACGTATTTAGAGGTCATTAAGAACCACGTACTTAGAGGTCATTTAGAACCAAGTACTTAGAGGTCATTTAAAACCACGTACTTAGACTTCATTTAGAACCACGTACTTAGAGGTCATTTAGAACCACGTACTTAGAAATTATTATCACTACGTATATAAGGTCATTTAGAACCACGTACTTAGAGGACATTTAGAACCACGTACTTAGAAATCATTTAGTACCCACGTACTTAGAGGTCATATAGAACCACTTACTTAGATGTCATTTTAAAGTACGTACCTAGAGGTCATTTAGAACTACGTACTTAGGGGTCATTTAGAACTACTTACTTAGAGGTCATTTAGAAGCACGTACTTAGAGGTCATTTAGAACTACGTATTTAGAGGTCATTTAGAACCAGGTACTCAGAGGTCGTTTAGAACCCCGTACTTAGAGGTCATTTAGAACCACTTACTTAGATGTCATTTTAAAGTACGTACCTAGAGGTCATTTAGAACTACGTACTTAGGGGTCATTTAGAACTACTTACTTAGAGGTCATTAAGAAGCACGTACTTAGAGGTCATTTAGAACTACGTATTTAGAGGTCATTTAGAACCATGTACTCAGAGGTCGTTTAGAACCCCGTACTTAGAGGTCATTCAGAACTACGTATTTAGAGGTCATTTAGAACCACGTACTTAGAGGTCATTTAGAACCACATACTTAGAGGTCATTTAGATCTACGTACTTAGAGGTCATTTAGAACCCACGTACTAGGAGGTCATATAGAACCACGGACTTAGAGGTCATTTAGAACCACTTACTTAGAGGTCATTTGGAACTACGTACCTAGAGGTCAATTAGAACCACGTACTGATAGGTCATTTAGAACAACGTACTTAGAGGTCATTTAGAACCACGTACTTAGAGGTCATTTAGAACCACACACTTAGAGGTCACTTAGAACCCACGTACTGAGAGGTCATTTACAACTACGTACTTAGAGGTCATTTAGTACTACGTACTTAGGGGTCATCTAGAACCTTTTACTTAGAGGTCATTTAGAACCACGTACTTAGAGGTCATTTAGAACTACGTATATGAGCTCATTTAGAACCCCGTACTTAGAGGTCATTTAGAACCATATACTTAGAGGTCATTTAGAACTACTTACTTAGAGATCATTTAGAACTACGTACCTAGAGGTCATTTAGAACCACGTACTGATAGGTCATTTAGAACAACGTACTTAGAGGTCATTTAGAACCACGTACTTAGAGGTCATTTAGAACTACGTACTTAGAGGTCATTTAGAACCACGTACTTAGAGGTCATTTAGAACCACGTACTTAGAGGACATCTAGAACTACGTACTTAGAGGTCATTTAGAAGCGCGTACATAGAGGTCATTTAGAACCACGTACTGATAGGTCATTTAGAACTACGTACTTAGAGGGCATTTAGAACTAAGTACTTAAAGGTCTTTTAGAATCTCGTACTTAAAAGTCATTTAGAACCACATACTCAGAGGTCATTTAGAACCACGTACTTAGAGGTCATTTAGAACCAAGTACTTAGAGGTCATTTAGAACCACATACTTAGAGGTCATTTAGTACTACTTACTTAGAAGTCATTTAGAACTACGTACCTAGAGGTCCATAAAACTAGGTACTTAGAGTTCATTTAGAACTACGTACTTAGAAGATATTTAGAACCACGTACTTAAAGGTCATTTAGAACCAACTTTTTAAAGGTCATTTAGAACTACGTACTTAGAGGTCATTTAGAACCACGTACTTAGAGGTCATTAAGAACCACGTACTTAGAGGTCATTTAGAACCACGTACTCAGAAGTCATTTAGAACCAACAACTTAGAGGTCATTTAGAACTACGTACTTAGAGGTCTTTTAGAACCACGTACTCAGAGGTCATTTAGAACCCACGTACTTAGAGGTCATTTAGAACCACGTACTTAGAGGTCATTTAGAACCACGTACTAAGAGATCATATAGATCCACGTACTTAGAGGTCATTTAGAACCACTTACTTAGAGGTCATTTGGAACTACGTACCTAGAGGTAATTTAGAACTACGTATTTAGAGGTCATTTAGAACCACGTACATAGAGGTCATTTAGAACTACGTATTTAGAGGTTATTTAGAACTACGTACTTAGAGGTCATTTAGAACCCACGTACTTAGAGGTAATTTAGAACCAACTTTTTAGAGGTCATTAAGAACTACGTACATAGAGGTCATTTTGAACTACGTACTTAGAGGTAATATAGAACTACGTTCTTAGAGGTCATTTAGAACCACATACTTAGAGGTCATTTAGAACTACTTACTTAGGGGTCATTTAGAACCCACGTACTTAGAGGTCATTTAGTACCCACGTACTTAGAGGTCATATAGAACCACGTACTTAGATGTCATTTAGAACCACTTACATAGAAGTTATTATCACTACGTATATAAGGTCATTTAGAACCACGTACTTAGAGGACATTTAGAACCACGTACTTAGAAGTCATTTAGAAGAACCCACGTACTTAGAGGTCATTTAGAACTACGTAATTAGAGGTCATTTAGAACTACGAACTTATGGGTCATTTAGAACCCACGTACTTAGAGGTCATTTAGTACCCACGTACTTAGAGGTCATTTGGAAGTACGTATATGAGGTCATTTAGAAGCACATACTTAGAGGACATTTAGAACCACGTACTTAGAAGGCATTAAGAACTAAGTATTTAGAGGTCATTTAGAACCATGTACTCAGAGGTCGTTTAGAACCCCGTACTTAGAGGTCATTCAGAACAACGTATTTATAGGTCATTTAGAACCACGTACTTAGAGGTCATTTAGAACCACATACTTAGAGGTCATTTAGAACTACGTACTTAGAGGTCATTTAGAACTACGTACTTAAGGTCATTTAAATCCACGTACTTATGGTCATTTAGAACTACGTACTTAGAGGTCATTTAGAAGCACGTACATAGTGGTCATTTAGAACCACGTACTTAAAGGTCATTTAGAACTACGTTCTTAGAAGATATTTAGAACCACGTACTTAGAGGTCATTTAGAACCACTTACTTAGAGGTCATTTGGAACTACGTACCTAGAGGTAATTTGGAACTACGTACCTAGAGGTCATTTAGAACCTCGTACTTAGAGGTCATTTAGAACCACATACTTAGAGGTCATTTAGAACCACTTACTTCGAGGTCATTTAGAACTACTTACTTAGAGGTCATTTAGAACCACGTACTTAGAGGTCATTTAGCACCACGTACTTAGAAGTCATTTAGAACCAAGTACTTAGAGGTCATTTAGAACCACATACTTAGAAGTCGTTTAGAACTACGTACTTAGAGGTCATTTAGAACCCACGTACTTAGAGGTAATTCAGAACCAACTTTTTAGAGGTCATTTAAAACTACATACATAGAGGTCATTTTGAACTACGTACTTAGAGGTAATATAGAACTACGTTCTTAGAGGTCATTTAGAACCACATACTTAGAGGTCATTTAGAACTACTTACTTAGAGGTCATAGAACTACGTACCTAGAGGTCAATTAGAACTACGTACTTAGAGGTCATTTAGAACCACGTACTTAGAGGTCATTTAGCACCACGTACTTAGAAGTCATTTAGAACCAAGTACTTAGAGGTCATTTAGAACCACATACTTAGAAGTCGTTTAGAACTACGTACTTAGAGGTCACTTAGAACCCACGTACTGAGAGGTCATTTACAACTACGTACTTAGAGGTCATTTAGTACTACGTACTTAGGGGTCATTTAGAACCTTTTACTTAGAGGTCATTTAGAACCACGTACTTAGAGGTCATTTAGAACTACGTATATGAGCTCATTTAGAACCCCGTACTTAGAGGTCATTTAGAACCATATACTTAGAGGTCATTTAGAACTACTTACTTAGAGGTCATTTAGAACTACGTACCTAGAGGTCATTTAGAACCACGTACTGATAGGTCATTTAGAACAACGTACTTAGAGGTCATTTAGAACCACGTACTTAGAGGTCATTTAGAACCACGTACTTAGAGGTCATTTAGAACCACGTACTTAGAGGTCATTTAGAACCACGTACTTTGAGGACATCTAGAACTACGTACTTAGAGGTCATTTAGAAGCGCGTACATAGAGGTCATTTAGAACCACGTACTGATAGGTCATTTAGAACTACGTACTTAGAGGGCATTTAGAACTAAGTACTTAAAGGTCTTTTAGAATCTCGTACTTAAAAGTCATTTAGAACCACATACTCAGAGGTCATTTAGAACCACGTACTTAGAGGTCATTTAGAACCAAGTACTTAGAGGTCATTTAGAACCACATACTTAGAGGTCATTTAGTACTACTTACTTAGAAGTCATTTAGAACTACGTACCTAGAGGTCCATAAAACTAGGTACTTAGAGTTCATTTAGAACTACGTATTCAGAAGATATTTAGAACCACGTACTTAAAGGTCATTTAGAACCAACTTTTTAAAGGTCATTTAGAACTACGTACTTAGAGGTCATTTAGAACCACGTACTTAGAGGTCATTAAGAACCACGTACTTAGAGGTCATTTAGAACCACGTACTCAGAAGTCATTTAGAACCAACAACTTAGAGGTCATTTAGAACTACGTACTTAGAGGTCTTTTAGAACCACGTACTCAGAGGTCATTTAGAACCCACGTACTTAGAGGTCATTTAGAACCACGTACTTAGAGGTCATTTAGAACCACGTATTAAGAGATCATATAGATCCACGTACTTAGAGGTCATTTAGAACCACTTACTTAGAGGTCATTTGGAACTACGTACCTAGAGGTAATTTAGAACTACGTATTTAGAGGTCATTTAGAACCACGTACATAGAGGTCATTTAGAACTACGTACTTAGAGGTCATTTACAACTACGTATTTAGAGGTTATTTAGAACTACGTACTTAGAGGTCATTTAGAACCCACGTACTTAGAGGTAATTTAGAACCAACTTTTTAGAGGTCATTTAGAACTACGTACATAGAGGTCATTTAGAAGCGCGTACATAGAGGTCATTTAGAACAACGTACTGATAGGTCATTTAGAACTACGTACTTAGAGGGCATTTAGAACTAAGTACTTATAGGTCTTTTAGAATCTCGTACTTAGAAGTCATTTAGAACCACATACTCAGAATTATTTAGAACCACGTACTTAGAGGTCATTTAGAACCAAGTACTTAGAGGTCATTTAGAACCACATACTTAGAGGTCATTTAGTACTACTTACTTAGAAGTCATTTAGAACTACGTACCTAGAGGTCCATTAAAACAAGGTACTTAGAGATCATTTAGAACTACGTACTTAGAAGATATTTAGAACCACGTACTTAAAGGTCATTAAGAACCACGTACTTAGAGGTCATTTAGAACCACGTACTCAGAAGTCATTTAGAACCAACAACTTAGAGGTCATTTAGAACTACGTACTTAGAGGTCTTTTAGAACCACGTACTCAGAGGTCATTTAGAACCCACGTACTTAGAGGTCATTTAGAAAAACGTACTTAGAGGTCATTTAGAACCACGTACTTAGGTCATTTAGAACCACGTACTAAGAGATCATATAGATCCACGTACTTAGGGGTCATTTAGAACTACTTACTTAGAGGTCATTTAGAAGCACGTACTTAGAGGTCATTTAGAACCACGTAGTTATTGGTCATTTAGAACCACGTACTTAGAGGTCATTTAGAACTACGTATATGAGGTCATTTAGAAGCACATACTTAGAGGACATTTAGAACCACGTACTTAGAAGGCATTAAGAACTAAGTATTTAGAGGTCATTTAGAACCATGTACTCAGAGGTCGTTTAGAACCCCGTACTTAGAGGTCATTCAGAACAACGTATTTATAGGTCATTTAGAACCACGTACTTAGAGGTCATTTAGAACCACATACTTAGAGGTCATTTAGAACTACGTACTTAGAGGTCATTTAGAACTACGTACTTTAGGTCATTTAAATCCACGTACTTATGGTCATTTAGAACTACGTACTTAGAGGTCATTTAGAAGCACGTACATAGTGGTCATTTAGAACCACGTACTTAAAGGTCATTTAGAACTACGTACTTAGAAGATATTTAGAACCACGTACTTAGAGGTCATTTAGAACCACTTACTTAGAGGTCATATGGAACTACGTACCTAGAGGTAATTTGGAACTACGTACCTAGAGGTCATTTAGAACCTCTTACTTAGAGGTCATTTAGAACCACATACTTAGAGGTCATTTAGAACCACTTACTTCGAGGTCATTTAGAACTACTTACTTAGAGGTCATTTAGAACCACGTACTTAGAGGTCATTTAGCACCACGTACTTAGAAGTCATTTAGAACCAAGTACTTAGAGGTCATTTAGAACCACATACTTAGAAGTCGTTTAGAACTACGTACTTAGAGGTCATTTAGAACCCACGTACTTAGAGGTAATTTAGAACCAACTTTTTAGAGGTAATTTAGAAATACGTACATAGAGGTCATTTTGAACTACGTACTTAGAGGTAATATAGAACTACGTTCTTAGAGGTCATTTAGAACCACATACTTAGAGGTCATTTAGAACTACTTACTTAGAGGTCATTTAGAACTACGTACCTAGAGGTCAATTAGAACTACGTACTTAGAGGTCATTTAGAACTACGTACTTAGAAGATATTAGAACCACGTACTTAGAGGTCATTTAGAACGAACTTTTTAGAGGTCATTTAGAACTACGTACTTAGAGGTCATTTAGAACCACGTACTCAGAGGTCATTTAGAACCCACGTACTTAGAGGTCATATAAAACCACGTATTTAGAGGTCATTAAGAACCACGTACTTAGAGGTCATTTAGAACCAAGTACTTAGAGGTCATTTAAAACCACGTACTTAGACTTCATTTAGAACCACGTACTTAGAGGTCATTTAGAACCACGTACTTAGAAATTATTATCACTACGTATATAAGGTCATTTAGAACCACGTACTTAGAGGACATTTAGAACCACGTACTTAGAAATCATTTAGTACCCACGTACTTAGAGGTCATATAGAACCACTTACTTAGATGTCATTTTAAAGTACGTACCTAGAGGTCATTTAGAACTACGTACTTAGGGGTCATTTAGAACTACTTACTTAGAGGTCATTTAGAAGCACGTACTTAGAGGTCATTTAGAACTACGTATTTAGAGGTCATTTAGAACCAGGTACTCAGAGGTCGTTTAGAACCCCGTACTTAGAGGTCATTTAGAACCACTTACTTAGATGTCATTTTAAAGTACGTACCTAGAGGTCATTTAGAACTACGTACTTAGGGGTCATTTATAACTACTTACTTAGAGGTCATTAAGAAGCACGTACTTAGAGGTCATTTAGAACTACGTATTTAGAGGTCATTTAGAACCATGTACTCAGAGGTCGTTTAGAACTCCGTACTTAGAGGTCATTTAGAACTACGTATTTAGAGGTCATTTAGAACCATGTACTCAGAGGTCGTTTAGAACCCCGTACTTAGAGGTCATTCAGAACTACGTATTTAGAGGTCATTTAGAACCACGTACTTAGAGGTCATTTAGAACCACATACTTAGAGGTCATTTAGATCTACGTACTTAGAGGTCATTTAGAACCCACGTACTAGGAGGTCATATAGAACCACGGACTTAGAGGTCATTTAGAACCACTTACTTAGAGGTCATTTGGAACTACGTACCTAGAGGTCAATTAGAACCACGTACTGATAGGTCATTTAGAACAACGTACTTAGAGGTCATTTAGAACCACGTACTTAGAGGTCATTTAGAACCACACACTTAGAGGTCACTTAGAACCCACGTACTGAGAGGTCATTTACAACTACGTACTTAGAGGTCATTTAGTACTACGTACTTAGGGGTCATCTAGAACCTTTTACTTAGAGGTCATTTAGAACCACGTACTTAGAGGTCATTTAGAACTACGTATATGAGCTCATTTAGAACCCCGTACTTAGAGGTCATTTAGAACCATATACTTAGAGGTCATTTAGAACTACTTACTTAGAGGTCATTTAGAACTACGTACCTAGAGGTCATTTAGAACCACGTACTGATAGGTCATTTAGAACAACGTACTTAGAGGTCATTTAGAACCACGTACTTAGAGGTCATTTAGAACCACGTACTTAGAGGTCATTTAGAACCACGTACTTAGAGGTCATTTAGAACCACGTACTTAGAGGACATCTAGAACTACGTACTTAGAGGTCATTTAGAAGCGCGTACATAGAGGTCATTTAGAACCACGTACTGATAGGTCATTTAGAACTACGTACTTAGAGGGCATTTAGAACTAAGTACTTAAAGGTCTTTTAGAATCTCGTACTTAAAAGTCATTTAGAACCACATACTCAGAGGTCATTTAGAACCACGTACTTAGAGGTCATTTAGAACCAAGTACTTAGAGGTCATTTAGAACCACATACTTAGAGGTCATTTAGTACTACTTACTTAGAAGTCATTTAGAACTACGTACCTAGAGGTCCATAAAACTAGGTACTTAGAGTTCATTTAGAACTACGTACTTAGAAGATATTTAGAACCACGTACTTAAAGGTCATTTAGAACCAACTTTTTAAAGGTCATTTAGAACTACGTACTTAGAGGTCATTTAGAACCACGTACTTAGAGGTCATTAAGAACCACGTACTTAGAGGTCATTTAGAACCACGTACTCAGAAGTCATTTAGAACCAACAACTTAGAGGTCATTTAGAACTACGTACTTAGAGGTCTTTTAGAACCACGTACTCAGAGGTCATTTAGAACCCACGTACTTAGAGGTCATTTAGAACCACGTACTTAGAGGTCATTTAGAACCACGTACTAAGAGATCATATAGATCCACGTACTTAGAGGTCATTTAGAACCACTTACTTAGAGGTCATTTGGAACTACGTACCTAGAGGTAATTTAGAACTACGTATTTAGAGGTCATTTAGAACCACGTACATAGAGGTCATTTAGAACTACGTATTTAGAGGTTATTTAGAACTACGTACTTAGAGGTCATTTAGAACCCACGTACTTAGAGGTAATTTAGAACCAACTTTTTAGAGGTCATTAAGAACTACGTACATAGAGGTCATTTTGAACTACGTACTTAGAGGTAATATAGAACTACGTTCTTAGAGGTCATTTAGAACCACATACTTAGAGGTCATTTAGAACTACTTACTTAGGGGTCATTTAGAACCCACGTACTTAGAGGTCATTTAGTACCCACGTACTTAGAGGTCATATAGAACCACGTACTTAGATGTCATTTAGAACCACTTACATAGAAGTTATTATCACTACGTATATAAGGTCATTTAGAACCACGTACTTAGAGGACATTTAGAACCACGTACTTAGAAGTCATTTAGAAGAACCCACGTACTTAGAGGTCATTTAGAACTACGTAATTAGAGGTCATTTAGAACTACGAACTTATGGGTCATTTAGAACCCACGTACTTAGAGGTCATTTAGTACCCACGTACTTAGAGGTCATTTGGAAGTACGTATATGAGGTCATTTAGAAGCACATACTTAGAGGACATTTAGAACCACGTACTTAGAAGGCATTAAGAACTAAGTATTTAGAGGTCATTTAGAACCATGTACTCAGAGGTCGTTTAGAACCCCGTACTTAGAGGTCATTCAGAACAACGTATTTATAGGTCATTTAGAACCACGTACTTAGAGGTCATTTAGAACCACATACTTAGAGGTCATTTAGAACTACGTACTTAGAGGTCATTTAGAACTACGTACTTAAGGTCATTTAAATCCACGTACTTATGGTCATTTAGAACTACGTACTTAGAGGTCATTTAGAAGCACGTACATAGTGGTCATTTAGAACCACGTACTTAAAGGTCATTTAGAACTACGTTCTTAGAAGATATTTAGAACCACGTACTTAGAGGTCATTTAGAACCACTTACTTAGAGGTCATTTGGAACTACGTACCTAGAGGTAATTTGGAACTACGTACCTAGAGGTCATTTAGAACCTCGTACTTAGAGGTCATTTAGAACCACATACTTAGAGGTCATTTAGAACCACTTACTTCGAGGTCATTTAGAACTACTTACTTAGAGGTCATTTAGAACCACGTACTTAGAGGTCATTTAGCACCACGTACTTAGAAGTCATTTAGAACCAAGTACTTAGAGGTCATTTAGAACCACATACTTAGAAGTCGTTTAGAACTACGTACTTAGAGGTCATTTAGAACCCACGTACTTAGAGGTAATTCAGAACCAACTTTTTAGAGGTCATTTAAAACTACGTACATAGAGGTCATTTTGAACTACGTATTTAGAGGTAATATAGAACTACGTTCTTAGAGGTCATTTAGAACCACATACTTAGAGGTCATTTAGAACTACTTACTTAGAGGTCATAGAACTACGTACCTAGAGGTCAATTAGAACTACGTACTTAGAGGTCATTTAGAACCACGTACTTAGAGGTCATTTAGCACCACGTACTTAGAAGTCATTTAGAACCAAGTACTTAGAGGTCATTTAGAACCACATACTTAGAAGTCGTTTAGAACTACGTACTTAGAGGTCACTTAGAACCCACGTACTGAGAGGTCATTTACAACTACGTACTTAGAGGTCATTTAGTACTACGTACTTAGGGGTCATTTAGAACCTTTTACTTAGAGGTCATTTAGAACCACGTACTTAGAGGTCATTTAGAACTACGTATATGAGCTCATTTAGAACCCCGTACTTAGAGGTCATTTAGAACCATATACTTAGAGGTCATTTAGAACTACTTACTTAGAGGTCATTTAGAACTACGTACCTAGAGGTCATTTAGAACCACGTACTGATAGGTCATTTAGAACAACGTACTTAGAGGTCATTTAGAACCACGTACTTAGAGGTCATTTAGAACCACGTACTTAGAGGTCATTTAGAACCACGTACTTAGAGGTCATTTAGAACCACGTACTTAGAGGACATCTAGAACTACGTACTTAGAGGTCATTTAGAAGCGCGTACATAGAGGTCATTTAGAACCACGTACTGATAGGTCATTTAGAACTACGTACTTAGAGGGCATTTAGAACTAAGTACTTAAAGGTCTTTTAGAATCTCGTACTTAAAAGTCATTTAGAACCACATACTCAGAGGTCATTTAGAACCACGTACTTAGAGGTCATTTAGAACCAAGTACTTAGAGGTCATTTAGAACCACATACTTAGAGGTCATTTAGTACTACTTACTTAGAAGTCATTTAGAACTACGTACCTAGAGGTCCATAAAACTAGGTACTTAGAGTTCATTTAGAACTACGTATTCAGAAGATATTTAGAACCACGTACTTAAAGGTCATTTAGAACCAACTTTTTAAAGGTCATTTAGAACTACGTACTTAGAGGTCATTTAGAACCACGTACTTAGAGGTCATTAAGAACCACGTACTTAGAGGTCATTTAGAACCACGTACTCAGAAGTCATTTAGAACCAACAACTTAGAGGTCATTTAGAACTACGTACTTAGAGGTCTTTTAGAACCACGTACTCAGAGGTCATTTAGAACCCACGTACTTAGAGGTCATTTAGAACCACGTACTTAGAGGTCATTTAGAACCACGTATTAAGAGATCATATAGATCCACGTACTTAGAGGTCATTTAGAACCACTTACTTAGAGGTCATTTGGAACTACGTACCTAGAGGTAATTTAGAACTACGTATTTAGAGGTCATTTAGAACCACGTACATAGAGGTCATTTAGAACTACGTACTTAGAGGTCATTTAGAACTACGTATTTAGAGGTTATTTAGAACTACGTACTTAGAGGTCATTTAGAACCCACGTACTTAGAGGTAATTTAGAACCAACTTTTTAGAGGTCATTTAGAACTACGTACATAGAGGTCATTTTGAACTACGTACTTAGAGGTAATATAGAACTACGTTCTTAGAGGTCATTTAGAACCACATACTTAGAGGTCATTTAGAACTACTTACTTAGGGGTCATTTAGAACCCACGTACTTAGAGGTCATTTAGTACCCACGTACTTAGATGTCATATAGAACCACGTACTTAGATGTCATTTAGAACCACTTACATAGAAGTTATTATCACTACGTATATAAGGTCATTTAGAACCACGTACTTAGAGGACATTTAGAACCACGTACTTAGAAGTCATTTAGAAGAACCCACGTACTTAGAGGTCATTTAGAACTACGTAATTAGAGGTCATTTAGAACTACGAACTTATGGGTCATTTAGAACCCACGTACTTAGAGGTCATTTAGTACCCACGTACTTAGAGGTCATTTGGAAGTACGTATATGAGGTCATTTAGAAGCACATACTTAGAGGACATTTAGAACCACGTACTTAGAAGGCATTAAGAACTAAGTATTTAGAGGTCATTTAGAACCATGTACTCAGAGGTCGTTTAGAACCCCGTACTTAGAGGTCATTCAGAACAACGTATTTATAGGTCATTTAGAACCACGTACTTAGAGGTCATTTAGAACCACATACTTAGAGGTCATTTAGAACTACGTACTTAGAGGTCATTTAGAACTACGTACTTAAGGTCATTTAAATCCACGTACTTATGGTCATTTAGAACTACGTACTTAGAGGTCATTTAGAAGCACGTACATAGTGGTCATTTAGAACCACGTACTTAAAGGTCATTTAGAACTACGTACTTAGAAGATATTTAGAACCACGTACTTAGAGGTCATTTAGAACCACTTACTTAGAGGTCATTTGGAACTACGTACCTAGAGGTAATTTGGAACTACGTACCTAGAGGTCATTTAGAACCTCGTACTTAGAGGTCATTTAGAACCACATACTTAGAGGTCATTTAGAACCACTTACTTCGAGGTCATTTAGAACTACTTACTTAGAGGTCATTTAGAACCACGTACTTAGAGGTCATTTAGCACCACGTACTTAGAAGTCATTTAGAACCAAGTACTTAGAGGTCATTTAGAACCACATACTTAGAAGTCGTTTAGAACTACGTACTTAGAGGTCATTTAGAACCCACGTACTTAGAGGTAATTTAGAACCAACTTTTTAGAGGTCATTTAAAACTACGTACATAGAGGTCATTTTGAACTACGTACTTAGAGGTAATATAGAACTACGTTCTTAGAGGTCATTTAGAACCACATACTTAGAGGTCATTTAGAACTACTTACTTAGAGGTCATTTAGAACTACGTACCTAGAGGTCAATTAGAACTACGTACTTAGAGGTCATTTAGAACTACGTACTTAGAAGATATTAGAACCACGTACTTAGAGGTCATTTAGAACGAACTTTTTAGAGGTCATTTAGAACTACGTACTTAGAGGTCATTTAGAACCACGTACTCAGAGGTCATTTAGAACCCACGTACTTAGAGGTCATATAAAACCACGTATTTAGAGGTCATTAAGAACCACGTACTTAGAGGTCATTTAGAACAAATTACTTAGAGGTAATTTAGAACCACGTACTTAGACGTCATTTAGATCCACGTACTTAGAGGTCATTTAGAACCACGTACTTAGAAATTATTATCACTACGTATATAAGGTCATTTAGAACCACGTACTTAGAGGACATTTAGAACCACGTACTTAGAAGTCATTTAGAAGAACCCACGTACTTACAGGTCATTTAGAACTACGTAATTAGAGGTCATTTAGAACTACGAACTTATGGGTCATATAGAACCCACGTACTTAGAGGTCATTTAGTACCCACGTACTTAGAGGTCATATAGAACCACGTACTTAGAGGTCATTTAGAACCACTTACTTAAATGTCATTTTAAAGTACGTACCTAGAGGTCATTTAGAACTACGTACTTAGGGGTCATTTAGAACTACTTACTTAGAGGTCATTTAGAAGCACGTACTTAGAGGTCATTTAGAACCACGTAGTTATTGGTCATTTAGAACCACGTACTTAGAGGTCATTTAGAACTACGTATATGAGGTCATTTAGAAGCACATACTTAGAGGACATTTAGAACCACGTACTTAGAAGGCATTAAGAACTAAGTATTTAGAGATCATTTAGAACCATGTACTCAGAGGTCGTTTAGAACCCCGTACTTAGAGGTCATTCAGAACAACGTATTTATAGGTCATTTAGAACCACGTACTTAGAGGTCATTTAGAACCACATACTTAGAGGTCATTTAGAACTACGTACTTAGAGGTCATTTAGAACTACGTACTTAGAGGTCATTTAGAACTACGTATTTAGAGGTTATTTAGAACTACGAACTTAGGGGTCATTTAGAACCCACGTACTTAGAGGTCATTTAGTACCCACGTACTTAGAGGTCATTTGGAAGTACGTACCTAGAGTTCATTTAGAACTACGTACTTAGGGGTCATTTAGAACTACTTACTTAGAGGTCATTTAGAAGCACGTATTTAGAGGTCATTTAGAACCACGTAGTTATTGGTCATTTAGAACCACGTACTTAGAGGTCATTTAGAACTACGTATATGAGGTCATTTAGAAGCACATACTTAGAGGACATTTAGAACCACGTACTTAGAAGGCATTAAGAACTAAGTATTTAGAGATCATTTAGAACCATGTACTCAGAGGTCGTTTAGAACCCCGTACTTAGAGGTCATTCAGAACAACGTATTTATAGGTCATTTAGAACCACGTACTTAGAGGTCATTTAGAACCACATACTTAGAGGTCATTTAGAACTACGTACTTAGAGGTCATTTAGAACTACGTACTTAAGGTCATTTAAATCCACGTACTTATGGTCATTTAGAACTACGTACTTAGAGGTCATTTAGAAGCACGTACATAGTGGTCATTTAGAACCACGTACTTAAAGGTCATTTAGAACTACGTACTTAGAAGATATTTAGAACCACGTACTTAGAGGTCATTTAGAACCACTTACTTAGAGGTCATTTGGAACTACGTACCTAGAGGTAATTTGGAACTACGTACCTAGAGGTCATTTAGCACCACGTACTTAGAAGTCATTTAGAACCATGTACTTAGAGGTCATTTAGAACTACATACTTAGAAGTCGTTTAGAACTACGTACTTAGAGGTCATTTAGAACCCACGTACTTAGAGGTAATTTAGAACCAACTTTTTAGAGGTCATTTAGAACTACGTAAATAGAGGTCATTTTGAACTACGTACTTAGAGGTAATATAGAACTACGTTCTTAGAGGTCATTTAGAACCACATACTTAGAGGTCATTTAGAACTACTTACTTAGAGGTCATTTAGAACTACGTACCTAGAGGTCAATTAGAACTACGTACTTAGAGGTCATTTAGAACTACGTACTTAGAAGATATTAGAACCACGTACTTAGAGGTCATTTAGAACCCACGTACTTAGAGGTCATATAAAACCACGTATTTAGAGGTCATTAAGAACCACGTACTTAGAGGTCATTTAGAACCAAGTACTTAGATGTAATTTAGAACCACGTACTTAGACGTCATTTAGAACCACGTACTTAGAGGTCATTTAGAACCACGTACTTAGAAATTATTATCACTACGTATATAAGGTCATTTAGAACCACGTACTTAGAGGACATTTAGAACCACGTACCTAGAAGTCATTTAGAAGAACCCACGTACTTACAGGTCATTTAGAACTACGTAATTAGAGGTCATTTAGAACTACGAACTTATGGGTCATATAGAACCCACGTACTTAGAGGTCATTTAGTACCCACGTACTTAGAGGTCATATAGAACCACGTACTTAGAGGTCATTTAGAACCACTTACTTAGATGTCATTTTAAAGTACGTACCTAGAGGTCATTTAGAACTACGTACTTAGGGGTCATTTAGAACTACTTACTTAGAGGTCATTTAGAAGCACGTTCTTAGAGGTCATTAAGAACTACGTATTTAGAGGTCATTTAGAACCATGTACTCAGAGGTCGTTTAGAACCCGGTACTTAGAGGTCATTCAGAACTACGTATTTAGAGGTCATTTAGAACCACGTACTTAGAGGTCATTTAGAACCACATACTTAGAGGTCATTTAGATCTACGTACTTAGAGGTCATTTAGAACCCACGTACTAGGAGGTCATATAGAACCACGGACTTAGAGGTCATTTAGAACCACTTACTTAGAGGCCATTTGGAACTACGTACCTAGAGGTCAATTAGAACGACGTACTTAGGGGTTCATTTAGAACAACTTACTTAGAGGTAATTTAGAACCACGTACTTGGAGGTCATTTAGAACCACACACTTAGAGGTCACTTAGAACCCACGTACTGAGAGGTCATTTACAACTACGTACTTAGAGTTCATTTAGTACTACGTACTTAGGGGTCATTTAGAACCTTTTACTTAGAGGTCATTTAGAACCACGTACTTAGAGGTCATTTAAACTACGTATATGAGGTCATTTAGAACCATGTACTTAGAGGACATTTAGAACCAATTACTTAGATGTCATTTAGATTCGCGTACTTAGAGGTCATTTAGAACTACTTCCTTAGAGGTCATTTAGAACCACGTACTTAGAGGTCACTTAGAACTACGTACTTAGAGGTCATTTAGAACCACGTATTTAGAGGTCATTTAGAACTACGTATATGAGCTCATTTAGAACCCCGTACTTAGAGGTCATTTAGAACCATATACTTAGAGGTCATTTAGAACTACTTACTTAGAGGTCATTTAGAACTACGTACCTAGAGGTCATTTAGAACCACGTACTGATAGGTCATTTAGATCAACGTACTTAGAGGTCATTTAGAACCACGTACTTAGAGGTCATTTAGAACCACGTACTTAGAGGTCATTTAGAACCACGTACTTAGAGGTCATTTAGAACCACGTACTTAGAGGACATCTAGAACTACGTACTTAGAGGTCATTTAGAAGCGCGTACATAGAGGTCATTTAGAACAACGTACTGATAGGTCATTTAGAACTACGTACTTAGAGGGCATTTAGAACTAAGTACTTATAGGTCTTTTAGAATCTCGTACTTAGAAGTCATTTAGAACCACATACTCAGAATTATTTAGAACCACGTACTTAGAGGTCATTTAGAACCAAGTACTTAGAGGTCATTTAGAACCACATACTTAGAGGTCATTTAGTACTACTTACTTAGAAGTCATTTAGAACTACGTACCTAGAGGTCCATTAAAACAAGGTACTTAGAGTTCATTTAGAACTACGTACTTAGAAGATATTTAGAACCACGTACTTAAAGGTCATTAAGAACCACGTACTTAGAGGTCATTTAGAACCACGTACTCAGAAGTCATTTAGAACCAACAACTTAGAGGTCATTTAGAACTACGTACTTAGAGGTCTTTTAGAACCACGTACTCAGAGGTCATTTAGAACCCACGTACTTAGAGGTCATTTAGAAAAACGTACTTAGAGGTCATTTAGAACCACGTACTTAGAGGTCATTTAGAACCAAGTACTTAGATGTAATTTAGAACCACGTACTTAGACGTCATTTAGAACCACGTACTTAGAGGTCATTTAGAACCACGTACTTAGAAATTATTATCACTACGTATATAAGGTCATTTAGAACCACGTACTTAGAGGACATTTAGAACCACGTACCTAGAAGTCATTTAGAAGAACCCACGTACTTACAGGTCATTTAGAACTACGTAATTAGAGGTCATTTAGAACTACGAACTTATGGGTCATATAGAACCCACGTACTTAGAGGTCATTTAGTACCCACGTACTTAGAGGTCATATAGAACCACGTACTTAGAGGTCATTTAGAACCACTTACTTAGATGTCATTTTAAAGTACGTACCTAGAGGTCATTTAGAACTACGTACTTAGGGGTCATTTAGAACTACTTACTTAGAGGTCATTTAGAAGCACGTTCTTAGAGGTCATTAAGAACTACGTATTTAGAGGTCATTTAGAACCATGTACTCAGAGGTCGTTTAGAACCCGGTACTTAGAGGTCATTCAGAACTACGTATTTAGAGGTCATTTAGAACCACGTACTTAGAGGTCATTTAGAACCACATACTTAGAGGTCATTTAGATCTACGTACTTAGAGGTCATTTAGAACCCACGTACTAGGAGGTCATATAGAACCACGGACTTAGAGGTCATTTAGAACCACTTACTTAGAGGCCATTTGGAACTACGTACCTAGAGGTCAATTAGAACGACGTACTTAGGGGTTCATTTAGAACAACTTACTTAGAGGTAATTTAGAACCACGTACTTGGAGGTCATTTAGAACCACACACTTAGAGGTCACTTAGAACCCACGTACTGAGAGGTCATTTACAACTACGTACTTAGAGTTCATTTAGTACTACGTACTTAGGGGTCATTTAGAACCTTTTACTTAGAGGTCATTTAGAACCACGTACTTAGAGGTCATTTAAACTACGTATATGAGGTCATTTAGAACCATGTACTTAGAGGACATTTAGAACCAATTACTTAGATGTCATTTAGATTCGCGTACTTAGAGGTCATTTAGAACTACTTCCTTAGAGGTCATTTAGAACCACGTACTTAGAGGTCACTTAGAACTACGTACTTAGAGGTCATTTAGAACCACGTATTTAGAGGTCATTTAGAACTACGTATATGAGCTCATTTAGAACCCCGTACTTAGAGGTCATTTAGAACCATATACTTAGAGGTCATTTAGAACTACTTACTTAGAGGTCATTTAGAACTACGTACCTAGAGGTCATTTAGAACCACGTACTGATAGGTCATTTAGATCAACGTACTTAGAGGTCATTTAGAACCACGTACTTAGAGGTCATTTAGAACCACGTACTTAGAGGTCATTTAGAACCACGTACTTAGAGGTCATTTAGAACCACGTACTTAGAGGACATCTAGAACTACGTACTTAGAGGTCATTTAGAAGCGCGTACATAGAGGTCATTTAGAACAACGTACTGATAGGTCATTTAGAACTACGTACTTAGAGGGCATTTAGAACTAAGTACTTATAGGTCTTTTAGAATCTCGTACTTAGAAGTCATTTAGAACCACATACTCAGAATTATTTAGAACCACGTACTTAGAGGTCATTTAGAACCAAGTACTTAGAGGTCATTTAGAACCACATACTTAGAGGTCATTTAGTACTACTTACTTAGAAGTCATTTAGAACTACGTACCTAGAGGTCCATTAAAACAAGGTACTTAGAGTTCATTTAGAACTACGTACTTAGAAGATATTTAGAACCACGTACTTAAAGGTCATTAAGAACCACGTACTTAGAGGTCATTTAGAACCACGTACTCAGAAGTCATTTAGAACCAACAACTTAGAGGTCATTTAGAACTACGTACTTAGAGGTCTTTTAGAACCACGTACTCAGAGGTCATTTAGAACCCACGTACTTAGAGGTCATTTAGAAAAACGTACTTAGAGGTCATTTAGAACCACGTACTTAGGTCATTTAGAACCACGTACTAAGAGATCATATAGATCCACGTTCTTAGAGGTCATTTAGAACCACTTACTTAGAGGTCATTTGGAACTACGTACCTAGAGGTAATTTAGAACTACGTATTTAGAGGTCATTTAGAACCACGTACATAGAGGTCATTTAGAACTACGTACTTAGAGGTCATTTAGAACTACGTATTTAGAGGTTATTTAGAACTACGAACTTAGGGGTCATTTAGAACCCACGTACTTAGAGGTCATTTAGAACTACGTATATGAGCTCATTTAGAACCCCGTACTTAGAGGTCATTTAGAACCATATACTTAGAGGTCATTTAGAACTACTTACTTAGAGGTCATTTAGAACTACGTACCTAGAGGTCATTTAGAACCACGTACTGATAGGTCATTTAGAACAACGTACTTAGAGGTCATTTAGAACCACGTACTTAGAGGTCATTTAGAACCACGTACTTAGAGGTCATTTAGAACCACGTACTTAGAGGTCATTTAGAACCACGTACTTAGAGGACATCTAGAACTACGTACTTAGAGGTCATTTAGAAGCGCGTACATAGAGGTCATTTAGAACCACGTACTGATAGGTCATTTAGAACTACGTACTTAGAGGGCATTTAGAACTAAGTACTTAAAGGTCTTTTAGAATCTCGTACTTAAAAGTCATTTAGAACCACATACTCAGAGGTCATTTAGAACCACGTACTTAGAGGTCATTTAGAACCAAGTACTTAGAGGTCATTTAGAACCACATACTTAGAGGTCATTTAGTACTACTTACTTAGAAGTCATTTAGAACTACGTACCTAGAGGTCCATAAAACTAGGTACTTAGAGTTCATTTAGAACTACGTATTCAGAAGATATTTAGAACCACGTACTTAAAGGTCATTTAGAACCAACTTTTTAAAGGTCATTTAGAACTACGTACTTAGAGGTCATTTAGAACCACGTACTTAGAGGTCATTAAGAACCACGTACTTAGAGGTCATTTAGAACCACGTACTCAGAAGTCATTTAGAACCAACAACTTAGAGGTCATTTAGAACTACGTACTTAGAGGTCTTTTAGAACCACGTACTCAGAGGTCATTTAGAACCCACGTACTTAGAGGTCATTTAGAACCACGTACTTAGAGGTCATTTAGAACCACGTATTAAGAGATCATATAGATCCACGTACTTAGAGGTCATTTAGAACCACTTACTTAGAGGTCATTTGGAACTACGTACCTAGAGGTAATTTAGAACTACGTATTTAGAGGTCATTTAGAACCACGTACATAGAGGTCATTTAGAACTACGTACTTAGAGGTCATTTAGAACTACGTATTTAGAGGTTATTTAGAACTACGTACTTAGAGGTCATTTAGAACCCACGTACTTAGAGGTAATTTAGAACCAACTTTTTAGAGGTCATTTAGAACTACGTACATAGAGGTCATTTTGAACTACGTACTTAGAGGTAATATAGAACTACGTTCTTAGAGGTCATTTAGAACCACATACTTAGAGGTCATTTAGAACTACTTACTTAGGGGTCATTTAGAACCCACGTACTTAGAGGTCATTTAGTACCCACGTACTTAGATGTCATATAGAACCACGTACTTAGATGTCATTTAGAACCACTTACATAGAAGTTATTATCACTACGTATATAAGGTCATTTAGAACCACGTACTTAGAGGACATTTAGAACCACGTACTTAGAAGTCATTTAGAAGAACCCACGTACTTAGAGGTCATTTAGAACTACGTAATTAGAGGTCATTTAGAACTACGAACTTATGGGTCATTTAGAACCCACGTACTTAGAGGTCATTTAGTACCCACGTACTTAGAGGTCATTTGGAAGTACGTATATGAGGTCATTTAGAAGCACATACTTAGAGGACATTTAGAACCACGTACTTAGAAGGCATTAAGAACTAAGTATTTAGAGGTCATTTAGAACCATGTACTCAGAGGTCGTTTAGAACCCCGTACTTAGAGGTCATTCAGAACAACGTATTTATAGGTCATTTAGAACCACGTACTTAGAGGTCATTTAGAACCACATACTTAGAGGTCATTTAGAACTACGTACTTAGAGGTCATTTAGAACTACGTACTTAAGGTCATTTAAATCCACGTACTTATGGTCATTTAGAACTACGTACTTAGAGGTCATTTAGAAGCACGTACATAGTGGTCATTTAGAACCACGTACTTAAAGGTCATTTAGAACTACGTACTTAGAAGATATTTAGAACCACGTACTTAGAGGTCATTTAGAACCACTTACTTAGAGGTCATTTGGAACTACGTACCTAGAGGTAATTTGGAACTACGTACCTAGAGGTCATTTAGAACCTCGTACTTAGAGGTCATTTAGAACCACATACTTAGAGGTCATTTAGAACCACTTACTTCGAGGTCATTTAGAACTACTTACTTAGAGGTCATTTAGAACCACGTACTTAGAGGTCATTTAGCACCACGTACTTAGAAGTCATTTAGAACCAAGTACTTAGAGGTCATTTAGAACCACATACTTAGAAGTCGTTTAGAACTACGTACTTAGAGGTCATTTAGAACCCACGTACTTAGAGGTAATTTAGAACCAACTTTTTAGAGGTCATTTAAAACTACGTACATAGAGGTCATTTTGAACTACGTACTTAGAGGTAATATAGAACTACGTTCTTAGAGGTCATTTAGAACCACATACTTAGAGGTCATTTAGAACTACTTACTTAGAGGTCATTTAGAACTACGTACCTAGAGGTCAATTAGAACTACGTACTTAGAGGTCATTTAGAACTACGTACTTAGAAGATATTAGAACCACGTACTTAGAGGTCATTTAGAACGAACTTTTTAGAGGTCATTTAGAACTACGTACTTAGAGGTCATTTAGAACCACGTACTCAGAGGTCATTTAGAACCCACGTACTTAGAGGTCATATAAAACCACGTATTTAGAGGTCATTAAGAACCACGTACTTAGAGGTCATTTAGAACAAATTACTTAGAGGTAATTTAGAACCACGTACTTAGACGTCATTTAGATCCACGTACTTAGAGGTCATTTAGAACCACGTACTTAGAAATTATTATCACTACGTATATAAGGTCATTTAGAACCACGTACTTAGAGGACATTTAGAACCACGTACTTAGAAGTCATTTAGAAGAACCCACGTACTTACAGGTCATTTAGAACTACGTAATTAGAGGTCATTTAGAACTACGAACTTATGGGTCATATAGAACCCACGTACTTAGAGGTCATTTAGTACCCACGTACTTAGAGGTCATATAGAACCACGTACTTAGAGGTCATTTAGAACCACTTACTTAAATGTCATTTTAAAGTACGTACCTAGAGGTCATTTAGAACTACGTACTTAGGGGTCATTTAGAACTACTTACTTAGAGGTCATTTAGAAGCACGTACTTAGAGGTCATTTAGAACCACGTAGTTATTGGTCATTTAGAACCACGTACTTAGAGGTCATTTAGAACTACGTATATGAGGTCATTTAGAAGCACATACTTAGAGGACATTTAGAACCACGTACTTAGAAGGCATTAAGAACTAAGTATTTAGAGATCATTTAGAACCATGTACTCAGAGGTCGTTTAGAACCCCGTACTTAGAGGTCATTCAGAACAACGTATTTATAGGTCATTTAGAACCACGTACTTAGAGGTCATTTAGAACCACATACTTAGAGGTCATTTAGAACTACGTACTTAGAGGTCATTTAGAACTACGTACTTAGAGGTCATTTAGAACTACGTATTTAGAGGTTATTTAGAACTACGAACTTAGGGGTCATTTAGAACCCACGTACTTAGAGGTCATTTAGTACCCACGTACTTAGAGGTCATTTGGAAGTACGTACCTAGAGTTCATTTAGAACTACGTACTTAGGGGTCATTTAGAACTACTTACTTAGAGGTCATTTAGAAGCACGTATTTAGAGGTCATTTAGAACCACGTAGTTATTGGTCATTTAGAACCACGTACTTAGAGGTCATTTAGAACTACGTATATGAGGTCATTTAGAAGCACATACTTAGAGGACATTTAGAACCACGTACTTAGAAGGCATTAAGAACTAAGTATTTAGAGATCATTTAGAACCATGTACTCAGAGGTCGTTTAGAACCCCGTACTTAGAGGTCATTCAGAACAACGTATTTATAGGTCATTTAGAACCACGTACTTAGAGGTCATTTAGAACCACATACTTAGAGGTCATTTAGAACTACGTACTTAGAGGTCATTTAGAACTACGTACTTAAGGTCATTTAAATCCACGTACTTATGGTCATTTAGAACTACGTACTTAGAGGTCATTTAGAAGCACGTACATAGTGGTCATTTAGAACCACGTACTTAAAGGTCATTTAGAACTACGTACTTAGAAGATATTTAGAACCACGTACTTAGAGGTCATTTAGAACCACTTACTTAGAGGTCATTTGGAACTACGTACCTAGAGGTAATTTGGAACTACGTACCTAGAGGTCATTTAGCACCACGTACTTAGAAGTCATTTAGAACCATGTACTTAGAGGTCATTTAGAACTACATACTTAGAAGTCGTTTAGAACTACGTACTTAGAGGTCATTTAGAACCCACGTACTTAGAGGTAATTTAGAACCAACTTTTTAGAGGTCATTTAGAACTACGTAAATAGAGGTCATTTTGAACTACGTACTTAGAGGTAATATAGAACTACGTTCTTAGAGGTCATTTAGAACCACATACTTAGAGGTCATTTAGAACTACTTACTTAGAGGTCATTTAGAACTACGTACCTAGAGGTCAATTAGAACTACGTACTTAGAGGTCATTTAGAACTACGTACTTAGAAGATATTAGAACCACGTACTTAGAGGTCATTTAGAACCCACGTACTTAGAGGTCATATAAAACCACGTATTTAGAGGTCATTAAGAACCACGTACTTAGAGGTCATTTAGAACCAAGTACTTAGATGTAATTTAGAACCACGTACTTAGACGTCATTTAGAACCACGTACTTAGAGGTCATTTAGAACCACGTACTTAGAAATTATTATCACTACGTATATAAGGTCATTTAGAACCACGTACTTAGAGGACATTTAGAACCACGTACCTAGAAGTCATTTAGAAGAACCCACGTACTTACAGGTCATTTAGAACTACGTAATTAGAGGTCATTTAGAACTACGAACTTATGGGTCATATAGAACCCACGTACTTAGAGGTCATTTAGTACCCACGTACTTAGAGGTCATATAGAACCACGTACTTAGAGGTCATTTAGAACCACTTACTTAGATGTCATTTTAAAGTACGTACCTAGAGGTCATTTAGAACTACGTACTTAGGGGTCATTTAGAACTACTTACTTAGAGGTCATTTAGAAGCACGTTCTTAGAGGTCATTAAGAACTACGTATTTAGAGGTCATTTAGAACCATGTACTCAGAGGTCGTTTAGAACCCGGTACTTAGAGGTCATTCAGAACTACGTATTTAGAGGTCATTTAGAACCACGTACTTAGAGGTCATTTAGAACCACATACTTAGAGGTCATTTAGATCTACGTACTTAGAGGTCATTTAGAACCCACGTACTAGGAGGTCATATAGAACCACGGACTTAGAGGTCATTTAGAACCACTTACTTAGAGGCCATTTGGAACTACGTACCTAGAGGTCAATTAGAACGACGTACTTAGGGGTTCATTTAGAACAACTTACTTAGAGGTAATTTAGAACCACGTACTTGGAGGTCATTTAGAACCACACACTTAGAGGTCACTTAGAACCCACGTACTGAGAGGTCATTTACAACTACGTACTTAGAGTTCATTTAGTACTACGTACTTAGGGGTCATTTAGAACCTTTTACTTAGAGGTCATTTAGAACCACGTACTTAGAGGTCATTTAAACTACGTATATGAGGTCATTTAGAACCATGTACTTAGAGGACATTTAGAACCAATTACTTAGATGTCATTTAGATTCGCGTACTTAGAGGTCATTTAGAACTACTTCCTTAGAGGTCATTTAGAACCACGTACTTAGAGGTCACTTAGAACTACGTACTTAGAGGTCATTTAGAACCACGTATTTAGAGGTCATTTAGAACTACGTATATGAGCTCATTTAGAACCCCGTACTTAGAGGTCATTTAGAACCATATACTTAGAGGTCATTTAGAACTACTTACTTAGAGGTCATTTAGAACTACGTACCTAGAGGTCATTTAGAACCACGTACTGATAGGTCATTTAGATCAACGTACTTAGAGGTCATTTAGAACCACGTACTTAGAGGTCATTTAGAACCACGTACTTAGAGGTCATTTAGAACCACGTACTTAGAGGTCATTTAGAACCACGTACTTAGAGGACATCTAGAACTACGTACTTAGAGGTCATTTAGAAGCGCGTACATAGAGGTCATTTAGAACAACGTACTGATAGGTCATTTAGAACTACGTACTTAGAGGGCATTTAGAACTAAGTACTTATAGGTCTTTTAGAATCTCGTACTTAGAAGTCATTTAGAACCACATACTCAGAATTATTTAGAACCACGTACTTAGAGGTCATTTAGAACCAAGTACTTAGAGGTCATTTAGAACCACATACTTAGAGGTCATTTAGTACTACTTACTTAGAAGTCATTTAGAACTACGTACCTAGAGGTCCATTAAAACAAGGTACTTAGAGTTCATTTAGAACTACGTACTTAGAAGATATTTAGAACCACGTACTTAAAGGTCATTAAGAACCACGTACTTAGAGGTCATTTAGAACCACGTACTCAGAAGTCATTTAGAACCAACAACTTAGAGGTCATTTAGAACTACGTACTTAGAGGTCTTTTAGAACCACGTACTCAGAGGTCATTTAGAACCCACGTACTTAGAGGTCATTTAGAAAAACGTACTTAGAGGTCATTTAGAACCACGTACTTAGGTCATTTAGAACCACGTACTAAGAGATCATATAGATCCACGTTCTTAGAGGTCATTTAGAACCACGTACATAGAGGTCATTTAGAACTACGTACTTAGAGGTCATTTAGAACTACGTATTTAGAGGTTATTTAGAACTACGAACTTAGGGGTCATTTAGAACCCACGTACTTAGAGGTCATTTAGAACTACGAACTTATAGGTCATTTAGAACCCACGTACTTAGAGGTCATTTAGTACCCACGTACTTAGAGGTCATTTGGAAGTACGTACCTAGAGGTCATTTAGAACTACGTACTTAGGGGTCATTTAGAACTACTTACTTAGAGGTCATTTAGAAGCACGTACTTAGAGGTCATTTAGAACCACGTAGTTATTGGTCATTTAGAACCACGTACTTAGAGGTCATTTAGAACTACGTATATGAGGTCATTTAGAAGCACATACTTAGAGGACATTTAGAACCACGTACTTAGAAGGCATTAAGAACTAAGTATTTAGAGGTCATTTAGAACCATGTACTCAGAGGTCGTTTAGAACCCCGTACTTAGAGGTCATTCAGAACAACGTATTTATAGGTCATTTAGAACCACGTACTTAGAGGTCATTTAGAACCACATACTTAGAGGTCATTTAGAACTACGTACTTAGAGGTCATTTAGAACTACGTACTTCAGGTCATTTAAATCCACGTACTTATAGTCATTTAGAACTACGTACTTAGAGGTCATTTAGAAGCACGTACATAGTGGTCATTTAGAACCACGTACTTAAAGGTCATTTAGAACTACGTACTTAGAAGATATTTAGAACCACGTACTTAGAGGTCATTTAGAACCACTTACTTAGAGGTCATATGGAACTACGTACCTAGAGGTAATTTGGAACTACTTACCTAGAGGTCATTTAGAACCTCTTACTTAGAGGTCATTTAGAACCACATACTTAGAGGTCATTTAGAACCACTTACTTCGAGGTCATTTAGAACTACTTACTTAGAGGTCATTTAGAACCACGTCATTAGAGGTCATTTAGCACCACGTACTTAGAAGTCATTTAGAACCAAGTACTTAGAGGTCATTTAGAACCACATACTTAGAAGTCGTTTAGAACTACGTACTTAGAGGTCATTTAGAACCCACGTACTTAGAGGTAATTTAGAACCAACTTTTTAGAGGTAATTTAGAAATACGTACATAGAGGTCATTTTGAACTACGTACTTAGAGGTAATATAGAACTACGTTCTTAGAGGTCATTTAGAACCACATACTTAGAGGTCATTTAGAACTACTTACTTAGAGGTCATTTAGAACTACGTACCTAGAGGTCAATTAGAACTACGTACTTAGAGGTCATTTAGAACTACGTACTTAGAAGATATTAGAACCACGTACTTAGAGGTCATTTAGAACGAAATTTTTAGAGGTCATTTAGAACTACGTACTTAGAGGTCATTTAGAACCACGTACTCAGAGGTCATTTAGAACCCACGTACTTAGAGGTCATATAAAACCACGTATTTAGAGGTCATTAAGAACCACGTACTTAGAGGTCATTTAGAACCAAGTACTTAGAGGTCATTTAAAACCACGTACTTAGACTTCATTTAGAACCACGTACTTAGAGGTCATTTAGAACCACGTACTTAGAAATTATTATCACTACGTATATAAGGTCATTTAGAACCACGTACTTAGAGGACATTTAGAACCACGTACTTAGAAATCATTTAGTACCCACGTACTTAGAGGTCATAAAGGACCACGTACTTAGAGGTCATTTAGAACCACTTACTTAGATGTCATTTTAAAGTACGTACCTAGAGGTCATTTAGAACTACGTACTTAGGGGTCATTTAGAACTACTTACTTAGAGGTCATTTAGAAGCACGTACTTAGAGGTCATTTAGAACTACGTATTTAGAGGTCATTTAGAACCAGGTACTCAGAGGTCGTTTAGAACCCCGTACTTAGAGGTCATTTAGAACCACTTACTTAGATGTCATTTTAAAGTACGTACCTAGAGGTCATTTAGAACTACGTACTTAGGGGTCATTTAGAACTACTTACTTAGAGGTCATTAAGAAGCACGTACTTAGAGGTCATTTAGAACTACGTATTTAGAGGTCATTTAGAACCATGTACTCAGAGGTCGTTTAGAACCCCGTACTTAGAGGTCATTCAGAACTACGTATTTAGAGGTCATTTAGAACCACGTACTTAGAGGTCATTTAGAACCACATACTTAGAGGTCATTTAGATCTACGTACTTAGAGGTCATTTAGAACCCACGTACTAGGAGGTCATATAGAACCACGGACTTAGAGGTCATTTAGAACCACTTACTTAGAGGTCATTTGGAACTACGTACCTAGAGGTCAATTAGAACCACGTACTGATAGGTCATTTAGAACAACGTACTTAGAGGTCATTTAGAACCACGTACTTAGAGGTCATTTAGAACCACACACTTAGAGGTCACTTAGAACCCACGTACTGAGAGGTCATTTACAACTACGTACTTAGAGGTCATTTAGTACTACGTACTTAGGGGTCATTTAGAACCTTTTACTTAGAGGTCATTTAGAACCACGTACTTAGAGGTCATTTAGAACTACGTATATGAGCTCATTTAGAACCCCGTACTTAGAGGTCATTTAGAACCATATACTTAGAGGTCATTTAGAACTACTTACTTAGAGGTCATTTAGAACTACGTACCTAGAGGTCATTTAGAACCACGTACTGATAGGTCATTTAGAACAACGTACTTAGAGGTCATTTAGAACCACGTACTTAGAGGTCATTTAGAACCACGTACTTAGAGGTCATTTAGAACCACGTACTTAGAGGTCATTTAGAACCACGTACTTAGAGGACATCTAGAACTACGTACTTAGAGGTCATTTAGAAGCGCGTACATAGAGGTCATTTAGAACCACGTACTGATAGGTCATTTAGAACTACGTACTTAGAGGGCATTTAGAACTAAGTACTTAAAGGTCTTTTAGAATCTCGTACTTAAAAGTCATTTAGAACCACATACTCAGAGGTCATTTAGAACCACGTACTTAGAGGTCATTTAGAACCAAGTACTTAGAGGTCATTTAGAACCACATACTTAGAGGTCATTTAGTACTACTTACTTAGAAGTCATTTAGAACTACGTACCTAGAGGTCCATAAAACTAGGTACTTA
Organism: Aphrophora alni; assembly: GCA_963513935.1. Lineage (NCBI taxonomy): Eukaryota > Metazoa > Arthropoda > Insecta > Hemiptera > Aphrophoridae > Aphrophora > Aphrophora alni. Next base: position 111,506,433 of record OY740773.1, read on the forward strand.
GAGTTCATTTAGAACTACGTACTTAGAAGATATTTAGAACCACGTACTTAAAGGTCGTTTAGAACCAACTTTTTAAAGGTCATTTAGAACTACGTACTTAGAGGTCATTTAGAACCACGTACTTAGAGGTCATTAAGAACCACGTACTTAGAGGTCATTTAGAACCACGTACTCAGAAGTCATTTAGAACCAACAACTTAGAGGTCATTTAGAACTACGTACTTAGAGGTCTTTTAGAACCACGTACTCAGAGGTCATTTAGAACCCACGTACTTAGAGGTCATTTAGAACCACGTACTTAGAGGTCATTTAGAACCACGTACTAAGAGATCATATAGATCCACGTACTTAGAGGTCATTTAGAACCACTTACTTAGAGGTCATTTGGAACTACGTACCTAGAGGTAATTTAGAACTACGTATTTAGAGGTCATTTAGAACCACGTACATAGAGGTCATTTAGAACTACGTACTTAGAGGTCATTTAGAACTACGTATTTAGAGGTTATTTAGAACTACGTACTTAGAGGTCATTTAGAACCCACGTACTTAGAGGTAATTTAGAACCAACTTTTTAGAGGTCATTTAGAACTACGTACATAGAGGTCATTTTGAACTACGTACTTAGAGGTAATATAGAACTACGTTCTTAGAGGTCATTTAGAACCACATACTTAGAGGTCATTTAGAACTACTTACTTAGGGGTCATTTAGAACCCACGTACTTAGAGGTCATTTAGTACCCACGTACTTAGAGGTCATATAGAACCACGTACTTAGATGTCATTTAGAACCACTTACATAGAAGTTATTATCACTACGTATATAAGGTCATTTAGAACCACGTACTTAGAGGACATTTAGAACCACGTACTTAGAAGTCATTTAGAAGAACCCACGTACTTAGAGGTCATTTGGAACTACGTAATTAGAGGTCATTTAGAACTACGAACTTATGGGTCATTTAGAACCCACGTACTTAGAGGTCATTTAGTACCCACGTACTTAGAGGTCATTTGGAAGTACGTATATGAGGTCATTTAGAAGCACATACTTAGAGGACATTTAGAACCACGTACTTAGAAGGCATTAAGAACTAAGTATTTAGAGGTCATTTAGAACCATGTACTCAGAGGTCGTTTAGAACCCCGTACTTAGAGGTCATTCAGAACAACGTATTTATAGGTCATTTAGAACCACGTACTTAGAGGTCATTTAGAACCACATACTTAGAGGTCATTTAGAACTACGTACTTAGAGGTCATTTAGAACTACGTACTTAAGGTCATTTAAATCCACGTACTTATGGTCATTTAGAACTACGTACTTAGAGGTCATTTAGAAGCACGTACATAGTGGTCATTTAGAACCACGTACTTAAAGGTCATTTAGAACTACGTACTTAGAAGATATTTAGAACCACGTACTTAGAGGTCATTTAGAACCACTTACTTAGAGGTCATTTGGAACTACGTACCTAGAGGTAATTTGGAACTACGTATCTAGAGGTCATTTAGAACCTCGTACTTAGAGGTCATTTAGAACCACATACTTAGAGGTCATTTAGAACCACTTACTTCGAGGTCATTTAGAACTACTTACTTAGAGGTCATTTAGAACCACGTACTTAGAGGTCATTTAGCACCACGTACTTAGAAGTCATTTAGAACCAAGTACTTAGAGGTCATTTACAACCACATACTTAGAAGTCGTTTAGAACTACGTACTTAGAGGTCATTTAGAACCCACGTACTTAGAGGTAATTTAGAACCAACTTTTTAGAGGTCATTTAAAACTACGTACATAGAGGTCATTTTGAACTACGTACTTAGAGGTAATATAGAACTACGTTCTTAGAGGTCATTTAGAACCACATACTTAGAGGTCATTTAGAACTACTTACTTAGAGGTCATTTAGAACTACGTACCTAGAGGTCAATTAGAACTACGTACTTAGAGGTCATTTAGAACTACGTACTTAGAAGATATTAGAACCACGTACTTAGAGGTCATTTAGAACGAACTTTTTAGAGGTCATTTAGAACTACGTACTTAGAGGTCATTTAGAACCACGTACTCAGAGGTCATTTAGAACCCACGTACTTAGAGGTCATATAAAACCACGTATTTAGAGGTCATTAAGAACCACGTACTTAGAGGTCATTTAGAACAAATTACTTAGAGGTCATTTAGAACCACGTACTTAGACGTCATTTAGATCCACGTACTTAGAGGTCATTTAGAACCACGTACTTAGAAATTATTATCACTACGTATATAAGGTCATTTAGAACCACGTACTTAGAGGACATTTAGAACCACGTACTTAGATATCATTTAGAAGAACCCACGTACTTACAGGTCATTTAGAACTACGTAATCAGAGGTCATTTAGAACTACGAACTTATGGGTCATATAGAACCCACGTACTTAGAGGTCATTTAGTACCCACGTACTTAGAGGTCATATAGAACCACGTACTTAGAGGTCATTTAGAACCACTTACTTAGATGTCATTTTAAAGTACGTACCTAGAGGTCATTTAGAACTACGTACTTAGGGGTAATTTAGAACTACTTACTTAGAGGTCATTTAGAAGCACGTACTTAGACGACATTTATAACCATGTAGTTATTGGTCATTTAGAACCACGTACTTAGAGGTCATTTAGAACCACGTATATGAGGTCATTTAGAACCACATACTTAGAGGACATTTAGAACCACGTACTTAGAAGGCATTAAGAACTAAGTATTTAGAGGTCATTTAGAACCATGTACTCAGAGGTCGTTAAGAACCCCGTACTTAGAGGTCATTCAGAACTACGTATTTATAGGTCATTTAGAACCACGTACTTAGAGGTCATTTAGAACCACATACTTAGAGGTCATTTAGAACTACGTACTTAGAGGTCATTTAGAACTACGTACTTTAAGGTCATTTAAATCCTCGTACTTATGGTCATTTAGAACTACGTACTTAGACGTCATTTAGAACCACTTACTTAGAGGTCATTTGGAACTACGTACCTTGAGGTCATTTAGAACCCCGTACTTAGAGGTCATTTAGAAATACGTATTTAGAGGTCATTTAGAACCTACGTACTTAGAGGTCATTTAGAAGCACGTACTTAGAGGTCATTTAGAACCAAGTACTTAGAGGCCATTTTGAACTACTTACTTAGAGGTCATTTAGAACTACGTAAATAGAGGTCAATTAGAATTACGTACTTAGAGGTCATTTAGAACTACGCACTTAGAAGATATTTAGAACTACGTACTTAGAGGTCATTTAGAACCAACTTTTTAGAGGTCATTTAAAACTACGTACTTAGAGGTCATTTAGAACTACTTACTTAGAGGTCATTTAGAACCACGTAGTTATAGGTCATTTAGAACCACGTACATAGAGGTCATTTAGAACTACGTATATGAGGTCATTTAGAACCACATACTTAGAGGTCATAGAGAAAAACGTACTTAGAGGTCATTTAGAACCACTTACTTAGATGTCATTTGGAACTACGTACTTAAAGGTCATATAGAACTAGGTATTTAGAGTTATTTAGATCTTAGAACCTACGGGTCATTTAGAACCCACGTACTTAGAGGTCATTTAGTACCCACGTACTTAGAGGTCATATAGAACCACGTACTTAGAGGTCATTTAGAACCACTTACTTAGATGTCAATTGGAAGTACGTACCTAGAGGTCATTTATAACTACGTACTTAGAGGTCATTTAGAACTACTTACTTAGAGGTCATTTAGAACCACGTAGTTATAGGTCATTTAGAACCACGTACATAGAGGTCATTTAGAACTACGTATATAAGGTCATTTAGAACCACATACTTAGAGGTCATATAGAAAAACGTACTTAGAGGTCATTTAGAACCACGTACTTAGAGGTCATTTAGAACTACGTATTTAGAGGTCATTTAGAACCACGTACATAGAGGTCATTTAGAACTACGTACTTAGAGGTCATTTAGAACTACGTATTTAGAGGTTATTTAGAACTACGAACTTAGGGGTCATTTAGAACCCACGTACTTAGAGGTCATTTAGTACCCACGTACTTAGAGGACATATAGAACCACGTACTTAGAGGTCATTTAGAACCACTTACATAGAAGTAATTATCACTACGTATATAAGGTCATTTAGAACCACGTACTTAGGGGACATTTAGAACCACGTACTTAGAAGTCATTTAGAAGAACCCACGTACTTGGAGGTCATTTAGAACCACCTAAGTAGAGGTCATTTAGAACTACGAACTTAAGGGTCATTTAGAACCCACGTACTTAGAGGTCATTTAGTACCCACGTACTTAGTGGTCATTTGGAAGTACTTACCTAGAGGTCATTTAGAACTACGTACTTAGGGGTCATTTAGAACTACTTACTTAGAGGTCATTTAGAAGCACGTACTTAGAGGTCATTTAGAACCACGTAGTTATTGGTCATTTAGAACCACGTACTTAGAGGTCATTTAGAACTACGTATATGAGGTCATTTAGAACCTCATACTTAGAGGACATTTAGAACCACGTACTTAGAAGGCATTAAGAACTAAGTATTTAGAGGACATTTAGAACCATGTACTCAGAGGTCGTTAAGAACCCCGTACTTAGAGGTCATTCAGAACTACGTATTTATAGGTCATTTAGAACCACGTACTTAGAGGTCATTTAGAACCACATACTTAGAGGTCATTTAGAACTACGTACTTAGAGGTCATTTAGAACTACGTACTTTAAGGTCATTTAAATCCACGTACTTATGGTCATTTAGAACTACGTACTTAGAGGTCATTTAGAAGCACGTACATAGTGGTCATTTAGAACCACGTACTTAGAGGTCATTTAGAACCACGTACTTAGAGGTTATTTAGAACCAACACACTTAGAGGTGATTTAGAACCACACACTTAGAGGTCGTTTAGAACTACGTACTTATAGGTCATTTAGAACCACGTACATAGACGTCATTTAGAACCACTTACTTAGAGGTCTTTTGGAACTACGTACCTTGAGGTCATTTAGAACCACATACTTAGAGGCCATTTTGAACTACTTACTTAAAGGTCCTTTAGAACTACGTAAATAGAGGTCAATTAGAATTACGTACTTAGAGGTCATTTAGAACTACGTACTTAGAAGATATTTAGAACTACGTACTTAGAGGTCATTTAGAACCAACTTTTTAGAGGTCATTTAAAACTACGTACTTAGAGGTCATTTAGAACTACGTACTTAGAAGATATTTAGAACCACGTACTTAGGGGTCATTTAGAACCCACGTACTTAGAGGTCATTTAGTACCCACGTACTTAGAGGTCATATAGAATAACGTACTTAGAGGTCATTTAGAACCACTTACTTAGATGTCATTTGGAACTACGTACTTAGAGGTCATATAGAACTAGGTATTTAGAGGTCATTTAGATCTACGAACCTACGGGTCATTTAGAACCCACGTACTTAGAGGTCATTTAGTACCCACGTACTTAGAGGTCATATAGAACCACGTACTTAGAGATCATTTAGAACCACTTACTTAGATGTCATTTGGAAGTACGTACCTAGAGGTCATTTATAACTACGTACTTAGGGGTCATTTAGAACTACTTACTTAGAGGTCATTTAGAAGCACGTACTTAGAGGTCATTTAGAACCACGTAGTTATAGGTCATTTAGAACCACGTACATAGAGGTCATTTAGAACTACGTATATGAGGTCATTTAGAACCACATACTTAGAGGTCATATAGAACTACGTATTTATAGGTCATTTAGAACCACGTACATAGAAGTCATTTAGAACTACGTACTTAGAGGTCATTTAGAACTACGTATTTAGAGGTTATTTAGAACTACGAACTTAGGGGTCATTTAGAACCACGTACTTAGAAGTCATTTAGAAGAACCCACGTACTTAGAGGTCATTTAGAACTACCTAAGTAGAGGTCATTTAGAACTACGAACTTATGGGTCATTTAGAACCCACGTACTTAGAGGTCATTTAGTACCCACGTCCTTAGAGTTCATTTGGAAGTACGTACCTAGAGGTCATTTAGAACTACGTACTTAGGGGTCATTTAGAACTACTTACTTAGAGGTCATTTAGAAGCACGTACTTAGAGTTCATTTAGAACCACGTACTTAGAAGGCATTAAGAACTAAGTATTTAGAGGTCATTTAGAACCATGTACTCAGAGGTCGTTTAGAACCCCGTACTTAGAGGTCATTCAGAACTACGTATTTATAGGTCATTTAGAACCACGTACTTAGAGGTGATTTAGAACCACATACTTAGAGGTCATTTAGAACTACGTACTTAGAGGTCATATAGAACTACGTACTTAAGATCATTTAAATCCACATACTTATGGTCATTTAGAACTACGTACTTAGAGGTCATTTAGAAGCACGTACATAGTGGTCATTTAGAACCACGTACTTAAAGGTCATTTAGAACTACTTACTTAGAGGTCATTTAGAACCACGTACTTATAGGTCATTTAGAACCACGTTCTTAGAGGTCATTTAGAACCAACAACTTAGAGGTCATTTAGAACTACGTACTTAGAGGTCATTTAGAACCAAGTACTTAGAGGTCATTTAGAACCACGTACTTAGAGGTCATTTAGAACCACGTACTTAGAGGTCATTTAGAACCAAGTACTTAGAGGTCATTTGGAACTACGTACTTAGAAGATATTTAGAACTACGTACTTAGAGGTCATTTAGAACCAACTTTTTAGAGGTCATTTAGAACCACGTACTTAGAGGTCATTTAGAACCACGTACTTAGAGGTTATTTAGCACTACGTATATAAGGTCATTTAGAACCACGTACTTAGAGGACATTTAGAACCACGTACTTAGAAGTCATTTAGAAGAACCCACGTACTTAGAGGTCATTTAGAACCATGTACTAAGAGATTATTTAGAACCACGTACTTAGAGGTCATTTAGAACCAACAACTTAGAGGTCATTTAGATCTACGTACTTAGAGGTCATTTAGAACCAAGTACTTAGAGGTCATTTAGAACCACGTACTTAGTGGTCATTTAGAACTACGTACTTAGAGGTCATTTAGAACTACGTACTTAGAGGTATTATAGAACTACGTTCTTAGAGGTCATTTAGAACTACGTACCTAGAGGTCAATTAGAACTACGTACTTAGAGGTCATTTAGAACTACGTACTTAGAAGATATTAGAACCACGTACTTAGAGGTCATTTAGAACGAACTTTTTAGAGGTCATTTAGAACTACGTACTTAGAGGTCATTTAGAACCACGTACTCAGAGGTCATTTAGAACCCACGTACTTAGAGGTCATATAAAACCACGTATTTAGAGGTCATTAAGAACCACGTACTTAGAGGTCATTTAGAACCAAGTACTTAGATGTAATTTAGAACCACGTACTTAGACGTCATTTAGAACCACGTACTTAGAGGTCATTTAGAACCACGTACTTAGAAATTATTATCACTACGTATATAAGGTCATTTAGAACCACGTACTTAGAGGACATTTAGAACCACGTACCTATAAGTCATTTAGAAGAACCCACGTACTTACAGGTCATTTAGAACTACGTAATTAGAGGTCATTTAGAACTACGAACTTATGGGTCATATAGAACCCACGTACTTAGAGGTCATTTAGTACCCACGTACTTAGAGGTCATATAGAACCACGTACTTAGAGGTCATTTAGAACCACTTACTTAGATGTCATTTTAAAGTACGTACCTAGAGGTCATTTAGAACTACGTACTTAGGGGTCATTTAGAACTACTTACTTAGAGGTCATTTAGAAGCACGTTCTTAGAGGTCATTAAGAACTACGTATTTAGAGGTCATTTAGAACCATGTACTCAGAGGTCGTTTAGAACCCCGTACTTAGAGGTCATTCAGAACTACGTATTTAGAGGTCATTTAGAACCACGTACTTAGAGGTCATTTAGAACCACATACTTAGAGGTCATTTAGATCTACGTACTTAGAGGTCATTTAGAACCCACGTACTAGGAGGTCATATAGAACCACGGACTTAGAGGTCATTTAGAACCACTTACTTAGAGGCCATTTGGAACTACGTACCTAGAGGTCAATTAGAACGACGTACTTAGGGGTTCATTTAGAACAACTTACTTAGAGGTAATTTAGAACCACGTACTTGGAGGTCATTTAGAACCACACACTTAGAGGTCACTTAGAACCCACGTACTGAGAGGTCATTTACAACTACGTACTTAGAGTTCATTTAGTACTACGTACTTAGGGGTCATTTAGAACCTTTTACTTAGAGGTCATTTAGAACCACGTACTTAGAGGTCATTTAAACTACGTATATGAGGTCATTTAGAACCATGTACTTAGAGGACATTTAGAACCAATTACTTAGATGTCATTTAGATTCGCGTACTTAGAGGTCATTTAGAACTACTTCCTTAGAGGTCATTTAGAACCACGTACTTAGAGGTCACTTAGAACTACGTACTTAGAGGTCATTTAGAACCACGTATTTAGAGGTCATTTAGAACTACGTATATGAGCTCATTTAGAACCCCGTACTTAGAGGTCATTTAGAACCATATACTTAGAGGTCATTTAGAACTACTTACTTAGAGGTCATTTAGAACTACGTACCTAGAGGTCATTTAGAACCACGTACTGATAGGTCATTTAGATCAACGTACTTAGAGGTCATTTAGAACCACGTACTTAGAGGTCATTTAGAACCACGTACTTAGAGGACATCTAGAACTACGTACTTAGAGGTCATTTAGAAGCGCGTACATAGAGGTCATTTAGAACCACGTACTGATAGGTCATTTAGAACTACGTACTTAGAGGGCATTTAGAACTAAGTACTTATAGGTCTTTTAGAATCTCGTACTTAGAAGTCATTTAGAACCACATACTCAGAGGTCATTTAGAACCACGTACTTAGAGGTCATTTAGAACCAAGTACTTAGAGGTCATTTAGAACCACATACTTAGAGGTCATTTAGTACTACTTACTTAGAAGTCATTTAGAACTACGTACCTAGAGGTCCATAAAACTAGGTACTTAGAGTTCATTTAGAACTACGTATTCAGAAGATATTTAGAACCACGTACTTAAAGGTCATTTAGAACCAACTTTTTAAAGGTCATTTAGAACTACGTACTTAGAGGTCATTTAGAACCACGTACTTAGAGGTCATTAAGAACCACGTACTTAGAGGTCATTTAGAACCACGTACTCAGAAGTCATTTAGAACCAACAACTTAGAGGTCATTTAGAACTACGTACTTAGAGGTCTTTTAGAACCACGTACTCAGAGGTCATTTAGAACCCACGTACTTAGAGGTCATTTAGAACCACGTACTTAGAGGTCATTTAGAACCACGTATTAAGAGATCATATAGATCCACGTACTTAGAGGTCATTTAGAACCACTTACTTAGAGGTCATTTGGAACTACGTACCTAGAGGTAATTTAGAACTACGTATTTAGAGGTCATTTAGAACCACGTACATAGAGGTCATTTAGAACTACGTACTTAGAGGTCATTTAGAACTACGTATTTAGAGGTTATTTAGAACTACGTACTTAGAGGTCATTTAGAACCCACGTACTTAGAGGTAATTTAGAACCAACTTTTTAGAGGTCATTTAGAACTACGTACATAGAGGTCATTTTGAACTACGTACTTAGAGGTAATATAGAACTACGTTCTTAGAGGTCATTTAGAACCACATACTTAGAGGTCATTTAGAACTACTTACTTAGGGGTCATTTAGAACCCACGTACTTAGAGGTCATTTAGTACCCACGTACTTAGATGTCATATAGAACCACGTACTTAGATGTCATTTAGAACCACTTACATAGAAGTTATTATCACTACGTATATAAGGTCATTTAGAACCACGTACTTAGAGGACATTTAGAACCACGTACTTAGAAGTCATTTAGAAGAACCCACGTACTTAGAGGTCATTTAGAACTACGTAATTAGAGGTCATTTAGAACTACGAACTTATGGGTCATTTAGAACCCACGTACTTAGAGGTCATTTAGTACCCACGTACTTAGAGGTCATTTGGAAGTACGTATATGAGGTCATTTAGAAGCACATACTTAGAGGACATTTAGAACCACGTACTTAGAAGGCATTAAGAACTAAGTATTTAGAGGTCATTTAGAACCATGTACTCAGAGGTCGTTTAGAACCCCGTACTTAGAGGTCATTCAGAACAACGTATTTATAGGTCATTTAGAACCACGTACTTAGAGGTCATTTAGAACCACATACTTAGAGGTCATTTAGAACTACGTACTTAGAGGTCATTTAGAACTACGTACTTAAGGTCATTTAAATCCACGTACTTATGGTCATTTAGAACTACGTACTTAGAGGTCATTTAGAAGCACGTACATAGTGGTCATTTAGAACCACGTACTTAAAGGTCATTTAGAACTACGTACTTAGAAGATATTTAGAACCACGTACTTAGAGGTCATTTAGAACCACTTACTTAGAGGTCATTTGGAACTACGTACCTAGAGGTAATTTGGAACTACGTACCTAGAGGTCATTTAGAACCTCGTACTTAGAGGTCATTTAGAACCACATACTTAGAGGTCATTTAGAACCACTTACTTCGAGGTCATTTAGAACTACTTACTTAGAGGTCATTTAGAACCACGTACTTAGAGGTCATTTAGCACCACGTACTTAGAAGTCATTTAGAACCAAGTACTTAGAGGTCATTTAGAACCACATACTTAGAAGTCGTTTAGAACTACGTACTTAGAGGTCATTTAGAACCCACGTACTTAGAGGTAATTTAGAACCAACTTTTTAGAGGTCATTTAAAACTACGTACATAGAGGTCATTTTGAACTACGTACTTAGAGGTAATATAGAACTACGTTCTTAGAGGTCATTTAGAACCACATACTTAGAGGTCATTTAGAACTACTTACTTAGAGGTCATTTAGAACTACGTACCTAGAGGTCAATTAGAACTACGTACTTAGAGGTCATTTAGAACTACGTACTTAGAAGATATTAGAACCACGTACTTAGAGGTCATTTAGAACGAACTTTTTAGAGGTCATTTAGAACTACGTACTTAGAGGTCATTTAGAACCACGTACTCAGAGGTCATTTAGAACCCACGTACTTAGAGGTCATATAAAACCACGTATTTAGAGGTCATTAAGAACCACGTACTTAGAGGTCATTTAGAACAAATTACTTAGAGGTAATTTAGAACCACGTACTTAGACGTCATTTAGATCCACGTACTTAGAGGTCATTTAGAACCACGTACTTAGAAATTATTATCACTACGTATATAAGGTCATTTAGAACCACGTACTTAGAGGACATTTAGAACCACGTACTTAGAAGTCATTTAGAAGAACCCACGTACTTACAGGTCATTTAGAACTACGTAATTAGAGGTCATTTAGAACTACGAACTTATGGGTCATATAGAACCCACGTACTTAGAGGTCATTTAGTACCCACGTACTTAGAGGTCATATAGAACCACGTACTTAGAGGTCATTTAGAACCACTTACTTAAATGTCATTTTAAAGTACGTACCTAGAGGTCATTTAGAACTACGTACTTAGGGGTCATTTAGAACTACTTACTTAGAGGTCATTTAGAAGCACGTACTTAGAGGTCATTTAGAACCACGTAGTTATTGGTCATTTAGAACCACGTACTTAGAGGTCATTTAGAACTACGTATATGAGGTCATTTAGAAGCACATACTTAGAGGACATTTAGAACCACGTACTTAGAAGGCATTAAGAACTAAGTATTTAGAGATCATTTAGAACCATGTACTCAGAGGTCGTTTAGAACCCCGTACTTAGAGGTCATTCAGAACAACGTATTTATAGGTCATTTAGAACCACGTACTTAGAGGTCATTTAGAACCACATACTTAGAGGTCATTTAGAACTACGTACTTAGAGGTCATTTAGAACTACGTACTTAGAGGTCATTTAGAACTACGTATTTAGAGGTTATTTAGAACTACGAACTTAGGGGTCATTTAGAACCCACGTACTTAGAGGTCATTTAGTACCCACGTACTTAGAGGTCATTTGGAAGTACGTACCTAGAGTTCATTTAGAACTACGTACTTAGGGGTCATTTAGAACTACTTACTTAGAGGTCATTTAGAAGCACGTATTTAGAGGTCATTTAGAACCACGTAGTTATTGGTCATTTAGAACCACGTACTTAGAGGTCATTTAGAACTACGTATATGAGGTCATTTAGAAGCACATACTTAGAGGACATTTAGAACCACGTACTTAGAAGGCATTAAGAACTAAGTATTTAGAGATCATTTAGAACCATGTACTCAGAGGTCGTTTAGAACCCCGTACTTAGAGGTCATTCAGAACAACGTATTTATAGGTCATTTAGAACCACGTACTTAGAGGTCATTTAGAACCACATACTTAGAGGTCATTTAGAACTACGTACTTAGAGGTCATTTAGAACTACGTACTTAAGGTCATTTAAATCCACGTACTTATGGTCATTTAGAACTACGTACTTAGAGGTCATTTAGAAGCACGTACATAGTGGTCATTTAGAACCACGTACTTAAAGGTCATTTAGAACTACGTACTTAGAAGATATTTAGAACCACGTACTTAGAGGTCATTTAGAACCACTTACTTAGAGGTCATTTGGAACTACGTACCTAGAGGTAATTTGGAACTACGTACCTAGAGGTCATTTAGCACCACGTACTTAGAAGTCATTTAGAACCATGTACTTAGAGGTCATTTAGAACTACATACTTAGAAGTCGTTTAGAACTACGTACTTAGAGGTCATTTAGAACCCACGTACTTAGAGGTAATTTAGAACCAACTTTTTAGAGGTCATTTAGAACTACGTAAATAGAGGTCATTTTGAACTACGTACTTAGAGGTAATATAGAACTACGTTCTTAGAGGTCATTTAGAACCACATACTTAGAGGTCATTTAGAACTACTTACTTAGAGGTCATTTAGAACTACGTACCTAGAGGTCAATTAGAACTACGTACTTAGAGGTCATTTAGAACTACGTACTTAGAAGATATTAGAACCACGTACTTAGAGGTCATTTAGAACCCACGTACTTAGAGGTCATATAAAACCACGTATTTAGAGGTCATTAAGAACCACGTACTTAGAGGTCATTTAGAACCAAGTACTTAGATGTAATTTAGAACCACGTACTTAGACGTCATTTAGAACCACGTACTTAGAGGTCATTTAGAACCACGTACTTAGAAATTATTATCACTACGTATATAAGGTCATTTAGAACCACGTACTTAGAGGACATTTAGAACCACGTACCTAGAAGTCATTTAGAAGAACCCACGTACTTACAGGTCATTTAGAACTACGTAATTAGAGGTCATTTAGAACTACGAACTTATGGGTCATATAGAACCCACGTACTTAGAGGTCATTTAGTACCCACGTACTTAGAGGTCATATAGAACCACGTACTTAGAGGTCATTTAGAACCACTTACTTAGATGTCATTTTAAAGTACGTACCTAGAGGTCATTTAGAACTACGTACTTAGGGGTCATTTAGAACTACTTACTTAGAGGTCATTTAGAAGCACGTTCTTAGAGGTCATTAAGAACTACGTATTTAGAGGTCATTTAGAACCATGTACTCAGAGGTCGTTTAGAACCCGGTACTTAGAGGTCATTCAGAACTACGTATTTAGAGGTCATTTAGAACCACGTACTTAGAGGTCATTTAGAACCACATACTTAGAGGTCATTTAGATCTACGTACTTAGAGGTCATTTAGAACCCACGTACTAGGAGGTCATATAGAACCACGGACTTAGAGGTCATTTAGAACCACTTACTTAGAGGCCATTTGGAACTACGTACCTAGAGGTCAATTAGAACGACGTACTTAGGGGTTCATTTAGAACAACTTACTTAGAGGTAATTTAGAACCACGTACTTGGAGGTCATTTAGAACCACACACTTAGAGGTCACTTAGAACCCACGTACTGAGAGGTCATTTACAACTACGTACTTAGAGTTCATTTAGTACTACGTACTTAGGGGTCATTTAGAACCTTTTACTTAGAGGTCATTTAGAACCACGTACTTAGAGGTCATTTAAACTACGTATATGAGGTCATTTAGAACCATGTACTTAGAGGACATTTAGAACCAATTACTTAGATGTCATTTAGATTCGCGTACTTAGAGGTCATTTAGAACTACTTCCTTAGAGGTCATTTAGAACCACGTACTTAGAGGTCACTTAGAACTACGTACTTAGAGGTCATTTAGAACCACGTATTTAGAGGTCATTTAGAACTACGTATATGAGCTCATTTAGAACCCCGTACTTAGAGGTCATTTAGAACCATATACTTAGAGGTCATTTAGAACTACTTACTTAGAGGTCATTTAGAACTACGTACCTAGAGGTCATTTAGAACCACGTACTGATAGGTCATTTAGATCAACGTACTTAGAGGTCATTTAGAACCACGTACTTAGAGGTCATTTAGAACCACGTACTTAGAGGTCATTTAGAACCACGTACTTAGAGGTCATTTAGAACCACGTACTTAGAGGACATCTAGAACTACGTACTTAGAGGTCATTTAGAAGCGCGTACATAGAGGTCATTTAGAACAACGTACTGATAGGTCATTTAGAACTACGTACTTAGAGGGCATTTAGAACTAAGTACTTATAGGTCTTTTAGAATCTCGTACTTAGAAGTCATTTAGAACCACATACTCAGAATTATTTAGAACCACGTACTTAGAGGTCATTTAGAACCAAGTACTTAGAGGTCATTTAGAACCACATACTTAGAGGTCATTTAGTACTACTTACTTAGAAGTCATTTAGAACTACGTACCTAGAGGTCCATTAAAACAAGGTACTTAGAGTTCATTTAGAACTACGTACTTAGAAGATATTTAGAACCACGTACTTAAAGGTCATTAAGAACCACGTACTTAGAGGTCATTTAGAACCACGTACTCAGAAGTCATTTAGAACCAACAACTTAGAGGTCATTTAGAACTACGTACTTAGAGGTCTTTTAGAACCACGTACTCAGAGGTCATTTAGAACCCACGTACTTAGAGGTCATTTAGAAAAACGTACTTAGAGGTCATTTAGAACCACGTACTTAGGTCATTTAGAACCACGTACTAAGAGATCATATAGATCCACGTTCTTAGAGGTCATTTAGAACCACGTACATAGAGGTCATTTAGAACTACGTACTTAGAGGTCATTTAGAACTACGTATTTAGAGGTTATTTAGAACTACGAACTTAGGGGTCATTTAGAACCCACGTACTTAGAGGTCATTTAGAACTACGAACTTATAGGTCATTTAGAACCCACGTACTTAGAGGTCATTTAGTACCCACGTACTTAGAGGTCATTTGGAAGTACGTACCTAGAGGTCATTTAGAACTACGTACTTAGGGGTCATTTAGAACTACTTACTTAGAGGTCATTTAGAAGCACGTACTTAGAGGTCATTTAGAACCACGTAGTTATTGGTCATTTAGAACCACGTACTTAGAGGTCATTTAGAACTACGTATATGAGGTCATTTAGAAGCACATACTTAGAGGACATTTAGAACCACGTACTTAGAAGGCATTAAGAACTAAGTATTTAGAGGTCATTTAGAACCATGTACTCAGAGGTCGTTTAGAACCCCGTACTTAGAGGTCATTCAGAACAACGTATTTATAGGTCATTTAGAACCACGTACTTAGAGGTCATTTAGAACCACATACTTAGAGGTCATTTAGAACTACGTACTTAGAGGTCATTTAGAACTACGTACTTCAGGTCATTTAAATCCACGTACTTATAGTCATTTAGAACTACGTACTTAGAGGTCATTTAGAAGCACGTACATAGTGGTCATTTAGAACCACGTACTTAAAGGTCATTTAGAACTACGTACTTAGAAGATATTTAGAACCACGTACTTAGAGGTCATTTAGAACCACTTACTTAGAGGTCATATGGAACTACGTACCTAGAGGTAATTTGGAACTACTTACCTAGAGGTCATTTAGAACCTCTTACTTAGAGGTCATTTAGAACCACATACTTAGAGGTCATTTAGAACCACTTACTTCGAGGTCATTTAGAACTACTTACTTAGAGGTCATTTAGAACCACGTCATTAGAGGTCATTTAGCACCACGTACTTAGAAGTCATTTAGAACCAAGTACTTAGAGGTCATTTAGAACCACATACTTAGAAGTCGTTTAGAACTACGTACTTAGAGGTCATTTAGAACCCACGTACTTAGAGGTAATTTAGAACCAACTTTTTAGAGGTAATTTAGAAATACGTACATAGAGGTCATTTTGAACTACGTACTTAGAGGTAATATAGAACTACGTTCTTAGAGGTCATTTAGAACCACATACTTAGAGGTCATTTAGAACTACTTACTTAGAGGTCATTTAGAACTACGTACCTAGAGGTCAATTAGAACTACGTACTTAGAGGTCATTTAGAACTACGTACTTAGAAGATATTAGAACCACGTACTTAGAGGTCATTTAGAACGAAATTTTTAGAGGTCATTTAGAACTACGTACTTAGAGGTCATTTAGAACCACGTACTCAGAGGTCATTTAGAACCCACGTACTTAGAGGTCATATAAAACCACGTATTTAGAGGTCATTAAGAACCACGTACTTAGAGGTCATTTAGAACCAAGTACTTAGAGGTCATTTAAAACCACGTACTTAGACTTCATTTAGAACCACGTACTTAGAGGTCATTTAGAACCACGTACTTAGAAATTATTATCACTACGTATATAAGGTCATTTAGAACCACGTACTTAGAGGACATTTAGAACCACGTACTTAGAAATCATTTAGTACCCACGTACTTAGAGGTCATAAAGGACCACGTACTTAGAGGTCATTTAGAACCACTTACTTAGATGTCATTTTAAAGTACGTACCTAGAGGTCATTTAGAACTACGTACTTAGGGGTCATTTAGAACTACTTACTTAGAGGTCATTTAGAAGCACGTACTTAGAGGTCATTTAGAACTACGTATTTAGAGGTCATTTAGAACCAGGTACTCAGAGGTCGTTTAGAACCCCGTACTTAGAGGTCATTTAGAACCACTTACTTAGATGTCATTTTAAAGTACGTACCTAGAGGTCATTTAGAACTACGTACTTAGGGGTCATTTAGAACTACTTACTTAGAGGTCATTAAGAAGCACGTACTTAGAGGTCATTTAGAACTACGTATTTAGAGGTCATTTAGAACCATGTACTCAGAGGTCGTTTAGAACCCCGTACTTAGAGGTCATTCAGAACTACGTATTTAGAGGTCATTTAGAACCACGTACTTAGAGGTCATTTAGAACCACATACTTAGAGGTCATTTAGATCTACGTACTTAGAGGTCATTTAGAACCCACGTACTAGGAGGTCATATAGAACCACGGACTTAGAGGTCATTTAGAACCACTTACTTAGAGGTCATTTGGAACTACGTACCTAGAGGTCAATTAGAACCACGTACTGATAGGTCATTTAGAACAACGTACTTAGAGGTCATTTAGAACCACGTACTTAGAGGTCATTTAGAACCACACACTTAGAGGTCACTTAGAACCCACGTACTGAGAGGTCATTTACAACTACGTACTTAGAGGTCATTTAGTACTACGTACTTAGGGGTCATTTAGAACCTTTTACTTAGAGGTCATTTAGAACCACGTACTTAGAGGTCATTTAGAACTACGTATATGAGCTCATTTAGAACCCCGTACTTAGAGGTCATTTAGAACCATATACTTAGAGGTCATTTAGAACTACTTACTTAGAGGTCATTTAGAACTACGTACCTAGAGGTCATTTAGAACCACGTACTGATAGGTCATTTAGAACAACGTACTTAGAGGTCATTTAGAACCACGTACTTAGAGGTCATTTAGAACCACGTACTTAGAGGTCATTTAGAACCACGTACTTAGAGGTCATTTAGAACCACGTACTTAGAGGACATCTAGAACTACGTACTTAGAGGTCATTTAGAAGCGCGTACATAGAGGTCATTTAGAACCACGTACTGATAGGTCATTTAGAACTACGTACTTAGAGGGCATTTAGAACTAAGTACTTAAAGGTCTTTTAGAATCTCGTACTTAAAAGTCATTTAGAACCACATACTCAGAGGTCATTTAGAACCACGTACTTAGAGGTCATTTAGAACCAAGTACTTAGAGGTCATTTAGAACCACATACTTAGAGGTCATTTAGTACTACTTACTTAGAAGTCATTTAGAACTACGTACCTAGAGGTCCATAAAACTAGGTACTTAGAGTTCATTTAGAACTACGTACTTAGAAGATATTTAGAACCACGTACTTAAAGGTCGTTTAGAACCAACTTTTTAAAGGTCATTTAGAACTACGTACTTAGAGGTCATTTAGAACCACGTACTTAGAGGTCATTAAGAACCACGTACTTAGAGGTCATTTAGAACCACGTACTCAGAAGTCATTTAGAACCAACAACTTAGAGGTCATTTAGAACTACGTACTTAGAGGTCTTTTAGAACCACGTACTCAGAGGTCATTTAGAACCCACGTACTTAGAGGTCATTTAGAACCACGTACTTAGAGGTCATTTAGAACCACGTACTAAGAGATCATATAGATCCACGTACTTAGAGGTCATTTAGAACCACTTACTTAGAGGTCATTTGGAACTACGTACCTAGAGGTAATTTAGAACTACGTATTTAGAGGTCATTTAGAACCACGTACATAGAGGTCATTTAGAACTACGTACTTAGAGGTCATTTAGAACTACGTATTTAGAGGTTATTTAGAACTACGTACTTAGAGGTCATTTAGAACCCACGTACTTAGAGGTAATTTAGAACCAACTTTTTAGAGGTCATTTAGAACTACGTACATAGAGGTCATTTTGAACTACGTACTTAGAGGTAATATAGAACTACGTTCTTAGAGGTCATTTAGAACCACATACTTAGAGGTCATTTAGAACTACTTACTTAGGGGTCATTTAGAACCCACGTACTTAGAGGTCATTTAGTACCCACGTACTTAGAGGTCATATAGAACCACGTACTTAGATGTCATTTAGAACTACTTACATAGAAGTTATTATCACTACGTATATAAGGTCATTTAGAACCACGTACTTAGAGGACATTTAGAACCACGTACTTAGAAGTCATTTAGAAGAACCCACGTACTTAGAGGTCATTTAGAACTACGTAATTAGAGGTCATTTAGAACTACGAACTTATGGGTCATTTAGAACCCACGTACTTAGAGGTCATTTAGTACCCACGTACTTAGAGGTCATTTGGAAGTACGTATATGAGGTCATTTAGAAGCACATACTTAGAGGACATTTAGAACCACGTACTTAGAAGGCATTAAGAACTAAGTATTTAGAGGTCATTTAGAACCATGTACTCAGAGGTCGTTTAGAACCCCGTACTTAGAGGTCATTCAGAACAACGTATTTATAGGTCATTTAGAACCACGTACTTAGAGGTCATTTAGAACCACATACTTAGAGGTCATTTAGAACTACGTACTTAGAGGTCATTTAGAACTACGTACTTAAGGTCATTTAAATCCACGTACTTATGGTCATTTAGAACTACGTACTTAGAGGTCATTTAGAAGCACGTACATAGTGGTCATTTAGAACCACGTACTTAAAGGTCATTTAGAACTACGTACTTAGAAGATATTTAGAACCACGTACTTAGAGGTCATTTAGAACCACTTACTTAGAGGTCATTTGGAACTACGTACCTAGAGGTAATTTGGAACTACGTATCTAGAGGTCATTTAGAACCTCGTACTTAGAGGTCATTTAGAACCACATACTTAGAGGTCATTTAGAACCACTTACTTCGAGGTCATTTAGAACTACTTACTTAGAGGTCATTTAGAACCACGTACTTAGAGGTCATTTAGCACCACGTACTTAGAAGTCATTTAGAACCAAGTACTTAGAGGTCATTTACAACCACATACTTAGAAGTCGTTTAGAACTACGTACTTAGAGGTCATTTAGAACCCACGTACTTAGAGGTAATTTAGAACCAACTTTTTAGAGGTCATTTAAAACTACGTACATAGAGGTCATTTTGAACTACGTACTTAGAGGTAATATAGAACTACGTTCTTAGAGGTCATTTAGAACCACATACTTAGAGGTCATTTAGAACTACTTACTTAGAGGTCATTTAGAACTACGTACCTAGAGGTCAATTAGAACTACGTACTTAGAGGTCATTTAGAACTACGTACTTAGAAGATATTAGAACCACGTACTTAGAGGTCATTTAGAACGAACTTTTTAGAGGTCATTTAGAACTACGTACTTAGAGGTCATTTAGAACCACGTACTCAGAGGTCATTTAGAACCCACGTACTTAGAGGTCATATAAAACCACGTATTTAGAGGTCATTAAGAACCACGTACTTAGAGGTCATTTAGAACAAATTACTTAGAGGTCATTTAGAACCACGTACTTAGACGTCATTTAGATCCACGTACTTAGAGGTCATTTAGAACCACGTACTTAGAAATTATTATCACTACGTATATAAGGTCATTTAGAACCACGTACTTAGAGGACATTTAGAACCACGTACTTAGATATCATTTAGAAGAACCCACGTACTTACAGGTCATTTAGAACTACGTAATCAGAGGTCATTTAGAACTACGAACTTATGGGTCATATAGAACCCACGTACTTAGAGGTCATTTAGTACCCACGTACTTAGAGGTCATATAGAACCACGTACTTAGAGGTCATTTAGAACCACTTACTTAGATGTCATTTTAAAGTACGTACCTAGAGGTCATTTAGAACTACGTACTTAGGGGTAATTTAGAACTACTTACTTAGAGGTCATTTAGAAGCACGTACTTAGACGACATTTATAACCATGTAGTTATTGGTCATTTAGAACCACGTACTTAGAGGTCATTTAGAACCACGTATATGAGGTCATTTAGAACCACATACTTAGAGGACATTTAGAACCACGTACTTAGAAGGCATTAAGAACTAAGTATTTAGAGGTCATTTAGAACCATGTACTCAGAGGTCGTTAAGAACCCCGTACTTAGAGGTCATTCAGAACTACGTATTTATAGGTCATTTAGAACCACGTACTTAGAGGTCATTTAGAACCACATACTTAGAGGTCATTTAGAACAACGTACTTAGAGGTCATTTAGAACTACGTACTTTAAGGTCATTTAAATCCTCGTACTTATGGTCATTTAGAACTACGTACTTAGACGTCATTTAGAACCACTTACTTAGAGGTCATTTGGAACTACGTACCTTGAGGTCATTTAGAACCCCGTACTTAGAGGTCATTTAGAAATACGTATTTAGAGGTCATTTAGAACCTACGTACTTAGAGGTCATTTAGAAGCACGTACTTAGAGGTCATTTAGAACCAAGTACTTAGAGGCCATTTTGAACTACTTACTTAGAGGTCATTTAGAACTACGTAAATAGAGGTCAATTAGAATTACGTACTTAGAGGTCATTTAGAACTACGCACTTAGAAGATATTTAGAACTACGTACTTAGAGGTCATTTAGAACCAACTTTTTAGAGGTCATTTAAAACTACGTACTTAGAGGTCATTTAGAACTACTTACTTAGAGGTCATTTAGAACCACGTAGTTATAGGTCATTTAGAACCACGTACATAGAGGTCATTTAGAACTACGTATATGAGGTCATTTAGAACCACATACTTAGAGGTCATAGAGAAAAACGTACTTAGAGGTCATTTAGAACCACTTACTTAGATGTCATTTGGAACTACGTACTTAAAGGTCATATAGAACTAGGTATTTAGAGTTATTTAGATCTTAGAACCTACGGGTCATTTAGAACCCACGTACTTAGAGGTCATTTAGTACCCACGTACTTAGAGGTCATATAGAACCACGTACTTAGAGGTCATTTAGAACCACTTACTTAGATGTCAATTGGAAGTACGTACCTAGAGGTCATTTATAACTACGTACTTAGAGGTCATTTAGAACTACTTACTTAGAGGTCATTTAGAACCACGTAGTTATAGGTCATTTAGAACCACGTACATAGAGGTCATTTAGAACTACGTATATAAGGTCATTTAGAACCACATACTTAGAGGTCATATAGAAAAACGTACTTAGAGGTCATTTAGAACCACGTACTTAGAGGTCATTTAGAACTACGTATTTAGAGGTCATTTAGAACCACGTACATAGAGGTCATTTAGAACTACGTACTTAGAGGTCATTTAGAACTACGTATTTAGAGGTTTTTTAGAACTACGAACTTAGGGGTCATTTAGAACCCACGTACTTAGAGGTCATTTAGTACCCACGTACTTAGAGGACATATAGAACCACGTACTTAGAGGTCATTTAGAACCACTTACATAGAAGTAATTATCACTACGTATATAAGGTCATTTAGAACCACGTACTTAGGGGACATTTAGAACCACGTACTTAGAAGTCATTTAGAAGAACCCACGTACTTGGAGGTCATTTAGAACCACCTAAGTAGAGGTCATTTAGAACTACGAACTTAAGGGTCATTTAGAACCCACGTACTTAGAGGTCATTTAGTACCCACGTACTTAGTGGTCATTTGGAAGTACTTACCTAGAGGTCATTTAGAACTACGTACTTAGGGGTCATTTAGAACTACTTACTTAGAGGTCATTTAGAAGCACGTACTTAGAGGTCATTTAGAACCACGTAGTTATTGGTCATTTAGAACCACGTACTTAGAGGTCATTTAGAACTACGTATATGAGGTCATTTAGAACCTCATACTTAGAGGACATTTAGAACCACGTACTTAGAAGGCATTAAGAACTAAGTATTTAGAGGACATTTAGAACCATGTACTCAGAGGTCGTTAAGAACCCCGTACTTAGAGGTCATTCAGAACTACGTATTTATAGGTCATTTAGAACCACGTACTTAGAGGTCATTTAGAACCACATACTTAGAGGTCATTTAGAACTACGTACTTAGAGGTCATTTAGAACTACGTACTTTAAGGTCATTTAAATCCACGTACTTATGGTCATTTAGAACTACGTACTTAGAGGTCATTTAGAAGCACGTACATAGTGGTCATTTAGAACCACGTACTTAGAGGTCATTTAGAACCACGTACTTAGAGGTTATTTAGAACCAACACACTTAGAGGTGATTTAGAACCACACACTTAGAGGTCGTTTAGAACTACGTACTTATAGGTCATTTAGAACCACGTACATAGACGTCATTTAGAACCACTTACTTAGAGGTCTTTTGGAACTACGTACCTTGAGGTCATTTAGAACCACATACTTAGAGGCCATTTTGAACTACTTACTTAAAGGTCCTTTAGAACTACGTAAATAGAGGTCAATTAGAATTACGTACTTAGAGGTCATTTAGAACTACGTACTTAGAAGATATTTAGAACTACGTACTTAGAGGTCATTTAGAACCAACTTTTTAGAGGTCATTTAAAACTACGTACTTAGAGGTCATTTAGAACTACGTACTTAGAAGATATTTAGAACCACGTACTTAGGGGTCATTTAGAACCCACGTACTTAGAGGTCATTTAGTACCCACGTACTTAGAGGTCATATAGAATAACGTACTTAGAGGTCATTTAGAACCACTTACTTAGATGTCATTTGGAACTACGTACTTAGAGGTCATATAGAACTAGGTATTTAGAGGTCATTTAGATCTACGAACCTACGGGTCATTTAGAACCCACGTACTTAGAGGTCATTTAGTACCCACGTACTTAGAGGTCATATAGAACCACGTACTTAGAGATCATTTAGAACCACTTACTTAGATGTCATTTGGAAGTACGTACCTAGAGGTCATTTATAACTACGTACTTAGGGGTCATTTAGAACTACTTACTTAGAGGTCATTTAGAAGCACGTACTTAGAGGTCATTTAGAACCACGTAGTTATAGGTCATTTAGAACCACGTACATAGAGGTCATTTAGAACTACGTATATGAGGTCATTTAGAACCACATACTTAGAGGTCATATAGAACTACGTATTTATAGGTCATTTAGAACCACGTACATAGAAGTCATTTAGAACTACGTACTTAGAGGTCATTTAGAACTACGTATTTAGAGGTTATTTAGAACTACGAACTTAGGGGTCATTTAGAACCACGTACTTAGAAGTCATTTAGAAGAACCCACGTACTTAGAGGTCATTTAGAACTACCTAAGTAGAGGTCATTTAGAACTACGAACTTATGGGTCATTTAGAACCCACGTACTTAGAGGTCATTTAGTACCCACGTCCTTAGAGTTCATTTGGAAGTACGTACCTAGAGGTCATTTAGAACTACGTACTTAGGGGTCATTTAGAACTACTTACTTAGAGGTCATTTAGAAGCACGTACTTAGAGTTCATTTAGAACCACGTACTTAGAAGGCATTAAGAACTAAGTATTTAGAGGTCATTTAGAACCATGTACTCAGAGGTCGTTTAGAACCCCGTACTTAGAGGTCATTCAGAACTACGTATTTATAGGTCATTTAGAACCACGTACTTAGAGGTGATTTAGAACCACATACTTAGAGGTCATTTAGAACTACGTACTTAGAGGTCATATAGAACTACGTACTTAAGATCATTTAAATCCACATACTTATGGTCATTTAGAACTACGTACTTAGAGGTCATTTAGAAGCACGTACATAGTGGTCATTTAGAACCACGTACTTAAAGGTCATTTAGAACTACTTACTTAGAGGTCATTTAGAACCACGTACTTATAGGTCATTTAGAACCACGTTCTTAGAGGTCATTTAGAACCAACAACTTAGAGGTCATTTAGAACTACGTACTTAGAGGTCATTTAGAACCAAGTACTTAGAGGTCATTTAGAACCACGTACTTAGAGGTCATTTAGAACCACGTACTTAGAGGTCATTTAGAACCAAGTACTTAGAGGTCATTTGGAACTACGTACTTAGAAGATATTTAGAACTACGTACTTAGAGGTCATTTAGAACCAACTTTTTAGAGGTCATTTAGAACCACGTACTTAGAGGTCATTTAGAACCACGTACTTAGAGGTTATTTAGCACTACGTATATAAGGTCATTTAGAACCACGTACTTAGAGGACATTTAGAACCACGTACTTAGAAGTCATTTAGAAGAACCCACGTACTTAGAGGTCATTTAGAACCATGTACTAAGAGATTATTTAGAACCACGTACTTAGAGGTCATTTAGAACCAACAACTTAGAGGTCATTTAGATCTACGTACTTAGAGGTCATTTAGAACCAAGTACTTAGAGGTCATTTAGAACCACGTACTTAGTGGTCATTTAGAACTACGTACTTAGAGGTCATTTAGAACTACGTACTTAGAGGTATTATAGAACTACGTTCTTAGAGGTCATTTAGAACTACGTACCTAGAGGTCAATTAGAACTACGTACTTAGAGGTCATTTAGAACTACGTACTTAGAAGATATTAGAACCACGTACTTAGAGGTCATTTAGAACGAACTTTTTAGAGGTCATTTAGAACTACGTACTTAGAGGTCATTTAGAACCACGTACTCAGAGGTCATTTAGAACCCACGTACTTAGAGGTCATATAAAACCACGTATTTAGAGGTCATTAAGAACCACGTACTTAGAGGTCATTTAGAACCAAGTACTTAGATGTAATTTAGAACCACGTACTTAGACGTCATTTAGAACCACGTACTTAGAGGTCATTTAGAACCACGTACTTAGAAATTATTATCACTACGTATATAAGGTCATTTAGAACCACGTACTTAGAGGACATTTAGAACCACGTACCTATAAGTCATTTAGAAGAACCCACGTACTTACAGGTCATTTAGAACTACGTAATTAGAGGTCATTTAGAACTACGAACTTATGGGTCATATAGAACCCACGTACTTAGAGGTCATTTAGTACCCACGTACTTAGAGGTCATATAGAACCACGTACTTAGAGGTCATTTAGAACCACTTACTTAGATGTCATTTTAAAGTACGTACCTAGAGGTCATTTAGAACTACGTACTTAGGGGTCATTTAGAACTACTTACTTAGAGGTCATTTAGAAGCACGTTCTTAGAGGTCATTAAGAACTACGTATTTAGAGGTCATTTAGAACCATGTACTCAGAGGTCGTTTAGAACCCCGTACTTAGAGGTCATTCAGAACTACGTATTTAGAGGTCATTTAGAACCACGTACTTAGAGGTCATTTAGAACCACATACTTAGAGGTCATTTAGATCTACGTACTTAGAGGTCATTTAGAACCCACGTACTAGGAGGTCATATAGAACCACGGACTTAGAGGTCATTTAGAACCACTTACTTAGAGGCCATTTGGAACTACGTACCTAGAGGTCAATTAGAACGACGTACTTAGGGGTTCATTTAGAACAACTTACTTAGAGGTAATTTAGAACCACGTACTTGGAGGTCATTTAGAACCACACACTTAGAGGTCACTTAGAACCCACGTACTGAGAGGTCATTTACAACTACGTACTTAGAGTTCATTTAGTACTACGTACTTAGGGGTCATTTAGAACCTTTTACTTAGAGGTCATTTAGAACCACGTACTTAGAGGTCATTTAAACTACGTATATGAGGTCATTTAGAACCATGTACTTAGAGGACATTTAGAACCAATTACTTAGATGTCATTTAGATTCGCGTACTTAGAGGTCATTTAGAACTACTTCCTTAGAGGTCATTTAGAACCACGTACTTAGAGGTCACTTAGAACTACGTACTTAGAGGTCATTTAGAACCACGTATTTAGAGGTCATTTAGAACTACGTATAT
This sequence comes from Aphrophora alni, assembly GCA_963513935.1. NCBI lineage: Eukaryota > Metazoa > Arthropoda > Insecta > Hemiptera > Aphrophoridae > Aphrophora > Aphrophora alni. Next base: position 111,533,447 of record OY740773.1, read on the forward strand.
GAGCTCATTTAGAACCCCGTACTTAGAGGTCATTTAGAACCATATACTTAGAGGTCATTTAGAACTACTTACTTAGAGGTCATTTAGAACTACGTACCTAGAGGTCATTTAGAACCACGTACTGATAGGTCATTTAGATCAACGTACTTAGAGGTCATTTAGAACCACGTACTTAGAGGTCATTTAGAACCACGTACTTAGAGGACATCTAGAACTACGTACTTAGAGGTCATTTAGAAGCGCGTACATAGAGGTCATTTAGAACCACGTACTGATAGGTCATTTAGAACTACGTACTTAGAGGGCATTTAGAACTAAGTACTTATAGGTCTTTTAGAATCTCGTACTTAGAAGTCATTTAAAACCACATACTCAGAATTATTTAGAACCACGTACTTAGAGGTCATTTAGAACCAAGTACTTAGAGGTCATTTAGAACCACATACTTAGAGGTCATTTAGTACTACTTACTTAGAAGTCATTTAGAACTACGTACCTAGAGGTCCATTAAAACAAGGAAATTAGAGTTCATTTAGAACTACGTACTTAGAAGATATTTAGAACCTTGTACTTAAAGGTCATTAAGAACCACGTACTTAGAGGTCATTTAGAACCACGTACTCAGAAGTCATTTAGAACCAACAACTTAGAGGTCATTTAGAACTACGTACTTAGAGGTCTTTTAGAACCACGTACTCAGAGGTCATTTAGAACCCACGTACTTAGAGGTCATTTAGAAAAACGTACTTAGAGGTCATTTAGAACCACGTACTTAGGTCATTTAGAACCACGTACTAAGAGATCATATAGATCCACGTACTTAGAGGTCATTTAGAACCACTTACTTAGAGGTCATTTGGAACTACGTACCTAGAGGTAATTTAGAACTACGTATTTAGAGGTCATTTAGAACCACGTACATAGAGGTCATTTAGAACTACGTACTTAGAGGTCATTTAGAACTACGTATTTAGAGGTTATTTAGAACTACGAACTTAGGGGTCATTTAGAACCCACGTACTTAGAGGTCATTTAGAACTACGAACTTATTGGTCATTTAGAACCCACGTACTTAGAGGTCATTTAGTACCCACGTACTTAGAGGTCATTTGGAAGTACGTACCTAGAGGTCATTTAGAACTACGTACTTAGGGGTCATTTAGAACTACTTACTTAGAGGTCATTTAGAAGCACGTACTTAGAGGTCATTTAGAACCACGTAGTTATTGGTCATTTAGAACCACGTACTTAGAGGTCATTTAGAACTACGTATATGAGGTCATTTAGAAGCACATACTTAGAGGACATTTAGAACCACGTACTTAGAAGGCATTAAGAACTAAGTATTTAGAGGTCATTTAGAACCATGTACTCAGAGGTCGTTTAGAACCCCGTACTTAGAGGTCATTCAGAACAACGTATTTATAGGTCATTTAGAACCACGTACTTAGAGGTCATTTAGAACCACATACTTAGAGGTCATTTAGAACTACGTACTTAGAGGTCATTTAGAACTACGTACTTTAGGTCATTTAAATCCACGTACTTATGGTCATTTAGAACTACGTACTTAGAGGTCATTTAGAAGCACGTACATAGTGGTCATTTAGAACCACGTACTTAAAGGTCATTTAGAACTACGTACTTAGAAGATATTTAGAACCACGTACTTAGAGGTCATTTAGAACCACTTACTTAGAGGTCATATGGAACTACGTACCTAGAGGTAATTTGGAACTACGTACCTAGAGGTCATTTAGAACCTCTTACTTAGAGGTCATTTAGAACCACATACTTAGAGGTCATTTAGAACCACTTACTTCGAGGTCATTTAGAACTACTTACTTAGAGGTCATTTAGAACCACGTACTTAGAGGTCATTTAGCACCACGTACTTAGAAGTCATTTAGAACCAAGTACTTAGAGGTCATTTAGAACCACATACTTAGAAGTCGTTTAGAACTACGTACTTAGAGGTCATTTAGAACCCACGTACTTAGAGGTAATTTAGAACCAACTTTTTAGAGGTAATTTAGAAATACGTACATAGAGGTCATTTTGAACTACGTACTTAGAGGTAATATAGAACTACGTTCTTAGAGGTCATTTAGAACCACATACTTAGAGGTCATTTAGAACTACTTACTTAGAGGTCATTTAGAACTACGTACCTAGAGGTCAATTAGAACTACGTACTTAGAGGTCATTTAGAACTACGTACTTAGAAGATATTAGAACCACGTACTTAGAGGTCATTTAGAACGAACTTTTTAGAGGTCATTTAGAACTACGTACTTAGAGGTCATTTAGAACCACGTACTCAGAGGTCATTTAGAACCCACGTACTTAGAGGTCATATAAAACCACGTATTTAGAGGTCATTAAGAACCACGTACTTAGAGGTCATTTAGAACCAAGTACTTAGAGGTCATTTAGAACTACTTACTTAGAGGTCATTTAGAACTACGTACCTAGAGGTCAATTAGAACTACGTACTTAGAGGTCATTTAGAACTACGTACTTAGAAGATATTAGAACCACGTACTTAGAGGTCATTTAGAACGAACTTTTTAGAGGTCATTTATAACTACGTACTTAGAGGTCATTTAGAACCACGTACTCAGAGGTCATTTAGAACCCACGTACTTAGAGGTCATATAAAACCACGTATTTAGAGGTCATTAAGAACCACGTACTTAGAGGTCATTTAGAACCAAGTACTTAGAGTTCATTTAAAACCACGTACTTAGACTTCATTTAGAACCACGTACTTAGAAATTATTATCACTACGTATATAAGGTCATTTAGAACCACGTACTTAGAGGACATTTAGAACCACGTACTTAGAAATCATTTAGTACCCACGTACTTAGAGGTCATATAGAACCACTTACTTAGATGTCATTTTAAAGTACGTACCTAGAGGTCATTTAGAACTACGTACTTAGGGGTCATTTAGAACTACTTACTTAGAGGTCATTTAGTAGCACGTACTTAGAGGTCATTTAGAACTACGTATTTAGAGGTCATTTAGAACCAGGTACTCAGAGGTCGTTTAGAACCCCGTACTTAGAGGTCATTTAGAACCACTTACTTAGATGTCATTTTAAAGTACGTACCTAGAGGTCATTTAGAACTACGTACTTAGGGGTCATTTAGAACTACTTACTTAGAGGTCATTAAGAAGCACGTACTTAGAGGTCATTTAGAACTACGTATTTAGAGGTCATTTAGAACCATGTACTCAGAGGTCGTTTAGAACCCCGTACTTAGAGGTCATTCAGAACTACGTATTTAGAGGTCATTTAGAACCACGTACTTAGAGGTCATTTAGAACCACATACTTAGAGGTCATTTAGATCTACGTACTTAGAGGTCATTTAGAACCCACGTACTAGGAGGTCATATAGAACCACGGACTTAGAGGTCATTTAGAACCACTTACTTAGAGGTCATTTGGAACTACGTACCTAGAGGTCAATTAGAACCACGTACTGATAGGTCATTTAGAACAACGTACTTAGAGGTCATTTAGAACCACGTACTTAGAGGTCATTTAGAACCACACACTTAGAGGTCACTTAGAACCCACGTACTGAGAGGTCATTTACAACTACGTACTTAGAGGTCATTTAGTACTACGTACTTAGGGGTCATCTAGAACCTTTTACTTAGAGGTCATTTAGAACCACGTACTTAGAGGTCATTTAGAACTACGTATATGAGCTCATTTAGAACCCCGTACTTAGAGGTCATTTAGAACCATATACTTAGAGGTCATTTAGAACTACTTACTTAGAGGTCATTTAGAACTACGTACCTAGAGGTCATTTAGAACCACGTACTGATAGGTCATTTAGAACAACGTACTTAGAGGTCATTTAGAACCACGTACTTAGAGGTCATTTAGAACAACGTACTTAGAGGTCATTTAGAACCACGTACTTAGAGGTCATTTAGAACCACGTACTTAGAGGACATCTAGAACTACGTACTTAGAGGTCATTTAGAAGCGCGTACATAGAGGTCATTTAGAACCACGTACTGATAGGTCATTTAGAACTACGTACTTAGAGGGCATTTAGAACTAAGTACTTAAAGGTCTTTTAGAATCTCGTACTTAAAAGTCATTTAGAACCACATACTCAGAGGTCATTTAGAACCACGTACTTAGAGGTCATTTAGAACCAAGTACTTAGAGGTCATTTAGAACCACATACTTAGAGGTCATTTAGTACTACTTACTTAGAAGTCATTTAGAACTACGTACCTAGAGGTCCATAAAACTAGGTACTTAGAGTTCATTTAGAACTACGTACTTAGAAGATATTTAGAACCACGTACTTAAAGGTCATTTAGAACCAACTTTTTAAAGGTCATTTAGAACTACGTACTTAGAGGTCATTTAGAACCACGTACTTAGAGGTCATTAAGAACCACGTACTTAGAGGTCATTTAGAACCACGTACTCAGAAGTCATTTAGAACCAACAACTTAGAGGTCATTTAGAACTACGTACTTAGAGGTCTTTTAGAACCACGTACTCAGAGGTCATTTAGAACCCACGTACTTAGAGGTCATTTAGAACCACGTACTTAGAGGTCATTTAGAACCACGTACTAAGAGATCATATAGATCCACGTACTTAGAGGTCATTTAGAACCACTTACTTAGAGGTCATTTGGAACTACGTACCTAGAGGTAATTTAGAACTACGTATTTAGAGGTCATTTAGAACCACGTACATAGAGGTCATTTAGAACTACGTACTTAGAGGTCATTTAGAACTACGTATTTAGAGGTTATTTAGAACTACGTACTTAGAGGTCATTTAGAACCCACGTACTTAGAGGTAATTTAGAACCAACTTTTTAGAGGTCATTAAGAACTACGTACATAGAGGTCATTTTGAACTACGTACTTAGAGGTAATATAGAACTACGTTCTTAGAGGTCATTTAGAACCACATACTTAGAGGTCATTTAGAACTACTTACTTAGGGGTCATTTAGAACCCACGTACTTAGAGGTCATTTAGTACCCACGTACTTAGAGGTCATATAGAACCACGTACTTAGATGTCATTTAGAACCACTTACATAGAAGTTATTATCACTACGTATATAAGGTCATTTAGAACCACGTACTTAGAGGACATTTAGAACCACGTACTTAGAAGTCATTTAGAAGAACCCACGTACTTAGAGGTCATTTAGAACTACGTAATTAGAGGTCATTTAGAACTACGAACTTATGGGTCATTTAGAACCCACGTACTTAGAGGTCATTTAGTACCCACGTACTTAGAGGTCATTTGGAAGTACGTATATGAGGTCATTTAGAAGCACATACTTAGAGGACATTTAGAACCACGTACTTAGAAGGCATTAAGAACTAAGTATTTAGAGGTCATTTAGAACCATGTACTCAGAGGTCGTTTAGAACCCCGTACTTAGAGGTCATTCAGAACAACGTATTTATAGGTCATTTAGAACCACGTACTTAGAGGTCATTTAGAACCACATACTTAGAGGTCATTTAGAACTACGTACTTAGAGGTCATTTAGAACTACGTACTTAAGGTCATTTAAATCCACGTACTTATGGTCATTTAGAACTACGTACTTAGAGGTCATTTAGAAGCACGTACATAGTGGTCATTTAGAACCACGTACTTAAAGGTCATTTAGAACTACGTACTTAGAAGATATTTAGAACCACGTACTTAGAGGTCATTTAGAACCACTTACTTAGAGGTCATTTGGAACTACGTACCTAGAGGTAATTTGGAACTACGTACCTAGAGGTCATTTAGAACCTCGTACTTAGAGGTCATTTAGAACCACATACTTAGAGGTCATTTAGAAACACTTACTTCGAGGTCATTTAGAACTACTTACTTAGAGGTCATTTAGAACCACGTACTTAGAGGTCATTTAGCACCACGTACTTAGAAGTCATTTAGAACCAAGTACTTAGAGGTCATTTATAACCACATACTTAGAAGTCGTTTAGAACTACGTACTTAGAGGTCATTTAGAACCCACGTACTTAGAGGTAATTTAGAACCAACTTTTTAGAGGTCATTTAAAACTACGTACATAGAGGTCATTTTGAACTACGTACTTAGAGGTAATATAGAACTACGTTCTTAGAGGTCATTTAGAACCACATACTTAGAGGTCATTTAGAACTACTTACTTAGAGGTCATAGAACTACGTACCTAGAGGTCAATTAGAACTACGTACTTAGAGGTCATTTAGAACCACGTACTTAGAGGTCATTTAGCACCACGTACTTAGAAGTCATTTAGAACCAAGTACTTAGAGGTCATTTAGAACCACATACTTAGAAGTCGTTTAGAACTACGTACTTAGAGGTCACTTAGAACCCACGTACTGAGAGGTCATTTACAACTACGTACTTAGAGGTCATTTAGTACTACGTACTTAGGGGTCATTTAGAACCTTTTACTTAGAGGTCATTTAGAACCACGTACTTAGATGTCATTTAGAACTACGTATATGAGCTCATTTAGAACCCCGTACTTAGAGGTCATTTAGAACCATATACTTAGAGGTCGTTTAGAACTACTTACTTAGAGGTCATTTAGAACTACGTACCTAGAGGTCATTTAGAACCACGTACTGATAGGTCATTTAGAACAACGTACTTAGAGGTCATTTAGAACCACGTACTTAGAGGTCATTTAGAACCACGTACTTAGAGGTCATTTAGAACCACGTACTTAGAGGTCATTTAGAACCACGTACTTAGAGGACATCTAGAACTACGTACTTAGAGGTCATTTAGAAGCGCGTACATAGAGGTCATTTAGAACCACGTACTGATAGGTCATTTAGAACTACGTACTTAGAGGGCATTTAGAACTAAGTACTTAAAGGTCTTTTAGAATCTCGTACTTAAAAGTCATTTAGAACCACATACTCAGAGGTCATTTAGAACCACGTACTTAGAGGTCATTTAGAACCAAGTACTTAGAGGTCATTTAGAACCACATACTTAGAGGTCATTTAGTACTACTTACTTAGAAGTCATTTAGAACTACGTACCTAGAGGTCCATAAAACTAGGTACTTAGAGTTCATTTAGAACTACGTACTTAGAAGATATTTAGAACCACGTACTTAAAGGTCATTTAGAACCAACTTTTTAAAGGTCATTTAGAACTACGTACTTAGAGGTCATTTAGAACCACGTACTTAGAGGTCATTAAGAACCACGTACTTAGAGGTCATTTAGAACCACGTACTCAGAAGTCATTTAGAACCAACAACTTAGAGGTCATTTAGAACTACGTACTTAGAGGTCTTTTAGAACCACGTACTCAGAGGTCATTTAGAACCCACGTACTTAGAGGTCATTTAGAACCACGTACTTAGAGGTCATTTAGAACCACGTATTAAGAGATCATATAGATCCACGTACTTAGAGGTCATTTAGAACCACTTACTTAGAGGTCATTTGGAACTACGTACCTAGAGGTAATTTAGAACTACGTATTTAGAGGTCATTTAGAACCACGTACATAGAGGTCATTTAGAACTACGTACTTAGAGGTCATTTAGAACTACGTATTTAGAGGTTATTTAGAACTACGTACTTAGAGGTCATTTAGAACCCACGTACTTAGAGGTAATTTAGAACCAACTTTTTAGAGGTCATTTAGAACTACGTACATAGAGGTCATTTTGAACTACGTACTTAGAGGTAATATAGAACTACGTTCTTAGAGGTCATTTAGAACCACATACTTAGAGGTCATTTAGAACTACTTACTTAGGGGTCATTTAGAACCCACGTACTTAGAGGTCATTTAGTACCCACGTACTTAGAGGTCATATTATAGAACCACGTACTTAGATGTCATTTAGAACCACTTACATAGAAGTTATTATCACTACGTATATAAGGTCATTTAGAACCACGTACTTAGAGGACATTTAGAACCACGTACTTAGAAGTCATTTAGAAGAACCCACGTACTTAGAGGTCATTTAGATCTACGTACTTAGAGGTCATTTAGAACCCACGTACTAGGAGGTCATATAGAACCACGGACTTAGAGGTCATTTAGAACCACTTACTTAGAGGCCATTTGGAACTACGTACCTAGAGGTCAATTAGAACGACGTACTTAGGGGTTCATTTAGAACAACTTACTTAGAGGTAATTTAGAACCACGTACTTGGAGGTCATTTAGAACCACACACTTAGAGGTCACTTAGAACCCACGTACTGAGAGGTCATTTACAACTACGTACTTAGAGTTCATTTAGTACTACGTACTTAGGGGTCATTTAGAACCTTTTACTTAGAGGTCATTTAGAACCACGTACTTAGAGGTCATTTAAACTACGTATATGAGGTCATTTAGAACCATGTACTTAGAGGACATTTAGAACCAATTACTTAGATGTCATTTAGATTCGCGTACTTAGAGGTCATTTAGAACTACTTCCTTAGAGGTCATTTAGAACCACGTACTTAGAGGTCACTTAGAACTACGTACTTAGAGGTCATTTAGAACCACGTATTTAGAGGTCATTTAGAACTACGTATATGAGCTCATTTAGAACCCCGTACTTAGAGGTCATTTAGAACCATATACTTAGAGGTCATTTAGATCTACTTACTTAGAGGTCATTTAGAACTACGTACCTAGAGGTCATTTAGAACCACGTACTGATAGGTCATTTAGATCAACGTACTTAGAGGTCATTTAGAACCACGTACTTAGAGGTCATTTAGAACCACGTACTTAGAGGACATCTAGAACTACGTACTTAGAGGTCATTTAGAAGCGCGTACATAGAGGTCATTTAGAACCACGTACTGATAGGTCATTTAGAACTACGTACTTAGAGGGCATTTAGAACCTAGTACTTATAGGTCTTTTAGAATCTCGTACTTAGAAGTCATTTAAAACCACATACTCAGAATTATTTAGAACCACGTACTTAGAGGTCATTTAGAACCAAGTACTTAGAGGTCATTTAGAACCACATACTTAGAGGTCATTTAGTACTACTTACTTAGAAGTCATTTAGAACTACGTACCTAGAGGTCCATTAAAACAAGGAAATTAGAGTTCATTTAGAACTACGTACTTAGAAGATATTTAGAACCTTGTACTTAAAGGTCATTAAGAACCACGTACTTAGAGGTCATTTAGAACCACGTACTCAGAAGTCATTTAGAACCAACAACTTAGAGGTCATTTAGAACTACGTACTTAGAGGTCTTTTAGAACCACGTACTCAGAGGTCATTTAGAACCCACGTACTTAGAGGTCATTTAGAAAAACGTACTTAGAGGTCATTTAGAACCACGTACTTAGGTCATTTAGAACCACGTACTAAGAGATCATATAGATCCACGTACTTAGAGGTCATTTAGAACCACTTACTTAGAGGTCATTTGGAACTACGTACCTAGAGGTAATTTAGAACTACGTATTTAGAGGTCATTTAGAACCACGTACATAGAGGTCATTTAGAACTACGTACTTAGAGGTCATTTAGAACTACGTATTTAGAGGTTATTTAGAACTACGAACTTAGGGGTCATTTAGAACCCACGTACTTAGAGGTCATTTAGAACTACGAACTTATTGGTCATTTAGAACCCACGTACTTAGAGGTCATTTAGTACCCACGTACTTAGAGGTCATTTGGAAGTACGTACCTAGAGGTCATTTAGAACTACGTACTTAGGGGTCATTTAGAACTACTTACTTAGAGGTCATTTAGAAGCACGTACTTAGAGGTCATTTAGAACCACGTAGTTATTGGTCATTTAGAACCACGTACTTAGAGGTCATTTAGAACTACGTATATGAGGTCATTTAGAAGCACATACTTAGAGGACATTTAGAACCACGTACTTAGAAGGCATTAAGAACTAAGTATTTAGAGGTCATTTAGAACCATGTACTCAGAGGTCGTTTAGAACCCCGTACTTAGAGGTCATTCAGAACAACGTATTTATAGGTCATTTAGAACCACGTACTTAGAGGTCATTTAGAACCACATACTTAGAGGTCATTTAGAACTACGTACTTAGAGGGCATTTAGAACTAAGTACTTAAAGGTCTTTTAGAATCTCGTACTTAAAAGTCATTTAGAACCACATACTCAGAGGTCATTTAGAACCACGTACTTAGAGGTCATTTAGAACCAAGTACTTAGAGGTCATTTAGAACCACATACTTAGAGGTCATTTAGTACTACTTACTTAGAAGTCATTTAGAACTACGTACCTAGAGGTCCATAAAACTAGGTACTTAGAGTTCATTTAGAACTACGTACTTAGAAGATATTTAGAACCACGTACTTAAAGGTCATTTAGAACCAACTTTTTAAAGGTCATTTAGAACTACGTACTTAGAGGTCATTTAGAACCACGTACTTAGAGGTCATTAAGAACCACGTACTTAGAGGTCATTTAGAACCACGTACTCAGAAGTCATTTAGAACCAACAACTTAGAGGTCATTTAGAACTACGTACTTAGAGGTCTTTTAGAACCACGTACTCAGAGGTCATTTAGAACCCACGTACTTAGAGGTCATTTAGAACCACGTACTTAGAGGTCATTTAGAACCACGTATTAAGAGATCATATAGATCCACGTACTTAGAGGTCATTTAGAACCACTTACTTAGAGGTCATTTGGAACTACGTACCTAGAGGTAATTTAGAACTACGTATTTAGAGGTCATTTAGAACCACGTACATAGAGGTCATTTAGAACTACGTACTTAGAGGTCATTTAGAACTACGTATTTAGAGGTTATTTAGAACTACGTACTTAGAGGTCATTTAGAACCCACGTACTTAGAGGTAATTTAGAACCAACTTTTTAGAGGTCATTTAGAACTACGTACATAGAGGTCATTTTGAACTACGTACTTAGAGGTAATATAGAACTACGTTCTTAGAGGTCATTTAGAACCACATACTTAGAGGTCATTTAGAACTACTTACTTAGGGGTCATTTAGAACCCACGTACTTAGAGGTCATTTAGTACCCACGTACTTAGAGGTCATATTATAGAACCACGTACTTAGATGTCATTTAGAACCACTTACATAGAAGTTATTATCACTACGTATATAAGGTCATTTAGAACCACGTACTTAGAGGACATTTAGAACCACGTACTTAGAAGTCATTTAGAAGAACCCACGTACTTAGAGGTCATTTAGATCTACGTACTTAGAGGTCATTTAGAACCCACGTACTAGGAGGTCATATAGAACCACGGACTTAGAGGTCATTTAGAACCACTTACTTAGAGGCCATTTGGAACTACGTACCTAGAGGTCAATTAGAACGACGTACTTAGGGGTTCATTTAGAACAACTTACTTAGAGGTAATTTAGAACCACGTACTTGGAGGTCATTTAGAACCACACACTTAGAGGTCACTTAGAACCCACGTACTGAGAGGTCATTTACAACTACGTACTTAGAGTTCATTTAGTACTACGTACTTAGGGGTCATTTAGAACCTTTTACTTAGAGGTCATTTAGAACCACGTACTTAGAGGTCATTTAAACTACGTATATGAGGTCATTTAGAACCATGTACTTAGAGGACATTTAGAACCAATTACTTAGATGTCATTTAGATTCGCGTACTTAGAGGTCATTTAGAACTACTTCCTTAGAGGTCATTTAGAACCACGTACTTAGAGGTCACTTAGAACTACGTACTTAGAGGTCATTTAGAACCACGTATTTAGAGGTCATTTAGAACTACGTATATGAGCTCATTTAGAACCCCGTACTTAGAGGTCATTTAGAACCATATACTTAGAGGTCATTTAGATCTACTTACTTAGAGGTCATTTAGAACTACGTACCTAGAGGTCATTTAGAACCACGTACTGATAGGTCATTTAGATCAACGTACTTAGAGGTCATTTAGAACCACGTACTTAGAGGTCATTTAGAACCACGTACTTAGAGGACATCTAGAACTACGTACTTAGAGGTCATTTAGAAGCGCGTACATAGAGGTCATTTAGAACCACGTACTGATAGGTCATTTAGAACTACGTACTTAGAGGGCATTTAGAACCTAGTACTTATAGGTCTTTTAGAATCTCGTACTTAGAAGTCATTTAAAACCACATACTCAGAATTATTTAGAACCACGTACTTAGAGGTCATTTAGAACCAAGTACTTAGAGGTCATTTAGAACCACATACTTAGAGGTCATTTAGTACTACTTACTTAGAAGTCATTTAGAACTACGTACCTAGAGGTCCATTAAAACAAGGAAATTAGAGTTCATTTAGAACTACGTACTTAGAAGATATTTAGAACCTTGTACTTAAAGGTCATTAAGAACCACGTACTTAGAGGTCATTTAGAACCACGTACTCAGAAGTCATTTAGAACCAACAACTTAGAGGTCATTTAGAACTACGTACTTAGAGGTCTTTTAGAACCACGTACTCAGAGGTCATTTAGAACCCACGTACTTAGAGGTCATTTAGAAAAACGTACTTAGAGGTCATTTAGAACCACGTACTTAGGTCATTTAGAACCACGTACTAAGAGATCATATAGATCCACGTACTTAGAGGTCATTTAGAACCACTTACTTAGAGGTCATTTGGAACTACGTACCTAGAGGTAATTTAGAACTACGTATTTAGAGGTCATTTAGAACCACGTACATAGAGGTCATTTAGAACTACGTACTTAGAGGTCATTTAGAACTACGTATTTAGAGGTTATTTAGAACTACGAACTTAGGGGTCATTTAGAACCCACGTACTTAGAGGTCATTTAGAACTACGAACTTATTGGTCATTTAGAACCCACGTACTTAGAGGTCATTTAGTACCCACGTACTTAGAGGTCATTTGGAAGTACGTACCTAGAGGTCATTTAGAACTACGTACTTAGGGGTCATTTAGAACTACTTACTTAGAGGTCATTTAGAAGCACGTACTTAGAGGTCATTTAGAACCACGTAGTTATTGGTCATTTAGAACCACGTACTTAGAGGTCATTTAGAACTACGTATATGAGGTCATTTAGAAGCACATACTTAGAGGACATTTAGAACCACGTACTTAGAAGGCATTAAGAACTAAGTATTTAGAGGTCATTTAGAACCATGTACTCAGAGGTCGTTTAGAACCCCGTACTTAGAGGTCATTCAGAACAACGTATTTATAGGTCATTTAGAACCACGTACTTAGAGGTCATTTAGAACCACATACTTAGAGGTCATTTAGAACTACGTACTTAGAGGTCATTTAGAACTACGTACTTTAGGTCATTTAAATCCACGTACTTATGGTCATTTAGAACTACGTACTTAGAGGTCATTTAGAAGCACGTACATAGTGGTCATTTAGAACCACGTACTTAAAGGTCATTTAGAACTACGTACTTAGAAGATATTTAGAACCACGTACTTAGAGGTCATTTAGAACCACTTACTTAGAGGTCATATGGAACTACGTACCTAGAGGTAATTTGGAACTACGTACCTAGAGGTCATTTAGAACCTCTTACTTAGAGGTCATTTAGAACCACATACTTAGAGGTCATTTAGAACCACTTACTTCGAGGTCATTTAGAACTACTTACTTAGAGGTCATTTAGAACCACGTACTTAGAGGTCATTTAGCACCACGTACTTAGAAGTCATATAGAACCAAGTACTTAGAGGTCATTTAGAACCACATACTTAGAAGTCGTTTAGAACTACGTACTTAGAGGTCATTTAGAACCCACGTACTTAGAGGTAATTTAGAACCAACTTTTTAGAGGTAATTTAGAAATACGTACATAGAGGTCATTTTGAACTACGTACTTAGAGGTAATATAGAACTACGTTCTTAGAGGTCATTTAGAACCACATACTTAGAGGTCATTTAGAACTACTTACTTAGAGGTCATTTAGAACTACGTACCTAGAGGTCAATTAGAACTACGTACTTAGAGGTCATTTAGAACTACGTACTTAGAAGATATTAGAACCACGTACTTAGAGGTCATTTAGAACGAACTTTTTAGAGGTCATTTAGAACTACGTACTTAGAGGTCATTTAGAACCACGTACTCAGAGGTCATTTAGAACCCACGTACTTAGAGGTCATATAAAACCACGTATTTAGAGGTCATTAAGAACCACGTACTTAGAGGTCATTTAGAACCAAGTACTTAGAGGTCATTTAGAACTACTTACTTAGAGGTCATTTAGAACTACGTACCTAGAGGTCAATTAGAACTACGTACTTAGAGGTCATTTAGAACTACGTACTTAGAAGATATTAGAACCACGTACTTAGAGGTCATTTAGAACGAACTTTTTAGAGGTCATTTATAACTACGTACTTAGAGGTCATTTAGAACCACGTACTCAGAGGTCATTTAGAACCCACGTACTTAGAGGTCATATAAAACCACGTATTTAGAGGTCATTAAGAACCACGTACTTAGAGGTCATTTAGAACCAAGTACTTAGAGGTCATTTAAAACCACGTACTTAGACTTCATTTAGAACCACGTACTTAGAGGTCATTTAGAACCACGTACTTAGAAATTATTATCACTACGTATATAAGGTCATTTAGAACCACGTACTTAGAGGACATTTAGAACCACGTACTTAGAAATCATTTAGTACCCACGTACTTAGAGGTCATATAGAACCACTTACTTAGATGTCATTTTAAAGTACGTACCTAGAGGTCATTTAGAACTACGTACTTAGGGGTCATTTAGAACTACTTACTTAGAGGTCATTTAGTAGCACGTACTTAGAGGTCATTTAGAACTACGTATTTAGAGGTCATTTAGAACCAGGTACTCAGAGGTCGTTTAGAACCCCGTACTTAGAGGTCATTTAGAACCACTTACTTAGATGTCATTTTAAAGTACGTACCTAGAGGTCATTTAGAACTACGTACTTAGGGGTCATTTAGAACTACTTACTTAGAGGTCATTAAGAAGCACGTACTTAGAGGTCATTTAGAACTACGTATTTAGAGGTCATTTAGAACCATGTACTCAGAGGTCGTTTAGAACCCCGTACTTAGAGGTCATTCAGAACTACGTATTTAGAGGTCATTTAGAACCACGTACTTAGAGGTCATTTAGAACCACATACTTAGAGGTCATTTAGATCTACGTACTTAGAGGTCATTTAGAACCCACGTACTAGGAGGTCATATAGAACCACGGACTTAGAGGTCATTTAGAACCACTTACTTAGAGGTCATTTGGAACTACGTACCTAGAGGTCAATTAGAACCACGTACTGATAGGTCATTTAGAACAACGTACTTAGAGGTCATTTAGAACCACGTACTTAGAGGTCATTTAGAACCACACACTTAGAGGTCACTTAGAACCCACGTACTGAGAGGTCATTTACAACTACGTACTTAGAGGTCATTTAGTACTACGTACTTAGGGGTCATCTAGAACCTTTTACTTAGAGGTCATTTAGAACCACGTACTTAGAGGTCATTTAGAACTACGTATATGAGCTCATTTAGAACCCCGTACTTAGAGGTCATTTAGAACCATATACTTAGAGGTCATTTAGAACTACTTACTTAGAGGTCATTTAGAACTACGTACCTAGAGGTCATTTAGAACCACGTACTGATAGGTCATTTAGAACAACGTACTTAGAGGTCATTTAGAACCACGTACTTAGAGGTCATTTAGAACAACGTACTTAGAGGTCATTTAGAACCACGTACTTAGAGGTCATTTAGAACCACGTACTTAGAGGACATCTAGAACTACGTACTTAGAGGTCATTTAGAAGCGCGTACATAGAGGTCATTTAGAACCACGTACTGATAGGTCATTTAGAACTACGTACTTAGAGGGCATTTAGAACTAAGTACTTAAAGGTCTTTTAGAATCTCGTACTTAAAAGTCATTTAGAACCACATACTCAGAGGTCATTTAGAACCACGTACTTAGAGGTCATTTAGAACCAAGTACTTAGAGGTCATTTAGAACCACATACTTAGAGGTCATTTAGTACTACTTACTTAGAAGTCATTTAGAACTACGTACCTAGAGGTCCATAAAACTAGGTACTTAGAGTTCATTTAGAACTACGTACTTAGAAGATATTTAGAACCACGTACTTAAAGGTCATTTAGAACCAACTTTTTAAAGGTCATTTAGAACTACGTACTTAGAGGTCATTTAGAACCACGTACTTAGAGGTCATTAAGAACCACGTACTTAGAGGTCATTTAGAACCACGTACTCAGAAGTCATTTAGAACCAACAACTTAGAGGTCATTTAGAACTACGTACTTAGAGGTCTTTTAGAACCACGTACTCAGAGGTCATTTAGAACCCACGTACTTAGAGGTTATTTAGAACCACGTACTTAGAGGTCATTTAGAACCACGTACTAAGAGATCATATAGATCCACGTACTTAGAGGTCATTTAGAACCACTTACTTAGAGGTCATTTGGAACTACGTACCTAGAGGTAATTTAGAACTACGTATTTAGAGGTCATTTAGAACCACGTACATAGAGGTCATTTAGAACTACGTACTTAGAGGTCATTTAGAACTACGTATTTAGAGGTTATTTAGAACTACGTACTTAGAGGTCATTTAGAACCCACGTACTTAGAGGTAATTTAGAACCAACTTTTTAGAGGTCATTAAGAACTACGTACATAGAGGTCATTTTGAACTACGTACTTAGAGGTAATATAGAACTACGTTCTTAGAGGTCATTTAGAACCACATACTTAGAGGTCATTTAGAACTACTTACTTAGGGGTCATTTAGAACCCACGTACTTAGAGGTCATTTAGTACCCACGTACTTAGAGGTCATATAGAACCACGTACTTAGATGTCATTTAGAACCACTTACATAGAAGTTATTATCACTACGTATATAAGGTCATTTAGAACCACGTACTTAGAGGACATTTAGAACCACGTACTTAGAAGTCATTTAGAAGAACCCACGTACTTAGAGGTCATTTAGAACTACGTAATTAGAGGTCATTTAGAACTACGAACTTATGGGTCATTTAGAACCCACGTACTTAGAGGTCATTTAGTACCCACGTACTTAGAGGTCATTTGGAAGTACGTATATGAGGTCATTTAGAAGCACATACTTAGAGGACATTTAGAACCACGTACTTAGAAGGCATTAAGAACTAAGTATTTAGAGGTCATTTAGAACCATGTACTCAGAGGTCGTTTAGAACCCCGTACTTAGAGGTCATTCAGAACAACGTATTTATAGGTCATTTAGAACCACGTACTTAGAGGTCATTTAGAACCACATACTTAGAGGTCATTTAGAACTACGTACTTAGAGGTCATTTAGAACTACGTACTTAAGGTCATTTAAATCCACGTACTTATGGTCATTTAGAACTACGTACTTAGAGGTCATTTAGAAGCACGTACATAGTGGTCATTTAGAACCACGTACTTAAAGGTCATTTAGAACTACGTACTTAGAAGATATTTAGAACCACGTACTTAGAGGTCATTTAGAACCACTTACTTAGAGGTCATTTGGAACTACGTACCTAGAGGTAATTTGGAACTACGTACCTAGAGGTCATTTAGAACCTCGTACTTAGAGGTCATTTAGAACCACATACTTAGAGGTCATTTAGAAACACTTACTTCGATGTCATTTAGAACTACTTACTTAGAGGTCATTTAGAACCACGTACTTAGAGGTCATTTAGCACCACGTACTTAGAAGTCATTTAGAACCAAGTACTTAGAGGTCATTTATAACCACATACTTAGAAGTCGTTTAGAACTACGTACTTAGAGGTCATTTAGAACCCACGTACTTAGAGGTAATTTAGAACCAACTTTATAGAGGTCATTTAAAACTACGTACATAGAGGTCATTTTGAACTACGTACTTAGAGGTAATATAGAACTACGTTCTTAGAGGTCATTTAGAACCACATACTTAGAGGTCATTTAGAACTACTTACTTAGAGGTCATAGAACTACGTACCTAGAGGTCAATTAGAACTACGTACTTAGAGGTCATTTAGAACCACGTACTTAAAGGTCATTTAGCACCACGTACTTAGAAGTCATTTAGAACCAAGTACTTAGAGGTCATTTAGAACCACATACTTAGAAGTCGTTTAGAACTACGTACTTAGAGGTCACTTAGAACCCACGTACTGAGAGGTCATTTACAACTACGTACTTAGAGGTCATTTAGTACTACGTACTTAGGGGTCATTTAGAACCTTTTACTTAGAGGTCATTTAGAACCACGTACTTAGAGGTCATTTAGAACTACGTATATGAGCTCATTTAGAACCCCGTACTTAGAGGTCATTTAGAACCATATACTTAGAGGTCGTTTAGAACTACTTACTTAGAGGTCATTTAGAACTACGTACCTAGAGGTCATTTAGAACCACGTACTGATAGGTCATTTAGAACAACGTACTTAGAGGTCATTTAGAACCACGTACTTAGAGGTCATTTAGAACCACGTACTTAGAGGTCATTTAGAACCACGTACTTAGAGGTCATTTAGAACCACGTACTTAGAGGACATCTAGAACTACGTACTTAGAGGTCATTTAGAAGCGCGTACATAGAGGTCATTTAGAACCACGTACTGATAGGTCATTTAGAACTACGTATTTAGAGGGCTATTAGAACTAAGTACTTAAAGGTCTTTTAGAATCTCGTACTTAAAAGTCATTTAGAACCACATACTCAGAGGTCATTTAGAACCACGTACTTAGAGGTCATTTAGAACCAAGTACTTAGAGGTCATTTAGAACCACATACTTAGAGGTCATTTAGTACTACTTACTTAGAAGTCATTTAGAACTACGTACCTAGAGGTCCATAAAACTAGGTACTTAGAGTTCATTTAGAACTACGTACTTAGAAGATATTTAGAACCACGTACTTAAAGGTCATTTAGAACCAACTTTTTAAAGGTCATTTAGAACTACGTACTTAGAGGTCATTTAGAACCACGTACTTAGAGGTCATTAAGAACCACGTACTTAGAGGTCATTTAGAACCACGTACTCAGAAGTCATTTAGAACCAACAACTTAGAGGTCATTTAGAACTACGTACTTAGAGGTCTTTTAGAACCACGTACTCAGAGGTCATTTAGAACCCACGTACTTAGAGGTCATTTAGAACCACGTACTTAGAGGTCATTTAGAACCACGTATTAAGAGATCATATAGATCCACGTACTTAGAGGTCATTTAGAACCACTTACTTAGAGGTCATTTGGAACTACGTACCTAGAGGTAATTTAGAACTACGTATTTAGAGGTCATTTAGAACCACGTACATAGAGGTCATTTAGAACTACGTACTTAGAGGTCATTTAGAACTACGTATTTAGAGGTTATTTAGAACTACGTACTTAGAGGTCATTTAGAACCCACGTACTTAGAGGTAATTTAGAACCAACTTTTTAGAGGTCATTTAGAACTACGTACATAGAGGTCATTTTGAACTACGTACTTAGAGGTAATATAGAACTACGTTCTTAGAGGTCATTTAGAACCACATACTTAGAGGTCATTTAGAACTACTTACTTAGGGGTCATTTAGAACCCACGTACTTTAAGGTCATTTAAATCCACGTACATAGTGGTCATTTAGAACCACGTACTTAGATGTCATTTAGTACAACGTACTTAGAGGTCATTTAGAACCACGTACTTAGAGGTTATTTAGAACCAACACACTTAGAGGTGATTTAGAACCACACACTTAGAGGTCGTTTAGAACTACGTACTTATAGGTCATTTAGAACCACGTACATAGACGTCATTTAGAACCACTTACTTAGAGGTCTTTTGGAACTACGTACCTTGAGGTCATTTAGAACCACATACTTAGAGGCCATTTTGAACTACTTACTTAGAGGTCCTTTAGAACTACGTAAATAGAGGTCAATTAGAATTACGTACTTAGAGGTCATTTAGAACTACGTACTTAGAAGATATTTAGAACTACGTACTTAGAGGTCATTTAGAACCAACTTTTTAGAGGTCAATTAAAACTACGTACTTAGAGGTCATTTAGAACTACGTACTTAGAAGATATTTAGAACCACGTACTTAGGGGTCATTTAGAACCAACGTACTTAGAGGTCATTTAGTACCCACGTACTTAGAGGTCATATAGAATAACGTACTTAGAGGTCATTTAGAACCACTTACTTAGATGTCATTTGGAACTACGTACTTAGAGGTCATATAGAACTAGGTATTTAGAGGTCATTTAGATCTACGAACCTACGGGTCATTTAGAACCCACGTACTTAGAGGTCATTTAGTACCCACGTACTTAGAGGTCATATAGAACCACGTACTTAGAGGTCATTTAGAACCACTTACTTAGATGTCATTTGGAAGTACGTACCTAGAGGTCATTTATAACTACGTACTTAGGGGTCATTTAGAACTACTTACTTAGAGGTCATTTAGAAGCACGTACTTAGAGGTCATTTAGAACCACGTAGTTATAGGTCATTTAGAACCACGTACATAGAGGTCATTTAGAACTACGTATATGAGGTCATTTAGAACCACATACTTAGAGGTCATATAGAACTACGTATTTAGAGGTCATTTAGAACCACGTACATAGAAGTCATTTAGAACTACGTACTTAGAGGTCATTTAGAACTACGTATTTAGAGGTTATTTAGAACTACGAACTTAGGGGTCATTTAGAACCACGTACTTAGAAGTCATTTAGAAGAACCCACGTACTTAGAGGTCATTTAGAACTACCTAAGTAGAGGTCATTTAGAACTACGAACTTATGGGTCATTTAGAACCTACGTACTTAGAGGTCATTTAGTACCCACGTCCTTAGAGTTCATTTGGAAGTACGTACCTAGAGGTCATTTAGAACTACGTACTTAGGGGTCATTTAGAACTACTTACTTAGAGGTCATTTAGAAGCACGTACTTAGAGTTCATTTAGAACCACGTAGTTATTGGTCATTTAGAACCACATACTTAGAGGACATTTAGAACCACGTACTTAGAAGGCATTAAGAACTAAGTATTTAGAAGTCATTTAGAACCATGTACTCAGAGGTCGTTTAGAACCCCGTACATAGATGTCATTCAGAACTACGTATTTATAGGTCATTTAGAACCACGTACTTAGAGGTGATTTAGAACCACATACTTAGAGGTCATTTAGAACTACGTACTTAGAGGTCATATAGAACTACGTACTTAGAAGATATTTAGAACCACGTACTTAGAGGTCATTTAGAACCACTTACTTAGAGGTCATTTGGAACTACGTACCTAGAGGTAATTTGGAACTACGTACCTAGAGGTCATCTAGAACCTCGTACTTAGAGGTCATTTAGAACCACATACTTAGAGGTCATTTAGAACCACTTACTTAGAGGTCATTTAGAACTACTTACTTAGAGGTCATTTAGAACCACGTACTTAGAGGTCTTTTAGCACCACGTACTTAGAAGTCATTTAGAACCAAGTACTTAGAGGTCATTTAGAACCACATACTTAGAAGTCGTATAGAACTACGTACTTAGAGGTCATTTAGAACCCACGTACTTAGAGGTAATTTAGAACCAACTTTTTAGAGGTCATTTAGGACAACGTACTTAGAGGTCATTTAGAACTACGTACTTATAGGTCATTTAGAACCACGTACATAAACGTCATTTAGAACCACTTACTAAGAGGTCATTTGGAACTACGTACCTAGAGGTCATTTAGAACCTCGTACTTAGAGGTCATTTAGAACCACATACTTAGAGGTCATTTAGAACTACTTACTTAGAGGTCATTTAGAACTACGTACCTAGAAGTCAATTAGAACTACGTACTTAGAGGTCATTTAGAACTACGTACTTAGTAGATATTAGAACCACGTACTTAGAGGTCATTTAGAACGAACTTTTTAGAGGTCATTTAGAACTACGTACTTAGAGGTCATTTAGAACCACGTACTCAGAGGTCATTTAGAACCCACGTACTTAGAGGTCATATAAAACCACGTATTTAGAGGTCATTAAGAACCACGTACTTAGAGGTCATTTAGAACCAAGTACTTAGAGGTCATTTAGAACCACGTACTTAGACGTCATTTAGAACCACGTACTTAAGGGTCATTTAGAACCACGTACTTAGAAATTATTATCACTACGTATAAAAGGTCATTTAGAACCACGTACTTAGAGGACATTTAGAACCACGTACTTAGAAGTCATTTAGAAGAACCCACGTACTTAGAGGTCATTTAGAACCACGTACTTAGAGGTCATTTAGAACTACGTATTTAGAGGTCATTTAGAACCACGTACATAGAGGTCATTTAGAACTACGTACTTAGAGGTCATTTAGAACTACGTATTTAGAGGTTATTTCGAACTACGAACTTAGGGGTCATTTAGAACCCACGTACTTAGAGGTCATTTAGTACCCACGTACATAGAGGTCATATAGAACCACGTACTTAGAGGTCATTTAGAACCACTTACATAGAAGTTATTATCACTACGTATAAAAGGTCATTTAGATCCACGTACTTAGAGGACATTTAGAACCACGTACTTAGAAGTCATTTAGAAGAACCCACGTACTTAGAGGTCATTTAGAACTACGTAATTAGAGGTCATTTAGAACTACGAACTTATGGGTCATTTAGAACCCACGTACTTAGAGGTCATTTAGTACCCACGTACTTAGAGGTCATTTGGAAGTAAGTACCTAGAGGTCATTTAGAACTACGTACTTAGGGGTCATTTAGAACTACTTACTTAGAGGTCATTTAGAAGCACGTACTTAGAGGTCATTTAGAACCACGTAGTTATTGGTCATTTAGAACCACGTACTTAGAGGTCATTTAGAACTACGTATATGAGGTCATTTAGAACCACATACTTAGAGGACATTTAGAACCACGTACTTAGAAGGCATTAAGAACTAAGTATTTAGAGGTCATTTATTACCATGTACTCAGAGGTCGTTTAGAACCCCGTACTTAGAGGTCATTCAGAACTACGTATTTATAGGTCATTTAGAACC